>JAMPIO010000025.1:0-600000 GCA_024699865.1 Aphelenchoides fujianensis
CTTCGCCTTCGAATTCGCGAGGCCCATTTTGCTGAAATCAACTGGGCGGTGAGTTGAGAAAGAAGGATGCGATAGACTAAATGACCGCTTTGGGTGACCGCGCGCAGTGGGGGTCGAAAACACCGCCCGCCGCTCGATTGACCCAAGCGAAAGCGCTCTTCATTCTGGACTGCGCAAAAGCCGCCAGTTCGACCCATTACCTGGGGTGGGAAAGTGGGTGGTACTAACAAGTTTAAGTGGACTTTATTCTTTCGTTTGACACAATTGCTCGTTTCTACTCGTTAAGACGACGAATTGCTGCACGGCGAGCACGTGTGAGTGAATAGCGTTCAACCGAGCGGCAGATCGAGCGACCGGTCCAGTGGACACGTCAGCTTTCTGCCCCTCTGAAGGAGCAGAAAGCGGCGAGCGACCACTCGTTTGCTGGAGGGCGGCCGACTGCCGAGTGGCCGGCGGACACGCGGGCGAAAAGAAGCGGGCGGAAGGTGAACGCGGCGAGGAGGGGAGAGCGGGCGAGTGGGGGACGTTCCCTCTTGCCCGCTGCTCTCCGCCGAAGGAACACGACGAAAGGGGGGAGTGCACGAGCAGGACGGCGAGCGGCCGCCCGCCGAAGAAGACAGGCGGCCGGCGATCGGATGGGCGGTCTTCCTCCCGCCGGCCACTCGTTTGTTCGTGGAGTGGCCGCCGCTTCTCGCCGCTCCGACCGCCGAGTGCGCGAGTGGTGGACGATGCGTGCGGTCGTTGCTTCTAGTCGACGAATCAATTCACTTTATTCAAAGAACACCACTACAATCAGCAATCGTCAATGATTTCAACCTTAAGGGCTGCTTCGAGGTCTTCTTCTTCCTCGCACTCGCTCTCCGACGCGCCGTCTTCGGACCCCTCATCCTCCGAGTTCCACTCGCCATCCGTTTCGGACTCCTCCTCGCTGGATTCCACTCGGCGCCGCTTCTTCGTTCGTCCTCGGCCACAGGCGTTCTTCTCCGCTTGGATGAACGCCCGCATCTCGTGTTCGTCCATCGCATTTTCGAGTTTCGGGTCGAGGGCGAGCAGGCGGGCGATCCGCCCGTCCGTCTCGCTCTTCTTCTGCTCATTTTGCTCTCGCTTCCGAAAGAAGTGAGCAGTGCGGCGAGCCCTCGCTTCGGTCCGCTTGCTGGGGACGGCGCGCGATTGAACGACGGCGAAGTTCGTGGTCAGGTTCCGCAGCTGTTCGAACTGCTCGTGCAAGTGGAGGATGGAAGAGTTGAACGAAGCGGTGGAGACGAACCTGCGACATCCTGATCGCACCTTTCGTCTGCCGATCGGCCCTGTCTCGCGCGAAGTTGTGAACTTTCAGCTCGTGCGCTCGTCTTTGAAAGTCCTGCGTGAAGCCGATCCCGCACAACGAACAGAGGAACTTCCCGCGAGTGTCGCCGTGAGCTTCTGTGTGCTTGTGGTCCACCAGTGCAAACGGAATCCCGCAGTCGTTGCAATTCTGTACAAAACGGACCAAATGAAATGACCGCCCCATAGCACGCACCCCGTAGGCCCGATTCGTGTTTGATCGCTGCGACAAATCGGGATTCTTTGCTTCCGCTTGGACCTTCGCAAAATTCGTACCGAATTGCGTGTATTGATGCACCTCTTTCTGAAAAGGAGAGGCTGTTGTAGGAGAGGCGACTTGAGGCAAACCGCTGAAATCTTGATGGCGCCCGGAAATCCTCTGTCGGCGGGCTGTCGCTCGAATCTGTGCAGCCGTCGCTCGTGGTCATTTCGATTCGTGCTCGTTGCAGACAGCGTGCCGCAAAACGAACAGCAAAAGCCCTCCCGTCTCGAATGCGCGTTCAAATGCCTGTGATGAGCTCCCGGATTCGGGGCCACGAAACCGCACGTTCCGCACAGGGACTAAAGCAGAAATTGAGTCCTCACAAACATTCGAACATTACCCGTGATTTCGCAACCGATCCGCCGGCAGCTTTTGCTTCCGCCTGCACTTGCGCAAAGTTCGTCCCGATTTGCTTGTATTTCCCCAAGTCGCTCTGAAACGTGTTCCTGTTAGCCGAAGACCGAATGTTGACAAACCGGCGGAACCTTGATGGCCTCGTTGTACGTCTTGTCCTCCTCCTGTCGCTCGAATCCGTGCTGTTTCTCTTCGTGCGTGTTCCGACGATCGCTTCTTTTGACGCGAACGCCACAAAACGAACAACAAAAGCCGTTTGTCTTCGAATGTCCTTTCAGATGGCTTCGATAAAGGCTCGTCTTATGGGTCATGAAGCCGCACGTTGAGCAGATAAACTAAAGGTTGTAGTAGACCGACATGAAACGAATGAACGATGCCTACACGTCCAGTTGCGACTTGTTCCGGTGGACTCTCTTCAACGCCCTGCTCGTCCGCTCCGTGCTCGCTGAGTGCCGTTTCTGAATGCTGGTCGTGTTGCTCGAGGTCGCTGCAAACGAACAATCGATAGTGAAACGGCTCTTCTATCGCTCACCCGCTTCCTTGCTTCACTTCGGCGAAAAGAATGCCCGTTTGGTTGGTTTGGGCGTTCTTCTTCTGCTTTTGCTGCAGTGGAGTGGTCGGTTGGTCGTCTGCAGGTTTTTGGATGACTTGAACGGGCGCCTCCCGTCGCTCTACGGCATCCCCGGGCTGCACCGCGATTGGAGCCGGCGCTCGGGGCATTTGCTGCACAAAAGGCGTCCCTCTCGCTGCCTTCCGCACGCCGATCTCGTTGACGATCGTGATGAGCGGCGGTCTCGAGCGGAGGCGCTTTAGTTGGGGCGGCCGCGTAAGCTGGCAGTCGAAATTCTCGAGCTCCTCCTCGTAGGCGCGTTGTTGGGCACGCGTCCGTTTCGTGAACACCCGCCCGGCCATCGCTGAAACGAAGCGGATGAAGAGGCCGGAGATCGCAATGGATGGGGCGGCAAGCGAGCAAACGCGCCGTCCATCGCCGTCCTTCGCCGAAAAACAAAATGCGGGTCGCCCGTCATCCACCGCACACTCCTTAATGCAAAGCCTGCATTACCCACTCGGTTGGACCTCCTCGCCGACCTCTGCTGGGCGGCGTTGTGCGGCGGAATGACCGCGGGGCCTTCCACCCCTGATTGCCGTCTGCCATTCCGCTTTCTGCCCGCCAACCAAACGGCGGCCGGCAAGTGCGCGCGGGAAGTTCGCATTCCTCTTGTCGATCGACGAAGATGGCCGAAGTGAGTGGCTTCAAAGGATGGAGTCGTAACGGTAACTGCTTTCAGCCGGCCGTTCCCAGTGCCCAAACAGAAGCGAGAGATGAATCGTGAGTACTTGCCACCTGTTTCGTTAGAATTGCCTGAATTTAGAAGTCGGAAGCTCGCTGTTTTCGTTCTTGTGTTGACCGTCGGCACGCTCTCGGTTCTGCTTATTCACGACCGACTGATGCTACTGCAGAGAATTCAATCGCTGGAAGACGAGTTGGAGAAGGTGGGCGCGAGCACGAAACTTTCCGTTGATTATTTCCTTTTGCAGACAAATGCGGTCGTCCGTGAGCTTCTGCCCCAAAGCAAAGCTCTTCTTGGGAACACTCATCATCGGCAGCAACCGACCGGAGATGCGAACGACGAGATCGGCGGACTGCAAGCGGAAATCTCTGCACTTCGAACGGGTTTAACGGCCGAACAGGAACGAAGCGATGTTCTCTCCAAGCAACTCGCTGAAATGCGCGATACTCTCGAGCAATGGAAGAAGCTGCTCGCCGACTCGAAAGCCGATCACAAGCAGCTGAAGATGGAGTTGAACGACCGTCGGCACCAAAAAGAGCCGCTCGGAGTGACTCGCCCGCAATCCACGATCGGAGAGAAGCCGATGGTGGAGAAAATGCCCGGCCATCGACGAGCACCGAAAGACGGACTGTTTGACGTCTTATGGAGCCAAAGCGTTCTTCCGTTCGTCCATTGGATTGGTGCTTGCACGTACAGTCTGGTGTTATTCCCTCGGCAGCCTTTGGGCGATGTCTACACTGTGAGTCTCTGGGTTTGGCTCATGTTCAACACGATGGTGGGGCGTCTTTTCTCTATGTTTGTTTCGGCGGGCCTGTGGACGAGCTCGCTGTTTTGGAAGGACTTTCCCAAGGTGTCGGGTTTCCTGTTTGTCGCCTTCTCTGTGCTCTCGACGATCGCCCATTTCATCAAGTCGTGTTGAGCTGCGTTGACTCGTTGCACATCAAATAAACTCTGACTTTGCTTGCCGTTGAATACGTTCCCCTTCAAAAGCAAGAGCGGATCAAAACAGGAAGCAGAAGCCGTTGCTCGCTCCAGCCTTTCTCTCCTCGAATGACCGCGGGGCAATCGACTTCGACCGCCGCCTGCCGCACTGGAATTGCGGTCATCTGCCGGCCGCTCCGTCCGTTCGGCGCCTCTAACTGCCCACACACTCCTTGTTTCGTGGTTTCTCACAAATTCTCGTGTAGACGCGCTCGATTCGTTGCCCGCGTCCCCGACGATCGGGGACCTCCGAGCGGCCGGGAGAGCGGGAAGCGGTCGCTCGTTCGAGTGGGCGGGAGGACACGGTGGAGGGCGCCGTGAAGCGAGTTGTTTCGTGAGTTCTCGCCGCTTGATCGACCGCTCGTTTCGGCGGATTGCCGGCGGGAAGAAGGCGGGCGGTCGAGAGGGCGGACGGGGACGAGAGAGCAGCCGGCCGACACGCCGCCGAGTGCCCGCGCCGAGTGGAGGGCGGCCGGCGAGCGGCGAGCGGCGGGAAGAAGGCGGCGGTCTTCTCGTCCGCCCGCCCGCCCGCTCGTCCTCCCGGCAGGTTCCCGCCGCCTCTCCGCCGGCCGCTCCGCCCTCTCCGGAGTGTCGGCGCTCGCCGCGCGGCCTCGCCGAGTGGAGGTCGGCCTGCGAGTGGGCGGCCGCTCCGTTCGGTTGATTGCCGGCGGGAAGAAGGCGGCCGGCGGGGCGCTCGGTCGGCCGGGCGGAGTCCAGCGGAGAGCGGAAGAAAGCGCGCGGCAGCGGGAGGATCGCCCGACCGCTCGCTCGTTTTGGCGGAAGGGCGGCCGGCTGCCGCCGAGTAGTGGGCGTTTGGAAGGGACACTCCACACGGCCGTCCACTCCTGCTGCTCGCTCGTTCGGTGGGGATGGTCGAGGAGAGGGGCCGGAGGTTGAGTTCGCCCTCTTGCTCGCCCGTCGTCCGCTCGCTTCTTTCCAGCCGGCCGAGTGCAATCCAACGGCCCTCCACCCGCCGCCTTCCCGCTCGGATCGGCGGGAAGAAGCGGGCGAGCGAGAACGCGTGCAGCTCTCCTACTCCCCCGTCCCCTTCCCGCTCTTCCCGCTCTCCGCCCTCATGAGTAGGGAGTTCCCCCAGGGCGGCGGCGTCCTCCCGCCCGCCCTCGCCGCCCCCTCCGGCGACCGAGTGGCCGACCGCTCCTGCCGGCGGAAAAGCGGAAGCGCGCACTGGACGCAACGAACGGCCGCTCGCGAGTCTCCGCTTCTCCGCTCAAAGCGGCCACTCGCGCTCTCCTCCCGCCGTCCGAGCAGCGAGCAGGAAACGAGGCGGCGATTCGAGCAAGCGGGGGAGCGCTACTCGTGGGCTCCGCTCTGTTTTTGTGGGAGGTGGAACGAGTCCTTCGTTTCGGCCTCCGACTACGATCAGCTCGTAGTTTGCGGCTGTTGGTCGAAAAAGAATGAACGTGTGTGTTTGGTGATCAGAAAGACAAGCAGACGGTGATCGTAAGGCAAACGGTAAATGAGTATGAAATCGAGCTTCTTGCTCATGACGCCCAACGGTTGATTTTGCCTCCGTTTGATCGCAACTCGAATCGCAGAAACAGGCCGTTCTACCAGATCTGCTTGAAGTGTAAAAGCCGAAAAAGGGACGTGAAAGGTGTATTCATGCGATCTTTTAGAAGAGAACAACAGAAGTACATAGAAGTGAGCCAAGCACACTCATCAGAAAAGAATCAAGTCGATGCGGATGCCGTTGTGGACGAACGAGCGCGCGTGCTGTATCCAACCCGGCTTCGTCGTTGCGGGTACTTCGTGCTTCCATCCGAGATGCTCGATCACTTGGTCGCCGGACACACGTTTCCAGCGGCGCTAAAACACGGGTGATTTTAATAAAAAAACAGAAAGACGAACGTCGTCGAAGATGGAGACGCGCAACTCCGCGTGCAAATCGAATCCCGCGTTTCCCATCGCTGTGGCCAATTCCATCGTTTCCACTTTAATGTTGTCCAGCTTTTTCAGACTGGAAAGCCCCTGTAAACGGCAGGCAATCAATAATCAGCAACTGCAACCAAATCACTTACAAGAAAGCAGTCTGCGATGCGTTCGCACCATTCGAGCTTGAAGTGATCGTTGAGAGACCGCAAGCGGCGCAGAACTTCCGGAATTCCGCTGTCTGCGACGGGGATGCTGCAAATGCGGAGCTCTTGCAAGCAATCGTTGTGGTCCAGCGGTCCGCAATGGTGCAATTGATGAGGACGACGGGACGGCGTGCCATCCAACTCGAGCTCGATGCGCGTCGACTTCAAGCGAAAGACGTCGGCAAAGTCTGCAAATCAAATTCAAAACATTGCTGTTCGCTCTTCCACTTACACGCATGTCGGTTGTTACGGAGAGCAAAGCCATGGAACTCGGCCATTTCGAGTAGAGTCTTCCGCTTTCGAAGGAAGGTCGCCACGCGGAGGTCGTCGGTCTCTAGGCGGGTCACCCTGTCGGGCAGCGAATCGAAAACCATGTTCGCGAACGGCTTCTTGAAGCGACTGGTAGTCAGTTCGATCGACTTCAACATCGGCAGAGCTAAAGCCACCAAAAGCTATAAGAACAAATGGACGAACGACGACTTACCGCGCAGCTTCGCAGCGACTTCCATCCATTGGTGCATCAAACGGAAATCCACGTTCTGCGGATCGACATGCCAGCGGATTACGATCTCGGTCAGGGCTTGAGTGACCTCGAGAGCCGCCACCACGCCCTCAAAAGTTTGCGCGGAAACGACCTGCGGCGGCGAGAATTCGATCGAACCATCGCGGTTGAGTGTGATAGCCGCCCAACGAATTTCCTTCGCGTCAAGTTGGTACTCTTCTTCGGAATCCGCGTAGCTAGAAACGTCGCTCATTTCGCCTAAAAACAAAAGAAATTCCAAGGAATTGTGAAATGACGCGATTTCGGTCCGTTTTTGGAGTAACGAGCAAAGTTTTCGGACAGATTCAATCAACACGCGATCCAAATAATCGTTTCACAAAGAAGACTACGCAAACTCACCTTGCTGGACGAAAATTCGGCGCAAAACGAGTAGAAATCCCTAGAATCAAGGAGCGGGCGGCGCGAGGGGCAACGGAACGCCAAACGCGCCTTCGAGCTCCGCGGCAAGACGGCGAGTGGGCGTCGCGTCCGCCCGCCTGCCTTTCGCTCGCTCGAGGGGGCGGCGGGCACGAGCGAGCAGCCCCCCGACCGAGCAGGCGTTCGAGAATCCGCCTCCCACTCGCTCGTTTGCTGGAGGGCGGCCGCCTGGCGAGTGGCCGGCGGAGGGCGCGGAGGGCCGGCGGTCGGGCGGGGCTTCGCGACGGCGGCCGCCCACCAGTCGGCTTCCTCGAGGTCCCCGCCGAGTGGACAGTCGATTTTTGGGGGTTCCTGGATCGAACGGCCGGCACGAAAACAACGGAGTCCGCCGGCCGCTTCTTCTGCGGAGCGGGCGGGTGGGTTCTTCCGCCCCAAGCGGTCGCTCCCCCGCCGCTTCGCGTCAACTCGCTCGTTTATTGCAAACAAACACGAGTACAATCTGAACACGCGCAAAGAGAAAGCATGACTTTGAGCACATTAATGGAAACGGCGGACAACCACGACAAACACGTCCGTTTTGTTCACCCGACGATGCCAATCGTCAGTGATCGCTAGAAGCCAACGTTGAACAAAATCCCGTACTTCCTGACCGAAGTTTGGCCGTTGGAACGAAAAGTTCGCGTGATCGAGATACTGCTCCACGTGCTTTAAGCAAGCCTCATCATACTCTTCCTAAACCACTTGAATCACGCAATCGCAGGACTAAACAAAAAGACAAACGCAAGGCTCGCCCCAGCGGCCGGGCATCACCAGTTGAATCCACAGTTTGTCCATCCGAACGCCCGCCGCTTTGGTCCACTTGACTAGTCGAACGGAACGCTCAACGATGGTCTTCAACGCCTCGTGCAACTCTTCTTGAGTCTGAAGCAAAATGAGCGCTAGAAAAACGATCAACTCACGCTTTGCACGTCCAATTCGAAGCCACCAATAACGAGGCTCAGGCGGAAGTGCCCGTTCAACGAGCGGAGGTTCGCAAAAGCCAACTGCAAGTCCTGCTCTTCTTTTTCGGTCCACGGCGAAACGGAAGTAGGCAGAGGATCTGGCTTTGGCCATGAACGAAGTATCACTTTCCAGACCACTTCGTTCGTCTCGAACCTGGAAGCCAGCAAAGTGGCGAATTTGTGACCGAAAGAGCTTACGGCCCGTTTGCAGCGATGCTCTCGATGGACGTGTCGATGCGGAGTTCACGGGCAGGCGTGCGGAAGAGGGGCACGAGATCTGAACCTACCAATTATATAATGGCAAGAAGAAGGAACGAACATTGAGGGCCCTCCGCGCGCACGCCAACGTTTGCGTGCTCCAATACCAAAGACTGGCCGTGCAACAGGCTTGCGTAGGCGACATCGTCGAAACGAACCGTGGCGATTTTGTGGGGCAAGAAGTCGCGGAGAACTGGAATCAATCGACGGGCACAATTGAAAGCCGCCAATTCGATCGCTTTCAAGCTGCGGTTGTCTGAAACGGCACACAAAATTCAACTATCGACAACGATGCTAACCTCTCAATGCAACAATAAACGAACACCACGGCCGGACCGACTCAAAAGTGGGCTCGGGAATCGAGTCAAACCAGATGACGACCCGATTCAACGGCGCCACGCGTAGCACGCGACCAGCCGAGCCAACGGACAGGTGGTCGTTTGTCAAACGGACGCCCATTGTCCGCCGTTTGATTCGAATTGAAACGAACAAAAATTGCGCAACAAAAATGCACGCTGGACTCGTGCAGTCCTTTTGGTTCGCATCGAAGAAAGCCGAAAGAAAAGTCGGGGAGCAAAAGAAGAGGCGAAGAGTTTGCAGTCGGAGGGCCGCTCGCTCTCGCAGGTAGTCGGCGGCCGCCGAGTGCAGAGTGTTGTCTGGAGTTCCGGTGCGTGTCGCGTGGGACAACGTCCACAGGCGGCCGTTTGGCTTCAAGGTTGGCGGCTTCTTTCCCGACGGTTCTCCCGTGGACATTTTGCTGAAAATAAAATGGAGGCCGATTGTGAGCGCAAGAAAGAAGCGGGCGCCGCGCTCGACCGACGAACCAAATGGGAAATGCGGGCGAAAGATCCTGCTCACCACTCGGCTGAACCAAACCAACGCCTTTCGACCTGCCCACGCACTGCTCGCGTTGTTTGGTCGATGGCGCTTGCATCGGCGAGAGAGACCGCAGAGGGCGAGCGGACGCCACAGCTCGCGATCAATCGGTTGGAGCGGGCGGTCGAATGGCGGCGGAAGGACGCCCGAGGACGGCTGTTGGCGGCCGCTCACTCTTCCCAGGGGATCCTCTCGAGCCAACGGACGAATGGGCGGTAGGAGTGGTCGCTCTTGCACGTGGAAGGACGGACTGCCCGCTGGAAAGAGCACTCGTGCGGTCGAATAGCGAAAGCAGCCGCCGAGTGGAATGCGGGAGATGCAAGCGGCGTCTGCCCTCTCCTTTCACTGCTGGTCTCTCTTCCTTCGACTCACTTCACTCTTCTTTCCTACGTTCGGCATTCGGATCGTCTCGAGCGGGCACTCCATTCCGTTTGGTGAGTTGAAGAGCGGCTTCCCACTGCCAATCCTCTCCGACGACCACAACGGGCGGCCTCTTCGCGTCCACTCGCTCGTTCTTCCGCCCCGCCCGCCCCCACTTGCTGCTCGTCGGACGACCCGCTCGCCCCTCGTTGACTTCGAGCGAGACGGCCGCCGACTGCCGAAGCGGGCGGGACGGGCGGCTCCTCTCCACGCGGCGTCCCCGTCGGCACGCGGCCCCCCTCATGGGTGGATGGAACGAGTGATCTCCCGCCCGCTGCCGAGTCCACTGCACGTTTATTCGCCGAAATGATGGGCAGCAATCAACAGTCGTCAAAGAGCTCGACTTTGACGGCCGCTTCCTCCTCGCCGCTCTCCCACTCGCCGTCCCCCGACTCTTCGTCGCTTGCCGGCCTCCTTGGCGGCGGGCTCCGCTTTCACGTGGACGGCGGCCGATGTCGGGGGTACTTCACGGCCGGCCAGCGCCTCCCGCTCGCCGTCCTCGTCGATGATCACGACGACCGGACGCTCGGGACGTCGCCGCTTCTCCAGCGGCTGGCGCATCGGCTTGTAGTCAAACGTCTCCAAGTCCTCTTCGTACTGCCGCTGCTGGGCGCGAGTTCGCTTCGTTAACACTCGGTCGTTCATCGCTGAAACAAAAAGAAGGTGGTAGTGGACGAGCCCGTCGAACGGCAACAAAGCGAACGCGATCATCGCCCGCAAAACCCTGCCTAAAAACGAATGTAGGCCGCGCGTCGTCAACCGTGTGTTCGAGCGAAACATGCGCTGCCCACCCGGTTGGACCTCTTTGCTGGCCCCTGCCGGGCGGCGTGGGCGCCAAAATGACTGCGAGACATTGGGAGTCGAACTCCGACTGCCCGCCGCTTTCCGCCGACCAAACGGCAGCAGACGATCACGGACAGCCGAGTGCACATTCATACACCTTTCCTCCTCTGTGTCCACTCGTCGCCAGTCGGTCACTGTGCATAATGGGCTCCTGCTTCTCCTTTCTCTTCCACTCTCGCACTTTGTGTCATCGATTGATCACGCCAAAGGAGCGGCCGAAAGTATTGAAGTCGGCGAAACTGACGGCCGACTGCCGACTTTTGGTCCTGTTCCACGCGACGAAGACCGCCCGCTGGGACAACACACTGGACTCCAAGGCCGGCGACTACCTCCAGCAGCGGGCGGCTCTTCGGCTTCGAACTCTCCGCTTTCTCGTTTGTTCGGCCGCCTTCCCAGCCGCCTTTTTTGAACGCCGACCCGAGCACACGCATTCGACGCTGCTTTGCGTGGAGGAACTCTCTCTTCGGTCGGTCCGCAGCAAGAAAGCCCGTCGTGTGTGGCTTTCACGCGATCACTTGTCTCTGCAAGCAATGGAACGAGTTGAGGGTGGCTCTCTTGAATCGGATCGTGGTCTCGTTTTCTTCCGCTCCAGCTCCCACCTTCGCTCGAATGAAAGCGTGGCGCTGGATGCTGTCGGCACTAAAGGGCGAGCTTCGATTGCTAATGCTTTCACTCGCTTTTGTTTCAAAACACCGTACGCTGGAGACGACCCACCTCGAGATTTGCGACTGCACGAATCACCACCAACTGGTGCCGCTTCTCCGCGACTCGCTGCCCGACAAGGTCGCCGACGTCCATTTGGTTGCTTTTCGTCACACGAATGTGTTGCACGGTCGCTGCCAAGTGATGAAACAAGTGTACTGCGAGTCCTTCGCTGTTCCTTTCTTCGGTTGGCCTCTGCGGCATAGCGGTAGCTGAAACACATTTTTCAGATTTCGCCCCCGTCTTTCGGATGGCCGCTCGGTCTCTTGAAATCCAAACGAGCATCGAGCCCATCGCCGCAATGGGGCCGTAAGTTACCGCGTGCCAAGCAGCAAGACGGCTCCGTTTAGCTGCGAGCGGAACGAAACGATCGAAATCGTGCGGCTCAGCGTGTTCAAACTCGAATACCCGATGGCCTTCCGGGAACTTCCCGCCGGCGCTCTGTGGACCGAAAAGGACGCGCAAGACCTCCGCATGGCAATGAAGAATCTGTGCTCGTTGAACGACACTTTCGAACTCAAATGGGTGATCGATGGAGTCACTTTCGATGCCTCAACGGTACGCCTTCACTTCTCCCATCTTTCTGATCCTCTTTTAGGAGCGGCCGCAAGTGTACGAAGCGTTGAAGGTTCTTGCTGACCGCTCGTTTCAACTCGTGAAATGGGCGAACGTGGCGGGAATTCGGTTGCGCAAACTGCAGGCCTTCTTCCGACCGCCCGGCTGGGAGCAACCGCACGGATCTGAGGTGCGTTCTGAACTCGGCATTGCTACCAATTCACACGTTTAGCAATTCTACAACAAAGTGCTAGACTACGCACGGTTGTACCTTGCGCAAAAGACGGAGTTTGCGGTACAAACCGAGGAAGTCGACCCCGAATTGGTGGACGAGCTCGATTCCAACTCGCTCATCGCCCGTGGCTGCTGGAAGCTGCGAATGGACGAAACGGACGTGTGTTTCGTGGCCATCCGTCGGCTGGAGTAAACTCCGCTTTGTGTATTCGTTCCTGATCTTTTTGTCAAAAAGCGAACGTCGTGGAAGAAGTCGTCGAGTAGTGATCCGTCCAAACCGCTCAAGCGATCACTCCACGCCGCCCGATGGTTGCCTGGCGGAGGACGTGCTGCAATAAGTCGCAGAAAGCACAACCAATGCGAGAGAACGCGAACAAACACGAGCGGCTTGTTGGGCCGCTATGAGCGGTCACCCATCTCTTCGGTAAACGCCTGACCGCTCACTCGAAGGCGACAAAGAGAAGCAGACGAAACGGGATGATCACTGGGGCACAGCCGGAATGCAGACGAATGGTGGGCAGAGCTCGACGAGCGCGATTCATCCGGACGGAAGGAACTGCAGCCAATGAGCACACACCTCATTTGGGGGGGTTTATTTTTTGCGTAGGAGGAGGCGACTACCCACGACTGTTTATCACTCGAAACGATCAGGCATTCAACGATCGAACAAAAGCGTACATTCAGGAAGAAGGGCCCGTGTAGCGGCCGAAGAACAGCGGGGTTTTCTCGCGAGAAATGAGAAAGACGAACGGACGATCCGCACGGAAGAGGACGGGATCGGAGTCCAACCTTCCGATGCAGTAGTAGAACTTCACCGCCGTTGCCGCCGCCGATTCACAGCCGTTTTCGCTTACCTGAAGCAAAAGAATAGAAGAGCGGTGATGCCACAAAGCTCACCTCGATGACGGCTTTGTGGAAGCCCTCCGAAATGAACAGCCGCTCGCCGGAGATCCCGCTGAAGTCCGCCCTCTCCGAGAAGCCCTCCGAGAAGCCCAATTTCTGCAGCATTTCGCTCAGTTTGAACCCCGATTCGATCTTGAAACGGGGCAGTTCAACCTGCAACGAGTAGATGAGTGAACAGATCGAACAGTCGGCCCCCACGTCCAGTTCTCTCCACTCCGAGCGGTCCATCAGGTCGAGCAGCTCGGCGCCGTCCATCTTCTGCAGCCAAGCGGAGAGCCCGCCCTTTTCTTTCGGCAGGAAGACGGTGAACTTCGTCTCGCGGTTATTGAACGGGAGCTCCACCACTTGCACGTCGTATGTCTCGCCGTGCTGCTGTCGATCCTCTCCTTCATCATTTTGACCTGAAGAAAGGAGTGGGAAGAAGCTGGCAGTCGAGGAACTCGCCGGTTGCTCGGTCTTCTCGTCGGGGAAGAACGTCTCGTCTGCCGTGGACCCGACGTCAAACGTCACCTGCCATTCGCCCTGCAAAGCGGTTGGATTGATTTGAGCGATACAACGTTGTGGTTCGTGCGCTCGCTCCCAGTTTGCGTTCACCTTGAAGTAGACGGCGTTCACGAAGAGCATTCTGGTGAGAGGATTGACGTCGATCGGCGGGAGCAGGTCGCGGATTTTCTGGTGGGTGGCATTCGCGACGAACTCGTTGATCTCCGCGACCGCTTACTCCGCCTGCCGCTCGAAGTCCACCTGCTGAAAGGCGGCGCCGAAATTCGCGGCGAGCAGCTCGCGGTAGACGGCCTTCACATGCAGGTCGTGGGCGACGTACGCCCTATTCACCAGCTCAAAAGCGACCGAGTGGTTGCCGGCCGTCAGCTGGGCGACCGTTTGGTCGAAGAGCGAGTCGAGAGCGTTGCCTGTGCTCGCGCCTGAAATGGGGTGAGTGTGTTGACAGGAAGAGATGGACGCCATGCGGCCCGTGGTGCAGTGGTTATCGCAAACGATTGTCATCTGTTCGATCGCCCACCCAATTTTTCAGCCAGGAGCATCAAACCAACCTCTGGCGAACACCCGCTCGAACTCCCGCCGCGTGTCCCCGCCAGCGCCCGCGTAGGCCAGCGAGAGGGCGAACGCGATGGAGACGGGCGAGAGGATCAGCGAGGCGTTCGAACTCGCGGCCGCTTCTCGCAGCAGGCCGACGGCGAAGGCGGTGTGGGCGGCGGCCGCCATCTTTCGGGGTGGAAGGAGGACGAGTGAGCGGAAAAGGGGCGGTTGTTCGCTCCCCGCTGCTTTGTCCAGCCATCGCGCGTCTATCCGCGGGGCATTCGGCCGACGATCAAGCGGACAACAACGAAGGATCGATCGCGCGTTGTCGACGACCAACGGCCGGCTGTTTTGGCGGCGGAGCAGCGGAAAGGCGGAGGTCGAGCGCTGCCATCTTTACTTCGCCCAAGAGAAACACGAGCTCCTTGTCGCCTGTTGCCGCACGTAGCCGAAAGCATGGCGGTCGAGCGTGTTGTTGAGTCTGCCGGTGTTCGTCTCCTGGAACACGCGCCCAAGCCAAGCGTCGGCTTCAAAAGTCGGCGGCTTTGGTTCGCTGGCTGCTTGCAGGAAGATGGCGGGCCTCGGGCGGCGAGTGGAGGCGGCCGAACAGAAGGCACACGTGATTAAAGACGAGAGCCGGTCGTCCGTCCTTCGATCCACGAGTAGCAGCGGTCTTACGTCGGCTGATGGCTGCAATCAAGGTAGTCGGCGGTGAGCACGCAAAATTTCCTTCCGCTCCTTCCACCTCGTCGCATAAGCGGGCAGGGAGAACGGATTGGGTGACGCTTTGAACCTCGAAACTGACCATCTTTCCGTGCTCCAGGCACTTCTCGAGACATTCACGAGGTTCCGTGGAGACGCACGGACATGCCATCCGCCTCGACTAAACGCTTTTTAAACGGAACACGGTGGACAACTCGCTTGCTAACGGCCCCAATCGACGCCTTCAAGCAAGCCTCGAAACGGCAAATAAATTTCGAATGACCCGAAAGCAAGTAGGTGCGTTTAACCCGTTCTGTTTATTCACCAACAATAGACAGCTCACATGGGCGAAGAACAGATGAACCGACCGTGGACAAACACTCGAGTTAGACGAACGGCGGCAGTCGCGGCAAAACTCGTTCGAATTTCCCCGCCGCACCCGGCGCAGCTGTCGGAATGGTTCGCAGCGTGTGCGAACGTAGGAATCCCGAGAACCACAAAGAAACAAAACCGAGGCTCCAACCCCTTCGTTCGCAAGGACGCGATCGACTTGTCAATGCGATCGCTCTGTTTAGTTCGATGCCGGCTTTTTCGGTCGCGTGCAACAGTCGGCCGTCCGCCTGCCCGCCCACTTCTTCCTGCTCGTTCTCTTTCGGTTGCCCGTTGGAGTCGCTGCGTCCCGCTCTGCCATCACGAAATTCAGCAAGTTGAGTAGAGAGGAGCTCAAAGCGGAGGACGGCGTTCGCCCGCTCGTCGCTCAACTCCGCCCGCAATGCGGCGATTTCCGTTTTCAGCTCGTCGATGAACGAATGCGTGAGCTCAGCGTTCTTCTAAAATGCAATGCGAATAGAAAGCGTTTCCAACACCAACGGTCAACTCACCCGCTTCTTCCCCTTGATTCGAATCGACACGGAAGTCGGCGAGTCGAGGTCGACGTCGAGAGAAGGGACTTCTCGCTTCTTTGGAACACTCGGAACAACCGGCTGAAAAGAAGGACGAAATGGAAGCGTTTTCAATCTAAAACCACTCGCCTCGACCATCACGACGGAGCGAGCAGAAAGGAGGGCGCGTTCGAAAGGTCTGCACAAATGGGCACTTGAGTGAGCGCACCAACCGAACGCCGATTTGTGGGCAGTCGGAGGAGGCAGTCGGGGATCAAAGTCGAAACGGCCCGCAGTCATGTGTGGGAACAAAAGCGAAGTGTCTTATATTTTGTTAAATCTTTTCGATCACTATGCTGCATCATTGGAGATGGGCAAGCAAAGGATAACATGTCCCGCTTCTCGCCGGGTTCACCTGCCGGCCGCACTTTGGAACGCTCATTCATGGCGACTTTCCTGCCCGCTTCTTTTGCCCGCGTCCCCGCCGGTCTGCCCACGTGTCGCCCATTCGACTCGGCGGACGGGACTGCGCGGGGGACGCCGTCAGTTGCCGCCACAGTGGGGGCGGCGAGCGGGCGCGTTCAATTCGAGCTAAGCAGACGGCGGGCGAGTTCGTTTGGACAGAAGGAGGGAGTCGGTTGCAGCTTTCTGTTGGCCAGTTCTGGTCTTCTTCGCTTTTTATCGCCCGCCTGCACGAATGCCGGTTTGAATGGACGTTCTCTTGATTGTCGGCGTTGTTTTGATCCCGATAGCCAACGACTCAAGTGCACCCGCGGCTTACGCGGCCCGCCGATTGCAAAGAGCCGCGCGCCAGAAGGCGGCGGCGGGTTCTAACGCGCGGGCGGTGCCTCAATCGCTTGAGTGCGCAACCCTTGACGGAGCGGCTTTCTTTCTGTTTTTGGGGAAAAGTTTGGCGGGGGGTAAACGCGTTTGTTTTTTGCTACACGATCGACGCGATTCATGCAATGGCTTCATTTATTTGTTGCCGCTTTTCAGCAATGGACGGTCGAGTGTTCACAAAACGAACACGCGCCCAGCAGCGCGCGTATGAGGAGGAGCTGGACGCTTTCGAGTACAAACCGATGCGCCCACCACACGAGAAACGCCGCCGCCCCGATCAGACGATCGTCGTGATCATCGACGAGAACGGCGAGTGGGAAGCAGTGCCCCTGCAGCAGGTGCACCAAGTGTCGCCCGCCATCGGCGAGCAACTGGAGGAAGCCGGAGAGCAGCTAGAAGCGCCTGTTCGAGTCAAAGAGGAGCCCCGAGTCAAACAGGAGCCCACCGACGACTACTCGACCGGCCGGAAGAAGCGCAAGAAAAGGAAACGGCGGAGCAAGAAGACGGACGATCTCGCCGTTCTACAACATATGAAGCAGGACAGCGGGTATGAAAAAGTTAGTTTCGGATTAATTGGTTGATTTATTTTCAGCGAACTCGAGCAAACCGACCAGCTCCAAAAAGCGATGGCGGAGGAGTCGGACTCGCACGCTTCTGCGGGGCGCGGGAGTCCTCCAGCGCGAGAAGCCGAACATGAATCGGATACTTCGTACGGCACTGAAGAGGAGGCGTCGGATGAGAGCGCGGGCGAGTGGACGGACCAAGCGGACCAAGTGAGTCAGTCCCCTTGTCTTCCGCAATGATTCTTTTTTGCGTTCAGCTCACGTGTTCAACCTGTGGCTTTGTGGCCGCTCACTCGGCGCATTATCACCATCATCTGAACGGGCACGCAAAAACAAAGGGATTTTGTTGTTCGTTGTGCGGTGTGGTGTTTGGAACGTTTTTGAACCGCAATCTTCACGAACACAAGCAACACGGATTCAATCGGCAAGAAGCGGACAAGAGTTACAAGGGCACCATCAAGATTCCACCGGTTTGTGCTCACGGGGCCGCCTTTTTCGATTTCAAGTTTTTAGGAGAAGCTGAAGAAGTTCAGACAAGTGGGCACAAATTTCGCGCATGCGCAAGCGGAGGCGAAAGGCGCCGGAGAAGCCGCTGAACGGGTAGGTGCACATTCAACCTGGCCATCACTTGGAAGCTTTTTTCCCTTTTCAGTTCATGTGCTCCACTTGCGGCTTCGCGACGAACAACCCAAATTATTTCCGCGGACACCTCAACGGTCACTCGAAAACAAGCGGCTTTCGCTGTTCGTTCTGCGGCGTCTTCTTCAGAAAGAGCAAAGAGCGAAACGCCCACGAGGAAAATCATCACGGCTTTAAACGAAAGGAGGAAGCGGACGCAATGTACGGCGGCGCCATCCAAATTTCAGCGGTTTGTCAGCAGGTGGTTTGGTTCTTCGACGTGAAGAAGTTTTAGGAGCAACTTAAGGAGGTCAGACAAGTGGGCACGAACTTCGCTAAGGTCCAAGCAGGAGCAAAGGTCGCCGGGTTGACGAAACCACGCGTAAGTTCGCTTTGCTTTAATTCGCTGTTTGAATTGGACGATGTGTTCACGTCTTCTGATTTAGTTCGAGTGCCCAATGTGCGGCTTTGTGACCGAATGTCCCCCCGCTTACCGCAACCACGTGAAGGCCCATTCGCATGCGGACGGTTTCTGCTGTTCTTTATGTGGTCTTTTGTTCGAAAGACACGACGCTCGACGAAGGCACGAAGGAAGGCAGCATGGATTCGAACGGAAGAGAGAAGACTGGAGTTACGTCGGCGCGATCAAAATTCCAGTGGTGCGCGCGCGTCTTAGCAAAGATCCCACTTATCCTTTCATTTAGAACGAACTGAGCAAGTACAAGCACGTGGGGCGGAATTTTGCGCAGGTCCAACTCAAAGCCAAAAAAGCCGGCGAGTCGTTTGCTCGAGCTCCAATGAAAGGCCGTCAAGTACGCTCTTGTTTTCGTTTCGTCATGATACTTTCTTCTTGCAGTGCTGCGACGAATGCGGCATGTGGATGTACCTTCTGACTCGGCACAAACCGTGCCATGCGAACACGAAGCGGAAGTTCATCTGCTCATTATGCGGGATCGGCATGGCGTCGGCAGACAGAAGACGAGTGCACGAGTTGACATACCACAACTTTGAGCGACACAGAGTCGACAACCCGACGAAAGAAGCGCTCCGAATCCCACCAGTTCGTCTCTTCTTTCTATTCAACTCACCGTCCACTCGTTGCAGGAGCAGTACGCGCAGCTGCGGAACCTGACCACGAACTTCGCCGCCGTCCAGTCGCGCGCCCTCCCCAGCAAACGGACCGACTTCAGCGAAGAGCAGTCCGAAGACGAAAAGGAAGTGCGGGCGTTCAGCGAGTCCGACAAAGAATCCGAGAAAGAAGACGTCGACGAGAGCCATTGACCGGAGTGCGTTGTCTATTGTTGCGTTGTTGCTCGAATAAAAGGCGCAGTAAAGAACGCTTGTGAACAAGTGGGCGGCAGCAATTCCTCTGCTCGTTGGAAAGCCGGCATGCTCAAGAGGATCCACTGGTTGGTCGGCCAGAAGAAGAGCGTCACGGCCGAGGAGGAGAAGGAAGCGGAGCTAGAGCGTTCTTTTTCCGCTCGTTCGTCCTCCCGCCCACCTGCCCGTCCATCCGTTCGCCCGTCCACGAAAGCGGGCGCACGAAAACGCAAACTCCCCTGCTGCTGCGTCTTGTTCCGCTTCTTGTGGAGTCCACTCGTATGCTTCTAATTGACGAGCGAACGATCAGACCAGCAAGCAAGTGTTCTTCAAACAACAAATCGGTTCATTCATCAGTCGTGAAGAGAAATCGAAAACAAACGGGAACAACGCGGACTGAACGAGTAGGAAAAGCGGGCGATTCACTCGCGGTCCAGGATGCTCAGGTTCGTGAACGAGGAGGCGGCCGACCTCCTGCAAACAATCCAAATGTCCTTCCATCTCAACAAGAAGCTCACATCAACGGGACGGTGGGCGTCTTCGTGCCCGCGTGCAGCTCCTGCTGGTCGCCGCGGCCGTTCATCTCCGCGGCCACGTAGCTGAAAGAAGCGAGTGAGCGGACGGGAAGGAAAGGAAAGGTCACTCGGGGATGTCCAGCTTGTTGGCGACCTCCACTTCGTTCTGCTCGACGATCGCCGGCTGTTGGGCGAGGCGCGTGAACTCGAAGCAGAACAAAACGTCCGAGGCAGCCGAGAAGCGGAGCAGCGAGTCGCGCGGGCCTTCCCAATAGAAGAGCGTCTTGCTCGAGCCGTCGAAGGAGTTCAGGACTTCTTCTGCAATCGAAGGAGGTGGCTACTGCAGTTTCATTCCTCGGCTCTTGTGAACTCACCCCAAACGAACGACTTCTCGCCGAACTTGTTCTCCAGCCACGGGCGCACGTGCCAGAAGCTCTTCGGATCCACGATTCCCGCGTTCACCATCTTCACGCGGAGCTCGAGCTTCTCGTTGCTCAGACTCTCGGAGTTCACGATCGCCTGGAACTTGTGGCCGCCTTCGCCCACTTCGATCTCGTTGGACTCCCAGTTGACGCACTTCTTGGCGAGCCCGAGGCCGGGCACGAGCAGCTTGAAGCGAGCGGTCGAGTGCTCGGCGACGGGGCCGATCAGCGGCATCTGACGGACGAGAGCGTCCGCATTCCACAGGTTCGTGTGCGGGCGGACGTCGCAGCAGACGGTGAACGGCGGGGAGGCGGTCGAGAGGAAGGCGCGCACTTCGGACATCGCCAGCTTCACTTCTTCTTGTTTGTAGACGAACGCTGCAAACAGTCGAGTGGGAGGGGAAGACGGCGGAGAACTCACTTTTTTCGCCCAACGACGCGCCGTTCGCCGCCTCGATCCACAGCGCGACTTCGAACTTCTCCCACTTCAGCTCGCCTTTGGGCCCCACGTGCAGAACGAAGGTCGTGGGCTCCGCGTTCTTGAATTTGGTGCTGGTCGAGACGTGCGCCAGCACGCCCGCCACCGAATGGAGCGGGAAGAGCGGCGAGCAGCGCACTTCGCCGTTGCCGGTGGCCTGCGAGCGCGAGAGCTCGCGGTGGGCGGACGGCGGGGCGATCAGCTCGTCGCGCGTCCAGCGGAACGAAGTCGTGTTCCGCTCCGTCCACACGCACGTTGCCTTCATCATCCCGAGCGGAAGAGAATGCTGAAACGGGAGGGAGTGAGCAGAGTTTGGTGAAAGGGCGCGATTCACGAACAATATGCGGGGATCAGGCAGAAAATAGAATGGTGTGACTTTGAGTCGAGCAACGTCTCAAAGGGGAATATTTCGACCTTTGATGGACCGAAACGATCAAAAAAACAAAGATTCCCGCGGCCACTCCGGACCAAATCGCTCGACGAGTCCGCAACACGTAAGCAATTCGGCGGGAAGCAAGCGGAAAGCAACAATGAAGAAAGTGTCCGCGACTTGAAATCGAGGCGCGCATTCCGCCCGCAAAAGAACGACGAGGCGCGAAAGTCATCACTTTCGCTCGAGCGACCGGCCGCGATCCGTCGGCCCGCCCGCAAAACAACGCCGCCCGTTTTCGAAACGCGCCCGTCTTCCCGCCCGTTTTTCTGCCCGTCCGCTCGTCCGTTCGACCGGGCGGCGGCGGCGAAAGCGGGAGAATGCGGAGGGCGAACGGACGGAGTGGCAGTCGGGCGAGGAGGCGCCAATGGCGCGACAACTCCGTCCTCTTACGACTTGCTGACGGCGTTCGGCAGGCGGTGGATTCAGCTTGTTGAGCGTAGTGGAATAGAACGGATTTGTATTCACAAACACGCGGTTCGATTACAGACGACTGCCTCAACAACACGCGATCCACCCGTTTTCGAGAACCGCCGGCATCCTTCGTTTCTTGCTCGTGCGATGAAACGAGGAGAGCAACCAGGAGAGCATTGCTGATGGGACGGGCGAGTTTGATCTCTCCTTTCGCCTCCGGACGGCGGGCGGTCTTCACCAATCACCTAATCACCTCCAGCCACAACACACGAGTCCAATCCGCTTCCTTCTCGTCTTTCGTCCCACCTTTCCACCGCCCTCCCACCGCCCATCACAAGCTCACAACGAAGTTTATTCTCTTCTCTGGACACACTGACAGATGGAAGGAACCGCGAATCCTTCAGACGGCGGTGGCCTTGTCGTAGTCGATGACGAACTGCTGGTAGAGCTTGGCGTTGTCGGCCGTGTTCATCACGATCTTGTACCTTGAATTCGAAGATTGCTTTCGACGAGTCAAACACGAATTCGGAGTCGCCGCAACAAGCCCATCGGTGGACTTGCTGCGGCGAGACCGAACGCGCGTTTGACCCCTCGACGCGAATTCTGCAGCGTACTTCTCGAAGAAGTAGTAGAGCATCACGCGGTGGACGAACAGGTACTGCAGGTCCGTCTGAATGGAGTAGGGGCGCTGGTTGCGGAGGTCCTGAAGCGGCGTTGTGTGAGGGGAATCCGCGAGTCCACAGCGCACCTTGAGCAGCTCGTCCATCGCCTCGCACGGGATGCCCTGCTGGAGGCGCTCGAGGATGAACTCGATGGCGACGATGGTGCCCGTGCGGCCAATGCCTGAAGGCGGGCGGTGAGTGGGCGGCAAGCGGGGGGACTCGCCGGCCGAGCAGTGCACGACGATCGGCTTCTTGGAGCCGCGCACGTGCGACAGCAGCACGAGGGCTGTGAGGCGGCAGGGCGGCACGCCGCGGTCAGGCCAATCGACCTGCCGTGCAGAAGTGAGTGAGTAGACGGCGGGGCGCTCACCCAGTGGTAGTGGCGGACCTCGCGCACCACCTCCTTGCCGTCCAGCTTGAAGCGGACGGCCAGCACGCTCATGCGGACGGTCTGCTCCTCGGGCGTCATGAACCGCACCTGCAGCACGGGATCGAAGGAGTTAGAGGGGAGTGGAGTGCCCGAACTCACCATCACGTTGGCGACCTCCACGTCGCCGTACGCGGCCTTCTGTCCCTGCTCGGCGGGCCAGTAGGGGGCGCACTTGTTCATGCCCTTCTCCGTGATGTTGCAGAGCATGATGACCGAGTCGGAGTCCTCCTGCAGGATCATGTGCCAGAAGTCGGCCACCGTCCCGTCCAGCGGGCCCTGCGCGCAGATGAAGCGGCGGTCGGAGATGGGCGTCCCGACGTAGTTGGCGTGGATGTAGTCGTAGGGCACGCCCGGCCACTTGACGACCACGCGCCGCTTGTCGCCGCACGGCACGTCCTGCAATTCGGGCGGTGATCAGGCGGTCGAGAGGTCCCTTGCACCTTGTAGCGATTGCGGCCCGCCTCGTGGTGCGCGAGGAAGGCCTGGACGGTCATGTCGGGCGGCACGTAGCGCTTCAGCTCGAGGAACTCCTCGCGCAGCCCCTCGACGCCCTTCTCCAGCGCGCGCCGCGCCCACTTCTCCACCTGCAACAGGGTGAGTGGGTGATTGAAGGGCGTGTGTTCCTCCCGCTCACCTCCGCGCGCGCGTTGGTCGCGCACTTGGCGACGGCGGGCGGCGGGGCGGCGGCGGGCGCGCCCGCCGCCTCCTCCGTCTTGTCGTTGGCCGAGCGGCCCGGTCGGCGCCGCGCGTTCTTCGCTCCCCTGCAACCTCGTGATCGACGGGACTCCAAAGGGCGGACGGCTCGCTTACCCTCCCGCTTTGGGCGTCGGCGCGGGCATCACGATCGAGAGCGGCGGCGCGAAAGGCGGCTGATCGGCCGGTGGAAACGAGGATGAATGGCGGGCCGCCGAGTGCGAGCGGGATTCGGGCTCGCGTTTCTGGCGATTCGGGCGATTCGCTCGAATTTGTCTCATGCAAATTCGGGTCCTTTTGTTGCGTTTGCAGCGAAGAGCCTCGTTAGTCAACCGGTCGGCTCATTCTGCCGTGGGAGCGAGAATGAACGATCGGAACAGGAGGGAATTGCGCAGTCGGCTGCGTTCGGTGGTCTCCGCACTCACCCGACGAGGCCCTTTCTGCTCACAACGAACTTAATCCCTTCGCTTCCTTCGCAAAGGTTTATTCGTGACGAACTGGAAAAACGAGAAATTAAAAGCGCTGATGACCCAACAGAAGAAAGTGGGGAAAAACCGTATGGTAAACGCTGTTCGATTCGGTTAGAAGACGAGCGAGTGGGTGGGTGAGTGCGGGAACGACTGGAGGAAAGAAACGAGTGACTACGTGGATGGATTGAATGCGACTAGCAAGCAGACCAGAAAGTAAGAGGGAAACGAAAGAAATGACCAGAAAGTGGGAGGATTTGTGAACGACGACCATTCGGAGTGCGGGGCGGCAACAGGAACGATGAACTCGCGGATTCATGGACAGGCGACACAAAAATCGGAACGAAGAACGGAAGAAGAGGAACGGGGAGGAGAAGAATAAATTAACGGACTAGAGGAAAGAAGGAGGAAGAAGAGGGAACGGCGTCTAGAACTCGTAGTCCTCGGTGGCCATGTCGATGGCCCAACGGAACTTCTCCTGCAATCGGCGGGCGTCAATCGAAAGAACTCATGAAGTGGCGACTCACGCGCTGTGTTTTGTTGAAGACCTTTTCGATGGGCACCTCGTTCTTTTTGCACCACGCGACGGAAATGCGCGGGTCCAGGTAGTTGAGTTTGGAGGTGCCCAACGCGATCTGCTTGTTCTCGTCCTGCAATCGAAGGAATGAACAAAGAATTCACTAGAGGATGGACTCACGCGATCGGTTCGCTGGATCTTCAACCGGCGGAGCTGCTCCTTGAGCTTGTCGACCTTCTTCTCCAGCTTCTCCTTGTCCTTGCCGCGGGCCTTGTCGAGCTCCTTCTTCGCGTCTTTGAGCTCCGCCTTCTTGTCGGCGATCTTCTTCTCCAGCGCCTCCATCGACTTCTCGTGCGTCTTGGGCACGGCGCGCTGATGGTTGCAGAGGACGGCGACGGCGCGATTCGCCCGGTTGTACGCGAGCATCTTCTCGTGGACGGTGGCGTTCTTGGGCGTGAACTCGGCCAACTTGTCCTGCAGCGTGATCGACGCGTTGTACGTGCGGAACACCTTGGCGGTGAGGCCGGGCATCAGGTTGCGCAGGTGTTGGTTCAGCGACGAGGTCTGCAACGAACGAACCCATCGATGGAATGCAGAGATCGAAGGGAACTCACGTCCAGCCGGTCGAACAGATCGTCGCCGCCATCCTTCTCGCCGCCCTTCTCGTTCTTCTTGAACAGCTTCAGGTTCTTGAAGACCTGCTTCTCCACCGGCACGTCGTTCTGGTAGCGAATGGAGTCCTTGCCCAGGAAGTCGAACTCCACCACGTACCTGAAGCGACAAGTGGAAAGAATGAAAAGAACGGAAAGAACTCACTTCTGCCCATCCTTCTCGTCGTGCAGCTTCACGTGCTCGCAGCGCAACGAGCAGCAGCCCACCGTGTCCGCCGCCTCGTCCGTGTCCTGAACACACAACTCAATAAAGACGAGGAATGAGTGGAAGAACGAACCTTCTCGTTGCCAGCACGAAGAGCCAACTTGTCGATGAAGTAGAGGGCGACGGCACGCTGGCGGACGCGCATCTCGCGGCTCTTCAGGTCCTCCGTGTAGTGCTTGCGGATGTCGGCCACCTTGCTCTTGAGTTTGCGCGCCGTCTCGAACTTTTCGTAGTCTTTCTCGCCCTGCAGCCAACGAATCAATAGAGGGATGAAGAGAAGGTAGGTGCCTTGATCTTGGAGGAAGGATTCAACATGATGTACTTGTTGTTGCCGAGCACATTCTCCGTCCACGAGCACAGCCAGCTGGAAGCATCATGAGTAGGTGGGAGGAAGAAGGGGGACTCACGTGACGGTGTTGTCGTGCCGCACCTCCTTCCACTTGTGCCCCTCGGGAGCGGTGGGAACGGCGGTGCCCTTCGAGCAGTTGATGATCACGTCCTCCGGTTGGATCCGCTTCTTCAGCTTCCCCATCTTCGGGTGGTCGCCGCGGCCGCGGAAGAGGCCGGGCGGCTCGATGCGGAAGTTGCCGATCTTCTGCTTGTGGCCGTCGATCATCGCGAAGCCGTAGATTTTTGCTTCGGCCTCCTTGGCCTCCTTGATTTTCGCCTTCTCCTCCTTGCTCATCGCCTTCCGCTTCTCCGTCTCCTCGGCGAAGTAGTCGCGCATCTCGCGGAAGTCGCACTTCGTGAGGTCGGCGATTCGCTCCTTCTCCTCGCGGTTCATCACCTGCAAACATCGAACGAATGAACAGCAATCATTGCAGAGACCCCACCTTCCGCCAGTCCTTAAAGAAGTTCGTGTTGAAGGCGACCTTCGAGGTGTACTCGTGGTCGAGCATCTTGGCGTAGAAGGAGGCGACCTCCTCCGTCTCGGGCGACAGCTTCATCGCCTTCCCGTCGTACTTGAAGTGGACGGACGAGGGCAGCGGCTCGTAGGCGGGCGCGAAGAGCGGTCCTTTGTGCTCCAGAGAGTTCCACTTGACGCCGTCCGCCTTCTTCTCCTCCTCCCACCTGCAAACACGAGGGATCAGTGGAAGAACGGGGGAGTGAAAGACGAACCATCGCCAGATCTCCTCCTCCTCGACGACCACCTTCTTCTTCTTGGTGGGCGACTCCTTCGCGTCGGCGCCGGCTTTCCTCTTCTTCTGCGGCTTCGCCTCGACCACCTCGACCTTCACCGTCTTCTTGGTGACCTTCTTTGCGACCACCTTCTTCTCCTTCTTTGGCTTCTTCTTCTGCAACAAGTGGATAGAATGAAAGAAGAAAGAGAACGAACCTCCGGCTTGTAGTCCTCCTCGTCGTCCTCAAAGTCCTCGTCGTCGTCGTCGGGCTCGTCGGACTCATCGGAGGAAGCCTCGCGAGCGCGCTTCTTCTTCGGCTTCTTGTCCGCCTTCTTATTTTTCTCCTTGGCCGCCTTCTTCTCCTTCTTCGGCGGTCGCGGTCCGGGCGAGTCGGCCGACGTGCTCGCCGCCTCCTTCTTCACTTTGGACTCGCCGTCGACCTCCTCGTCGCTCTCGGCCAGCCGGTCGGCCCACGGCGTCTCGTCGTCCGACTCCTCCGTCGGCTGCGAGAGCGTCCCGTTCGAGTGGTGCTGCAAACCGAGCAGGAATCAAACGAATGGAAGCAAGACGACGAACCTCCTCCTTCTTCGGACTCACGAGCGGGTGCCCGTTGCTCACGCCGTTCTGCGCCACCGCCGCCATGATCGCGAGTTCGAGGTCCACGGGCCTGAAGCAAGAAACGTGGTCGTGAAATCGACGCAGAGGCCGGGTTCCCGGCATGCACAACTCAACGAGAAGATACGGTAGGCCAGACAAAGAAATCGATGAAATTGGGTGATGAGAAGTGGGGGTGGTTCGTTCACGGAGGCTTTTCACACTTTAAATCAATACAAACGACAGTCCAGAGCAAAAGATTTCTGCCCTATGGTGCGAAAAGTTCGAGAAGCGGACGATGACTACGTCCAAAAGACGATGGGATTTCTACAAAATAACGAGAAGAACCTGAATAACACTTTCTTTATGTGTTTCTTGGAGTTGCAACTTCAATGAAGAATTGGGAAAGACCGTTTTGAAATCGAAAGCGAACACGCGGAACTTCGCCGACCACTGAGCACAAGCGAAAATCGGGCACAGTTCGAGGGTAATTCGCATGAATTTTTCACCTAATTTCGAGTTCAATGGAGAAGCAAAAGAATTTTCGGTTGAAGACGAGACCAATCAACACTTCTCAGCAAGCGAAATCACCGACGCGCATCCCCCCAGACCGGTGGAAGGTGGACGGCGGCGGGGAGACGGGCGAACGAAGTCGAGGGGAAACAACGGGGCGAACGCGAAAAACGCACAAAGTCCCCGGCCTCCGCCTTGCCACTCCCGGACTTAGAAAATGCGAGCAGACGGCGGCGGCGAGCGGGGACGTGCGAGGCGGCCGGCCGGCGAATGCGGCGGTGCGTCCGACCGCCCCGTCTCGCGATCAACCGCCGAATGGCCGCAGCGGGAAGGACGCACCACGTCGCCCCGAATCGCCACTCGCGACGAGCCGCCGCCTTCGACGGGGCGAACGGAAAGTGGGCGAAAATTTCTATGTTCTCGCCGCGCCCCGTCCGTTCGCTCCCGCACCCGAACGCGAGAGCGCGAGCGAACGATAACAATCGAACCGAATCGACCGAATGCAAGACGGTTTTGGTCATTCGGCGGCCGTACGAGTGAATGGAAAAGAGCGGAAGCAATCGATTGGCATCGGAATCAGACGAGCAAGTGTTCACCTCGCTCTGATCAACAGTCTTCTCTGCAAACCACGTAGTTGTTCGCACTTTAAATCATGCAGCAAATCTTCTTGTTACGGTTGCTGTTCGTTTGTTTTACTCTCGCATTTGGGTGGAGAGCTCACACTTCGAACAGTCCGAATCCAAGTCTAATCGACTCGAAAGTAATGGCTTGCAAGCGAGATAACTAGGTAACCAAGTCCGGCGGTCATTTGATCGGGGATCTCCTCGAATTGTGATCGTACAGCATGAGCACGACTTCGCCTTCCGTTTCGGCCTTCAAATGACCACACCTCTCGGCCGAGTGACCAACTGACGCCCTCGCCGATCGGAGAGCCGCCCCGGCCGCCACTCGGCTCCCAGCACGCCCGGCGGCCACTTGTTTCGAGTGATCATTCGGGCGATCCGGCCACCACTCGCCACCTTCTCCCGCATTCTTCCGCAAGAAATGGGCACGAGCGAAGTGGAGGAGGACTGCGAGACGATCTGCGAGACCTCGATCTCCGATTCCGTGGTCCACAACCGGTACTACCGCGAGGTGGACGAACTGGACGATGGTTTGCTCTAATTCCATTTCCTTCTTTTCACTTGTGGATTACAACAGAGAGCACAACAGAGTACGTGGCCCTCGGCCAGATGTCGTTCAGCGAGTGGGAGAAGTGCGAACGGAAGCGATTGGAGATGCTGAACGAGGTGGGCGGTTGTCACTCAGGGCTTTGCGGGCATTTCATTGCTTGAAAGGAAGGAATCAATGGATTTCAGCTTTCGGTTTTTTAACTCTTTCATTTAACCTGCAGCAATCAATCTTCCACTTCTTCTTCTTTCTGCCCACTAATTTTGTCGATGCAGGCGAGTGACCGCGCGACGCAAATGGAGAAGACGATGAAGTGGTGGGCGGACTGCACGGCCCTGTGGCGTCGCAAGTGGTCGCTGGTGCGCAGCGAGCGGGACGGCGCGCGGAACACCATCGAGAAGCTGATGGAGCGGCTGCAGGACGTTCAGGTGACTTCTTCCTTCTCTTCCTCACCCTTCGTTGCTTGCAGGAAGACACACTCAAGTACTTCGAAGCCAAGCAAGAGGCCGAAGAGCAGATTCGACGAATGCGAGCGGAAATCCTCGAGCTCCGCAGTCGGCTCGGCGATTCGGACGGGAAGGACGACGAGCCGATCGGCGACGAGCAGCGGAAAGAAATGTGTTCCGTTTGATTCTGTTGATCAGATATTCGTCTATTTATCCACCGTTGGTCTTTCAAACGGCTTTCACGTGCTTTCTTCGCATGACATCCACTTTCGCTCTAACTCCAATTGCACTCCTTTTGCTCCCTTGTCTTTCGTTTCCTCTTGTACATTCGAACTGTTCTTTTATTCGACCGTCTAACAACTACAAACGCTTGAGGCAAATACGAAACGGTGGGAACGTACTGAACGATTGTTCTCTCGCTGATGCTCAACTGTTTTGTTACAAGTGACACGTGAATAAAGTAGCTGAATGAGATCAACGGTTTGTATTGATGAAAGAATGAAATCAAGAGCTTCCCTCCGCAATCAGCCGCGTCTACTGGCCGGTCAACAAGTTGGAGCCGGTGCCGGCGGGGCGCTCGTCGGGCGCACGCGGCTTGTTGGCGCGGAGCAGATTGGGGGGACTCGGCGGGACCAAACGCAGCCAGAGCGCCTTCATCATGAGCAACGGAACGAAGAACCAGACGGAATTCGGAAGCCAAAACAGCAGCACGTGTTTCCAGAACGGAAGGGCGGGATTCAGGAAGTGCACCGCTTCGGCGGGGACCCACACGTACATCTGCAAGCTTTCAATCATTTGTTTGATTGATTGATCAAAAGACCATCAAGTATTGAGTGGTCTTCCAAAAGGTGAACGCGGAGGTCATGAAGGCGGCCAGTTTGGAGTGCGGCGATCGACGGCGGTTCTGTAATCTGCACTTTACTTACTCGCATCTAACTAAACGCTTACGAAGAAGACGACTAGCAAGTTGAGCAGGATCTCGACGACCATTAAGCGTTCCGATGAGCGGAGGACTTCGTTCTCGTCTTCTTTGTAACGAAGGTCGACGTCCGCGTACAGGTTCCCTGCACAACTCGCCGTTCACTCCTCATTCGTTGGTTGGACTCACAGAAGTAGAAAACGGTGCCCAATCGACCATCCCGCTGGCTGTGCGGCCGCGCAAACACGTACGCGAGGTCCATGAGGCAGAAGACAGACGAACTCACCAGCCAGCCCTCCATCCAGCGAGAGAGCGGCGGAGGCGGGCGTTGCATCGCTTCTGCTTCATGCTTCGATTGCTAGGAAGTTCCTTCGTTCACTCACTTACCGTAATCGCTGCAGCTCTCGGAATAGTCGCCTCTTTCCGTGAAACACCCGCTCGCTCGCTCCCTTGCAGCCGTCGGCCGAAAGAAATGGCCGAAATCGAAGCAAACTCGGCCCGACGCCTCCGATTCACCTGCGCGCGGTCCGCCCACAAGTGGCGGCTGTTCGGCGCAACGGAGCGACTCGATTCGTTCGCCGAGGGCGGAGCGTCTTGCAGCAGCGACAGTCGAGCGGCCGAATGGGATTTCGGAGACCGTCGAACTCGGCCGTCTTCATGGCAACGGCGCGCAGAACTCCAAAAGTCATCAACAACATCAACAGTCGGCCGAGCGACCGGTCGAGTCGTAAAAAGAAGGGGGCGTTTGCGGCGAACAGGTGCAACGGAATCCACAAACCTCCGCTCCGACTCGTGACTTCTGCTCGAAGCGAACAGTCCGCAAATAAGAGAGCAGTGAGTGGAGGTAATTGGATTTCTCGACGCGGGCGAGAAGTGAGCGAATTATTCATCCGGTTGTTCGTTTATACGCAGGTGATTTCCGGTGGGGGAACGAGCGGGCAGCGATCCGCGCTCGTTTATTCTCGTCCCATCCGTTCAGCCGGTTCGTGAATCCGGAATGAGGTCGGGGACGAAACGGAAACTTCTCTTCGATCAACAAACTCGGTGCTTCAAGAATGTACTGCCGAATCAATTCAATGGTTTATTGCCGCCCCTCAGGGCTCGAAACGGCCGGTGAAACGGACGTGGTTGTAGTACAAGCGAGCGGCCGTGTCCATGGACGCCTTCGGCAGGCGAGTGAACGCGATGAAGTTCGTGCGGCCCTTGGGGATGGTCGGCGTGTCCTGCGGGCTGCTGATCGTCACGGCCAGCTCGCAGCGGACGCCCTCGATGGCGAACGAGAGGACGTACTCGTAGAGGACGGGGTCCTTCGTGGGCACGCCGCCGAACGTTCGCGCGAGCAGTGTGCGGAGGTTCACTTCGTCGGCGATCTGAAGCAAACAAATCGATGGGATCCGTGGATTGGCGCGTACCTTCGGCTCGAACAACCAGCCGACGCCGACGATCAGCCGCGGAACCTCGACGCGATGCTCGTGGGCGACGCGCAGCAACGAGCTCATGTGTTCGCGCAGGTACTCCACTTCGGCGCGCAGCTCATCAGCTGTCTAAAAAGAAAAGAAGGAAAGAGTCGATCCGCTGTAGTTGACTCGACGCACCCCAAAAGCCGGCTTCAGGACGTAGCCGCCGTCCACGTTCAGCGTCTCCAGTGCCGGCGTGATTCGCTTCAGGTTCGTGAACGCCGTCGAGTAGAACGCCTGCGAATTGCCGCCGGTTTCGTTCGCAAACGAGACGCCGACCAGCAGCTCGTCGATTTGCGTCTGCGGCTCGACGTCCGTCTTGCTCACGAAGTCCTCCACCAACAGGCGGAATTTCTTGTCGAAGAAACGGCCGCGTGGGCGAAACACTGGACTTCGAGTAGAGGAATGAATAAAAGAAGGGGTGAACTCACGTTGTTCCGCAGCATCGTTGGAGGAGATCCAGAGAAGGAAGAAAAGAAATGAGAAGCGAGCGATCATTCCGTGTTCGGTTGTGGGAAAACGAGCGGAACACTCGTGAACGAGCGCAAACACACAGGAATTTCCGCCTGTCCACGGCGAACTGAACGAATTTAAACTCCTCACTTCAAGCAGGTCGTTAAATGCGGTCCTTTCGCTTCCGTTTTCGTCACTTGTGCTTCCGCGCTGCCAAGAGACCCGAACGAACTCGCGGGTAATTCGGGAAGTCGGGAGCGTAAAATCGAACGAAACGAGGCGCTCCGATGGGCGCGCGGACGTCATCGGCGCTTTTTTTCGTCCGCCAGCGTCAGGCACGAGTCACTTCGTTCGAAACAATTCGATCGAGTTAAAATTAGTCTTTACCTACTCACTCGATCGCAATTCCCCCGTCTTTCTTGTTCTTCCGCATGCTCGCGAGTATTTTGGGCCTCCGATTGACATCATTCGTACACGAGTCGACATTCGCGGAGCACAAACACGAGATCACCTGTACGATTCGCGGCGGCCGGCCGGTGGAAAGGGCGACCTTTCGGCCGCTTCGTTCGGAGAATCGAAGCAAACGGAATAGAATTCATCAGAACTTTCGGTTTCGAGCACAAACCGTCGTGAAACAAAAAACGGGAATGAATTGAAACAAAAGGACTCGTCTTCAAATACACGAGACCATTGCGGCTACCGATTGTTGTTCGAAGAAGATGGCGGTTGTGTGGACGGTAGGAATCTTCGGCTTCATCGCTTGTTGCATCACCCTCATTCAAGCACCTACTCCGGTGCCGTCGCCGACTGTGAGGTTGTATCGCGCATTCGATGCTACTCCTTCAGCCAAATTGGGGCTCCAACTCGGTTGCTTACGAAAGCACTACCCGACGATGTTCGTGGAAATTTTTAACACCAAACGCGCCAATTGGGAAGGAATTTTTACCGCACAAGCAGCAAAAAATCGCACGTTAATGAACTCGGTTCCAACTTTTTAAATGAATGATCTTCCAGGACATAACTTTAACGTTGGATGTGTAGGTTTGTCTAGGACCGACCTTCATAATACCTAGATGTGCAGATCATTGCTCCGGACATGAAGAAACTCGAGGACTTTAAGACCAACATCTTCTACGTGATCCAACTTGGTATTGCGCTTCTTTTCACGATTCCTCCGCCCGTCAAATGTTCGCTATGGATCAACACCACTTCAAAAGACGTGTGGAATTTGGGCAAGGAACAGAACTCTATTGGTTTCGCTGCACTTAACACTGTCTTAGGATTCCTTAAAAAATTCGTAATGTTTGGTCAAAATTGTAACTAGTATGTAATCTATTTTTTGTACAGGGAATTTCAATTGTCACTTTGGGAATCTACACCAGCTACTACGATGCAGTCGAGCTGTTTGAGGAGAAATACGTCGATGGAGACGTATCGATTCAGGGAATCGACGGGTTCAACATGTGGTTAGTTTTCCTCCCACATCATCATTTTCCTTTGCTGCAGGTACTACTTTCCAACTGGAACGGGACGAGAGAATCAGACAGCGGCCGACATGCGGGATTGGGTTTCTTTTCTGGGCATCAAGAAGCCTTCCGTCAAGCAGTTCGCCCGGGAGATCACCGTCTGCGAGACGACGATCAACGACAATGTCTACGTGGGCCGTCCTCAGAACTGACCGTCTCTATTTATCCACTTAATCGATTAAACGAACAGAATTACGCAACGAGAACAAACAATTATGCGTGGAACGAAGGGGAGATCATGAAACAGCACTCGAAGACGATCAATCGTTGCTCTGCTCGTCCTCGTGCTTCGACTCCGTTTCGTCGGCCATCGGGACGTCCGTGGAGGCGCCCCCGGCGGCTTGCAGTCGGGGCGGAACGAAGCGGGCGAGGGTGGGCGCTCGTTTCACCTTCAGCTTCGTGCAGATCTCCTCGAAGGGCGTCCGTTTGGCCAACAGGTCGCGCGTCACCTCGGGGATCTCTTCGGCGCCCAGCACCGAGCTGATGGTCGTCATCGCGCGGTGCGTGTAGTTGTGCAGCGTCGAGTAGTTCATCTGCAAACGAGCGAACGAAAGAAATCAATGGGAAGAAGGCGGGAACTCACGTTGTTTGCCGCTGCGGCGTTTTTGCAGTTTCCGTTCTCCAGGATGACCGTCTCGATCGCGTTGATCCTGCAACCGCCGGGGAATAGAAACGAGTAATCAAAGGAGGAAACCCACTTGTTCAAGGTCGTCTGAATGTTGTCCTTCTCGCCTCTGGTCAGCGTCAACTCGACCGATTTGGCGATCAAGAATCGAGTCACTGCAAAGGCAAGGAATGAGAAGGAAGAAGAGAATGCTGGAGCTCACGGTCGGCGTGCTCCTTCCAGTGGGGCGGGACGGCATCGCCGAGGCGGCGCGTGAACGTTCCGTGGTAGTTGGCCGAGGAGTTGGGCGCGCCGAAGGTCGAGGAGCCGGTCGTCTTCTTCGTTTTCTTGACGACCGGCCGCTCGGCTCCGTCGGCCGCCGCCTCGCCGTCCGCCGCGTCGCCTTTGGGCCGCCGTTTCGCCTTCGCGGCCGCTCCGTTCTCCTCGCCGTCGTTGATTTGGATTTCGAGGAGATTCAGCTCGAATTGCGGGTGTCTGAACAAACGATCGAAAGTGAAAGAATCGAGAGGAAAGAACCCACTTCTTCCACTTGGCCCCCGACGGCGACAGTTTGAGTTTGCGGTAGATGTTCGCGAGGACGGTGGAGAAGTTGATGCAGTTGACCTTGTGGTCCTTGATGGCGGCCGTCCGCGGCTTTCGGTGGATCATTACGTCGATCACCGCCTTCTTCAGCCGCTCCTTCTCCGCGTGCTTGAAGACGGACGAGCGCTCAAAGGTCTCCGTGATCGTCCTGCAAAATCGAAAGAAAAATGCGAGGAAGAACGGTGCAACTCACTTGATCACGTGCCCGTAGTTGTGATCGTCCACATCGAAGCGGTCGGGCGTGTTCTCGTCCATGGGCTCCGTCCATTCGGGCGGGTCGTCTTCGAAGCGCCCGTTTTGGACGAAGAACGTGAATTCGGCCGGGTACTTCGAGATCCGCTCGCTCTTCGCCTCGTCCGCCGCCGTCGACGGGGCGGCTTCCATCGCTTCGTCCCGACTGGCGGTTGACGAGGAGGTTATCGGACTGGGGAACAACCTGAAAGAAAGAAGGATGGTCGGACGGTCACAAAGCGGAAATTCGGGAAGATGCAAGGATTGATCAGCGTTTGATTCGAGGATTGATGAGCGAAACGGACGGATTCGTCTTCAAGCTCGTTTAAAATCCGTGATGCAAGCAGATGACTCCGTTGACTCCTTAATTGTCGGCCAAAGAAAGCAGAAACTCCGTCGACGGCTCTCGAAATCCAATGGAAACGACTCGAAGCCTCCAAGAAGGGCCCAACCTTGACGTGCCAAGTCTTCCGCCGTTTCACTCGACATCCCGCCCGTCGCGTTCTGCGCGTCCGCTTCGCCTCGCTCGGGCATTCGGGCGGCAGGACGAACGAGGGAAGGCGGGTGGGCCGTCCCAATCAATCGATTCCTTCGATCAAATTCGTGAGAAACACCACGAATTCCCTTCAAAAATTGCGGGGATCTTGCTGCTCGTGTTTTCGGGATCGAATCGAAGCGATGGGCACGAATTTCTCGCACCTCCCGAATCTAGTGGGAATTCTTTCGTCCTCGCCACCTCAAAATTCATTCGGTTGCTGTGATTCCACTCGACTTGATCGGATCTTGTTGTTCACTCAGCTCACAATCAGCGCCCTCCGACCCACTCGCCATCGATTTTCTTGGGAAACGGGGCCGAAGAGTCGGTGACTCACGAGGACGGCCGCTTGCCCTCGCTGGGCAAAACATGACGCCGCAAAAGGCGGCCGGTAGGGCGGATTTCTTCGCGTTCTTTCCGTTGGGCCGCTTTCCCATCGAATGCAATCGGGCAAGCGGCGTTGTTTTGCGGACCGCCTTCCTTGGGTGCACATAAAATGCGACGATCACCTCCACTCCCCCACTGCCTCTCCTCCTCCTCCTGCTGCCGGCTGGGCGGCAGTCGAGTGGGCGCGGCCGGCCGGTCGGTTGGGTCGGGTGTTCGGCGTCGATTTCGAAATCGGCGGCGTCCGCCGCGATTTTTTCCGTCCGCTTCTTCGTTCACTTCCTCTCCGCGTCGTTCCTCCTGCTCCGTTCTGCCATCCACCTCTCCTAATCGCCCGCTGATTTCAGTTCTTCGCACTCCACCACCCAGTCGATCGAACGAGCATCATGGCCGGACCGGACGTCGCCCCGCAAGCCGAACAGCAGGCCGCGCAGCCGGCCGCCCCGCAGGCGCCCGCCGCCGAGCTCGGCCAAGAGGGCTACGCGAACTTGGCGCTGGGACTCGCCGTTCAGTGCCGCTACCGCCCGCCGCGCCCGCAGAACGACCAGCAGCAGGCGGCCAACGGACAGGCGGCCGAGGCGGCGGCCGAAGCGAATCCGGACGACGAAGAGGACAACGCCCCGCCGGAGAACAACAACGCCGAGAACGAGCAGAAGCTCCTGGAGTTCGCCGTAAGTCCCCCTTCCACCTCCTCGTCTTCCATTGATTTCCGCTCCGCTTTCAGGCCTGCAACGACATGGCGGTCATCGGCTTCCGCCGTCTGTTCCCCTCGTCGGGCACGGTGATGACCTTCGAGGAAACGGCCGTCACCTTCAAGTGGACGGACGACTCGCTGGCCTTCATGACGATCAACAACGCGATCAAGTTCCTGCGCCTGGTCGAGCCGAAGATCAACCGCGTGTTGTTCAACAACACCCGCTTCCTGCGCGTCGACATCATCCGCCTGGCGGACGTCCTCAACGAAATGGACGAGCGTGAGTTGCCTCCTCCACATTCCTCCGCTTCATCCCCATCGTTTAGGCGTGTTGGACAACAACGCCCTCCTGCAGTTCCGTCGCACGTCGAACGACAACGCGTACGCGACCCTGATTGAGAAGTTGGGCCTCCGCTTCAGCCGCGTGTCGGTGAGTTTCCTTCATCCACTCGTCCAATCGATTGAATCCGCTCGCTTTCAGGTGGACGACGAGTTCGTGCACCACCTGCAGGTGCTGGAGCGCCCGGATCCCTACGACTACATGCGCATCACGATCTGCAACAAGGTCGAGATGACGTGTGAGTTCGCCCTCCTCCCCTCCTCCGTCCACTCATCCGCCCGCTCGTTGCAGACATCAAGGCCTACTTCGACTTGAACGTGACGGAGCTGGACATCCACCGCGTCGCGAACGTGCCGAACACGATGGAATTCGATCCGTGAGTTCCCTCCACTCGCTTCCGTTGATTCCTCGCTCGTTTCCAGGGATCTCTTCCGCATGCACCCGACCACGATCATTCGGAAGCTGCACATGGGCCTCTCGGGCACCGAGACGGACGAGAAGACCGCGCAGTTCGCCGAGCGCCTCCACTGGCTCACCCCGAACCTGGAGAAGCTCACGCTCGTCCACGGCGTCGGCTTCAAGTTCCAGACCGTGAGTTCCTTCCGTCCACCCACTCACTCTCCGTTTGCAGTGGAACGACGTGGACGCGGTGAGCAACGAGGTGACGCAGTTCGTAAACTCGACCGCGCCGCGCCTCGCCGCCCACTTCGTCGGCCCGTTCGCCGACCAGCTGCCGGTCAACTTCCTCCTGGAGCTCTCCATCTACGCGGAGGGCGCCGCGCGTAACGAGAAGCACGACTGGGAGGCGTTCCTGCAGAAGAAGTTCGACCGCAACAACGTGCACACCGAGATCACGGAGATTGATACGAAGGCCTTGGTGTTCACCTTCGACGGCCCGCGCGTCGGCGCGACGATCACCGCCCGCCTGCACGTGATCGAGGAGGCGTACAAGGAGAGCGCCGCCTCGGACTTCTTGCACGGCACTCCGCTCGAGAAGGCCTGAAGATCCACCGACCACCCACCCACCTACCCACCCACTTGATCTTCTCTCTTATGTCTCGATCAATGTTCCCATCCTCTTGTTCCCCCGCTGGTGTTCGCCCAAGGGCTGAAAGTTCTCGTGTCTTGTAATCCCCGCTCTAAATTCCACGCCCTTCGTTCCTCGTCCGTTTTGTGTTGTTCCGATTTGATGGAAGCGAGCGGTGTTCGTGTTTTCGAATAAACGTCCCCCTCTCAAGCGATCGGTGGCATGGAGAAGCGAGGAATGGTTGAGGGTGGATGGAGGGGATGCCGGGAGTTGGGCGAACGGAGGGATCCGCCGTCCAGTGCTTCGTCCATGCGGACGGAAAGCCCACGTGTGTGCGGATTGGAAGCCCAACGAATCGAAGGAATTCGTTCTGCTTGCCGCCGTGGGTGCATGAGCTCGAACTCGTTAGTCCTTGCTCGCTTTCGATCATACATTCGGACACTTGGACCGAACTCCGTCGTCATTCCGCTTCTTTCATCACCCGTTCGGTGACGCGGGAACGTCGGCAGTTGTGCACTGCGGGGGCAAGCAGCGGGGAGAGCGAAGAGATGGCTGCAGGTGAACAAACAGGCGGGCGCACGGCCTGGGGGTCGCATGCTTCAACAATGAACATCCGCTCTTTGTTCCAACTTCTCGTCGGTTTATCGCTGGATTCCAGAAGCACGAGTGAACAAAGTGGAGCAACGGATCCTGGGAGAAGAATGCAGAGGATGGACGGAAAGCAAGAGATGTGAACAGTGAAGGTGGGAGATAAGAAACGGAGGAAGGGCTGGATCCTTGCGCAGTCCGAGGCGGAAGAAAGGGCGACTTCTGCTGACTGACCGATCGATCAATCCACCATCAGGTGCTCGAACCTCTCTTCATTCCTTCCACGGAAGCAGGAGCTGCTCGTGTCTCTCCTCAACCCAATCTTCCTGCCCACAATCTGCTTCTTAATCGTTCGATTTTCGTCAGCATATCGTTGCAGTCTGCTTCGAGAGTACAAATAGAAATCAGTCGTCCATCTGTCAACAGAAACAGAGCAGACGGATGGAACGTGGGCTTTTTTTCTTGCCGTTGACGTCCGGACGAATCGTTCGGCTGTGCACTACAAACCCCGCGGAGCAACGGTGAGGATCCCCGTCCGTGTGCTCAGCTTTGCTCGAATGCGAGCGGAAAGACGATTCATCGCATTTCGGGGAACGTTGGGTCTACAGACCGACGGAAAGGCGAACGGAAGGCCGCGAGAAGTGAACTCCGCCCCCAAAAGAATAAAAAGAAGCCCGGCACGGCAGAACTCGCTTCTTTTCGGCCGGTTCGGTGGACGAAACGGGTAGATGTTGCTTGAAAGTATCTTATGTGATTTTTAAAGCCTGCACCGTGTTCGACTGCCGTGTATTTCGTGCTGTTGCTTCCCTTCATTCACTCGCCTTCCTTGCAGCCAGAATGTCGTCGTGGTCGGCGGGGCTGCGGGTCGCCGTCCTGCTGCTCGTCCTTTACGTCGCCTACGCGGAGGCCACGAGCTCCTCGCAGTTCGCCCAGAAGCACACGAACAAGGCGGTCGCGCATCACGGGAACGCCGCCGTCCACCAGAAGGCCGTCCATCCGCAACACAAATCGAAGACTCCAGCCCGCAAGTCGAAGAAACCCGCCCGCAAGCCGGCCGCCCGCAAGTCCAACGGAAAGCGGAAGACGGCGGCAACGAAAAAGAGAGCGGTCGTCCACCGCAAACCGAAGAACCACGCCACCAGCGGGAAGAAGAAGAAGCCGGTGCACAAGAAGCGTCGGCATCGCTTTAAGGCGCTCCTCAGCAAACTCAACCGAATCCAACGCCATCGCTTCTTCGTCGTGATGCGCAAGGGCGGCGCCGTCACGAAGCTCGTCCATCGGCACAAAATCAACCGTTTCGTCCACAAACTGAGCAACAAGCAGCAGGTGAGCTCTTCCCTCTTCTTGCTCGTGATTCGCATTGATTGTTTGCAGAAACAAGTGAAAACCGGGCGGGCACGAGCGCGCGCGGCGATCCGGAAGCAGCGGGCAGCGTACGCGCGGAAGTTGGGCAAATTGAGTCCGCAGGCACAGGCGCTCTTCAAGAAGCTGGATGCAAGTTGGAAGCAATCAGAAGCGATCAATCCAACCGATTGCAGACGATCGTCAACGACGAGTCGATCACGAAGACGGCGGAGCAGAAGAAAGTGAAGGCGGCCGTGAAGAAGGCGCCCAAGAGCGTGCTCCACGAGTTGCGCAAAGCCCGAATTCACTTGCCGGGCGTCGTGATCAAGCGACACAAACGGAAGTCGAAGGCGAAACGCGGCCACAAGAAGAAGAAGCACGCCGCCGGCCACAAGAAGTCCAAAGGAAAGAAGAAGCCGACCGGCAAACACCCGCAACGACCGGGCGGCTTATTGGGCGCCATCTACGGAAAACTGAGCAAGAAGGAGAAGACGGCCGTCCAGCACATCGTCTCGCAGCGGAACCTGAAGAAGCGCGACTTCAAGAAGAAGGTGGAGGCGTTCGTCAAGAAGCTGAAGCCCGGCGTTCAGGTGAGTACGTGGACGGTTGTTGGCAAGCGGGGGGCCGCTTTGAATCGAACCTTGAATTGACGAGTCGCCTGTGCAAACTCCGAGCCCCGACCTCTCTTCACTGATCGTTCGTTCTAGAAAGTCTATAACGCCGCAAAGGCGAAACACTCGGAGCAACGGAAGAAGGACGCCGAAACGGTCAAGACGATGAGCGAGGAGGCGCAGAAGTTGTACGAGGATGTTCTCGTGAGTTTCAACCGCTCACTGTACGGAATTCACTCGCTTGATTGCAGAACGTGGACCGGGACGGCTCGATCACGTTCGCCCAAACACACAAGAAAATCCAGGCGTTGATTAAGAAGGCGGACAAGAAGACGCTCCAGGAGTTCCGCGACCACGACGTCCACTTGCCCGGCACTCCCGTCCAGCGCGGCACGAAGAAGCCCCATCCCGAAGGCGAGGGCAAGAAGGAGGAAGAAGGAAAGAAGGAAGAGGAGGGCAAGAAGGAGGGCGACCCGAAGGCCGACGGCGGCAAGGCGGAGGAATCGAAGACGGAGGAGTCGAAGAGCGAGACCAAGGCGGACGGAAGCGCGACCAAAACCGAGACGAAGACGGAGACCAAGAGCGAGAAGATCAAAACGAGCATGTGGGGCTGAACGGAGCGAGTGATTTCTATCGAATGAACGGATGTTTGTTGTTCTTAGTGTCGCTTTCATTAAACTCGTCTGCATTCTTTCCCGTTTGAGTCGAGGAGTAGTGGGTTGAGGTGTGTTGTTGGCAGTCCTCTGCTGATTGCAAGATTCCTTGATTCAATTGCCGCCTTCAACCCTTCCTAACGCATTCCGTGACCACAAACAATGCGAATACAGTGCCCGTTGCCCGCCATTCAGCCAACCACTTTCCAGTCGCACGCATCGTGTCTCGCTGACCGAAAATCAACGCGCGGGCAATCCGCTTGCACGGCTGTGGGCAACGAGCGCCTTGCTGAAATCTCTCGAGCTTCTTCGGATTTCCCTCGATTTCTTCCGTGAATCCGCTTCGATTCATCGCCGTTCTGCCCACTTCCCCGTCGTTCTGATCTCCCGCACGTGCTCGCCGGCCAACCGGTGCGAAATGTCCGTTCTGATCGAGACGACGGTCGGCGACTTCGTCGTGGATTTGTTCTGCAAAGAGCGCCCGACGGCTACGCGGAATTTCCTCAAGCTATGCAAGTACAAGTACTACAATCTCTGCCAGTTCTTCAACATCCAAGTGAGTTCCATCTGCCGATATTGAGGATCGAGGAGAAGAACGATTTTATTGCTTTCTTTCGAGTGAATTCGGTCGAAATCTATCGCTTTTTTCTGCTCCGATTTGTCTACGTGTTCCTCGAATAAGCTCTCGATTGATTGCAGAAAGACTACATCGCGCAAACGGGCGATCCGACGGGCACGGGCAAAGGCGGCGAGTCGATCTTCAGGTTCGTTCCGTCCGCTTTCTTTCCACTTTCCATCCGTCCGCCTTGCAGCCGCTACCTGGGCGAACACGCGCGCTACTTCCACGAGGAGAACCCCGTAAAAATGAAGCATCGTCGGCGGGGGATGGTCTCGTTCGTGAACAACGGCGCGGACATGTTCGGCAGCCAGTTCTACATCACGCTGGCCGACGAGCTGGACTACCTGGACGGCAAGCATTGCATTTTCGGCGTGATCAACGAGGGCCTCGAGACGGTGGCGGCGCTGAACGAGACGCTGGTCGACGAGGCCAATCAGCCGTACAAGGACATTCGGTTCGTTCCTCCACTCTTTCTTTCATGATCGATTGATTGCTTCAGGATCGCGCACACGATCGTGCTGGACGATCCGTTCCCGGACGACGAACGCCTGAAATACCCGCGCCGTTCGCCGTCGCCCACCACCGCGTTGATCGAAGTGAGTCCCCCGTTCTTTCTTCTTTGTATTGCTCGTCGTTTGCTTTAGATTTCGAACAAGATCGCGTTGGATCAGGATGAGAACGAGGACGCGGGAAAGACGGCGGCGGAGATCCAGCGCGAAATGGAGGACCGCGACCTCAAGACGCACGCCCAAATCCTCGAGATGGTCGGCGACATTCGCGACGTCGACGAAAAGCCGCCCGACAACGTCCTCTTCGTCTGCAAGCTGAATCCCGTGACGACGGACGAGGACCTCGAGGTGATCTTCGGCCGCTTCGGCGAGGTCGTCTCCTGCGAGGTGATCAAGGACAAACGAACACAACAGTCGCTCCAGTACGCGTTCATTGAGTTCGCAACGGTACGTTCACCCTTCCTTCTTTAATTGAATGAAGTCGACGAATTGCAGCCGGAGCAGTGCGAAGCCGCCTACCTGAAGATGGACAACGTCCTGATCGACGACCGCCGCATTCACGTCGACTTCAGCCAGTCGGTGGCCAAAACGCACGTGTGGAAGCGAAAGGAACCGGCCGGCGGTGAGTGGTTTCATTCATTCGATCAACAGTTTTGTACACGACGAAGACAGGAGCGGAGGTTGAGGTTTGAATGAGCGGAGCAAAGGTTGAGATCGGCTGTACGGGAAGGAAACGGACGAACAAGGAGGGCATAAATAGGGGCATCAAAATACAATCACTCTCAATTGTTAGACGAAATTCGCGTCGTTGTCGGCTCGCCGCTCGTCCGCCGCCTTCCGCTGGTGTTCGTGCGACTTGTGGGCGCGATGGCGGCGGTGTTTGCTCCGGTTGGAGTGATGCCGGTGCTCCCGCTCGCTCGTCTCGATGGAAACCAGCGGGACCGCGGCGGCCTGCTGCTCGGCACGTGGGGCGCACGCCTGTCGGAACACCCGCATTCGCATGTCCGTTCGATCGAACACGCACTCGTGGTCCGGCGAGCACTGACACCTGCAAGGGGAAAGGGATTAGTCGTGGATTTGCTTGACATTGGAAAGATTTCCTTTATTTTCGACCTGTACTTTCTTTTGTTTCAAGCAGGGTTGTGCTTTTTGATCCGACCTCGCTGCAAGCCGCCCGTTCCTCTCCCGAGTGGATTGTTCCCCTTCCGCCCGCCTGTCTCGGGCATTCCGCCCGCTTGCTCTCCCTGCGGTCTTTCCGCCGCCTTTAGTCATCGTTCTCCCCTCCCGCCGATCCAACTGTTGTTGATCGCCTCTCCGGGAATAAACTCAATCGTCCTTCGTTCCCCTCACTCGGCTCCACTGATCGACCACGAGGTCCGATCATTGGCGACCCAGAGTTCGATTTCTACGCGAACCTCTACAAGGAGCCCAAAGGAGAACCAAAGGTGAAAGTTTGCCCGATTTTTCGTGTTTGCTGTCCGTGAATTGCAGGCGAAATGGAGAAAGAAGCCTTCAGTCAGCCCCACGCACAGGGAGCGATCACCCGCGCGGTCGGGGACATCGACGCGGCCCTCAAGACCGGCAAGGCGCTCAAACTCAAGGACCGTTCGCCGGAGAACGTCGAGAAGCTCGATGCGCTGAGCGCGAAGCTCGAGACGAAGATCTCCGTCATCGAGAAGCACGAAGCGCGATGGCTCGCGTTCGGGGACGTGGCCGAGCTGGACGCCTACCGGGACGCCAAATGCGACTACACGGAGGCCGTCGAACGAGCGGAGGAACACGTCCGCCTGATCGCGAAGGCCCTCGCCTCGCAGCAGACGCCCGCGCCGTTCGTCCCGACCGGAGCGGCGGGCTTCGGCGCCCAGCACATCGCCACCATCCTCGCCCAGATCCAGCAGCGGATCTCGTCTTTCGTCTACCGCCCCGAGCGGGACCAGACGTTCGAGGTTTGGTTCCAGCGATTCCAGGGCACAATAGAGGACAAGGCCGTCGGACCGGAAGGCCACCGATCCCTCCTGCTGGCCGCCCTCGGAGCGGAGGAGTTCGCCCGACTGCAGTCCGCAGTCGCCCCGAGCATTCCGTCGGAGATGCCCTACGACAATCTGGTCAAGTCCCTTTTGTCACAATTCCCTGCTACTCGTTCGATCTTTCAGCGGCGAATGGACGCCCTGGCGATGAGCCACGAGGCCGGAGAGACCGTCCGCGAATTCAGCGAGCGCCTGAACGCCGCCTTCTCCCGCGCCAAGTGGGCGGACATGAAGCCTGAGCACGTCCAGGCCCTCCTCTTCGCAGTCGGCCTCAAGCGGCCGGAGGACCGCAAGACCCAGGAGGCCGCCCTCTCGATCATCGAGGAGAAGGAGGGGAAGGCGACCATGGAGCAGCTGCTCGAGAAATGCGAGCGCGTGATCGCCACAGCCAAGGACCGCGCCCGCGCCGCCGGCAAGAGCGGCCCTGCGGAGATCCTCGGCGTCCACTCCCCGACTGACCGCTCCCGATTGCAGAAACACGGAGCGAAGGATCAAGGACGCCCCCGCACGCCCGGCCGCAAGGATCCCGGCCGCCGCGACGACTCGCGGACCGCCCGCCAGTGCTGGAGATGCGGCCACCGCGATCACCACCCAAACGAATGCAAGTTCAAAGAGGCCACGTGTTTCAGATGCAAGAAAATTGGACATCTGGCCCCGCAGTGCGACCGCCGCGAGCGGATCGCCCTGGTCTCCATCAGCACAGTCGACGGAGAGGCCGACCATCGCCTCTCGCTGCCGATGGAGGTCAACGGCCAGCCGCTCACCCTCCTGCTCGACTCCGGGGCCACCGTCAACGCGCTGGGCCTCGCCGAGTGGCAGGCGATCGGCACGCCCGATCTGGACGACGCCCGCACTCGAGTGACCGCCGCGAACGGCAAGGACATCGACGTGGCCGGCAGCTTCCACGCGGAAGTCCGCTGGAAGGGCCGCCGATCGGTCGAGCGCTTCCTCGTCCTCCACCGTCCCGAGATGGCGCTCATCGGAGTGCATCTGATGCGGAAGTGGAAGTTCCTCTCCGTCCCGACCGAGCTGCCCGCCCGACTGCCGTCGAAACACGTCGAATGGCGCACGCCGCTCGAGAGCGTGGAGCACGTGGATCGACTGGACGTGGCCGTCGACCTCAAAGGGAAGTTCCCCAAATTGTTCGCTTCCGGCCTCGGCGAGTGCTCGTTCCAGGCCGAGCTGCGCGTCGACTCGAAGAGGAAGCCGACCCACCTGCCCCCGCGCCACTTGGCCCTCGCCGTCCAGCCGCTGGTCGAAGCGGAACTCGAGCGCCTCGTGGAGGGCGGGATCCTCGAGAAGGTCGAGCGATCGCCCTGGGCGACGCCGATCGTGGTCGTCCGCAAGGCGACCGGAGCCGTGCGAGTGTGCGCGGACTACAGTACGGGCGTGAATCAAGCCCTGGAGGACGACGTCTACCCGCTCCCGCACATCGACGACCTGCTGGCAAAGCTGAACGGCTGCGCGGTGTTCTCCATCCTCGACTTGAAGGATGCGTATTTTCAGATCCCGCTCACGGCCGAGAGCCGCCTGGTGACCACCATCTCGACACACAAAGGTTTGTTCGCCTACAAGCGACTCTCCTTCGGACTCAAGTCCGCGCCGGCCATCTTCCAACGAGCGATGGACGACGCCACGAGTGGACTCACGGGTGTGACCGCCTACCTGGACGACATCCTCGTGTACGGCGCGAACCCGCAGGAGCACGACCGCCGCCTCCTCGCTGCCCTCAGCCAGCTCGAGAAGTACGGATTCCGGCTCTCGGCGGAGAAATGCAAGTTCTCCTCCCCCACCGTCTCCTACTTAGGCCACGTGGTGGACGCGTCGGGTTTCCGCCCCGACCCGAAGAAGCTGGAGGCGCTGCGCGCGATGCGGGAGCCGAAGAACGTGGCTGAGGTTCGTTCCTTTTTAGGTCTCCTCAACTACTACGCCAAGTTCATCGCGGAGATGCACGAACTCAAGCGGCCGCTCGAACTCCTGACGGCCAAAGGAGCGTCATTCGAGTGGACGGCCGCCCAGCAATCCGCCTTTCAGCGCACGAAAGAGATCCTCGCCTCGGATCTCGCGCTCGCCCACTTCGATCCGAACAAGCCGATCGTTGTGGCGGCGGACGCCTCACCCACCGGAATGGGCGGGACGCTCATGCACCGCCAGCCGGACGGGAGCATCCGAGTCGTCATGCACATGGCGAAGGCGTTCTCGCCCGTGCAGCAGCGCTACTCGCAAATCGAGCGGGAGGCCCTCGCGCTGGTCCTCGCCGTCGAGCGATTCCGCAAGTACCTGATCGGACGTAAGTTCATCTTGCAGACGGACCATCGGCCGCTGCTCGCGCTCCTCCGGACGGAGCAAACGAAGGGATTGGATCCCCGGACCGCCAGCCGCCTCGGGCGCTGGGCGCTCCGCCTCCTCGGTTTCGATTTCAGCATCGAACACGTGAGAACCGAGGATTTCGGGCACGTGGACGCCCTCTCGCGTCTGATCGACGAGAAGCGAGCGGCCGCCGACCAAGACATGGACGAGATCATCGGGCTGATCGAGAGCGAGGACGCCGTGGACGTGGAGGATCCGCTGGACCAAAAGGAAGTTTGGCTCCAAGAGAGCGACCTCCCGACTCGCATTCACTTGTCCACTTGCAGGGACCCCACGCTCATGGCCGTCGCCGACCGCCTCCGCAAGGGCTGGAAGCGAGCGGACGGGCACGACGCCCTCCTCGCGCCCTTCGCCGCCTGCCGCCGGGACCTCCGGCTGGCCAAAGGAGTGGTCCTCTTCCGCGGACGGCCGGTGGTCCCCGAAGACCTCCGCCCTCTCGCGCTCCGCATGCTCCACGACGGACATCCGGGCGCGACGAAGATGAAGCTCCTCGCCCGCCGCCACTTCTTCTGGCCGGGCATCGGCCGCGCGATCGAGTCGAAGGCAAACGAGTGCCCCGACTGCGCGCTGAACGCCGCCACGCCACGCAAGATCCCGCTCGCCCCGTGGCCCGAGCCCAAGCACGTGTGGGAACGCGTGCACATCGACTTCGGCGGACCCATCGGACGAGAATGGATTCTCGTGGTCATCGACGCCAAGTCCAACTTCATCATCGCGAAGCGACTCCGAAGCACGACGGCCGACCGCACAATCGCCGTCCTCAAGGACATCTTCAATCAATTCGGCTGTCCAAAGACCCTCGTCTCCGACAACGGCCCTCAGCTCTCTTCCTCCCTGTTCGCCTCCTTCTGTTCCTCCTACTCCATCACGCATTTGTTTTCTCCCCCTATCATCCGCAGTCCAATGGGGTCGCTGAGAAGGCCGTGGGGATCGTGAAATCCCTCGTCCTGAAGGAGGGGAAGGGCCTGCAGGCGTTGAGTCGAGTCCTCGGCGTGCACAACCGCCTTCCGTCCGCCGCCCTCTCGAACTCCGCTTCGCCTGCCGAGACCTTCTTCGGACGCCCGATCCGAAGCCCGCTGGACGTCTTCCAGCCGTCGGATGTCTCCATCCCCGACGAGAAGCCGCCGGACGACTCCATCCCCGACGCAAACCCGCCGAGCGAGAGCCCCGCCGCCGCGAAGTTCCGCCGCCGCCACTCCGCTCGCCGCCGCCGTCTCCAAGTCGGAGACCGAGTGCTCTTCCAAGACCAGCCGCACGTCCGCACTCAAGGCCGCATCTCGAAGCTCATCGGCCGTGCCCTCGTCCTGATCGACGTTCCCGATCGAGGACCCGCCCGTCGCCATCGGAACCAAATCGTTCGAGTGTTCCGCGACGCCCGCGACCCGACCGACTCGCACCTGGGCCCCGACCATCCGGAAGGCACAGAGGATTGAAGATCGATCCGCCTGAAGCACCCCTGAGGACTCCTCTCTTCTGTTCCCCCATTCCCCCAATAGTCCTCTCCGTCGCCTTCAGCGATCAGTTGATTCCTTCGTCTATTCCCCTTCGTAATCCTCCTCCCGCCTCTCCGTAATCCAAGTGATGTTCCTCCGTGGCATTCAACTCTTTTGTGTTGGGGTAGGGATGATCCGACCTCGCTGCAAGCCGCCCGTTCCTCTCCCGAGTGGATTGTTCCCCTTCCGCCCGCCTGTCTCGGGCATTCCGCCCGCTTGCTCTCCCTGCGGTCTTTCCGCCGCCTTTAGTCATCGTTCTCCCCTCCCGCCGATCCAACTGTTGTTGATCGCCTCTCCGGGAATAAACTCAATCGTCCTTCGTTCCCCTCACTCGGCTCCACTGATCGACCACGAGGTCCGATCACTTTTGACCTTCCGGAAGAAGTGTGTCCTTTTCGGGACCCGCCCTCTCCGCCCATTCCTTAATTGGCGCCAATTCGTACCCAAAAGTTCAAATTCGTGCGTTCTTTGGGGTCGGCCGTCCGTTCGGGACGCCCAATTAGTCTCATTTTGGCATCATTCGCGAGAATCCGCTGGGAGTACACACGTGCATTCTTTCGTCGCGTTACGGTAGTCAAACGAAGGGAGATCGAGAGAGAAGCGCCTGCTGTTGGTCCTGTCGTCGATCAATAAGCGGACGATTTCTACGGTGTTTCCCGATCGATCTTTGATTTGCACCCGCACGAACGGCGAATGTTCCCAGTCGAATAGCCGCAATCAAAGCGAGCAGGCGGGACGGTCATACACCCGCGAATTCCGATCGCGTCATTCCGGCCGCCCGCAATTCGCCATAAATCTCCGCTTGATCTGCAGGGCGCCGCTCGAGCGGACGAGCGGAAATCCAAACGTTTCGCGAGCTTTGGCCAAGCAATTTGAATTTTGGGGTGGATTCCAATGAAATCTCTTGGCAATCTTCCAGTCAATCCCCGACTAAAGCGCTCACCACGACTTGACCCATTTGAAGGGCAGATTTCCGTTCAAACTGAACGAGTAGAAGCCGCACGGCTCGCGGCCCGCCGTGCAGAACGGCGCCTGCGGGTCGAAGGTGGGCGGCGGGAAGGCGTCTCGCTAAAAGCACGTGAATGAGGAATGCCGAAGGGATGAGTGGACTCACAGGGAGCATTTTGTCGTTGTTGAACGGGTATTTTTTGTTGCTCCACGTGCTCTCGGCTGTTCGGACCAACAGGAACGAGAGGACGAGAGCGAGCAGGGGCGAAGATATCCGATTTGCTGTCGTTGACATCGCGCGGTTCAATCGAAACGAGAGTTGGTTGGGCGTGTGTCGATTGTCGGGACCAAAAATTCGGTGGATGTTCGTTCGTTGCAAGTCGAACGAAAGGATGAATTTGCAGCTGACGAGTGTGCGGATGAGTAGTGGACGGAGAGTGGGAGACGTGCCTGAAATCAATCCATGCGAAAGATTCAGCGGTAAATCACGAGCGAGATGGGAAGTCGCGACACGGATGGGCAAGCACGTGTGTTGAAATTCGGAAGTTGTTGAGAATGGGAGAGCATGAGATTCGAGTGCCGACCTGGAGTTTGGATTGCAGAGAACAGTAATCTTTTTGACTCATTTCTTCCTCGTTCTAATCTCTTCTGCTTGCAGGTGGGGACAAGAACGGCGGGGGTCGCCGCCGCTCGCCGTCTGCCTCGCGATCGCCGCCGCCGAAACGACGCGCCCACGACGATCGGCGTTCGACCCGCGACCACGAGCGGGACGGCGGGCGGGATCGCCGACGAGCGCGCACTCCCGAACGTCGCCGCGAGCGGAGTCCCGAGCGGGCGCCCGCCCGACGGCGTCGCCACGACTCCACGCCCGATTCGGCCGACTCGTCGCCGTCCAGCCGCAAACACGCGAAACGCCCCTCCAAGGACTCCGCCCGCCGACATCGCCGATCGCGCTCCCGCTCGCCCAAACGACATCGGCGATGAGCAGCCGCGGATTGTTTGTTCGTGCTAATCACTTTGCTCTCCTTTTGTTCAACATTTGATTAAGTTGTTCTTCGGCAATAAAACAATGGCCAGAGTAATTCGAGATCAATTGAGTAGTGGCGAAATACTGTACGGCGAGTGGAAGGAAGCATTCTGGAGGAGTTATTTCTAGCGTACGCTTTTGCCTGTGTAGTAACGAAAGCTTTTGAAACCAGAACGTAATTCGTACATACGCGAGTCGTAGGAACGAGTACGTGCCGATGGAAGAAGGCAAACCCTTTACGGTTTGCGTAGAAAGCATGCGGACGGCGGCGAGGAATGAGCGCGGTTTGATGACAGAATTACGTCGGCTTGTTTGAAGCGGACTGTAAAACGAATGTTCGAGAATGGAGGGGAGATCAAAACGCGAGAACAAGAGGTGTGAAACGTGTTCGCGGCAAAACTTGCAAACAAACGTGTGAGCATCGAAAATGGTGGCCTCCTTTCTCCGCGCTCACCTCAATTCGGCACGTTTTCACGGACAGAAGAAACACGGCAAACAACCACAAATGACCGCATTTTTAGACCTCGAGTCCAGTGCGGAGGAATTAAAAAGTGGGCGGAGCGTCTCGGTCGGCCGGATGGAGTGGCCAGCGGTCGTTCGGCCCGCCCATTGACTTCTTGCTCTCCATTTTTCTTGTGCGCTAACAGGAGCAAGAGAAAGGCGAACGAGTGTAAGGTGGTTGCTGGTTTGTCAATCAGTTCAACATTGCAGCAAACGGCGAGGAACAAAAGGAGGAGGCACCGTAATCTCACACCTTCTTTCGTTCCGTCACTGCAGGCTCCTTCTGCTCGTCTGCTCGAAGCAACAAGCGAACGTGTTTGCCGACATTTGCTCTCGATTGTGTCAGTTGCACTTAACACCCACAACGGCCTTCATCTCTGCCGTTCCATTTTGTCTGCAACACATGACGTGCACTCCAGTCCGACTGGCCGTTCTTCTGCTTGTTGTGAGCCCGAACGAGCAACAACAATCGTGAGCTAATGGACGGATCGCAACGTAAAGAGGGGACACGAAAGTGATCAGAAGCGTGGAGCACGTGCACTTGGAAGAGCAATGCGAATCGAAAAAGCGGGCATCGAGCAACAGGAAAAGCCATGCACTCGCAACTTCAAAACACAGCAGCAATTTTTTGTTGACGTCAATTCAAGAAGCACCCACTTGCGTGTGAATTCGAGTCAACAACCCTTTGCCCGAGCGGCCAGACGGCTCAAGCGGACGGCGGCTGAATAAATCAGTGGAAACAAGACGATCAGGCGGCCGCTTCGTGCACTCGGCGGCCGCTGCGGACGAACTTTGAACTCGCCGGGCGGCCGTCCACCGCATCGATCGCGATTATTCACGAGACACACGAGCGGACGGACGGCTTCGTTGACAAGTGCACTCGACCGAACGGCGATGATGAAGAGTTCTCGATGGGAATTTCGATGAGAAGATTGATGAACGGCATGGTAATCAGAGGAACGCACGTTGCAGCAACAAGCGAACGTTCCTTTCGATCCGAACGAATCGGAGAGATACAGAGAAACTAGGGAGCAACCGACAAAGAAACGAACAATTTCTTCGACCGACTTCCGCACCACACACGAAGTGAGCAAATACGATCGTTTTGATCCCCTTTTGCAGTCCACCCGTCGCCCTCCGCCAGTGAATTCGGTGCAGAGTGGCCGCACACGTGCAAACAAACAAAGGGAGTTAAAAGAACACCCACTCGAGTTTGCAAACGAGAGAGCAAAGTGCGAGTGGTGAGTCACGAGAGGGGGGATCGAGGTCTCAATTGCGAGACGAACGGTCGTTTAGAAGTTCTCTCGCTTGCGAGAACGACCGTAATGGCCGTTCGGCACGGGCACCTTCACGTGAAAAGAAGCGATTTCTCCTGAATTGAACAAAGCTTTCGGCTCGTGACCACTACGATTCTATTGGCCCGACTTCTTTCGGTTTCAAAACTGCGGCCACTCGAATCGGATGGCAGCGAGCGGCACCGACGTCAACGAAGCTACGAATTGCGGGTTGAAATTCGTGGTTGGACGGACGACAAAGCGGTGGCGAAATCTGCGCCAAAAAATGAAAGTTCAAAACACGAGCTGTGGCTTTCGCGCTGTAGAGCGAAATCTTTTGCGAGGATGAGAGGGAAACACGGTATCATCCAGCTGCTTTATAGCAAGTCGTGCGGCTTCTTCTCCCTATTCGTGAGGTTCCGTCTGGTCCGGTAGATCGGTAGCCCCAAAGGAGGAAGCGGAAGTACAACTGAAGAACGTCTAATTATGCAAGGGCTAAAGGCCATTTCAAAGAGAAAAAAGTGCACACAACCTTCGGGATGCCGGGAGCTTGAGCGAAACACAAACTCCAGCCAGTTAAACGAAACGGATCTCAAGCAATTTGAGCAAGCGGCCGAAAGAAGCGGGAGTTTTGTTCGTTTATCACTCCTTTCTTCTACCCGCTGTTTATCAGCCGTGCCGAAACAATGCGGACGGCGGAGCAAACGGCCGGAAATTTTGCAAGATTCCGTTCGATAAGCGGCCACTCGCTCGCTCTCGGCGATCAGTTGACTCCGCTACACCAACGGAAGGAATTAATCGACGGTGCCCGTTTCTGTCGACCAAAAAGCGAACGTGCGGCCGAGCGGAACGCTTCGGGAGACGAAAAACCGCCGCTTGTCGTCGTCGATCGTCCCGTTCAAGTGCCCCGAATTAATCCGATGATTCTTCGGTTTCTGTCCACCAAACGATTGGTTGGGTAAGTTTTATGCTGCAGAACGATTAAATCACTGACGGTTTGCCAGAAGCACGTTTGAAGCCGCAACGATAAGAGCCCAGGAGATCAGTCGTAAGGTTCGGAAACACGCATTGTTGAAGAAGATCCCCTGATTCTGTTTTGACGAACAATCGACCGCGAAAATGTTTGCTTTTTTTACAGCGCAAATACAAAATACGCGTAAGGGGAAGCGCTAGTTACAGTAGCCTTCTACTCAAGGTCGATTGCTGCTAGTCGAGTAAACGGAACCGTTCAAACTACCCGTTTCCTAGCAGCAACGAAACCAAAGAATACTCGATCCTGAAGGTCGCTTGTGTAACGCCAAGCACCGTCGGTTTCCTTTTCGTCTGCCCACCCACGTCGTTCCTGTTGCGGCAAAACGTACAAGAAAGGTAGAAAGTCGCTCGCCATCTTTACTGTGCGAAGCATTTCGAAACTCCGAGGACTCAACGGCCACTCAATTCTTCCAAGACCACCCACATCGCTACAGACACGAAATTCGCGGAAATCGCGTGAATCGCAGTTGAATCGCGAGTTCGCGTGTAGAAAGAAGCGTTTTCAGTCGTTCTTTGTTCATTTGGTCTTCGCATCGTCTCCCATTCGCTCAATTTAGTCGCCGTAAAGCCGCAGGGAGTCGAAGGTCGCTCGTTCGCGGCAAGAAGATTAACGAGTTCAGCGATCCGTTCGGACACCCGCCGGCCGGCTTCGGTGCACTCGACCTTGCCGCTCGCCGCCCTGATCGCGAGAAAGAAGCAGTCGATTGTACGACGAGTGTAAAGCGATCAGCAGGTGCAATTTGCGGTCATTTCAAACGGATGATCGAATGGCGAGTGGGAATACAGCCATCAAGCGATTAAACACAGCTTAAAATGTGTTCGATTGAAGAATGCGGGCGTTTCGACGCCACCGTCTCCTTCTTAACGTCACAAACCAAGAGTCGAGTTCTCGCATTTCGAAAGAACAAACGGAACTCCAATTCGCTGACTACAAATGCCGAACGGTGCCGCCGACACCCCGACGAACCGAAGAATGTTAGCATACAATCAACAAACCACAAGAAGAAGAGTTGAAGCCGAAATCATGAGCTTTGCCCAGCAGCGAATCGTTGGCCACGCCCCGAATACAAACGGGAGATCAACGCGACCGAACGGAAGACCGCTTCAAAGACCAAACAGAGTTGAACAACGGGCAATTGGTCCACTTGACGCCCGCAACAAGCCGCAATCAGCGCCTCCGGACGCAAAGGAATGAGCGGAATTCGTGGGCGAGAAGCCGCCGCAAGCCGAACGGAGGTGTTCGGACGGCAGTCGCGTCAAGGCCGCTCGGATGCGCGAACGCCTCGAGAAATCCGCCCCCGCGCCCGCCCACTTGCCGCCCACCGCTGCCGGCCGGCTGGCTGGCGGCTAATCGGGCGAAGCGGAAGGAATTCCGCGCGGATCTTCCGGTGATCTCGGATCGTAACGTTCAATGCCGTCGCTTTCTTCCGGCGGTGAACGGAAGACGCGACGAGCAGACGGTTGTATTGCACAAGAGATTGTCTGTACAAAAAGAAGCCGTGAATCTCCCCGTCTTCTCGCGCCGCCCATAAAAAAGCAGACGACGGGCGGACGGCGAGCGAAAAGAAACTACGGAGATCACTGATCACTTGCCGAGCGCCCGTTCAAGTGACCAATCCACCGCCTAACGAATGGATAGTCAATTGAAATAAGAGACAAAATGTTCTTGAAGCAGATGCGCAGATTGAACACTCCAGAGAACAGCCACCAACAGCCATAAACTTCCGCTTACAATCACGGACAACTTATCAACTTATCACTTTGCAAGTAAGTGCTCGAGTTCTGCCCACAAGCACAAAACTCTTCTCTCGTCCTAATCGGATGCCATTGTTCCCGGCGGTCGACGGAGGAACGTGCAAAAACTCACGCGCCTCCTCGTGGCGAGCGGGCGGCCACAAACTCCCGCCGAATTCCCATCGGTTGGTCGATTGTGCTCGAGCGAGCGAGCGGACGGGCGGTCGGGCGGGCCGATCGGCGGAAGGAAACGACCGCCCGGCCGCGGCCGCCCAACTGATAAGAAACATTTTGATCACAGGCCGCCAGTTTTGAGCGGAAGCCGCTCCTTGCGATTTCCGCCGGGAGCACGACGGACGTGTTAATTGGAAAACGGAGCAGAAGCTCATGGAACAAGAGGAGTATAATTTCGAGTAAAAAAGGAGTCACAGCGTCTACGTGAACCTTTTCCCATAGAATCGTTTACGACCGTTGTCCTTTGAAGTCGCCGCCTTCTTATCATTCATATTCAACTCACGCCGACGAGGAGTGAGAACAATTCGCTTCCTTTCTGCCGCCTCTTTCATTCCATAAAACGCTAAAGACTTGCTTTGGAGGAAAACGCACGGGCAACTCTCGTCAGCACGGACGAGCAAGGACACGCTAACGAACATCCCCGCCCGCACACTCCCACTCAATGGACTCAATTAATCCCAACACTTTTTGAATCAAACCGAACGTAATGAATGGAAATCAGCGAGCTTCTTTGGACGTTCGGGTTCGAAGAACGCGAGTCCCGAGTCAAATGCGGGCGGGTATTTCGGGACGAAAACACAAATATTTCGTTCATTCGGGATTCAAACGGGCGGGTGCAAAACGCGAGTGGAATGCCCGTAATTAGTGACCGCCGGGTCGCTGTAAACAAAAAACATTTCTGCAAACCGAAGGAATAAAAACACGCCTGAAATGGCGATGTTTGGAAACTCCGGACGACATCGTTGCACTGTCTGCTTCAAAGCAACAACAAGAACGATTGATGGCTACAGTAAGCACGTTGTCGAGTGCACGCTCCCCTCGCTCTTTCGCTTTCAACCTCACTGCCTTTTCGCTCGACCGCCCGTTTCGTTCGTTCAGATTACACAAGCGGGACGAAAATAGCCGCCGATTTGCACACGCCACTTCCAAATCGGGAGTTTCCATCGATAACTTTCGATCGAAAGCACAAGGTCGCCATTGCCGGGAGGGTGATCGATCACTCATACTCTTCTTGTTTATTCGGGACGATTACTGAACAGTTCAGGCGAGAGAGGGCGACTGGACGACCGTGTAGACGTGCGGCCGATGGCACTGCACGTAGCACAGACGAACGGCGAGGACGAAGAGGAAGAAGACGAAGATGGCGGCGAGGACTTGGAGCACGACGATGGCGGGCGATCCCTCCTCCTGCAGCTTCTCCTCGACGGTCGTGTTGCGCGGACGGACGTTGGCGGCGAACGAGAGGTACGGCGGCGGGGCGGTGGTCGACGGAGAGCTCGTTTGTTCAGTCGTTTCCTTGATGGAGCGACGTTCCCGCTGCGCTGTCTGGAGGTGATCGAACGGATGCCCGAAGCCCTCGCTCGACTGCTCGTTTTGGCAGAAGAAGACGAACAGGGCGGCGAACGCCACCAGCAAACCGACGCCGATCAGCAGGAAGAAGCAGTGGCAAGCGCATCTAAACGAGTAAATAGGAGGAATTCACGAAAGGAAAGAACGAACTTCAAGCACTGGTTGCCGGGAGCGGGACGAGGCGGAGCGTCGAGCATCGTGGCCTAAACGAAGCAAATCAATTCGAACTAAAAGAAAGCGAAAACTCACGTCCATCTTGGGCATTCCCTTCGTTCAGACGAGCAGTTGTGAGCGAACGGGATTCCTGGGTGATTGGGTGAGCGCGGAGTGACCACTTCCCCTCACCGCTGCCCCCTTTCGCGCCCAACCGAGTGCCTAAAAATGACGCCGATTGCGCGGCCTGAGAACTCGGGGCCGCCCGAATGCTGCCGGTCATTCGGGCGAGGAAGGCGGCCCTCGATCGCGAAAAGCCGTCCATCTTCCGCCACCTTTCATCTCTGCGATCAGGCGAGAGAACATCTGGAATTTGCTCGGAGAAAGAACATCTGCGAGCATCCCACGTGTTCACAAATTCGTGAGAGGCGGCAAAAAACAAAAAGAAATAAGCAATCCTAAAACTTCGACGCCTTCACCGGTCACGAACTCTTTCTTCTGAATTCCTTAAGTTTGCGAATTAGTCGTTGGGATATCTTAGAATTGATTCTACTTGCTCTAAAGAGCCTGCAAGAATTTTTCAGTGCTCATCGCCAGCATTTTCCGCCACTCATGCGATAGGAAAAGCGAAACGAACGATTCCAATAACCGCTTCCCGTTTACATTGTTTGTTTTATTCCGCATCAACGCTTTTCGTCCACCTTCCACTCGTTTTGGCCACCGACCTGAGCGAGTGGCCGGCGAGTGCGGGAGGTTCGAACGTGGCCGGTGGGCGGGCGGCTGAGCGCGGGAATAATCGGCTGGCCGTCTCGCTCAAGGCCTTCGGTTGTCCGCCTTTTGTTTTTTATCGCTTGTTTTCGTAACGTTTGCGTGTTCCGCCCTTCCACTCGCTCGCGGATGCCGCTCGCCATTTCGGTTGGCCGGCCACTCGGCTCGTCGATGATCGCGTGTTCGCTTCGAGAAGCGGAGTTAATTGTTGGCTTTGGGGTCCGAAACGTCGTCGTTTGTTTTTCGACTGGTGGAGGAAATTTTTAGGAATGCGAGGACCCTTGTGTGCTTTCGACTTCTCGCATTCTATCTTCCTTTTTTTAATCCAGAACGCTAATGATTGGTGCCCTTGCCGCGTTTATTCTCGTATGTACACGAATCGAAAGGAAGAAGACGGTCATGAATTAAAACAATTGGAATTGGTGGTCGTTTTGGTGGACGCGGTGCGCTTCGTCGACGCCCTGGCCCCAGCCGCCGCGGATCGCATCCCACCGGCCGCCGTCGTCGTCCGCGCGCTCCCAACCGTGCGGACGATCTTGGACGGCCGTGGCGCCGCCCAAACCGCCGAACGAGCCGTCCACCGGATCGGGGATGTCGGTGGGGTGCGGGCCGCCGCTCCAGGGCGCGCCTCCGCCGTTCGGGAAGCCGCCGCCGTGCGGAAAGCGGCCGTCTGGTCGGCCGAACGGTCCGCCGTGCGGGAAGCCGCCGAAGTGGCCGCCCGGTCCGTGCGGGGTGGGGGAAGGGCGGGAAGGGGAAGCCGGCGCCCTGCCCGAACGAGTGCGGCGGGAAGGGCGGCGGGAACATCGGGAAGCCGCCCGCCTCTTGCCCGAAGCCCTCGTGCGGGAACATCGGCGGCCACGGGCCGTGCGGCGGACAGGGCGGCCCGAACGGCCGGTGGCGCCCGTCCACCTCCTCTTCGCTGCGATCTCGCCGCTCGTCATCGTCCGCACGCGAGTGGTCGTCGTCCAGGACGGGGTCGAAGTTCATTCGAACGGAATTCTCGCCGAATTCATGATCGTCGCGGCGATTCGGGAAGCCGAGTGCTGAAAGCGAACGGGGGGAGTGACGAAGTCTACTGCAAACGATTCGGTTACCTCCGCTGATCAAAAGAAGGAGTAGAGTGATCGAGAAAGTCGTCTTCATTTCGCTTTGATTCAAGAGTAGTGAGCGAGTATTGGCAAAGTGAGTGAGTGGAAAGAGGAAGGGAGCAGTGGAGTGAGTTGTCCAATTCGCGTCCAATCCCCGCTTAAATAGCCGCTCGCCGTGTGGCCTCGTTGTTGACACAAGAGCGAACATCGCGGCCATCTCCTCATTAGTCACCGCTGTCGACTAAAAAGTGACCACTCGCCCTGTTTGAACACCCGGCTGCCGTTCGAGCGAAACGGAGCCAAGGGCTACGATTGCACGGGGTGGAGCGGATGAGCGAGAAGAAGTGAATAACGCGTTGATGTCAAGACAGATCGGGAACGAAACGTAGATGTGGGCAATATAGGCGATCTATCTGCAATCAGTTCTGTTAAGAAGTTGCACGCGACCGATCTTCTCGTTTTCCCCACTAAATTAAAATAGAGTTCTTGTTTGCTCACTGATGTCAGTCGAGTGCGCGTGTTTGCTGTTCGGATCGTCAGAACGCTTTAGTCCCGATCACGGGAGATCAAGATGAGGGCATTCGATCGAATTACATCAACTGAGAACTTTCCCCCACTTACGAAAGTTAATTTGTTCCTTTTGTTTTTTTTCAATGTTGCTACTCAAACACGTGAGATTCCAGCGTCGCTTTTTCCAGTCGCTTCCCTGTGATCAGCAAAAGGAACTTCTTTTCGAGTTCCCGCCGCTCTAAATGATTCACTTCATTCCTCGGTGAACGACCACGTGCACGTGACTAATCGACGAGCAGGTGCTCTTCCGGCTGTTCACTTCGCTCCTCGCCTGATTTGGAGTGACAAGCAACGGTCGACAAAAGAAATAATTGACACTCTTGTTCATTCTTTTCGGTTCGTTTTGATCATACCGAGCGGGAGGCGGGTTCTCGTCCGGGAATTTTTTGTCCATGGAGGCATTCGAAAGAACTCGTCCTCATTGAACGGCAACGAAAACGCCGCGTCGGCCGGTTGTAAAACACGAGCGAGCGATCGAGCGTGCGGAAGATTGTGGAATTACCGCTTTCTCGCCGCCTTCGTCTCACTCCCGACTGTCGATCGGCATCGTCGAATGCGAATTGCGGTCGTTCGACCGGACGAGCGAGCGAGCGGAAGGAAGCGCTCCGTCTTGTTTTGCTGCCGGTTTCTACTCACTTTTTACGGTTCGATTTTGATGCTTCCGCTCGCCGCATCGCCGTCCTTCCGTTTGGCGCTCCCCGTCGCCCGCTTCCGCTCGGATTCTCAACGGTCGCGCGGAAAACCGCCGATTTCCGCTCCGCTTTTTTGTTTTTCGCGCATTCCGCCGATCATCACGACTTTCGCGGATGATCACGCGCCTTCCGTTGTTGTTTCGAGCAATTAGTTTCTGGGTTGTGTTCAGCGGTAGTCAATTTAGAGATCGCCGCGCTCGAGAACCTGTATGCTTGATTGGAAGACGATTCCGAGACTTTTTTGGTACTTCTGAATGAATCCTGCGTCCGGTTTATCGTTTACTCTTGAGGAAAGCTTGCATCTATTAGCTCCACTTGGAGACCGCAAGTACACCAATTTGCTCCGTGATTCACGATCGGAAACCCCCTGCCATTGCGCTTACTCACTTGTTTTTCCCCATTCGAACGAACATCCTTTCGCCCGCAGGCATGACGGGATCATCCCACTCCCCCTTTTTGCTTCTCGCTGGTGGTTGCAGTTGAGTAAACAACGGGGGGATGATTTCGATCGGGGTGGACGCAAATTTCGCTTAGAATTTGCTGGCGTGTTCAATCTTTCGTTTATTGCGCGTGTAGCCGAGTATTCCATTCGACCATTCTTTAGTCAATGTCCTTTTTTCAGTTCAAATGGAGGAAACGGACAAGCCGAAGGCGGGAATCACGACGTTCACGCCGACTGCCGCCTTCCACGACGACGGTCCTCTGTACGAGAACCTTCCGCTGCAATCCTCCTCCGTTGTCGTGAACAAAGAGGAGGACGAGGAAGAGGAGCATCGGAAACGAGAAATCCATCGCTCGGCCTCCGCACTGGAGACGATTCGCGAAGCCGACGAGTCGTCGACCGACCGCGCCGAAGTGGACGCCGAGGCTGAGCGGCTGGAAAAAGCGGTCAAAATCGTCGTGGACGGGGCCCTGCAGCGAGTTGAAGACGCCGAGGCGGTGGAGAAGGCGGGCGGTTCCGTTCTAGCCCAAGAACAGCAGGAGACTCGCGCGAAGCACGTGGCGTTCGAGGCGGAGCCGTCGGAAACCTTTGCCTCGACCGACAACGAAGTTCACGTGCCGCAGCCGGGCCTCGAGAACCGGCCGCCGTTGGACCCGAACCGTCCGCGAGTGCACGCCCAAGTGCAGACGGACATTCGGGGCAAATGCGGCGTCCGGGCGCGCCATCAGCTGGCGGCCGCCAACTCCAAGTCGCCCGCCTCGCCGCTAGCGTCGCCCGCCGCCTCGGGGATTTCGGCGGCCAGTCGGAGCGGAAACCGGACGACTCGAGCGACCTCCACCCAACAGCCGATCCTTGCGGCCTCCGCCGAGGCGCGGCAGGCGCTCGAGGCCGAGGAGGAGATGAAGCGGATGATCAACCGGGCGATCAGCCGAGCGGCCAGTCGGGCGGCGGCGCGAGATCCCGCGGACGGCGCGGAAACCTTCCTTTCCGTTGCGATGCAGTTGCTGGATCGAGACTCCACGCTCGACTTGGCAATCCAAACGCCCCGCTCCCACCGGGTCGAGGCACGCATTACGGCCACCGAGTTCGTTGTTTCCAGCACGTGAAGTTTCTCCGTTGTTTTTTGTGATAGTCGGTTGCTTTGAGTACTTTTCATAGCCCTAGACATTTCCACGATTGTTCGATTCTTGCCGCAATCAGTAAATGACAACCCGAGTGTTTCCCATCTCTTCTCCGCTTTTCTTCAAACACGAACGAAAGCAAAGATGTTTCTTCGATTCCTTACACGCATTCGCCCCGTCCTTGCTCGTTCGCCCTGTGGCCTGTAAATAAAAACATTCCGTTGCCTCCTTCGGCCGTTCGCTCGCTCCGATTTGCATTTGATGGGCGGCCGACCACGGGCGAAAGAAATCGAATTCGAAATGCGGTCTTGTCGCGACGGGCAGGTGCGAAGGCGCGGAGCAAAAACGAACGTTCGGACGGCGAACGGAACTGATTTCTTCCGTGTTTTGGTCTAACAGACGAGCGATTGCTGTTACTCACAGTTGTTACGTATCTTTGAGCAATTTCGCTGCACTTGGGGTGCACTTTTGATTAAGCGGCAGAGAAAGGCGGGAGGGTGGTCGCGTGATTTCGTTCCAAAAGTCATTTGCTTGGCCACGAGTCGTGCTTGACAGCGATCTATTCACTGAGCTGCCGCAAATGAACTCGCGGCTGGCCAAAGACTTTGCGGCCAACTGGTTTCCCTTTCGCTTTTGCCGCGTCTTGATGCTCGCAGCCCAACGCAAGTAATCATCGCTTTGTTTTATGATTTCACTGCTCGGTCGGGCCGGTATCTCCGTTATCTCCAGTGGCTCATTCAGTCGTTAATGCCCGCATCCGAGCGCCCTTGTCAAACGACAATAAAAGCGGCCGGACGGCACACACGCTTGTTTTACGCCGTTGATTCCAACGAACTAAAAGTAAACAGCATCGAAGGGAGTAGTGGCCACTTGTGGTCAGTGATTGCTGTTCTTTACTCGCTTGTACTCGAGCAAAACGAGCCACAAGAGAAGAAGGCTCGTCTTGTTCGTGCACTTTGACCGAAGCGAAGTGACTCATTTCTTGCGGCCGGCCGCTCGGTTTCCGCCGCTGCAAAATCCCGCCCGCCATTTCCGCCGCCCACTTGCGCACTCGCCGCCCGCCCGCCTTGCCGTCCGGCCGGTCGGTCGGTCGGGATGATTGGACGTCCATCGGGGCGTGATTGTAAACACGAAAAGGAGGCGAGGGAGATTGCTTTCTTCACCCTTTTGGCTCTCAACCCATCGGCCGACCCGACGGAAAGAAGGCGGCGGTTGAATCACCCCGCATCGGCAATCCTCCGTCCTCTAACCGACCGCCCGCTTTGACCACTCGCCCTCCCGTCTTGAAGGCTTCTCGCCAGTCTGGCCGCTCCTCCCCGCAAGGCGATGAGAGGTCGTGATCAGGCGGGCGGGCGGGCGGCTTTGGGGCCTCCGGCTCTTAGGTCACTCCTTTCCGGTCGGTCGGGCGGGCGCTGGGGATGACCGACGGCCACAAAAATCGTAAAATTTGACCGTTTGAGTCGACCACTTCGAAATTCGCGTCTCGTTTTGAATTTTTATCTTCTTTTCACCAAGCCGGATTCGTTTGCTTTCAATAGTGAATGTTTAGGGCGGCAATTTATTTGTTGCAGATCGTGCGGATAGGCAGCAAAAGAGAAGGGGAACGTCAACTGCTTGGTTTCTCATTGAAGGGCAGCAGCAATGAATTCGGTGCTCCACTCGATCCTCCCCTTACTTTTTGTGGCCTTCGCTGCTGCCCAAACAAACCCGCCGGCGGTGACCGTGCCGAACTTGGCGCCCAGCGCCGCCATTGCGTCGGTGGTTTCGTTCAAGAAATCGTGTGTTCCTGCTTCGGACGTCCACCCAATGTGAGTCCACTCGTTCTTGAGGTCACTCCTTCCTTTTGATTGCAGCAACATCACGGCCACGTGCGCGGAATCGCGCTTCCCGATCACCTACGATCACTACCGCGAGTTCTCGGCCGAAGTCGACTTCGATCCGCTCACCTGCACGCGGAACGCCGTGTAAGCGAGAGGGATTATACGAGGCAACTCTTAATGCCAACTGCAGCCTGAACATCACGTTGAACGAGTGTGACGCGATCTCGATCCACCGAACGGTCATCCCGGGCGGCGGAGCGGTCGGGGCGGTCGTTGTGGTCAACGAAGACGCGACCCACTTGATCGCCGCGAGTCGGTTGGCTTTCCACCTTCAGAACGACGAGCTGCTGGTGCGGGCGGACGGCCGCGAGTTCCGCCTGCCGACCGCGTGCCGAATCGCCGCCGCCGAGCCGGACGGACCGCTCCAGTTGGACGTCCTCGTGCGCAACTCCGCCCCCGACTGTCGCGCCACTCTTTCGCTGGTATTCGCTTCGAATTCAATCTATTAGATTCGATTAATTCGTTTCAGGACTCGGACGCCAAGCACTACGTCCGGCCGGGCCTGCTGGACATTCTGCACTCGAAACTGGCGTACGTGATCGTCGCCGTGCTCTTCGTGTACGTTCTCTTCGGTTTGACTGCAATCAGCGATGAATTTAGCGTGCTCTTGGTTCTCGCCGGCCTGATTCTTTTGTGTTTGTGGCGGGCGAACCGCTTCCCGCGCAAGTTCACGACCCAACGAACGGGCGTCTACCATCCGCGCGCGGTGGAGGACTCCTACCCGCAGGCTTATCCGTGCGTTCTCCCCCATCTTCTCGCTTCTAACCACTTCGTAGAGTTCACTTCAAGCCGGCCGACGAACCCGTGAAGCGCTCGCCCCGCCTGACCGAAGTCCGCGCCCCGCCCACGCCCAAGGCGAAGCGGCCGGCCGACTCAACGATCGCCGCCGCCGTCGCGCCCACCGCTTCCGTTGCGACCGCCACGGCGGCCACCAATCCGAAGAGTTCGACTCAAATGGAGGCGTTGTAATCGAAGCAGCAAGGACTCTTCACTTATTCTTTTACTTATGTTCTGTCTATCCAGTAGCATTCACTTCTGTTTCTAATTTTCTGGTACGAGGCTTTCTCACGACAATAAACGTTCGCCACCTATTGATCCCACCCGTTCGTTCGTGCTTCGATCCGCTCGCTCGCTTCGTTCGATCCGAGTGACGAGCAGCAAGAAGCTTCTTTTCCTCGCTTCTCATTGCGCAAAGCGGCTCGATTATCGCGGATTGGCGACGGCGGCGGCGGGCGGGCGGAAAATTGCGCCCAATTATTCCGAAAAGCGGTCGCCGTTTTGAGATTTCCGCCCGCTTCTCTTCGGTACGAACGGAGCGGCGAGAAGAAGCGAGAGAAGAGAGGATGAGCTAACGGCTGGAGAAGATCGTTGAGTGAGTGATGCAAGCAGCCGACAGACACACGCGTGGTCACGGACGAGCGAACGGAAAGCGTTGCGCAGTCCAGCGAACCTAATCGTTGCGCTTCGCCCGCTCCGTTCGGCCGTCCGTCTTCAAGCTGACGATCGAGTCGATGAGAAGCGAGCGGTCCCCGTGCTCTTGCGCGGATCCCATCTTTTTGATCGTTTCGGTTTTGATTCGAAAGAAAGGAATGAAACCGCATTGTTCGTTTTACCTTCGGTCCAACACCACCTTTGTTCCGAGGCTTCAATCAAATTCCAATCGCTCCGATTCGCGCGGCCCGTGCACGCGCGTGATTGGAATCCGTGTTGGTCCGTTGATTCACTTTCTTCTCGTCTTTCAGCCGTCGCCCGGTCCCGCTGCGAGCAACCGAATGCTCGTCGCCGTCGCCGCCTAATTATCCCGCCGTTCTGTTATTGTTTCCTTCTTTCTCTACGGTTCGGTTTCTCCCCGCCCTCCCGCCCGCCCCGCTCGCCCACGTGCACGTAAATGAGCCGAGCGGATTGAAGTGGGACGAACGTGCGGCGAGTGGAATCGTTCAAAAGAAGCCGCGCGCGAGAGGATCGTCTTTTGGAGTTCCTTTGTGGACAACTCGCTTTCTTTCGCTTCCTCCTTTCTTTCACTCGCTTGCTGCGCGATGGACTCGGACGGCGAACTCGTGGAGCTGAAGGCGAAGTACGCGGAAGCGGAGTCTCTTCGTCGTTATGCCGTTGCCGGGATCACACTTTCGACCATTGCGACGTTGTGCGCGGTGATCGCCGCCCCGATGGTCTGCTCGCACCTCCAACACGTGCAGTCGGCGATGCAGGACAACCTCGACTTCTGCCGCGCCCGCACCAGCAACATTTGGCGAGAGGTTGCACGGACTCAAGTGAGTGATCGGATTGTTTGGCTCCAGCATCGGTTGAACTCGCTCCAGGTCCTCGTTCAACACTTCCCTCGAGAGAAACGTCAAAGTGGCTACGGAGCGGGTGGTGCGGCAACGGCGTCGACTCCGCAGCCCCCGCCGCCTTCTCCCGCTTCGACTTCGGCCCCTCCCGCCGCCTCCACGTCGAGTTCGGTGGCGCCGCCCGCTGCCGTCCCGCCCAAACCAAAACTAAATACGCATTCCGCCATGTTTAAAGGTGAGATCAAAGCGGATGAACTCGAGAATTCGCTTGATTTGAGGCGATGGAGGCGATCCACCGGTGGACGGCGAGACCACCGCGAACTCGCCGGCCGATTCGGGAGTTGCGGCATCGAGCGCAACGGAAAATCCGAGCGGATCGACGGCGGCTTCCGCTGGGACGTCGCCGAGTGCCTCGACCGCTGGAGGCGGAGCGAGCGGGAGTTCGGCCACCTCTCCGTTGCCTCCGGCTTCTTCCGCCTCCACTGCGGCACCGCCGATGCCCGCAACTTCCGGTGGCTCGCCGTCGATGTGCTGCGGCTGTGGAGTGTCGCGTAAGTTGAGCAAAGGAATGATTGAAGCTGAAGGTCGTTCCTTTCAGCGCAAGGCCCACCGGGTCCTCCGGTTTGTTTCTCGTACTTGCAGCTATTAAGATTGTTTGGTTTGAGGGCGCGGACGGCCTGGACGGGTTAGACGGCGCTCCCGGTGAGCTCTTTTGATCGATTTGAAAGCTAGTTGGTGGGGCTTGTGAAGGAGAACGCCTGGCTCTGTCATTCCCGCGTTGCAATAAACGAAATCGATCGTTCAGGCCCGCCCGGCAACGACGGGATTACGCCGGCCGTCCCGACGGTCGTCACTCCGCCGCCCGCTCCCTGCTTCACCTGCCCGCCGGGACCAATGGGGGCCGCCGGAAATCCGGGGGTTCGTGCTCAATGAAACGCTCGTACTCACTTGTTTCGCGTTGCAGCCGAAAGGACTCACAGGAATCCCGGGCCCGAGAGGGAAAGCGGGCGTCAAGGGAGAGAAAGGGCCGCCGGGTCCTCCGTACGTCTTTCGCTCGTGAATTTTTCATTGATTTGTTGTGTTCAGCGGTGTGGTCGGTCCGCCAGGCTCGCCGGGCAGTAAGCGGTTTCTTTCGTTGCTCATTCACTCTCACTCTTCGTTTAGCGCCCGGCTTGAGCGGGCCGAGGGGCCAAGACGGCGTGTTGAAGGTTTGTGGTTTGATTTGAGGAAACGGTCGTCTAAACGAGCACTCACCGCATTCGTTCACGCACTATTTCAACCCTCTTTATTGCAGGAGGTTCCAGGCAAGGTGGGATTGCCAGGGCCGCGAGGCGTGGATGGGTGAGCGATCCACTGACCACTGCTCAGCAATCACGCGTTTAGACCGCCCGGTGAAGCGGGCCCGAGCGGCGAGAAGGGGAAGGACGGCGATGCGGGGGCGCGCGGTTTGTTTTTGCACGGAATTCGTGCATCACTCTCGTGCCTTTTTAGGGCCTCCAGGCGATCAAGGCGCGAAGGGTTTAGACGGGCAGAAGGGGTTCGTTTCACTCATTTGGATCTTCATCTAATCGCTGCTTGTAGACGCGATGGGGTGCAAGGCCCCAGCGGCTTGCCCGGCGAGAAGGGGCTTTGCAACTGCCCTGCGCCGCGAACAGCGCCCGGGTTCGTTCTCGTCGAACACTCCCGTTCATCGTGCATGTTTTCAGCTACTGATCGCTACAAAGGCCAAGAGAAATCAATTGTATTTATCGCCAAATATCAACCGCCTAGTTGTGTACTCGCTGAAACAGGCCCTAGTATTCGCGTGTTTGTATAAACAGTTCATTGCTCATCGACGACCGCAAGATGGAAGAGAGCGAGTGATTCATCGAGAGTATCACGCGAGACGATTATCGCCGCCTGCTCGCCAGGAATTGCCGCTAATTTCGCCGTCGATCTGTCCGATTTGCTGCCGACGCGTAATTTAGCGGCAATTGACGTAGAAGCAAACGAAGTTGTTCTTTAGAAGTGAGTGCGACTTTCGTGTCCGAAAAGAGGGCGATTCGGTGAACGAACGGAAATAACACCTTCTTTACTGACGCTGCTAACAAGAAGTGAGGGCTCACTGAACTTACGCGAAATATAAGAGCCTCGATTTACGAACTTCTGCAAAAATTGTGTCAGGGGGGGGGGGTGACACTTTTTTTGCAGACCTGCTCTGGAAACGTAACGCAAATCGGCGGATTGCCTGATTTCGGTTCACGTTTTTGGCGTCTGTCAAAAATCGCTACGATTTTTGACAGCCGCCCGATATGCGTTCACGAGTTTGACCGCCGCGTGTTTTGTGTTCCAGAAATGAGCGGACCGCCGAATTTCCGTTCGCTTTTCCACCGGCTGTAAAAAATCGTTACGATTTCGGACAGATTTGCCCCCTCGAACGCGAATGTGACAGTGGAAAAACCATTTTTGTGTACGCGGTTTTGACGAAGTTTTTCAAACCGCAAACGCGAATCGGACACCTGCCAAAAATCGTAACGATTTTTGACAAACGCCAAAAACACGAACGGAAATTCAGCGGTTTGCTCATTTCCGGAACGCAAAACTCGCGGCTGTCAGAAATCGTTACGATTTTTGACAGATGCCCGGTTCGTGTACACGATTTTGGCCGGGTCTGCAAAAAAAGTGTCACCCCCCCCCCTGACACAATTTTTGCAGAAGTTCGTAAATCGAGGCTCTTATATTTATTCATTGCGTAGCGAATAAGTGCGGTTATCGACCAAAGAGCACCGATCCCAGCAATCCACTGATGCCTGAAAGCAAGCGAGTGATCAAGCTGCTCAATGAATCGATCAGTTTGCACCTCCTCCGTAGAAAGGCGCCGGATGAAGGGCCGACGGGGCGTAGAAACCGGGGCCGAACATCACTTGTGGCCGTGGGGCGGCTTCACACTCGCGGCTCACAAGCACGAAGAAGATGGTGAGCAAGAGGACGAACGAGACAAATCGAGAAGAAACGGACATCTGTCGTGAACAAACGAACGAGAGTGAAGCGCACAAGTAGAATCGAAAACACGACGGAGTTCGGAGTGAAATCGATTGTTTTCGTCTGTCCGGCGGCTTTTAAACGCTCCCACTTCTTTCTTTCTTGTTGTTTGATGCCGTCCGTCGACAACCGACCGATCAACAACGCCGATTGCACCGTCGATTGCAACCGGCAGACGAGAATTTCTTTCCAAATGACGACCTTTTGATCAGTGCCCACGTTCGGCGAATTTTCCGCACCTTCTTTCGGTTTGTTTGTTTGCGAGCAGAAGATTATTGAAAGGTCAGTCGAACGGCGGCTAGTGTGGACGATTTCTTGTTGATGTCTTGCGCTTTGTGTAGGTTCGTGGTGTCTAGTGACAAGGAAACTTCTATTTCTCGTTGCTTATTGACTAACGCTTGTGATTTGAAATCTTTGTACTGGAATTGTCGCTTTCAATCTCACCTCTGATTTCTGCTCTCACCATTCGACCTCCGAATTTCCTTGCGGGTCCAAAAGTTCGCGCTGCCGACCGTTTGGCGCGCGATCCGTTCGGCGGGAAACGCCCGTGCGGAAATTGATTGATTTCGGTGGCCGTCGAACGGAACGAACCGGTTTGCCGCGATTAACACTCCGTCTTTCCGCCTTTCCGCCCGCCCGTCTTTCCGGAGGCCGAGCGGGCGTAAACTGCGGAAGGCGGCGGGCGCAAAACGCCGGAGGGCATTCGGTTTGGCGATCGTCTGCTGGAATGCGTTTGCTTTCTGCCTGCTGCCTCGTTCTTCCCTACTCTTCGGTTTTTACGGTTTCTTCCAACGGTAGAAGAAGAAAGTAGATGGATTGACCGCTTGCACGCTTACGATCAATGCAATCGGTTATTAATTAAAGAACACCTTCGATTTGCTTCATAGAGTGATTACGTAACGAAGGAAGCAAGGAAGTCGATTGATCTCCAGCTGTTTCGTTTCGATTAGCCGCCCCCGAGTCGTCGGTCTTCTTCGTCGTCGCCCTCTGATTAGCCCGCTTTCATTTGGGCGACGAGCGGAACTCCGCCGACCAGCGAGGAAGAAAAGCGGGTCGCCGTTCACGTTTCGTTCGTGCGTCTGCCGCCCGTCTGCGGGCTGTGAGTCAAGCGGATTCGTGTTCATTTGGACTTCCAATCGAACAATGGAGATACGAGTAGTTCCTGCGATCCTCAGGCAATCGAACAGCAGCGGTTATGATCACGAGAAGCGACCATAACGCCTACCAAGCAAACAACCCGAAAGAACCAATGGAACGGCGGACGGCTCGCTTTCATTTCGGGTTTCGTTGTTCGAATTTCGACGAGACGAGCGGCGGACGAGCGAGCGGGACGACAATTGAGCGCCGGCGTTCATTGTCCGCTTGTTTCTTCGAATTTCAAAACAAAAGAAGCCGGCGAGGAGATGAGCGGGCGGGTGGGAGCAAGAAGAGCGGAGAAACGGGTACCCGCCGGTCGGGCGAGCGGGCGACGAAACGACCCGCCGCTCGACTCGCTTCGTCGTTTTTGAGGTCGCCGCCGCCCGCTCGTCGTACGACTTCGAAGAATTCACGTCGAAATTGGGTAATTGACGGCGAGTGCGCAATTGCGACGACGAACCGGGCGGAAAGCGGAAGAAGAAATGCGATTGCACGTGTTGTGGCAGTGGAGTGAAATGAACTCGAGAATTTCGATTGCACCAAGCAACCAAGCGAGTTTTATTGATGCGATCAATACCTGAAATCAAAGCTGTTCTTCGGATCCCAACGGTGTGCACTGGAGTCGACTTCAACCGGCCGTCTCCCGAATTAGCCGCCGCGTTGCCGCAGGACATTTGGGCGGGTAAACGGGTGCAATTTTTGCACTGGCGTTCCATCCGCCTACTCATCAGTCGCCTACTCGTTCAGTAGACTTTTTACTGCTGTTTGCCTACGAATTTGCTTGTTCGGCAGGCGGAAAAGAATAGAGATGAGTAATCAGTTGAAGGAGTGCAATTGCATTTAACTGTTGTGTTTGCCGAACAGAAGACGAGCAATCCGACGGAACCGCCAATCAAATGGAAACAAAACACGGTGTTTCTTTCTAATGTTTGCAGCAGTCATTTGGGCAATCTTGCTGTTCAACCAACAATCTCCGCATGGAGTTTAAAGTCGGCCGTCGTCGTTCGTACGGATGCAGCAAGGCGGCAGCCGTTAACCGTTGGGCCAAACGGGTTTCTTGCGCTGCGCATTCCGCCGCTGCTGTCGCCCGCGCCCGTCGATCGTTCGGGGCGCCTTTTTCATCGTGGAAGTGCGCACAACAAAGCGGTCCCCGTTTACAACGACAGCCGCCGAAGGAATGACGAACGAGAGTGAGTGCGTGAAACCGAGAAGTCGGGACGTCGACGAATAGAAGGCGGGGGTTCACCTCCACCTCTGCACACGCTCGCCTCGCCTCGTCGTTGTGCGTGCGCCTCTTCCGCCCACTTCCAGGCGCCCCACCCGCTCGCCCGACCGCCCGCCTGCCCGTGGGTTGGCCGGGGGCGTATAAAAGCGGGCGCCAGGGCGCAGTCGACCATCCACCGGCAGAGTCAATTCTCTCGTCTCGACATGGACCACACCGACCCGAAGCACGGCCGCGAGGAGGCCGAGTCGCTGCGGCGCATCGCCTTCATGGGCGTCACGCTCTCGACGATCGCCACCCTCGTCTGCGTGCTGTCCGTGCCGCTCGTCTACAACCGCATGCAGCAAATGCAGGCGGTCATGCAGAGCGAGATTGACTTCTGCCGTTCGCGCTCCGGAAATATCTGGAAAGAAGTGACCCGCACTCAAGTGAGTACTCCTCTACTCTTACTTTATCCTTCGACTACTCACTTGTTTCTCGTGACTAATCGTTCGCGTTGCAGGTCCTCTCGACCGTGAACCCGCGTCGGGCCCGTCAGGCCGGCTACGGCGGCGAATCGAGCGCCGTGCAAGGCGGCGGCTCGGTCGGCCACAACGGCGGAGGCGGAGGTGGCGGCGGTGGATGCTGCGGCTGCGGCGTGTCGCCCGCTGGGCCGCCCGGACCCCCCGTGCGTTTTGTTCGATGCTCACTCTTTTTGAGCATTCTCTCGAACACTCACTGACTCTTGAGCTTCTTTAGGGTCCCGATGGTCAGCCTGGCCAGGTATTCGAGTAGAATTGAAGCAGAAATTGACCCTCTACTTTAGGACGGAGCCCCGTTCGTTGTGCAGTCGACTGGAGCGTTTTTTAATCGTCTTCTCTAGGGGACCGAATGGAAACGACGGAGCTCCTGGTGTCGCGCCTCCTCAGCAACAACAACAGTCTTCGTGTGTTCCCGAATGCCCCGCTGGTCCTGCTGTGAGTTTTGGGAATCGAAAGAAGAGTGGATAATGCGTGAATGTTGCAGGGACCCGCTGGACCCGCTGGACCGAAAGGCGAGCTAATATCACCGGAAAACAGAGCGGAAACGGAGCGGAAACTGGGGAATAAAGACGCACACGTTGCGCACGATCTCATAGTTTTTATAAGCGTCACCGTACCCGTTTCCGTCCCGTTTTCGTTCCGTTTTCCGGTGCTAAGTAGCGGCTGTTACAGGACCGAACGGCAACGCAGGTGCACCGGGGCAGGACGCCCAGGGCGGGGGACAAGGACCGCCTGCAAGTTTTTAACACTCGAAACAGTCTCCTAATCCATCTACTTCTAGGGACCGCCCGGACCTCAAGTAGGTGGCCGGAATTGCTTTCTGCCGTCTTCCAGCATCCTTTTGAACTTCTTACTAACTCTTTCTTTCGCAGGGACCGCCAGGGCAGCCAGGAAACGTAATTTCATCAATTAAGACCAAGATTAACTTGTCACTTGCAGGACGGACAACCGTTAGTGTTCTAAAGGCTTGCGGACAAGCCAATAATCGTCTACCTTTAGCGGTGCCCCCGGATCGCCCGGCACCGTCACTGAAGGCGCCCCGAAGGTCGGCCCGCCCGTAAGTGTGCAGAAGAAGCAAGGGGAGGCAATTGACACTTGAAATTGCCAACTGCTTGCATGTTTCGACTTGTTATTCACTCGTGATCTTTTAGGGACCTGCGTGAGTATTCAAAGTGGACGCACGTGCTATAATAGTTGCTTTTAAGTGGACCCGTTGGCCCGCCCGGTCCCCCTGGGTTTGTTTCACTTGTATTCGGTGGAGCATTCCTCTAACCCACTCCATTTCCAGCCCCGGAGGAAACGACGGTGCTCCCGGACAGTAAGTGCTCTTCCAGGCAGTCAATCCTCGTCGATTGAATGCTCCCGAGTTTTCTGTTGCTCATCCACCTCGTTTGCAGGCCCGGCCAGCCCGGCCCCGCTGGCGACGCCGGACCGGACGGAGCTCCCGGCCAGTGAGTCAAAACCAGAGTTTCTCCCACTAATCACGATCGTTTGAAGGCCCGGTGGTGCCGGCCAGGACGGCCCCGCTGGACAGGAGGGTGGAAAGGGCGGTGAGCGTCCCTTCTCGTCCATTCCCCACTCATCCCCGCATTGCAGCTTGCGACCACTGCCCGCCGCCGCGTACCGCGCCCGGCTACTAAGCTCGGGCCTCACGACGAGCACGCGGTCGATTGCCGCCCCGGTAATCAGCCTCGTGTTCGCCCTAACGGCAGGGATCACCCTCTCCTCTCCCCTTCTTTCTATCGGCTCCAACGACAAGAACCTCAAGGCCCGACCCTCCCCTTCTTCCCACCCGCTGACCTCCTCGCCGGCGTCTTTCTTGTTGTTGCTGCCGCAAGGCATTCGAAAACACAAAAATAGCCCGTTGCAAAGCATAGTGAACGGAAATAAACCTTTCGTTCAATCCACGAACGGCAGTCATCGAGTCGTATCGCGAGATTCATTAGATTGGGTTAATTTTCACGGTCTTGTCTTTGAACGGTACGAACGAGCCGTCCGCTGCTGTTTGTACAGTACGATCCGTGGACTGACCGCTCTGCAGTGTTCGCTTTCAAACTGCTGATGGCCAACCCGGCAAGACGAGCAAGAAGTCCGTGGAAGCAAACACAACGCTTGTCCACTTATTATTTGTTCTGAGGGGTGTGTTCGTTTGAGTTCTCCGAATCAACGCTATCGTTTAATCGAGGATCGGTTGCGCGAACGACAAAACCGTGAGAGTTGAAGAAGAGTCAAACCGCACTCGACCACACGCTTCGATTTCATGTGCACGGCAGTCAAAACAAACAACCTGTCTACCATCAGAATTTGCATGAGACAAATTCGCTCGAATCGACCAAAACGCGAGCCTGTACTCCCGCCCGCACTCGGCGGCCCGCCATTCATCCTTGTTTCCACCGGCCGATCAGCCGCCTTTCGCTCGCCGCTCTCGATCGTGATGCCCGCGCCGACGCCCAAAGCGGGAGGGTGAGCGAGCCGTCCGCACTGTGGAGTCTCTTCGATCACGAGGTTGCAGGGGAGCGAAGAACGCGCGGCGCCGACCGGGCCGCTCGGCCAACGACAAGACGGAGGAGGCGGCCGGCGCGCCCGCCGCCGCCCCGCCGCCCGCCGTCGCCAAGTGCGCGACCAACGCGCGCGCGGAGGTGAGCGGGAGGAACACACGCCCTTCAATCACCCACTCACCCTGTTGCAGGTGGAGAAGTGGGCGCGGCGCGCGCTGGAGAAGGGCGTCGAGGGGCTGCGCGAGGAGTTCCTCGAGCTGAAGCGCTACGTGCCGCCCGACATGACCGTCCAGGCCTTCCTCGCGCACCACGAGGCGGGCCGCAATCGCTACAAGGTGCAAGGGACCTCTCGACCGCCTGATCACCGCCCGAATTGCAGGACGTGCCGTGCGGCGACAAGCGGCGCGTGGTCGTCAAGTGGCCGGGCGTGCCCTACGACTACATCCACGCCAACTACGTCGGGACGCCCATCTCCGACCGCCGCTTCATCTGCGCGCAGGGCCCGCTGGACGGGACGGTGGCCGACTTCTGGCACATGATCCTGCAGGAGGACTCCGATTCGGTCATCATGCTCTGCAACATCACGGAGAAGGGCATGAACAAGTGCGCCCCCTACTGGCCCGCCGAGCAGGGACAGAAGGCCGCGTACGGCGACGTGGAGGTCGCCAACGTGATGGTGAGTGCGGGCACTCCTCTCCCCTCCAATCCCTTCGATCCCGTGCTGCAGGTGCGTTTCATGACGCCCGAGGAGCAGACCGTCCGCATGAGCGTGCTGGCCGTCCGCTTCAAGCTGGACGGCAAGGAGGTGGTGCGCGAGGTCCGCCACTACCACTGGGTGAGCGCCCCGCTGTCTGCTCTCTAATCACTGCGGGCAGGTCGATTGGCCTGACCGCGGCGTGCCGCCTTGCCGCCTCACCGCCCTCGTGCTGCTGTCGCACGTGCGCGGCTCCAAGAAGCCGATCGTCGTGCACTGCTCGGCCGGTGCGTCCCTCCGCTCTCCCACCCGCTCACCTCCTGCTCGTCTTCAGGCATCGGCCGCACGGGCACCATCGTCGCCATCGAGTTCATCCTCGAGCGCCTCCAGCAGGGCATCCCGTGCGAGGCGATGGACGAGCTGCTCAAGGTGGGCGGTGGACTCCCGAAATTCTCCTCACAACGCCGCTTTCAGGACCTCCGCAACCAGCGGCCCTACTCCATCCAGACGGACCTGCAGTACCTGTTCGTCCACCGCGTGATGCTCTACTACTTCTTCGAGAAGTACGCTGCAGAATTCGCGTCCACGGGTCAAACGCGCGCTCGGTCTCGCCGCAGCAAGTCCACTCGTTCGGCGAAGCGTTGGCTTGTTGCGGCGGGACCGAATTCGTGTTTGACTCGTTGAAAACAAACTTCGAATTCAAGGTACAAGATCGTGATGAACACGGCCGACAACGCCAAGCTCTACCAGCAGTTCGTCATCGACTACGACAAGGCCACCGCCGTCTGAGCGGCCGATTCTCCAGTGTGTCCCGCGAATAAACTCCGTTTCGTATCTGTGGGGCGTCTTGTGCTGGAGGGCGGGGACGGTTGGACTCGTTAGTCCGCGGCGAGTTGCGTTTGGGGTCGATCGGATGCCCGCCGTTTGTGGACGAAAAGGAGGATCGATCTGTTGGGTGTTTGCAAATTGGAATCACTTTTTTCGTCTGCACCACGCGGGCAGAATCCAGGCGAATGGCAAACGATGGATGAGAACGAGGGGCGAAGACGACGGAGAGGAGCGCGCAAACGACGTTCGCTTTCGGCCGCCCGCCACTCCGTCCGCTTGCCTCTTCCGTTCACCCGCTTTCCCGCTGCCCGACCGAACGGATGGACGAGCGAGCGAGCAGACGGGCGGGCAGGAAAACGGGCCGGAAGACGGGCGCGTTTCGAAAGCGGCGGCGTTGTTTTGCGTGCGGGCCGACGGATCGCGGCCGCTCGGCAGAGAAAAGTGATGACTTTCGCCCCTCGTCGTTCTTTTGCGGGCGGAATGCGCGCCTCGATTGCAAGCCGCAGATGCTTGGATCTCTTCTCCAAACGACTCGTCTACAATTTGGGGACGGATGGAGCAGTCGGAAAGGGTCGCAAGAATCTCGAGTCCCGAACTCGCTCTCTTTTCCCGTCTTGATCCAGCAGGCAGTCGGAAATCTCTTCTTAAGGGGTCCATTCGATTCGAGCTGCACACAAATTAATTGACTGCGTGATGCCCGCGTCTTGTTCGTGCTCGCACGCCCATCCGGCCGCTCTCACCGAACTCCGCTCACTTCCTTTCGTTCCAGCCTTCTTTGACCGCTCGAGATGATGAAGGCAACGTGCGTGTGGACCGAGCGGAACACGACGTCCTTCCGCTGGACGCGCGACGAGCTGATCGCCCCGCCGTCCGCCCACCGCGAGCTCTCGCGCTCGCAGGCCACCGGCAACGGCGAGGTGCGCTGCTCGCCGCTCTTCCCGCTCCATTCGGTCGCGGGCGTGATCGCGCACGTCTCGACCAGCACCAAATTCAAGAACGCGGAGCCCACGACCTTCGTTCTGCACGTGGGGCCCAAAGGCGAGCTGAAGTGGGAGAAGTTCGAAGTCGCGCTGTGGATCGAGGCGGCCAACGGCGCGTCGTTGGGCGAAAAAAGTGAGTTCTCCGCCGTCTTCCTCACCTACTCGACTGTTTGCAGCGTTCGTCTACAAACAAAAAGAAGTGAAGCTGGCGATGTCCGAAGTGCGCGCCTTCCTTTCGACCGCCTCCCCGCCGTTCACCGTCTGCTGCGACGTCCGCCCGCACACGAACCTGTGGAATGCGGACGCTCTCGTCCGTCAGATGCCGCTGATCGGCCCCGTCCCCGAGCACTCGACCGCTCGCTTCAAGCTGCTCGTGCCCGGCCTCGGACTGGCCAAGAAGTGCGTCAACTGGGAGTCCAACGAGATCGAAGTGGGCGAAGACGGCCACAAGTTCAAGGCGATCGCGAACTCCGAGAGTCTGGGCAACGAGAAGCTCGAGCTGCGTGTGAAAATGGTGAACGCGGGAATCGTGGATGCGAAGAGCTTCTGACACGTGCGCCCGTGGCTGGAGAACAAATTCGGCGAGAAGTCGTTCGTTTGGGGTGAGTTCACAAGAGTCAAGGAATGAAACGCCAGCAACCCCTGCCTTCGATTGCAGAGGAAGTCCTGAACTCCTTCGACGGTTCGAGCAAGACGCTCTTCTATTGGGAGGGCCCGCGCGATTCGCTTCTCCGCTTCTCCGCCGCCTCGGACGTTCTGTTCTGCTTCGAGTTCACGCGCTTCGCCCAGCAGCCGGAGGTCATCGAGCAAGAGGAAGTGGACGGCGAGAAGCTGAACATCCCCGAGTGAGTCCTCCTTTCCGCCCGCCCGCCCACTCACTCGCTTCTTCCAGCTACGTGGCCGCGGAGATGAACGGCGGCGGCGACCAGCAGGAGCTGCACGAGAGCCTAAAGACGCCCACCGCTCCGTCGATGTGAGCTCCCCTCGGAACGAACAATCCACAACTTCCTCTCATTGCAGGACGTCGGCCTCTTCGTCGTTCACGAATCTGAGCATCCTGGATCGCGAGTGAATCCCTCGTCTTCGATCCCCATTGTTGTTGTTTGTTTCTTTTTAATGATTTTTAATAAACTTTTCTGTTTTGATGCACACGTTCAGATAGCAGCGATCGAGTGGTCGCGATCGTTCATCGTTCGAGTAGGACAATAAAAACGAATGAATGATCTTTCGCACGGCAGGCTGCTCGCTGCTGGACAGGAAGACGAAGTAAGAATCTGCCTTTCCCGCAATCCTTCTTGGCGAACAGTCTGCGGGCGGACAGCCGCCCGTCGAATGCGCGGCTACGAACGGAAAGCGCGCGTAAGGACGGGGCCCTTTCAAATGCGCAGCGAGCGATAAATCGACCCGATGATCGATTGGAACACTCGCCAAGCCGCACTCCTTTCGTTGTTCTTCCTTCTCGCCGGCGGCGTCGCCTCACTCACAAAATACCAAACGACTGCGGAAGGGAGTGGTCGACCGACCGCTCGCTGATGACTGCGGGGCGTTTCGACTTTGACCCCCGACTGCCCCCGCCCTCCTCCCAACGAGCAGCGGCCGCCGGCCGGTTGATCTGCTCACTCAAATGCCCATTCGTGCAGACCTTTCAAACGCGCCCTGCTTTCTGCCCGCTCTCTCGCGATGGTCGAAGTGAGTGGCTTTGAATTGGAATCGCTTCCATTTCGTTCTGATTTCAGCCGGCAGCTTCGAGTGCTCCGAGGAAGCGAGATGTCCGCTCTCTTGACATCGACCTGGATTTGCCGACTTCGGTGTCGTTTTGAATCAAAGGAAACAAAGGGGCGAGTGAATCGTTCGTGTCATAAACGTTTCTAACCGTTTTGCACTTGCAGAAGAACACGCAGGAACTCGGCCACCAGTCCAACGAAGAGTTGAAGGCGGAAGTCACCGCACTGCGAGCGGAGTTGAGCGACGAGCGGGCGAACTCCGCACACCGCTCCGCTCAACTCGCCGAACAATTCGCCGCTCACTCCGCTGAGGTTCGCCGAATGGTCGAGCAGCTCGGAGCTCCGCCGTGCGAGTCGACAGCCAAGATCGACGAACTGAAGGCGCTGATCAACGAATTCCAGGCGGAACGCAGCACTCCGAATGGGCGGCAGAAAGCAGACGAGCAGGACGAAGCGAACGGGCCAACGGACGGCCAACAGCCGCAAGCGTCGGAGAAGGCCGGCAACACGCCGAACGAGGGCGTTTGTGTCCACGCGTGCTGTCCCGTTCGCTCCTTCTTTGGGTGGATTGCGGGGTGGATTGCATTCATACGGACGAACCTGAGCAACGTCTACGCGTTCGGCCTTGATCTTTGGTTTTTTTGTTTCGTTTATGGGGGACTCTTGTATGCTATCCAACACCCCAACAAAAGCGGCTGGAACGACGTGGAGTACTGGACGCGTTTTGCGGAGGTTTCCGGCTTTGGGTTTACCGTCCTGTTTGTTGTGTGTTCCGTCGCCCAATTCTTGATCTTCATAAATATGGATTGATTGTTTTTTTTGCTTCTGAATAAACATGAAGTGTTATTGCGTTTATTTGAGGCCGGATTGTAAGCAAGTGGCGATAAGAGGCGTGCGTGCTGCTTGTGAGTTTTTGGAATGCGCCAAAAAAGAGTAGAAAGGAGTTTATTGAATAGGCGCATGTGTAGAGGACTTGAGGGAGTGACGCGGAGCAGAGAGCGAAGCGGAGAGCGCTGACCGTTCGCTTGATGAGACCGCCGCGGAGCGCAACCGGAAGAGAACGAGCAGGGAGTGGATTTGCATGAGAGAGCGCTTGCACGATTCATTTTTGCCAACGGTGTCTCTCGTGACTCCCTTTCAACCTCAATACATCCGTTTGTACTGTCGTTCTTCAGTCCCTGGCACGAGAATGCCGTTCTCATCAATTGTACTCGATCTTCGGGAACAAACTACAGGCAGCGGTTTATTGCAAGCCCCAGCAATCACAGCGAGACCACGTCCTCGTGTTCGCATTTCGCTGCGGGGCCGCGTCGACGACCACGACGCTCGACGAGTGGACGAAGCGGGCGTTCGTGCGACAACACGCCACCCGATCGATGCAATACGCCCGGATGCACCACAGAGTGCCGAGCATCGTGCCCAGGGGACACCAGCCGATGGCGCCGAGGAGGTGGTCGCCGAGGTTGCCGCCTTCCAGCAAGTGGACTTCAAGGATGAGCCGAAGGAAGCGGTGGAAGAGATCAACGCATTCGTCGCCAATGCCACGCACGACAAGATCCGCCAACTACTCGGCGCGGAAGCCATCGATCCCGAGACCCGGCTGCTGCTCGTGAACGCCGTCTACTTTAAGGTGAACTGAAGGGCAAAACCGTGGCGAGACGAGCGGGAGACGTCCTCTCTGCTGAGTGCTGCAGTGTTCAAACAAATGCCGCCATCATCGAAATTCCAACGCCTCAAGCCGTTTGTTTGCAGGGCGACCCGGACGAACTGTTCCTTGAAGAACACACGACGGATTAGATCTTCTTCGTCGACGAGGACCCCAAGCGAACGGTGCGTTCCTCCACCACCCACTCACTTACTCCCTTCTTCAGGTCAAAATGATGAAGGAGAGGATGGATGCCAACTACGTCGAGACGGACGACGTGCAGGTGGTGGAGCTCCCGTTCACCGACCACGAGACGATGTTCACCGTCTTCCTGCCAAAATACGAAGGCGGACTCTTCGCTTGGCTCCAGAAAGTGGACGGCGGCAAGCTGCGCGATCTGATGGACCGCTTGGAGTAGAGGGAACTGGACGTGAGCGCCGACTGTTCGATCTGTTCACTCATCTTTTATTGCAGGTCGAACTGCCACGCTTCAAGGTCGAATCGAGGCTCAAACTGAGCGCAATGCTGGAGAAAATGGGCTTTGCGGAGGCTTCACGGAGAGGGCGGACTTCAACGGGATCTCCGACGAGCGACTGCACATTTCGGAGGGCTTCCACAAGGCCTTCATCGAGGTGAGCTTTGTGGCATCACCGCTCTTCTATTCTTTTGCTGCAGGTGAGCGAGAACGGCTGCGAAGCGGCGGCGGCGACGACGGTGAAGTTCTACTACTGCAGCGAAAGGTTAGACTCCGATCCCGTCCTCTTCCGCGCGGACCGCCCGCTTGCCTTCCTCATCTCCCGCGAACGCATCCCGCTTTTCTTCGGCCGTTTTATGGGCCCTTCGTCCTGAATGAATACTTTTGTTCGATCGTTGAATGCCTGATCGTTTCGAGTGATAAACAGTCGTGGGTAGTCGCCTCCTCCTACGCAAAAAATAAACCCCCCCAACTGAGGTGTGTGCTCATTGGCTGCAGTTCCGTCCGGATGGATCGCTCCCGTCGAGCTCTGCCTACCATTCGTCTGCATTTCGGCTGAGCCCCACTGATCATCCCGTTTCGTCTGCTCCTCTTCGTCGCCTTCGAGTGAGCGGTGAGCCGTTCACCGGAAAGATGACTGACCGCTCATAGCAGCCTGACAAAAAGCTCGTGCTTGTTCGAGCCCTCCCCCTATCTTTCTTCTTTCGGCCTTCCATTCCAACCTGTACTTTGGCAGGCAACCATCCGACTGCATGTGTGGTCATTAGAACAGTCTGGACGCATCATTGGCCGACTTCTTCCACGAAATTCGCTTTTTTTATCGTCACAAAACAAACGAAAGAAGACATCGAAAAGAAATTTACTCTAGACGACGAATGGCCGCAAAACACACGTCCGTCTCGTCCACTTGCAGCTTCCAGCAGGCAGGGGCGGCGAGCGAGTTGGAATCGGGCTCGTCCACTAATTTCGGGTCGAGTTTCTCGGTTTCAACCTCGCACTCCGTCTTTTGCGTAAAGTACAACCGTGCGTAGTCTATCACTTTGTTATAAAAGTGCTAAACGAGCGAGTTGCAGCAATGCGCAGCTCTGAACGCACCTTGGGTCCTCGCGATTGCTCCCAGCCCGGCGGTCGGAAGAAGGCCTGCAGTTTGCGCAATCGAATTCCCGCCGCGTTCGCCCATTCGACGAGTTGAACCGTGCGGTCAGCAAGGACCTTCAACGCTTCGTACACTTGTGTTGCCTCCTAAAGGAAGATCAGAAAGATGGGAGAAGTGAAGGCGTACCGTTGAGGCATCGAAGGTGACTCCATCGATCACCAGCTTGAGTTCAAAGCTGTCGTTCAATGAGCAGAGATTCTTCATTGCCATGTGGAGGTCCTGCGCGTCCTCTTCGGTCTACAGAACGCCGGCGGGGAGTGCCCGAAAGGCCGTTGAATGTTCGAGTTTGAACACGCTGAGCCGCACTAATTCGACCGTTTCGTTCCGCTCGCAGCTAAACGGGGCAGTCTTCATGCTTGACACACGGCAACTTACGGACCCATTGCGGCGATGGGCTCGATGCACGTTTGTATTTCAAGAGACCGAGCGGCCATTCGAAAGACGGGGGCAAAATCTGAAAAATGTGTTTCAGCTACCGCTATGCCGCAGAAAGCGAACCGAAGAAAGGAGCAGCGAAGGACTCGCAGTACACTTGTTCAATTACATGGCAGCGACCGTGCAACACATTCGTATGACGAAAAGCAACCAAATGGACGTCGGCGACCTTGTCGGGCAGCGAGTCGCGGAGAAGCGGCACCAGTTGCTGGTGATTCGTGCAGTCGCAAATCTCGAGGTGGGTCGTCTCCAGCGCACGGTGTTTTGAAACAAAAGCGAGTGAAAGCATTCGCAATCGAAGCTCGCCTTTCAGCGCCGAAAGCATCCAGCGCCACGCTTTCATTCGAGCGAAGGTGGGAGCTGGAGCGGAAGAAAACGAAACCACGATCCGATTCAAGGGCGCCACCCTCAACACTCGTTCCATTGCTTGCGGAGACAAATGATCGCGTGAAAGCCACACACGACGGGCTTTCTTGCTGCGGACCGACCGAAGAGAGTTCGTCCACGCAAAGCAGCGTTGAATGCGTGCGCTCGGGGCGACGTTCGAAAAAGGCAGCTGGGAAAGCGGCCGAACAGAAGAGAAAGCGGAGAGTTCGACGCCGAAGAGCCGCCCGCTGCTGGACGTAGTCGCCGGCCGTGAAGTCAAGGGTGTTGTCCCAGCGGGTGGTCTTCGTCGCGTGCAACAGGACCAAAAGTCGGCAGTTGGCCGTCAGGTGGGCCGAGTTCAATACTTTCGGCCGCTCCTTTGGCGTGATCAATCGATCACGCAAAGTGCGAGAGTGGAAGAGAAAGGAGAAGCAGGACCCCATCTTGCGAAGCGACCAACTAGAGGCGAGTGGGCACAGAGGAGGAAAGGTGTATGAATGTGCACTCGGCTGTCCGTGATCGTCTACAGCCGTTTGGTCGGCCGAAAGCGGCGGGCAGTCGGCGCTTCAACGCCCAATGTCTCGCAGTCATTTCGCCGCCCAACGCCGCCCGGCAGGGGTCAGCAAAGAGGTCCAACCGGGTGGGCAGCGATGTTTCGCTCGAACACACGGTTGACGACGCGCGGCCTACATTCGTTTTTAGGCAGGGTTTTGCGGGCCATGATCGCGTTCGTTTTGTTGCCGTTCGACGGGCTCGTCCACTACCACCTTCTTTTTGTTTCAGCGATGAACGACCGAGTGTTCACAAAGCGAACTCGCGCCCAGCAGCGGCAGTACGAAGAAGAACTGGACGCCTTCGAGTACAAACCGATGCGCCCACCATTGAAGAAGCGCCTTCGCACAGGGCCGTCGCCCGTTGTGGTCATCGACGAGGACGGCGAGCGGGAGGCGCCGGTCGTGCAGCAAGTGCCTCGACCTCCGACCCCGATCGCTGAACAATCTACGGAGGTCGACGAGCAACGTGAACCGCCCGCTCGAGTCAAGAAGGAGCCCAGGATGAAGCAGGAGGCTGCGCACGACCAACAGACTGGCCGGCCGAAGAGCAGGCGAAAGAAGAAAAAGAAGCGACTCGGCGCCGTCGACGAGACCGTAAAGCAGGAAAACGGGTAATAGGACGAAGGAAAGTTTCAATCACGATTGCGCGCTTCAGGGAACTCGAGCAAGTCAACGAGCAACTCGAAGCGACGGCCGAACAGCCGGAAGCGGACGGACAGGACGAGATCCCACCCGAACAAGCCGCCGAACACGAACCCACTGGTCCATCCGACGTTGAGAGCGACTTGGTGAATGAAACGGCGTCAGAGACGCGGACCACAGCGGCGAACACGACGAGCAAATGCCGTCGGGTACGTTGTTTGACCTCTCGATTTGATCGCTTATTGCTCCCGTTTAGATCACCTGCTCGACGTGTGGCTTTGCTGCCAAAAACACGCAACGGCTTCGGTTACATCTGGACGGGCATTCGAGAACGAACGGCTTCTGCTGTTCTTTTTGCGGGGTTAATTTCACACTGAGCAAAAACCGAAACGCTCACGAAGATAAACACCACGGATTTGAACGCAACAAAGCGGACAAATCATACAAAGACGCCATAAAAATCTCGCCGGTTTGCCAAATAACGTTTTTTTCTCTTTTAACTGAAGTAATTTCAGGACGAACTACAGCTGCGAAAATACACGTAGGTGGGAACAAACTTTGCGCAAGTCCAATCGGGTGCAAAAGCCGCAGACGAGTCAACGGGACCAAGGGTAAAGTCTGGCCGCCTGTCGAAAGAGTGACTTTCGTATTTAGTTCATGTGCACAACTTGTGGTTATGTGGCGCGCACTTTCATTAGTTATCAAAAGCATGTGAACGCGCACTCAAAGACCGACGGCTGCTGCTGCTCTTTGTGTGGTATCTTTTTTCAAGCGAGCACGCACCGGAATATTCACGAACGAAGACAGCACGGTTTCGAGCGACGAGCTGCTGACAAAGGATTCCGCGGAGTCATAAAAATTCCAAAGGTATGCGCACAGTGAGTTAGTTTGGTTCATTTGGTTCGCTTTTAGAACGATCTGGAGAAGTACACGCAAGTGGGCACAAACTTTGCGCAAGTTCAAATAAACGCAAAGTGCGCTGGAGAGTATTTTGTTCAGTCGAAACAAGGCTGCAAGGTATTTGTTCTGTTAGATTTGAGTTTAATAAGTTTTTCTTGCAGGTTTGCAACGAATGCGGTTTGTGGGTGCACCTCCAGAAGAAACACGAAGCATGCCATGCAAACACCGAGGCAAAGTTCATCTGCTCCCTGTGCGGCATCGGGATATCTGACTGCCAGGGGGCGCGACGGCACGAGACCAAAGTTCACCACTTCGTGCGCGCCCAGGTCGACTGGCACACAAAAAATGCGATCCGCATTCCACCGGTTCGCCACCCGCCACTTCCCTCCATTGATCACCCGTTGCCCCTTGCAGGAGCAGTACGCCCAGCTGCGGAACCTGACAATCAATTTTGCCGCCATCCAGAACAAAGCAAAGAGCTTTGGCGAGTGGTCTCATAAGAAATTTCAACGCGGACGACCTTGCGAGGTAAGAACTTCATTGCGCTTGCGTGAAACGCTTTTCTTCGTCCAGAACTGCAAGGAATGCGGGGTTTTCTTGACGCTTGTGGGCACACAACACGCAGCTACCCACGTCGACCCCCACGGAAAGTTCCTGTGTTCTCTGTGCGGCATCGGAATCAACTGGGCCAATGACCGACGCAAGCACGAGCTCAAGATTCACAGCTTCTTGCGCGATCGAGCCGACTGGAGGACGAAGGAAGCGATCCGCATACTGCCGGTCAGTCTCCTCCTGCGATTCAGCTCATCCCCTCCGATTGCAGGAGCAGTGCGCGCAGCTGCGGAACCTCACGACCAACTTCGCCGCCGTCCAGTCACGCGCCGTTCCGAGCGCCCACATCAAAGACGACGAGGAGGAGTCGGCGGACGGCGAGTGGGAGAGCGGAGAGGAGGAGGCGGCCGTCAAGGTCGAGCTCAGTGACGGCCGTTGATTGCTGCCCATCATTTTGTCGAATAAACGTGCAGCAGACTCGGCAGCGGGCGGGAGATCACTCCTTCCATCCACCCATGAGGGCGGCCGCGTGCCGACGGGGACGCCGCGTGGAGAGGAGCCGCCCGTCCCGCCCGCTTCGGCTGTCGGCGGCCGTCTCGCTCGAAGTCAATGAGGGGCGAGCGGGTCGTCCGACGAGCAGCAAGTGGGGGCGGGCGGGGCGGAAGAACGAGCGAGTGGACGCGAAGAGGCCGCCCGTTGTGGTCGTCGGAGAGGATTGGCAGTGGGAAGCCGCTCTTCAACTCACCAAACGGAATGGAGTGCCCGCTCGAGACGATCCGAATGCCGAACGTAGGAAAGAAGAGTGAAGTGAGTCGAAGGAAGAGAGACCAGCAGTGAAAGGAGAGGGCAGACGCCGCTTGCATCTCCCGCATTCCACTCGGCGGCTGCTTTCGCTATTCGACCGCACGAGTGCTCTTTCCAGCGGACAGTCCGTCCTTCCACGTGCAAGAGCGACCACTCCTACCGCCCATTCGTCCGTTGGCTCAAGAGGATCCCCTGGGAAGAGTGAGCGGCCGCCAACAGCCGTCCTCGGGCGTCCTTCCGCCGCCATTCGACCGCCCGCTCCAACCGATTGATCGCGAGCTGTGGCGTCCGCTCGCCCTCTGCGGTCTCTCTCGCCGATGCAAGCGCCATCGACCAAACAACGCGAGCAGTGCGTGGGCAGGTCGAAAGGCGTTGGTTTGGTTCAGCCGAGTGGTGAGCAGGATCTTTCGCCCGCATTTCCCATTTGGTTCGTCGGTCGAGCGCGGCGCCCGCTTCTTTCTTGCGCTCACAATCGGCCTCCATTTTATTTTCAGCAAAATGTCCACGGGAGAACCGTCGGGAAAGAAGCCGCCAACCTTGAAGCCAAACGGCCGCCTGTGGACGTTGTCCCACGCGACACGCACCGGAACTCCAGACAACACTCTGCACTCGGCGGCCGCCGACTACCTGCGAGAGCGAGCGGCCCTCCGACTGCAAACTCTTCGCCTCTTCTTTTGCTCCCCGACTTTTCTTTCGGCTTTCTTCGACGCGAATCAAAAGGACTGCACGAGTCCAGCTCGCATTTTTGTTGCGCAATTCGTGTTCTTTTCGGTTCGTATCAAACGGCGGACAATCGGTGTGCGTTTGACGAACGACCACTTGTCCGTTGGCTCGGCTGGTCGCGTGCTGCGAGCGGCGCCGTTGAATCGGCTCGTCATCTGGTTTGACTCGATTCCCGAGCCCACTTTTGAGTCGGTCCGGCCGTGGTGTTCGTTTATTGTCGCATTGAGAGGTTAGCATCGTTGTCGATAGTTGAATTTCGTGTGCCGTTTCAGACAACCGCAGCTTGAAAGCGATCGAATTGGCGGCTTTCAATTGTGCCCGTCGATTGATTCCAGTTCTCCGCGACTTCTTGCCCCGCAAAATCGCCACAGTTCGTTTCGACGATGTCGCCTACGCAAGCCTGTTGCACGGCCAGTCTTTGGTATTGGAGCACGCAAACGTTGGCGTGCGCGCGGAGGGCCCTCAATGTTCGTTCCTTCTTCTTGCCATTATATAATTGGTAGGTTCGGATCTCGTGCCCCTCTTCCGCACGCCTGCCCGTGAACTCCGCATCGACACGTCCATCGAGAGCATCGCTGCAAACGGGCCGTAAGCTTTTTCGGTCACAAGTTCGCCACTTTGCTGGCTTCCAGGTTCGAGACGAACGAAGTGGTCTGGAAAGTGATACTTCGTTCATGGCCAAAGCCAGATCCTCTGCCTTCTTCCGTTTCGCCGTGGACCGAAAAAAAAGAGCAGGACTTGCAGTTGGCTTTTGCGAACCTCCGCTCGTTGAACGGGCACTTCCGGCTGAGCCTCGTTATTGGTGGCTTCGAATTGGACGTGCAAAGCGTAAGTTAAGTGATCGTTTTTTGCGCTCATTTTGCTTCAGACTCAAGAAGAGTTGCACGAGGCGTTGAAGACCATCGTTGAGCGTTCCGTTCGACTAGTCAAGTGGACCAAAGCGGCGGGCGTTCGGATGGACAAACTGTGGATTCAACTGGTGATGCCCGGCCGCTGGGGCGAGCCTTGCGTTTGTCTTTTTGTTTAGTCCTGCGATTGCGTGATTCAAGTGGTTTAGGAAGAGTATGATGAGGCTTGCTTAAAGCACGTGGAGCAGTATCTCGATCACGCGAACTTTTCGTTCCAACGGCCAAACTTCGGTCAGGAAGTACGGGATTTTGTTCAACGTTGGCTTCTAGCGATCACTGACGATTGGCATCGTCGGGTGAACAAAACGGACGTGTTTGTCGTGGTTGTCCGCCGTTTCCATTAATGTGCTCAAAGTCATGCTTTCTCTTTGCGCGTGTTCAGATTGTGTACTTGTGTTTGTTTGCAATAAACGAGCGAGTTGACGCGAAGCGGCGGGGGAGCGACCGCTTGGGGCGGAAGAACCCACCCGCCCGCTCCGCAGAAGAAGCGGCCGGCGGACTCCGTTGTTTTCGTGCCGGCCGTTCGATCCAGGAACCCCCAAAAATCGACTGTCCACTCGGCGGGGACCTCGAGGAAGCCGGCGGGTGGGCGGCCGCCGTCGCGAAGCCCCGCCCGACCGCCGCTTCTCCGCGCACTCCGCCGGCCGCTCGGCAGTCGACCGCCCTGCAGCAAACGAGCGAGTGGAAGGCGGATTCTCGAACGCCTGCTCGTTCGGAGGAGCCGCTCGATCGCGCCCGCCGCCCCCTCGAGCGAGCGGAAGGCGGGCGGGCGGACGCGACGCTCACTCGCTTTCTCGCCGCGCAGCTCGAAGGCGCGTTTGGCGTTCCGTTGCCCCTCGCGCCCGCCGCTCCGCCGCTTGCTCGCCCGCTCGTCGCTTTCCGGCTTTCGGTTTGTTTTGGTCCGATTTCTTGTCTTGTGTGGTGAGTTTTGTGCTTCCGTCTACTTTGGAAAATATTGGACGGGTTATCGATCGTGTTTGTGTGATAAATCCGCCGGTTTCTCAAAATTCTCCCGAGATAACGGATTTCAGCAATTCCTTTCAATTTATTCCGATTTTCAGGCGAAATGGCCGAGGATCCGGTAGAAGCCGGAAAAGCGACGCTCACTGTCAAATCCGATGGTTCTATGGACTTCTCGGTGCAGAATGTTCTTTCCGCCCAGACGTTCGAGGACGTTGCCCTTGTCCTCGGGTTTTGCCGAGAGCTGACTGAGATCAAGATCAAGTGGAAAGTTGCTCCGGACAGCGTCAACTTCCGCTTGACGCTCCAGTGGATGCAAATCGCGGCAAAACTGCGCGGTAAGCCCCCGTATAACCATCCGTTTTACTCACTTCGTTTTTGTTTCAGCGCTGCCCTTGCTCAAGTCGATCGAGGTGGAGGGCTTTTGGCCGTCGTCGATCACGATCGGAGTGAACACCGCGCGGTTGAAGTATCCTAGGGTTGGCAGCCGGGCAGCTGCCCGGGCATTTGGAGTGGGCAGCTGCCCGGGCACGTGCCCGGGCAGGTAAAATCGGCCGGGCAGCAGCGAAAAAGTGGGCACGTGGAAAAACATTTTACCGACCGTTTTGACCTTTCTATTGCACGGATGAGTAATTTTAGCAAATTTTCTAGGACTTTTAACGCAATTTACGCGTTAAACATCGTGTTTCGAACAATTTTTGCTTGGATCACCAATTTGAAGAGGTATTTTTGAAGAATTGAAACAAAACCTATCTGTTTTTAAGGTGTGCGGCAAAAAGAAACGCTTTAGTAAACATTTCGTAGACATCGAAGTTGTTTGCGCACTGAAATGGGCAAAAAATTTTCTGATAATTTCATCAGGGTACCCCCTTATGTCCATGCGGTCATAAACCCTGATGGTCATGCAATGGTTGTTTCTTTTATTCTATCCTTGCCAAATGTTAGTTTACGTGTTGTTAAAGCTATAAATACTGAAAAAATCAATTTTAAGTGACAATAAGTGTTTAAATACAGTTGTCAAACGATTTTTCCACGTGCCCAAAATTTTTGGGCATTTGGGCAGCTGTCCGGGCAGCTGCCCGGGCATCCTGCCCACAAATTTCAGCTGCCCGGGCATTTGCCATCCCTAAAGTATCCGTTTGTGGACATGTTCTGCGACTCGCTGCCCGACCGCGTGACCAAGCTGGACACTAACGAACTTCGAATCGCGACGCTGCTGCGGAAGCGGAAAGTTCAACTCGAAGTGGTTGTTTTCTCCGATTACGCCGTTCGTGACAAGGAGCATCCGTGTAAGTGAATGCGGACAACGAGTCTCCATTTCTCTTTGCAGACTTTGCGGATCTTTTCCGCCTGAAGGCCCCGTGCATGGAGCTTAAGGTGTTTCGCGATACGACCGGTGGCCTCCACCGGTTGCGCGACTGCGGACCGCTCGACCATGACGATCGCCTGCAAGAACTCGTCATTCGGGGCATGACCATGGCGAGTGACGGGATGCTGCAAGTCCTTCGGCACTTGCGGGCCATCAACGGCAACTTCCAACTCGAATGGATCTCCGACACGTGGTTCTCCGTTACTGTAAGTAACTGCTCTTTCTTCACTAAATCGCCTGGTGTTTACAGCGACCTTCCGATCTGAAGCAAGTGGAGGACATCAAAAACAACGCGCTGGAATTCGCCACGCTGATGCGAGACGCGGGGTTCCGATCGAAGGACGACATTTTGAGGGCTTTCATGTGCAACGGCGTTCGTTTTTTCTTGTTCATCCGCTGCTGACCGTCTGTTTCAGAAGCGCTGGAAGCACGTGTCTCGTGCCCAAGCGATGGAGCATCTGGGATGGAAGCGCAAAAAACGCACCACCGAGGAGGCGAAGTGGGTAACGCACGCGTGCTCCCACGTCCACAACGGCGTCCGCATTGACATTTTGCTCTTTCGGTGAATGTACTGAGTCAACTCTCTTCTGTTGTTCTTTCGTTTAAATGGCCGCATAAATAAACGTCTTCCATTCAAACATTTTATCGTTCGACTTCCGACGCGTCGAAACAGTCGAATTGAGCTCCGACTATCAACTGGCGCCGAAAGAAAAGCTGTGCGCCACAAGCGAGTTTCACTTCCGTAACTCTTTTCACTCGCCCGCCTACTGCCATTGAGCGGAGTCGTCAGGCATGCAGCACCGGAAAAAAGGAACGAGCAGCCTTCGGCCGCTGACTCTCGCTTCCTTTTTTTTCAACCGCTAAACACACTAGATCAGCAGCCGCAAACAACGAGTTGACGGCAGCAAAAGGCCGAAACAAAAGACTCGTTTCGCTTGCCGAAGCAGAAAGCGCATTCCCGCGGTTGCTCTCCCCGCTCGCTCGAATCGCCGCGTCGTTTCCCGCTTGCTGCTCGGACGGCGGGAGGAGAGCGCGAGTGGCCGCTTTGAGCGGAGAAGCGGGGACTCGCGAGCGGCCGTTCGTTGCGTCCAGTGCGCGCTCCCGCTTTTCCGCCGGCAGATGGCGGCCGGCCACTCGGCGGGCGGAGGGGCGGCGAGGGCGAGCGGGAGGACGCCGCCGCCCTGGTCGGAACTCCCTACTCCTGAGGGCGGAGAGCGGGAAGAGCGGGGGAGGGGAAGGGTGGATGAGGAGAGCTGCCCCCTTCTCGCTCGCCGCCGATCGGAGGGGGAAGCCGGAGAGTGGAGGGCCGTTGGATTGCACTCGGCCGCCTGGAAAGAAGCGAGCGGGCGGGCGGCGAGCGGAAGGGCGAATTCAACCCCCCGGCCCTCCCCTCGACCATCCCCACCGAACGGGGGAGCAGCGAGAGCGGACGGCCGTGCGAAGTGCCCCCTTCCGCCCGGCCAACCGCCCCGCCTGCCGCCGAATGAGCCGCCCGCCGGTCGAGAACACGAAGCGGCCGCTCGAGCGGCGGACGGCGCCCTCCAGTCGGCGAGGCCGCGCGGCGAGCGCCGACACTTCGGAGAGGGCGGATCGACCGGCGGGGAGGCGGCGGGAACCTGCCGGGAGGACGAGCGGGCGGGCGGGTGGACGAGAAGACCGCCGCCTGCCGCCCGCTCGCCGGCCGCCCTCCACTCGGGACGAGCACTCGGCGGCGTGTCGGCCGGCTGCTCTCTCGTCCCCGTCCGCCCTCTCGACCGCCGCCTTCTTCCCGCCGGCAATCCGCCGAACCGAGCGGTCGATCGATCGACGCGAACTCACGAACGGACTCGCTTTGCGGCGCCCTCCACCGCGTCCACCCGCCCGCCCGCTCGTTCGCCCGCCGCCCACTCGAACGGGCGCTCGCTTTCCGCTCTGCCGGCCGCTCGGAGGTCACCGTTCGTCGGGGGAGGGGGCGAAACTTTGCGAAGGACGAGCAACTACTCGTTTTCCTCGCTTTTTTGTTTGCTGGTAGACGCGACGGCAGTAGGCAGGACACCAAAAGGGAGTCACTTCGCCGGCAGGTTATTGCTTTTCTTAACGCTAGGAAGCAAAATACGGATATTTTGTCGAATCTCCAACGCGGATTTGGGGCAACTTCTGTCAAGTGTTTCTTAGTTTATTCTCGCTTTGCAGAAAGAATGTCACGAAGCACGGGTTACTCTGAAGAACGAATGGCCACAAAACACACGTCCGTTTCGTCCACTCGCAGGTTCCAACAGCAGCGAGCGGTCAGCGAACGCCAACGAAGGTCGTCCACCAATTCCGGGTCGAATTTCTCGGTTCGCACCACGAACTCCGTCTTTTGCGCAAAGTGCAGCTTAGCCAGCTCCAATAACTTGATGTGGAAGTGCTAAACGAAAAATTTCGTAGCTATGCGAAGTTCAGAACAAACCTCAGGTCCTTGCGGTTGTTGCCAGCTCGGCAGTTTGAGGTATGTTAGCAATTTGCGCAGCCGAAGTCCTGCCGCGTTGGCCCACTGAACCAAACGGAAAGAGCGATCGACGAGGATCTTCAACGCGTCGTACGTTTGCATTTGCTCCTGAAAAAATTGAGAAAACGAAGTAAAGTAAGGGGCATACCGTAGCGGCCTCGAAGGTGGCCCCGTTGATTTCCAGCTTGAGTTCGAAATTGTCGTTTAGAGATCGAAGATTCGTGAAAGTCGTCCGGAAGTCCCGCTCGTATTCTTCGATCCACAGAGCGCCGGCGGGCAGTTGGAGGAGTGCGGTCGGATATTCGAGTTTGAACAGGTAAAGCCTCACTTTTTCGACCGCTTCGTTCCGCTCGCATCTCAACGAAGCATCAAATTAACCTCAAAATCGGCATGCAGTACTTACGGACCGTAAGCGGCGACGTTCTCGATGGGCGCGTCAATCCGAAGGTCCCGGGCGCGGGTTCGGAAGACGGGAGCAATATCTAAACGATTTACTTGAACTGGCGACCGTCAACCAACAGAAGGCGAACCAATGAAAGACAGAGAAAACCAACGACAGTACATTCGTTCCATCACTTCGAGAAACCGACCGTGCCCCACGCTTGTTTGCGGGAATTCGACTAAGTGCAGATCCACGACTTTGTCGGGGAGGAAGTCTCGAAGAAAAGGCACAAGTTGGTGATGTTTCGCGCAATTGTCGATTTGGAGTTGGATTGCTTCCAGCGTACGATGATCTGAAACATTCGTCAAAGAAGCGTGAGCAACCAATGCTCACCTTTTAACGCCGAAAGCATCCAACGCCACTCTTTCATTCGAACGAAGGTGGGCGTTTGCGCCGAACAAAACGAGACGACAATGCGATTCAATGAAGCCACTCGCAAGATCCGCTCGATGTCTTCCACGGACACGTGGTCGGGAGAAAGACGAAAGTAAAAGCGCTTATTGATTCGGACCGACCAAAGAGAGAGTCCAGTCATGCAAAGCAACGCTGAATGGGTGTGTTCGGTCCGACGTTCAAAAAACGCAGCGGGAAAAACGGAGGAGCAGAAGAGAAAACGTAGCGTGCGAACCCGCAAAGCCGCCCGGTCGTTGAGGTACGTGGGCGACAAAGAATCCAGCCGGTTGTATTTGCGGCCCGTGTTCATCGCGTGGAACATCAGCCACAATCGGGCATTCGGCTTGAGCTTGGCTGACGGGAGTGGGGCGGAAAAAACAACTGGCGCTGGGCTTTTTGCCTCCGCAGTGTCCACGAGCTTCGATTTCTTCTGCGGCGGCTCCAAGTCGGACATCTCGCTGAAAATAAGGCGGTCAGCGAATTGAGAGCAGGAAAGTGAGCGACCGCTGCGTTCGACCGCTGGTTGAGCGGCGGGCGGGGGAGTGACGCCCAGCACCCGGCTGACCCACACGGCCGCCCTCGTTTGAATCGCGGTCGACCCGCCCGCATCGATCGAGCGCTTGTGCGTGAGCGAGCGGTGGACAGTGCGACCTGCCGACCTCGCTCGGCTGTTGATGTTCGACTGCAGCAAACGGGTCTCGCCCCGCAAGTGATCCTCCTGCCGTTTCTGAGCGCTTTCCCTCTGTTCAAACGCGCAGCACATAGCGGCTGGACGACAGAATCGAAAACATGTTCGAATGGACACCTCCACGGACGTACCGATGTCGATTGGGGGTCTCGACTTCCGCAAAGGCTGGGCGCTTGGACGAAGGGATCAATGAGGGAACTTCCTCTTGTAGACGAAGGGCCGAGCGATCAACAAAGCGGCTGTTTATTGGGCGAAGAGTTCCAGGGCAACAGTTGAGGTCCGGACGAACAACAAACGAAGGAGGTCGCACAAAGAAACCGTAGAGCGAAGAAGGAGGGCGATACCTCCTTCTGCTGCAAACAGAAGAAGGATCAGTAGGGAAAGGAACACGTGTACACGAAGGGAACACTGGGGGCAGGAAGGGGAGAGAGCGGAGAAAAGGAGGCGGCCGTCCGCTCAGCTCGCCGGCGCTCGAATGGCGGTAGGCCGTCTGTCCGCCCGTCCGCTCGAGTGGTCGACTGTTCTGCTCGCCCTTCGGTCATCACTTTCCGTTGGCGTTCCGTTTCCCCGACTCGTCTCGACGAGTCGACACCGAGGGAGTGCCATTCGATCGACTCCAGCCATCAGTGCACATCGGAACGGAAGGAAGAGCGGCAACTAGTGGGATGAGAGCGGCAAAGCAGCCCTCATTTGTTGCACGAAATAGCGGTGAAAGCGGCCGTCTTCTCGTTCTTGCTGCGGCTCGCAAGCGGGCTGGAAGACGAGCGGAGAGATCGCGCGGGATGATCGTGAGTCCTCCGCTTCGTTCAGCCCACTCCTCTCGGTTGCAGACGGCGGCGGGTGGGCGGTGGGCGGCCTAACGCTCGGCTTTCTGCTCGCGACGACGGCGGCCGCCTTCGTTTTGCGCGCAGTTCGTGGTGGAGCGGGGCGAGAGCTTCGCGGAGATGCAGCAGGTAGATGAGTGGACGCCGGCATGAAGGAGGCGCTCGTCCAGCTGCAGACCGCCGGCCAAGAGCTCGAGGCGGAGATCGAGCGCGAGAAGCGGCGGCTGCAGGCAAACGTCGTGAGTGCGCCGTCTTCCCGTCTTGCAGGAGGAACTCCACTCCGCCGGCTGCGAAGAGCGCTGGAGGCGGCCGTCGAGCGGCTGCGCGCCTCGCCGTCCGCAAGCGGGAGATTGCCGACGTCGTGAAGCCCCGTCGCCTTCCCTCCGTTTAATGATTGCTTGAGGGAATAAACCCGGCGGTTGTTGCTCGGCGTCGTTCGGTTGACTGTTTCTTGGGAAGTAGATGTGTCGTTCAAGTTTGTATGGCCTCCGTTTATGCGCGTGATGCAAGACGAGACAGAAAAGGCGAGCAGTAATCGCATATTCACTCTTTCACTTCAGCCTTTCGCGGCGCCCCGCTATCGGCAGTACGCGGACGGCGAGTTTAGCCCACGGACCGCCCTCCTGCTCGCCCACGACTCATTCGAAGCACTCGTTCCGCCCAGACCGCAGAATCGAGGGCATTCCGGGAGTTCGTGAGGCGAACGAAAGCAAGCTGTAGACTGGACTGCACGCAAACGACCAGCCGACTGCTCGAACGCTCCAACCATCACTCCTCAACCTTTTCTGTGAATCCGCTCGTCAAATGGAGCGGACGGGCCAAAATTTGCTTTCAACACTCCGAAGAGGTCGAGTGGAGTACACACCTCAAAAGTGGTTGGATAACCTGACGAGAGTTCGGGCGAGCGGGTGGGTGACCCGGCTGAGCGGGCGGCGGGGCGATGGGAACGCCGCTCGCTGCTCGTCTGCCGTACTCCGCTTGCTGCGCGCTCTCGCCGCTAAACCCATCGCCTCAACCGATCGCCGATTTGCGGGCAGTCGGGGGTCGAAGTCCACCGCCGCGGCCTTCCGGCCGCTCGACGGGCCGCTCGGAAGAAGGCGGGAGAGCGCGGCGGTCACCACTTCCCCATTGGAGTGGCGGTCGGGGAGGTCACTCGTGGTCGTCCTCCGCCCTCTCGCCCCCACTTGCGGCCGCCCGATCCGCCCGCTCGTTTCGGGCATGGCCGGGCGGGTGTTCACGAAGCGGACGCGGGCGCAACAACGCGCCTTCGAGGAGGAACTCGCGAATTTCGACTTCAAACCGCCGCGCCCGCCGCCGCCCCGCCTCCACCGCGAGAGACCGCCGCCCGTCGTCACGATCGACGCGGACGGCGGCGGGCGGAAAGCGAGGATCCCGCCGGGAAGCGAGTGGCCCCCGCCGCCCGCCGCCGAGGAGGTCGGCGAGCGGCGGGAGGCGCTCGTTCGAGTGAAGGAGGAGCCCAACGACTCGAACAGCCAGAGGAAGCGGCAAAGCAGGCAAGGCGACCGGCAACAGAAGCCAACGGGCAGGACGAAAGTCCAGTGGAACGTCCGGTGGAAGTTCAAACGAATCATCTGTCCGGCGATGCAGGTGATGTTTCAGACGGAACGGCGTCGAGTGCGTGGCCGCGAACGAGAGCGAGCGGGAGGACCGACGGACGAGCGGGCGGAAGACGCGGCAAGCGGAAGGAGTGCGTGGCGACACCTCGTGCAGAGATTCGAGCGGGACAGATCGGCAGCAGAAACCAGCCGTCCACGGTCGCTTTTCTTCCCCCACGAACAGGAAATGTCCGGTGGAGAAGCCGGATTTCCATTCGAAGACCTCACGCATCGCATAGCCGAAAAGTCCGCGTTCTCGACCGGCAAGAAGGATTGCGCACGGCGGATGCACTCGGAAAATCGGAGAAATTCGGGGGAAGGATCGAAGAACAAGACGAAGAAGCGGAGTGCTCGCATCGAGTGGCAGTTCTCGGCGATCGCTCGACTCGTTCCTTTGCTTGCTGATTGAGTCGCCTGCAACCCCGGCCGAATACTTCGGGGAACACGCCTCCGGTCGACCGTTCGAGTGCCTGAGAGCATCGGCATCGAATTCGCGAAAGAGCTGGGGATCGATCCAAACCGACAGCCGCCCTCCGCCTGCGAGTTGCTCTACGGACAGCGTGAGTTCAACAAGACTGCTCTGCTTGTGCGGGGCCTCCACGTTACTCGCCGACCGAACGCGGCGGCATCGAGCAGCACGACAGGATTCTTTCGTTTGATGAGAGAGCGAGCGGTCGGCCGCCCGCCCACCGGCAGCCGGCCGGCGAACGCGGAGAGCCGAACGATCGAGACGAACGCGTGGCCCCGCTCGGGCTTCTCGGCGTCGAAGGGGATCAACTCGTCGCCGTTCGATGGGATTCGATCCACCGTTGCGCCCACCGCTCGTCCGACTGCTCGCCCAGCACAGGCTCCGCTGCCGGCAGTTGCGATGCGCATTTCGAGAGGGCAGTGAGCGCGAGCCCTTCCGCGATCCACCGCCCCCTCCACTCCGCTCGGCGCTCCGCGACGGCTGACGAGTTGGAGGGCGGGTGGAACGAAGATGCGCCTTCTTGCTCCTATTTCTTCTCGATTCCGCAGTCCACTCGGTCCACGAACGGCACGTGCACGAACTGCGGAGAGAGTGGAAGGCGGATCTCCTGTGCGGACGCGCCGACGGCGAGAACGACGGCTGCCGGCGGAGGAGCGATCGAATGGCGGCAAGGACGACGCGAAAGCGCAGAGCAAAGCGGGCAGCAGCGTCGGGCAAAGTGGAGCGAAAGACGAGCGGGAATTCTCGTCGACGAGTGGCAGACGGAAAGAAGTGTGCCGCACGGCTCGAAGGGACGGACCGCCGCGATGAGGGCGAAGCGGAGAGTGGACGCGCCCTCTCTTCGATCTCCGCGCAAGTTCGAAGTGGCCGTCTGGCGTCGTTCTTCGATGGTCTCCTCATAACCGCGTTTTGGGCTTCCATTCCACGCATTCACCGGCTGTTCGCTTTGGTGCACCAGAGATTTGAACCGATCCGTCGACCGGACGCGTCGCCCACCACTCGGCCGGTCGGAGCGGCGAGAAGCGGCGGCCACTCCACGAACAAACGGGCGGCCGGCAGGGGGAAGACCGCCCATCCGATCGCCGGACGCCCGTCTTCTTCGGCGGGTGTCCGCTTTCGGCCGTCTTCTTCGGCGGGAGTCCGCTCGGCGTCCTGCTCGTGCACCTCCCCCTTGCCTCGTGTTCCTCCGGCGGAGAGCAGCGGACAAGGGGGAACGTCCCCCACTCGCCCGTCCGCCCCTCCTCGCCGCCTTCACCTCCCGCCCGCTTCTTTTCGCCCGTGTGTCCGTCGGCCGGCCCACGTGTCGCCCGTTCGACTCGGCGAACGGGGCGCGCGGAGGACGCCGCCGATCGCCGCCACGAAATTCGAATTACGGACGGCGGCGGGGGGCACGCGCCAGACGCGAGCGCCTCGAACGGGCAAAAGAAAAGCCGGCGGACGAGGCGGCCGCTTGCTTTCTCGCCGCAGAGCCCGGACGCGCGTTCGGCGTCTTCTTGCACGCGGCCGCTTTTCGCTCGATTTCTCGCCCGCTTGGTGCTCGTTGTTTTGCGGATTTCTGCTCGTTTCGCCCTGACTGTTCGTCTAGCGAAGCGAGTTTTGTGTTTCCGATCGCTCTGGGAAATAGTCGTCCGGTTGTTACGCATTTTTACGCGAAAATCTGACTGGGTTTTCCAATTTCTTCCGAAATCACGTGCTTTCGCGATTCTCTCAAATTTCTTACGTTTTTCAGGCAAAATGGCCGAGTTTGCGGAAGAAACTCGGTCGGCGGTGATACAAAGCAGCTGGGATGCGTCGATCAAATTCATTCCGCTGGTTGGTCCGTCTGTGCAGACCTTCGAAGATGTCGCGGCCGCTCTCGATGGCTGCCAAGATGTGACCAAGCTCGAGATCCAATGGGGAGTCTGTGAGGACCTCGTAAACTCCGCTTTGATGTTTCAATGGATGAAGGTCGCTGCAAAGTTGCACGGTAAGTATTTTCTTGGTTATCGTTCCATTCTTGTGTGTTTCAGCACTGTCCTCGCTGAAATCGATTCAACTCTCGGCCCGATGTCTCAAGAAGCCGTACGCGGACCTGTTCTACGACTCGCTGCCCGACAAGATCACCCATCTGACCGTCGACGACCTTCGTCCGGCGACGCTGCTTCGAAAGCGGAAGGCTCAACTCGAGTTGGCTCATTTTCCCAGTTTCGTCGCTTGTGCCAAGGAGCATGCGTGTAAGTGGAAGAGCTAACAGCAACTATTGACCTCTTTTTGCAGACCTTGTGCACCTCTTCCAGCTCAAATGTACGCGCATCATGCTTCCATTCGGAGAGCAGACGACCCGCATTTTGCATGACTGCGGACCGTACGTGCGGAACGAGCACTTGCACGAGCTCAGCATTTCGGGCTCATTCACTGCAAAGGGCTCGATTTTGGGAGCTCTCCGTCGCTTGCGCGCCATCAACGCTCATCTCAACCTCCGCTGGGACGACTACTTCCTTTTTGCGCTTTCTGTAAGTGAACGCAGTTACACGTGTGGACAAACCTGATTGCTTCTCTTCGACAGGGACCTTCCGATTCGAAGCAAGTCGAGGAATTCAAGACCGAGGTGACGAAATTCGCCACGGCCATGCGGGACGCGGGTTTCCAATCAAAGGACGACGAGTTGAAGCTCGGTGTTTACGATCGCGTTCGTTCTTACTTTCTGTTGCGCAGTCTTACTCGCCTTCTTTAGAACCTCTGGCGACAGGTTTCTCGCGATCAAGTGATCGAGCGTTTCGGATGGAAACGCGAGGAACTCACCACCGCAAAGCCGACGGTCTCCGAGGACGAGTTCTCGTTTGTTCACAACGGGGTTCGCATTGTGATTTTCCCTTGAATGCGGTCATTCGATGATGCTCTTTCGTTTCCTTTGTTGTTCTTCTCTTTATTACAGCATAAACACTCATTTTTTCTACCACATCCTCTCTTTCAACCATGAACGCGTTGAATCAGTCAGTTTGGGCCGGCTGTCTCTGCAGCTCGCGTTCGAGTTGTTAGAAACAGTCGCAATTCGTGGGGTGTGCTGTTTTTCACTTATTTCCATTTGCTTCTTGCAAGCGTTGAACGAACTCATCGGGAATCACGCGCTAGAAGAAGTGAGCATGCAGCTTTCGGCCGAACGATCACCGTCTTTTTATTTCGAGCGGCCAACCACCTACGGATACTCTTCTTCGACCAGAAGCCCCAACCGTCAAGTTGACCGCAGCTGACGGCCGAATCGAAAAATTCTTCCCGCCCGCCGCCAAAGCAGAGAGCGGAGCCCGACAGCTGCACTCCCCGCTTGTTCGAATCGCCGCCTCATTTTCTGCTCGCTGCTCGGACGGCGGGAGGAGAGCGCGAGTGGCCGCTTTGAGCGGAGAAGCGGGGACTCGCGAGCGGCCGTTCGTTGCGTCCAGTGCGCGCTTCCGTCCGCCCTCCCGCGCACCCGCTCGAGCGGCTCGTTCGGGGCGGTCGGCCACTCGGCGGGCGGCGGGGCGGCGAGGGCGAGCGGGAGGACGAAGACGACGGCAGGCGCGAGTGAGTGGCCGGTAGAGAACTCCCGGCTGCCTCGCGATCGCCTGGGCGGCGATGGCGCTTTTTGTTCGTTGCGCACAAGCAGCCCGTGGGAGTACACTGCTTTTGTCATTTGCGCATTGGTTGTGAGAGCGAGAGTTCGAGTGCCCGGCCTGCACAAAACCCTCTGCTTTCTGCTTCCCTTTGCTGTTTATTCGTTCATATTTCAGTTACTTGCCCTAACGTCCCCTCGTTTGTTCAATGGAAGTGGACGAACCGACAAATCGACAGGAGTCCGCTGACGAGAGCAGCACGATGGGGAGCAGCGACGAATGGAGCAGCGAGGAGGAGACGGCGGACGGCTCGCTGGCCGCCAACCAGTCGGCCACGTGGCGGCAGCTGCAGCGGCGAGTGCGCGCGGCCGAGGCGGCGGCTCGACGGGCGAAACGGCCGCAGAAGAGCGCGGGTGATCGGCGGCAGAAGAAACGGCGAAAGAATGCAGGCGAAACGAACGGGACAGCCGATCATTCGCCTACTCCCGTGCAGACTGCCGCTGCACCACCTCCCTCTCAACGGAACGATTCGCGGGAGCGTGAGTTTCGAGCCATCCTTGCATTCTTTTTTGATCTCCTTGCACTCTTTCAGAACCTCCCGTTCAACCGGAAGCTCCACCGGCCACTTCCACTGAGATCGACAAGGAGCAGAGGAACGCAGCGAGTGGACCGAACGAAAGGGAGCTTCTCGTCGCCGCTCATCTCCATCCAACGGAACGGGGCGCCTCGCCCGCAGGCCACGCGTTCTCCGCCTCCCGTTCGTCGGTCTGCTCCTTCGACGAGGTGATGGATGCGCCGTTTCGCTCGCCTGCCGCAGAAGCTCTCCCCCAACCGGCCTCTCCGCACTCCTCGGCGACCATCGAGATTTCAAGCGACGAGGACGAGCGGCCGGCGGACGAACGGCCGGAAGAGGAGCGTCGCGCAACAAACGTCTCGCAGCGCCCCGATGGCCGAGTGGATTCGACGGCCGACTGCGATGAGCGAACGAACGCCGAGGAGATCCTGAAACGAATGGACGACCATCCGCCGGCCCTCTTCTTCTACGACTTCGAACACGTGATTTTCCCGTTCCACCCACTCATTCGCTCGCTCTCAGTTCGCCGACCGCCGCTCGATCGACCGGTGGATGCAGGCGGCCGAGTGCCGACTGCTCTTCGTTCGCTTCGCCCGCCCCGTCGAGGAGCTGGACGGGCTGGAGCGGCTGAAGGAGTGCGCCTTGAAGCGCCTGGAGTTGCGAGCGATTGGGCAGCCGGCCGCATCACCCGCCGTGGTCGCCTGTTTCGGCAAGCCGGCCGCCCGCGAGTTCTGCCACGAGTTTGTGGAGGAGGCGGCCGGCTGCTCGTCGATCGCCGACTTCTTCGCCGTCGTCTACGCCCGCGTGCCGCTCGGACAGTCGGCCCTGGTCGCGAGTCGGCCGGAGGAAAGTCAGTTCTCTTCGTTGCTTTTCGTTCATTCGTGCGCCCTTTTCCAGAAGAACCGATTGCCGGCCTTGAGTGTCGGGCGTTTGTGGTCGTCTAACAATTCGATTAGATTATGCCGTTTTTGTGGTCAATAAACAACATGCAAGTAGCTTTCGCTTGACAACACATTCATAACGCAAGACTTTAAAAGTCTAAACGACAATTCCTGCCTCCAGAACCTGACCACAAGTGTCACGTGATGTCAAGTGAATCGCCAGCAAGAAGGCGGTTCGTCGAACCACGCGATCGATGGGGAACACTCGATTAGCCGCTTTGGTCGGAGGTGAACGCAAAAGAACGAATGGAAAACGGCAAGCTGTCGATGGGCGGTCGCAAAGAAAACTTGATTATGGGCAAAAAGCCGCTTGTTTTTCGGACGCAAATTGGATTACGAAGCGGACGGATTACAAATCAAACACCGAGCAGGTATCGCTGGGGCCAACCCTCCATTCTAGTGTCCGTTCCACTTGCTCGTCCTGCTCACTCGCTTGTCCTCGCAAACTATAAAAACATCGCTTACTTCTGTCGTTTGTACTCAACGAGCTCTGATCTCGGGGCTGTAAACACGATTGCCTCGGCGATTTGAAGGGAGCAACCTCAGCATTTCGATTTGTATTTCTTGCGAGCATCGTTGCATTTGCTCCTGTCGCTGATCTTCAGTCGAGCTATCCGTTTCATCGACGCGTCAGTTCACTGCTAGCTGCACCTGTATTCACTACACTCCCGTCCTTCCTTCCTCAGTCCAAGATGTCCGCAAGCAACCCAACGGCTGCCGCCATCAACGGCGAAGCGCACAACTGCCCGTCACCCGGACATCGCTTGGCGCTCTGCGTTTACATCGTCCCCGTAACGCTCCTCAATTTGATGCTCCTCTCGTTCATTCGACATCGAACGCCCGGCCCGATGAAGCAATACAAAATGATTCTCTACACGACGACGGCCATCGACTTCACGAGTGCGTGGTGTCAGTTTCTCATCGGGATTGTGAGTTTCTTTTTGGTCTTCTTCGTTCAATCCCTCAGTTCAGCGTCCCACGCTGGAAACGGACATGCAGACCTTCAACTTCGACGGCTTCCTGCCGCACTGGATCGGCGACTGGTGGCTGTTCGCGGGTGGGCGGCTCCACTTTCTCGCCGCCATCGAAACGTTCATGGCCGACTTTTCGTTTGCGTTTGGGGTCGTCCCGTTCGTCTATCGTTACTTCGCCGTTTGCTGGTCGGTTTTCTCTTCAAACCAAGAGCATCAATGATTGCTTCAGGAACTACCAACTGCGTCCGCTCCAATTCTTTGGCCTTTGCCTGGTGGCCGCCCTGCTCGCCGCCTACTCGTCGCTGACGTTCGCCGTGATCTCCGCCGACTTTTACGAGCAGAACGCCCGCTCGTACCCGCAAGATCCGAACTGTTTGCGCTCCATGCCCTCCTTTACAGCCGTCCAATCCGAAGGCGAAGCCGGGGTAAAAGTAAATTCGCGGAAGGGGCAAAAAACGAAGCGGTTCGTTGCAAAAAAGCTGCTTGTTTTGGTTCGAAAATCACAAACTGTTGCTTTGAATCACGCAGCTTCTTTTTATGGTCTATTTGTGACGCTTTGCAGTTCCGGAACTGGCTCATCCGCGGATGGTTCTACGGACTGGCCCTGATCCTCTACTCCTACTCGTCGGTCTTCTTCTGCGGCTGGCGCATCTACGCGCTCGTGAGCAAGTCGCAGGTGATGCACATGACCGAACGCTCCAAAGCCATCGGGCGGCAGTTGACGCTGACCATCGGGATGCAGGTGGGTACGATTGGATTGATTGAAAGGACTTCTCGCTGCTTGCAGGCCCTCTGCCCGCTGTTTGTGACCGGCGGCTCGTTGATTCTGCTCTACTTGGGCATTAAAGCAGAGTTCTACAAAGAGGAGTCGTTTGCAATTCTCTTCTACTCGTTCATGGTCTTCCCATCCTCAATCCGCTGATCTCGTTGGGGTTCATCTCTGCGTACCGCCGAGCCCTCTGCGAGCTTCTCCTCCGCTGCTGCGGCAATCGGCCGCTGTTGTTCCACGGCTGGCAGAACACGGTCGTTACGGTACGTTCGTTGGGAACAAGCTAATGGGTGGGCGTTTAAAAGGGGAAGAAAAAAAGAAGAGGGGGCGAAGGAAATGGAAGTTCTTACTGCTTTCTTTCCGTTCCGTTCTGAACGTCACAAATTGGATTGAAGTCGAGTGCGAAGACGAAAGAGCGGAAACCTTCGGCTTCATTTGATTCCGCAGAAACCAGGAAACAACGAAGGGAAGACAATGAAATTGAGGAGAAAGTTGCCGGAGACACGCCGTAAAACGCGCAAAATTGTGGTCTAAGAAATGTAAACAGCGGAGTGTCTACCGTTAAGCGAATCTTCGCGTACCCATTGACTTTTGGAACACTCTTTCTAATGAGCAGTTGTCGTTTCAACTCGATTATCCTCGTCTAGAACACAAATTTCTTCGTTCAGAGCCCAGTCGGAGCAAAAATCGAATTCCAAGTGGATTTCGACCATCTCGCGTTCATTTCTCGTCGACCGCCAAGTTCGCACGTTTCGTTTTGACCGCCGGGAACACGAAGCGCACGGCGGGGACGATGAGAATAGAACGAAGAGGGGTGTACGGTGCTTTCACAATTGGGTTGGCGACGGAACGCAATTTCTGCCCGCCTTTGGCTTAAGTTCGAAGTTTTTTGGCACGTTCCCACGGCGAACTTCCGTTTTGCGTTGGCTGACAAACCGAGTGGTCAGAAGGTTCCCCGACGAGCTCAAAAGGAAACAGGAGTGACACGTGTTCCCAACATATTCCGTTCGAATTCGATTCTAACGGACGCAAACATCATTCTTGATGCGAACGAGTTATTTTGGGACGAGCACGTGACCTTTTACGAGGGAAGAAAGATCGGAAAAAGCCCTCGTTTTCTCTGCTCATTAGCGCGGAGAATCAAAGCTGACCATAAAGTCAGGAGTGCTCGCGTTCGTCTATTGCAATAAAAATTAACAAATGGGATGTCGTGGATTCGTAGTACCCAAGCACTTGCGCTACTCGAGTCGAGAAGGGTTCGTTCCGATGGCTTTTGAGCTCATTGCTGCACGCTGCCAGTGCACTTCTGTCCCGTCCGTTTGGTTTCGGCGTCAACGTCCTTCTGCAGCGTTGCGGCGGTCAAGCGGTTAGTGTTGATCATTTCGAGTTGGATGTCCATCGTGCTAAACGCGGGGAATGTCAAAAGGGTATTGGTGGAAGCACTCACTTGTAGATGGTCGTTCCGTGCGTGAAGCCGGAAAGCTGAACACGCTCCCATTATTCTAACGAGATCTTTCTATCAATGCATACAGTGACGTTGATGTCAGCTCCGGAAATCTGAATGTAGGGATAGGTGACGGCGGCGTCTTGGCGCGAAGCCGCTACGTACACGTGCTGGGCTTCGTAGTGGCGTCTAAACAATCGAATGATCAACAAATCGCTCCTCCGTTCTGCCCTACTAACCGGCTGTTGATGTCCTTCAAGTAGAGCGAAGGAGTCTTCGGCGGCGGCGGCACTCCCGTCACCGTGTTGACGCACAGCGGAGGCGCTGTGCCGGCAGCGAAATTCACGCAGCGGCCAAGACCTAAAACAAGAACGGTCGAGTATTCCGTTTGTTCGATCACTCGCCTTTGTTCACGCCGGCAAGCGAGAAGAAGACGCGAACGATCGACGTCAACGGGGCGCCCAGATTCTCTTTCGTGTCCACGCACCGGCCGCCCAGCAGCGCTTTGCGCGAGACGGCCGAGCCCAACGAAACGGCGCTCACAATTACTGGCCGTTGTGTGTACCGGTGGACGGCCACAATCAGGCGGCGGACCTTCAAATGGGACATCGTTTGGTCACTCTTTTGTTTAACTCACCTGCTTGACATAATCGCAGTGCAGCGTTTGGTCGGGCGTCATCTTCGTTCCGTTCGGGCTCCAGCTGAACGATTGAAATGACTGGAAGAAGCTAACGATTGAGCGACGAACGTCGTAGCGAAGACGGATCCCTTCTGAAAGCCGTGACTCTCAAAGAACTGCGCGTTTTGGAGTACGTTAGTGGCGGTTTGGATGTCGCCGTGCACGAGAACGATCGGGTCGTTGCTGAAAGGCCAGAACTTGTGAGGGATGGAGTGGCTGAACGAACCGCAGAGTCATGAGAACCGACGAGTTACCGCCGCCAAAAGCCCGATTGGAGCCCATATCCATCCGTTCCATCTGCTCGGCCACCTTCGCGCCGTACTGGACGCTCAGGAAATTGTGGAAGCCGGCGGAGAAGCGGGCGTTTGTGAGCTGGACGCTCAAGAGCAGAAGGCAGACGAGCGAGAGGAAGCGAGCCATTTTGGAGAAGAACGAGTGGGTTCTTCTCGGTGCTATGTATTCCACTCGCTTTCCACTCGTCCTTTTATATTCGTCGTGTTGAACGGTAAGCCGACAACTCGAGAGCAGCCGACAATGCGCGTTCAAAATGCAACGCCCGCTAATCTCCGCCGATCGAACGGAACGCTCCCGATCGGGCGTTCGATTTTGTGGTCGTGGGCGACAAGCCGTTTGATCCCTCTTATCATATACCAGCATTCAATGTAGCGAATATTTGGAGTTCAACATGGTCAAGGATTCGAGTTGAACACAGCCACGAGTCACGAACGTTCTCAAGGTGTTTTTGTTATTGTTCTACAGTCATACTCAGAAACAATCTGATTCAATTACACATGGGCACGAACTATTTACCCACTGGAACACCAGATTCAATTCCCCTAGCAAAGCTTACGCTTCAAATAAAGTAAAGATCTTTGTTCTCACGACTAACTTCAGTGATTGCAGGTGATGGCGGCGTCGGAGAGCGGCGTTCAACAATTTCGTGCTTCCGCACACGCTCCCGTCGCCGCAGTTTCTCTGACGACGCAACGAGCGGATGCCGAAGACGCGGCTGCCGTGAACGAGCGACGTCGAAAGTCCATGTGGTAAGGACCGCGGAGCTTTGAGTTCTTCCTGCTTTCGTAAATGTTTGCGAATAAACCCGTTCTAATGTTACGGATCCTTACCGTTTCTTCGCCTGTTGTAACTTGAAATCCGGAGGTTTGTTTGAACGGACGGCATCACGTTCATTCACACGCGCGTCGAAAACAAATGAGCTGCAGGAAGCCGGGCACTTGTGCTCGTGCACACAAAACGGAGCAGAAGATCGGCGGCGTGTGTTAAAAGTAATTAGCCGTTTTCTCATCCGTTCGTCGACAAACGAGCGAGCGGGAAGTTCCACACAACCAATGCACGAAAAGGAGCAGCAGTTCAACGAGTCCAACAACGGCGGTAAAGAGCAGCAAGCAAGTTGAAAACCGGTAGACGCCCCACAACTTCTCCCAACTGTTAGAATTAAGATAAAGAATAGAAGACGCAAAAAGAGACATCAGAGACCTTCCTGCTTCGACCATCAGCCAATAGTCCTACGGAATCCGTGGGGGATCGACTACCGTAGTGCACTTGATTTGCTTCTTTCCACTCACGGCTGCCCTTCCAGTTACTCACGCCCTGCCAATCACGAGGCGACGGACGAGGAAGCGAGCGGTTGGCAGCCGAAAACAACGTGCTTCCGCTCGTTCTTCTCACGACTGCTCGCCGTGGAGGCGGAAGTGCTGCACGCCGCTCCCACAATCAACGAGCGGCACCCTTGGACGATTGCTCGCGGACAACCGAAAACTGCAGAGATCGCGAACAAGCGGAAGGAACAATCGAATGCGAGCAATACACAACGCAGGCACAAAGAAGGCCATGGTTCCGTGACAAACCCGACCAAAAATTGCGGCGTCACTGCGCACAACCCCCGCTTTCTTCGGAATTCGATGACGCGGAGCGTTCGAGACGACCGGCAACGTGCCGTCGATCGTGAGAGCCTACGAACCGGCGGCGACTCGCCCGCAGTTCTCGCTGGAGTTCGGCGAACGCTGCCGTTTGTTACACGAACACTCGCCCCGCATTAGTTGGACGACCAACAACCAGCGAGAACTCTTCTCCGTCGATCGAATTCCTCGAAATGTCTACGTGTTCTCGTTGGAACTCACCAGTCGTCCACCCCTAAGGGCGTCCGCACTTTCTTGAGAAGTTTGTGGATTTGAGATCCGCTTGAAGCAACTGATTGTGAGGAGCGAGCAAGCGAATCGAAAAGCACAGAGGATGTCCGGTTGAGTCGTTTGATGTGGTAACAGAAGCACGAACAAGTACAACACGAAACAACACACACACTACCCAACAGTGCTGCCTACATTTCGAATACAAAAGAAGACCAATTTTCGTTGTCACTCGTGGATGAAGGCGAATGTTCCGCTTGTCCTCTTTCGAATCGACGCCCGGCACGTGGTCGTCGTCGACTTGTCCTTCCGGCCACCTTGTCGGGTACAAATCTCCGCGGAACGTGAGTGCGGAGTATTTCGGGGCGGGAATCCAACCACAAATCTCGATTGGGAACGTTCAAAGTTGCGGTCATCAGTCGGCTGGCTATAAAAAGCGCGTTTGATCTTTCCGATGCGAACTGACCGCTGTTCCTCATTTAGAAATCGAACCGCATTGTTTCGGGCCGTTCGTGACATGTAACACAAGAGAGGCTGAAGACGAATGGGGACGTGCGAACATCCCCCGTCGTTCCCACGCGTTTCGGCCGCTTTCGACCGCCGAACGGCCGACCGAGCGGCGCCCACCGACGCGTCGGCCGGCGCGAGGATCAACGAGGCCGCCCGACCGACGGAAAGTGCGCACGTGTTCCCGTCGGCCGGCTTCCGCGAATTTCCGCCTTTGAACGTGGGAAAAAGCGAACGGTCGGCCGGCCGGCGTGTCGATGGGCGACGGCCGCCCGAACTCACGAGTTTCCCGTGCGACCGGCGTGTTCTGATCGCGTACGAAAGAAGCGGAAGGAACACGAAGGAGGCGGGACCAACGGGAAGTCGCGGAGCTTGGCGTTCCTCCTTTTAAGCTCCCCTCATTGTCCGCATCTTAATTGTGTTCTTGGCATGCGGTCGGAAGATGCGGAAGAGCTGCGAGGTTACTGTAACTCTCACTTTGGCATTCTTTCTTAATTGTGCCTCGAAGCGGTAAAGCGGCATCTTTTGTCCTGTTTCCACGCGTCCTTGTCCGTTTGTAGCGGGTTTCGTTACACCCCTTCGTAGCAACGCTGTTTTGATGCTTCCACGCTCAGTGGAGATCGCCTTGACATTCCAAAACTTGAAGTCACTTCGGCCCGTTCACCAGCGCTGATGTCATCCGGCAGGAGTGGAGGTCACAAGCGGTGATTAGCGGCCGGCAGAAGGTCGCCTGTCCTCGGCGAACGGCCGGGCGGGAAGGCGGAAGTGTTCCGAGAAGAACGACCTTTCGTCTTCGGAAGTGCGTGAAAAGGAGTGAACTTGCTGGCATTCGCCCATCCGCCCGCCCGCCCGCCCGTCCGGGTGTTCAGCCGTGCCCTCATTCGTTATTCTCGTGCTAATGACTTCGATTTTCAACCGCCTTTCACGTGTTCCTCATTCGTTCCTCTCGTTTCAGCTATGAACGTGCCGGCCGGCGTCACAACGACGGTGACCATCGACTACTCGCGGGCGCACAACTGCCCCGACATTGCGCATCGCGTCTCGCTTTGCGTCTACATCGTGATCGTCTCCTTTCTGAACATCTTCCTCTTCTACCTGATTCGACACAAGACCATCAATGCGATGAAGGACTACAAGATCATCCTCTACACAACGACTGTCATCGACTTTGCCAGTGCGTGGAGTCAGTTCTTGATCGGGATTGTGAGTTCCCTTAAGGTTTATCCAATGTTATCCCTTCGTTTTAGCGTCCAACATTGGAGAACGATATAAGTTTCTTAGATTAGAAACGCCTGCTATAATCGTGTTACCCCTCCGCCTTAAAACTTTTTGCAGACATGCAAAAAACGTTAAGGGAGAGGGGATGTACGCGATAGTGGCAGGCGGTTCTAATTGTGGCGTTTTACATGCAGACGTTCAACTTTGACGGGTTTCTTCCGTACTGGGTGCAGGACTGGCCGATGTTCGCCGGCGGGAAGCTCCAATGGTTGGCGTTGATCGAAACGTTCACCGCCGACTTCTCGTTCGCGTTCGGCGTGATGCCCTTCATTTACCGCTACTTCGCCGTCTGCTGGTGAGTTCGCGGAGACTGTGGGAAGAAACTTCTCGACTTTCAACGTCTCTTTGATGTTTCAATCGAAGTACAATCGAGATCGTCGGGGTCGAAAGCGAGAGCGGGAATCACAAGTGTTCGCTTTAATTTTCCTCCCAATTACTCGAATTTGTACTTAAGGACGGCGTGCTTCGTGCCGCCGAGCAGACGAGAAATCTCGAAGCAAAACACAAACAATCTTTTTGGCTTTTAGGGACTGGAAGCTGCGCGTTTGGCAGTTCGTTCTGTTGACTTCGTGCACCGCCTGGTTTGCGGTTTGGTCTTCCGGCTCCTACGCGTGAGCTCCACATTCATTCTTTCTCCCATTTATCCTTCTCTTGTCGTGTAGGTGGATGAGCGTCGTGTTCTACGAGCAAAACGTCGTGGGCGTCTTCCAGGACCCGAAGTGCGTGCGGGCGCTCCCTTCGTGGACGGCCGCGCAGTCCGAGAGCGATTTGAATCCCGCCGTGAGTCGTCCCACTTATCCACTCGATTTAATCTTTCGGTTGCAGTTCTTCTACTGGATGTTCCGCGGCTGGTCCTACGGCCTGTGGGGCATCCTCTACTCGTACGCCGCCCTCTTCTTCTGCGGCTGGCGGATTTACAAGAAGGTCGAAGCGGAGGCGTTCGTCTTCGAGTCGAAGAAGGCGCGTGCCGCCCAGCGGCAGTTGACTCTCACCATTGGATTGCAAGTGAGTTGCCACTAATTGCAAGGACTTCTCAACAACTTCATCTGCAGGCCCTCACCCCGATGCTCGTCACCGGCTGCTCGCTCTGCTTCCTCTACCTGGGCATCAAGGCCGAGTTCCACAAGGGCCTCTCGTTCGTCGTCCTTTTCTACTCGTTCATGGTCTTCCCCGTTCTCAATCCGATCATCTCGCTCACGTTCATCTCCTCCTACCGCAAGCCCTTCCTCGCCTTCATCTCGTGGCTCTTCGGCATTCGCCCGCGTCGCGTCGGGCCGTTGGGCCAAACGACCACCGTTTCGAGCTCCAACAAGCATTGAAGGCGAGTGTGTGGTTGCATCGATTTTCCTTCTTTGATGCCGAGCAATAATTCCGATTAGTTGTTAGTTTTTCCTTGTTGCAATAAATCCTTGCACGATGATGCAGGAGGATGAGAGAGACCGCTCGTTTGTGTGCCTGTCTTTTGCAAGCTGTGACAGCACTGAGAAACGACGAAAACTGAGGGAACACTAAATTACTTAACAACGATCTCGCTCACCGAAAGAATTTTTCCGACTCGGAACAAACGAACAAAAAGGGCAATGACAAGAGACAATTAAAAATTTTGCCGCACAAATATCACTCACGTCTACCAATTGATTACTTCGGACTTCACCCTTTTGGAGCGTTTCATTCTCGTCTAACAAACTTACCTTCCCCGCCGCTCAACGGCAGCAGCAACGACGACGCGCCTTGTGAGCGGAGTGCCACGCGGACGAAGTTTCCCATCGGTCCGCATTTCGCAAGCCGAGGGCGCCGTTTTGCTCCGCGCGTCCGTCGGAATTCCTCGTTTCGTGCCGAGTTCTTTCGAATTTCTCGTCTGTTCGTACCGAATCGCGGCGAACTTGTGGAAATCGCGCGGAAATGTCGAGACATCGGGGCGGCGATCGCTACGACCGGCGGGATCGCGACTGGCGGCGGGACGACGACCGCGACCGTCGACGCGACCGCTCCCGATCGCCGGTGGACGGCGGCGGGCGGCGATCCCGCTTCGCCGATCCGCGGGCAGCCGCTCCGGCCGCTCCGGCGGCCAACGACGACCTGTTGGCCAGCGCAGCGGTGGGTTCTCCTTCCTCTCTTGAATTCTTTGAATTGTTTCCCGAAATTGATTTGTTTTGTACCTTTCCTCTGTTTTATTCGTTTCTGCATGCTCTTCCATGCTTTCAGAACGAGCAGTTGGAAGAAGTGATGCGACAGCGGCGGGCGAAGGTCGAGGAGTGGCGGCGCATGAAGCAGGCGCGCGACGAGCGACTGGCGGCCGAAGCGGCGGCAGCGCGCGGCGACCGGCCGCCTTCTCCGGGAGCGAGCGGTGCGGCTGCCGAGAGCGTCGAGGGCGTGCTGGAGGACGACGTGGAGGACGAGGAGAGCGACTCCGACGACGAGGCCTCCAACGGAGCGCCGAACGGCGCCGCTGAGGTGAAGACGGAGAACGGCACGTCTAACGGGTGAGTCCACGATTGTTTTCGTTCATTTCTTCTTTGTTTGCAGGGTCAAACACGAAGCGATGGACGTGGATGCGCCAGAAGACCCGACGCCCGCCCCACCGCCTGCCGAACCGAAGGCGGAGAAGAAGCCGGCCGACGAAGACGAAATCGACCCGCTGGACGCGTTCATGGCCGACCTCACGAAGAAGCAGCACAAATCGAAGGTCGTCGAAGTGCCGAAGACGCGCGTGATCACGCTGAACGCCGCCGACGACAAGAACGCGCCGGAGAAGGGCGACATCGTGGAGAACGAAGACGAGGCCGCCGCCCTGGTCGATGACTTCGACATGAAGGAGGCCGCCTCCTCGTTGCTGGCCAAGGGCCGGCAGTTGGCGCAGACCGACCACTCGAAGGTCTACTACCGCCCCTTTCGCAAGGACTTCTACTACGAGGTGCCCGAGCTGCAGCGGATGACCAAAAAGGAGGTGGAGGCGTACCGCGAGTCCTTGGATTCGATCAAGGTCCGCGGCACCAAGTGCCCGAAACCGATCAAGAACTGGGCACAAGCGGGCCTCGAGATGAAGGTCATGAACGTTCTCAAGAAGTGAGTCCACTTTCTTTGCATTCCACTGATTTCTTTTGTGTTTAGGTCGAACTACACGCAGCCGACGCCCATCCAAGCCCAAGCGATCCCCGCAATCCTCAGCGGGCGGGACGTAATCGGAATCGCCAAGACGGGAAGCGGTGAGTCCACAAGTTTTTTCCGTTGATTCCACTCGTTTGTTTCAGGCAAAACACTCGCTTTTCTGCTGCCGATGTTCCGCCACGTGCTCGACCAGGACCCGCTCGAGGAGATGGACGGACCGATCGGTGAGCTCTCTTCCATTTCTTTATTCTTTTCTCGTTTGTTTGCAGCGTTGATCATGACGCCCACTCGCGAGTTGGCCCTCCAAACGTACAAGGAGGCGCTGAAGTTCTGCCGCCATTTGGACCTCCGAGTGGTGTGCGTGTACGGCGGCGTCGGGATCTCCGATCAGATCGCGGACCTGAAGAAGGGCGCTGAAATTCTCATCTGCACCGCCGGCCGGATGATCGGCATGTTGGCGGCTAACGGCGGTACGTTCTTCCCTTTCCCTTCATTCCAATCAATCGTTTGTTTAGGTCGTGTCACGAACCTTCGGCGCGTCACGTACCTTGTGATGGACGAGGCAGACCGCATGTTCGACATGGGCTTCGAGCCGCAAGTGATGAAAATCCTGAACAACATCCGCCCCGACCGGCAGTCCGTCCTCTTCTCCGCCACCTTCCCCAAACAAATGGAGGCGTTGGCGCGCAAGGTGCTGGAGAAGCCCATCGAAATTCAGGTGCGTCTTCTTCTTTGTTCCCTCTTGCTAACGTCCTCGCTGCTTTCAGGTCGGCGGAAAGTCGATCGTGTGCAAGGACGTGGTGCAGCACGCGATGATCGTCGAGGAGCACGTGAAGTTCCTGAAGCTGCTCGAACTGCTCGGCCAGTACTTCGACGCGGGCAACGTGCTGGTGTTCGTGGACAAGCAGGAGAAGTGCGACGACCTCGTCGCCCAACTCATCAGTTCGGGCTACAACTGCCGCCCGCTGCACGGCGGCATCGACCAGTTCGATCGCGACTCGACGCTCATCGACTTCAAGACCGGCCGGCTGAAGCTGATGATCGCGACGTCGGTGGCCGCCCGCGGGCTGGACGTGAAGAAGTTGATCCTCGTCGTGAACTACGACTGCCCCAACCACTACGAGGACTACGTGCACCGAGTGGGTCGAACGGGACGTGCGGGCAATCGAGGCTACGCGTACACGTTCATTCTTCCGCACGGTAGGCGATCTTCCTCTTGTTCTTTCGCTCATTTATCTGCTCTTAGGTCAGGAGACGTTGGCCGGCGAAGTGGTGCGCGCCTTCGAGCAGGCGGGAGCGACGGCGCCGCCCGAAATCAAGGAGATGTTCGAAAAGTACGCGGAGAAGATGGCCGCCGAGGGCAAGAAGATCTACACGGGCGGCGGCTATTCGGGCTCCGGCTTCAAGTACGACGAGGGCGAGGACGAGTCCGAGGCGAACAAGCGCAAACTCACGAAGCTCGTGCACGGCCTGGAGGCGGGCGGCGAGGAGGACGACGAGGACATCGAGCAGCAGTTGAGCAGCATGATGAAGTCGAAGAGTCGCGTCGTGAATCGCAACAACGCGGCGGGCCCGAGCAGTTCGAGTGCGGACGAGCCGAACAAACCCCGCCCGACCAAAGCCGAAGGGTTGGCCGCCGAGAAGAAGGCGGCGGAGGCCCGCGCCCGCCTCGAGAAGCTCGTCTCCGACAAGCAGCTGAATTCGGTGCCCGTGGTCGAAAAGGACGCCACCGCGTTGACCGCCGAAGCGATCATGAAGGGCGAGCAGGCGCAGCCGATTCAACTCTCCGTAAGTCCCCTTCTTCACTGTTGCATTCATTCGTTTATTGCTCATGTTTAGGCCGCCGCTCTCGCGAAACAGACGGCCGAAAAACTGAACTCCAAACTCAACTACCTCCCGTCCGCTCACAATCCGCACTCCCAGGAGTACCTGCAGCAGGAGTACTTCGAGGAGGAGCTGGAGATCAACGACTTCCCGCAGCAACTCCGCTACAAGGTCTGCTCGCGCGAATCGATCGCCCAAATCCAGGAGTTTGCGGACGTCGGCATCTCCGTGAAGGGCACCCACTATCCGCCCGGCAAGGAGCCGAAGGAGGGCATGGACCGCAAGCTGTACCTCTTCCTTGAGGCCCGCGATCCGATCTCCTTGCGGCGAGCACGCGAGGAGATCATTCGCATCATGAAGGAGGCTTTGAGGCAAATGGTGAGTACTTTATTTGGCTTCCAATCGATTGATTCGTTCGTTTGTTTGCAGACGTCGACCGGCAACCGCCAACCCGGCGGGCGGTACAAACTCTTCTGATTTCCGTTGGATCGTTGGGATTTCTCGTGGATACGCACACTCCTCGTCCTCCTTTTCTCTTCTGTTTACCCTCATTCAACATTTGTTTTGCGTGTGATCTATTTTTTGATAAAGACTAGTCATTGAACCTCCATTTGCTCGTTCTCCTGTGACTCGAAGCGTCTTCGAGATGTGTTCGAAAGACAAGTGGACCTCCGAATTCGATTCGAGAAAGCGGAGGAAATTGGCGCCCTCGACAGCGGGTGATTCATCGGCGTTGTTTCGTGACGGCGGGCGGGCGGCGGCGAACGAATTTGTGGCGCGCGAACACGAGCGCATCTGCCCGCCCCGCTCGCCCGACCGCTCGGCTCGTCCGTTTGAATCGTTCGTGTCCGCAAATGTCCGACTTGTTGGCGAGCGGAAGAAAAATGAGTGGCCGGGAGAATTCGAGAGGGTCTCTTTCGAGTGGAAACCTCGAATTTTCGTTGATTAGACAACAAGTAGCATCTTCATTCTCGTCTTTGTTCCGTCCACTCCTTGTGGCCAATCAACACAGCTGGAAATCATTGGGCGGAGAGCTGGTGGCGATTTTACGAAACGAAAAACCGACGGGTGGGCGCAAAACGGCCGCTGAAAAGCCATTCGACGCCCAAATGCACCGCAGATGTCCGCAGTGAGCGGTAGGAGTCGAGTGATCGAACATGCGGGCGCTTTGAGGATGAGTTGATGGAGAAGATCGACTCCTGAAGCCGAGCAGTTACCACTGCCGATCGTGCAGTAATTTCCATTCGTTCTTCCTTCACGCGATGTCCAGCCGTCCATTTGTTGACCAAATATTCGCGACTTCTCGACCTCGTTTGGCGACAGCTGGACGGCCGGGACAGCTGCGGCAATCGGCCGGAATAAACGAGTCAAGAGCGGGCGGGCGGGCGATGGACGGGTCGAGCAAACGGGAGGAAGAGCGAGTGGACGAGGAGGAAATGACGCGACGTCCGCCAAATTTGCCGCAAAGTGGACCGCCGCTTGTTGTAAACACTTGAACGCGCGAGCGCCCCCGCCGACCCGCCGAGCCGACCGGACCGCTCGGCCGGCGACTTCGGTTGGGCGGCGGGACGCGCGCGCAATTTTTTGGACTTTCGGGAAGCGGCGAGCGGCGACCAGCGAGCAGCGATTTGGCCTCCACTCATTCGTGTGTCCTGCATTTCGATTGTGGCTGGAAGAAGTTGACCTTCGCATAATCCGATGGGAATCTCTGCTCGCTTTGAATTGCCACGCACGATTTCTCGCTCGAATTAATCGCCGGCTTTCGCCAAACGAATCGGCCGTCTGCTTTCGTTTACCCAGCGGTCACTTTCGCTCAATTTCGGCCGCATTTCCGTCCGGATTCCCGCTTGAGCGCTCGTTTGGAGTCCACCGGCTTCCTTCATTCGCAGTCGCCGCATTAACCCACTTCTTTCCGTCCACTTCACTCATGCCCGCGTGCTTTGAGGTCCATAATCCCCTTCCTTCATCTTTTGCCCGATTGTTTCTCCAGCGGTTGGCGGAGGGCGGCGACTCCGACGGCGTCCGGCGGCCAAAAAGCCGGCCGGCGCTCGTGGGAAAAACGAGTGACCGTTGGAAGTCGCGGCGGTCGGCCGCTCGAGGAGTCTCGAGGGTTTCTTTACTTCCCCTGCGCCTTTTCTTCTGTCTTCTGGCCGCTTACTGGAGCGGAATTTGTGGGCGTCCTTCAAGACATCGGGCAGCATTTTAAAATTCGCCGGGATCTTCGCTCCAAGTGTCTTTCAATTGGCAAGTATTCCCTTATTTGATCCGATCGTTGACCTCTGGATTTGCAAGCAAACGAATGCCCACTCGCTTTCATTTCGCTCGGCTCGTTCTTCCGCTCCGTCCGCACTTTCCGCCCGCCCGCCTGCTCGCCGCAAATTCATCGGTTTTCGTTTCGTTTCGATTTCGACGGTAACGAGCGGGCGGACGCCGTCGAGCGGAATGCGGGCGGGCGGAACGATTCGATCGACGGACGAGGCGGCGGCGAACAGGTTGCACGGCGAGCGAGGAGGAAGAGCGAAAGGAATACGCGACTGCCGCTCTAATCCACGTACTTTGCGCGCTTATTCGAGGGAGAGCTTAAGGTGCGCGGAGGGGCACGTGCGATGCCCCACTGCTTTGAAGGTCGTTCGTCGTCTTTGGCGGCGGAAATCGAGATGCCTTTGTAGACGAGGGAGTTGTTTCGAAAGGACTGCGAGTCGTGGCTCATCCCTGCTTTCATCGCCTCTACTCTCTGGACAGAGCTGCCGCTCATTCCGCTCCTTCGGCTTTCCATTAATTCCACACGAAACCGTCGGACTTCGCGCGGTTCCACTCGGTGCCGTCGGCGCGCAACAAAAAACTTTGGACTTTCGGGATTTCCCGCGGGAATTCGCAGCAGACGGGCCGAGCGGCGGGGAGGCGAGTGGAGAAGACGGGCGGCTCGTCAAGCCATTCATTTCGCTCCGCTCGTTCATTTCCAGCTGGCCGAATGCGCGAGTTTCCGCTGCCTTTGGACTTTGAGTTTCGTCCATTTCTAACCGCTACAACTCGTGGTAATGACTGGTGGCAGCAGTAGAATAAGGCTTGAAATTCTTCAATCTATCTACTCTTTTGCTACCCATCTCTATCTTTTATTCCTCGCTCTGTTAAAGTCGAGCTCGACGTGAAGTGCCGCTTTGTTTAGACTCTTCTCGCAGTTAATCCCGGAGAAAGGCGGGCGGAGATTACGGCCGAAAAAAACGGAAGTGAGCGGTCGGCGCATGATTAATCGGTTTGCAGAAGGCGGCCGGGAGTGAGTGAGTGAGTGCGGGCATTCGCGGGGAACAAATTGGCGTGCGGCCAGTCTTTTGGTCCTCTTTCATCTTATTTTGGTCTCTCCACGTGCAAGAGATCGTTCTCTCCGCTCGTATCAACCGTTGATTCCCTCCAGTAACCTCCGATTCGCTGCGAACTCTCGCCGCCGACTGTTTGTTTCCGTCCGCTCCTTTCGGCTTCGTTTCGGTCGATGATTCACGCCGCTCCGCTCGCCCGCTCCTTCGGCCGGCCGCCCAATTTGATTCGATTGCCAACAGATTTCTTTCGCTTCCCGATGCTCGCCCCCGCCCGCCCGCCGCGTCGTTTGCGGTCGGAGCGGAAGTCGCGGCGCTGTTTTTTGTCGCCGCGATTCCCCGCGGATTCTTCGGCCATCCGCTCGCCGCCTCGTAATTGGGTCGTTTATGGCGGCGGCGGCGGCTTCAAACGAGGCGACCGTTTCGACTGGGCGATCGACGGGCCGTGGAGAGCGGAGGTCCTTTCTTGTCCGTCAAGCGACAAAACGCGTTCTTCCGTGCTTCTTTGGATGTTCCGCTGTTGTTTCAATCTTGTTCGAAACGAACGAGAACTATCGAGATATCTGGCAGAGACGAGAGTCCTCCACACTGCGGTCCAAACTCCGAGCGCATCCCACGACATCCGGCCGGACGGCGGCGAGATTCGAAGCCGCCGATAAGCCGAAGAAAAGAAGAAGCGACTTGCATTTTGTTCGTTCGACGAGCGTGTTTCGGTCGACGTTTTGACATTCTGGGGGCTCCTCGGCGGTTTACAAACCGCCGGAAAGCGACTGCGGACATCGCGGAGAAGCGCGCGGGCGGTTTGCGCGATAAGCGGGCGGAAATTCCCTCGCGTTTTCCATCTTCTTTTTGTTCTCATTTACCGCCCGCGACGTCCATTAGCGCCCGCCGTCCGCCCGCCGCTTTGAAGATCGCCGCCGCTTTCTTCCGTTCGGCCCTCCACCGATTGACCGACGCTTTCACACTTGCGGCGCCGCTTCATCAATCACTCCTCTTCGCGTACTGTGAAGCCTTTTGGGCGACACGTGGACACGACTGCGTGGCGGTGATCTTGCGTTTGGATCTGCGCTCTCTCCTCGAATCTTTTCGTTTGTTTTGTTTCGGCGAGTTTCGGCCTTGATCGCCGGACGGGCGTCGAGTGGCGTGACGCGCGCCATTTTCCGCCTTCTTTCTTGCGAGCCGCCCAATCATTCGACGGAGTCTCGCCGGCACTCGTCGAGCCCACCGATCGAACTGCGATGCCCGCCGCTCGTTAGTTTCGGTTGTGATCAAGAGCGAGCGAGTTTTTTATTCGTTTTTTGCGCGACGGCCTTGCGGACGCGGCGATCAACGCGGTGTAAACTGGACGGTCATCAGCGACCGGCAGAAAGCAAGTAAAAGCGACGTTTGGCTGCCAGTCTCGACCGCGCCGAACGCGCGAGCGGCGCAACGGAGTCTCGCGCAATAGGCCGGATCTCGCGCGCTTATTTCGCGTTGCGCGGCCACCTGCTGCTCGCTTGCACGCGGTTGGCGCGCGGCGATCGCTCTCGCTTTCCCGCTCGTTTTCGACGTCTGGTGGCCGATCGAAAAGCGGATGTTCGACGTCGCTTTTGGACGTCCGCATTCTTCGATGACGCGACCGCGTCGTCCTTCGCCGTTCTCTTGCGATCATTTTCTGCGGATTTTTCCTCCACGATCCTTTTGAACAGAGCACGAAGATCGCGCGGGCGCATCGGAAGAAGTTTTGACCGGCGGTTCGTTGCAAACGCGGCGAACAAAAGAGCCCGAAAGTTCAAGAGGCCGGCGAACGCGAGAAAAATTGCGATTTCGCGCCCATTTTTTCCGTTCCGTCCGCCGCACTTCGCCGTGTTTTGTTTTCAGATTAACGACGACGTCGGCGAGGAACGTCGCGTCGAATGGAAAGTCGAGAAGTTTTGACCTCTTTCTGTCGAACAAACACGCGTCGTCTTTTGACCGCCGCGTCATCCGTCCGTCCTCGCGCCCGAGTCCGCAGGATCAAACCTTTCGGCGCTCGTCTTCTTTTGGGCGGAACCCCGAGCTGTTGACTCATTTTGCTCTCGTTTCGTTCTCGTTTCGAAATCCAGCGTGTGCAGGACGCTTCTGGACCTCTTCGCGGAGCCACTTGTTGACGAAATCGAGCGGCGGACCTGCGATCTGTGGGGTTTCGTTCCAAGAAGATGCGCGAGAATCGAGTGGACCGGCCGCCCGATGTTCGACGAAAGACTTACCGAATTCTTTGAACGCTTGACCATGAAATTTCTTTTCGCTCCATTCATGAGCTTCCGCTGCATGCAGAACGTTCGATCGGCGCCGCCCAATCAAAGTTTACGATTTTGTTTACGGCCGGCAAGTCGCTTCTTTTTGTTCACGAGCCGCCCACCCGCCGCCTGCTTCCGCTCATGAATGCGGGAAAAATGTACGAATTTTCAATCGATTTCATGCATTCGTTTCAAAGCCCTGTAGAGGCCCCCGTTCTCCCACTTGCTGGCTCGAATTCGCGACTTTAATCTCCGTTTCGCGAGTCGCCAAACAAAAACGCGCAGGGGGGAGTCCGAACGCCTCGCGAGCGGCACCGCCGGCTCATGTCCGCAAAGACGGGCGGGCGGGCGGCGGGAGGAAGCGGAGGGGCCGCCGAGTGACCTTGCCGCTCGGTTTCTTGTAGGCGAGCCGCCCGTCGGACATCTTCCGCTCGCTTCTGCGAGGGAGGGCGACGCGGCGGGTTTCGATTGATCGGCGACAATTTCGAGGAATCGAACGTGGATTAGAGGGCGTGAACGGACGATCGTGATCGCGGCGTGCACTCCGTTCTTCTGTGTACTCGTGGAACTCCCGCCGCTTTGCATAATCGTGTCGTTGGTTCCGCGTACAAAGCCGAGCGATTCTCGCCGTCTGCCTCGTCGAGTCGTGAACATGACCGCTTGCTTCCGATTAGCCGTTTGATCGTCTGGCTGCTCGTGTCGCTCGTTTGTGTTCGTGAGCAGGAACGAAAGGACGAGCTCGATTGTTTCGTGAATTCGCGTGTCCAAACGCTCCTTCCGTTCATTTACTCCTTTGCTTCCAGATCTCGTTCGAATCCGAACGCGATGGAAGAAGCTCAATATGACATTCCGTGGGAGTTGAAGGCGCGCAACTTCGCGGCGCTCCGCTCGCGGCCGCACTCCGCGAACGAGGCGGGCGGCTCGACGGGCGGCCTCGTGCGCATCTCGCCGTCGATGGCGGCGAGCGGGCCCGCCGTCCACCCGCCGCACTCCTCCGCCTCGCCCTCCACCTCGGCCTCGACGCCCTCGCCGTCCGGCGGCGACCCGCAGCCCCACCAGCGCGTCCGATCGGCCGTCCTGCCCAACTCGCAGCTCGTCTTCCGCCCCACCGCCAACTATCCCCGTGTTGCCGTCGGTAGGTCCTTTGGGGAACAAGAGGGTGGAGTGGGATCAGAGAGCAACCGAAGCATTGCTTGTCGATGCATCCGTTCCGTTCACTCAATCCTCTCTTGCAGACCCGAACCACACGGCCGAACACGCGGCTGGCGAATCGCAAGCGGCGTTTTGGAGCGCCGCGCCTTTCGCCGGACCGCCGGTGCCGGCGCCTCGGCAACACGTGCCGCAGAAGAGCGCCAATCAGCGGGAACTTCACAACTACCAGAATCACTACCCGCTCGTGCAGCCCGCAATGGTCTCGACGGGGACGGGCACCTCGACCAGCGAGCCGCTCGACACGCCGCTTCCCCACCGCCGCCTTCGCGTCCATTTCGACGAACACTCGATGGTGCACGAGCAGATGGACCGCGTCGAAGCCGAAAAGCGGCTGGAGCCCCGGCCGGTCGGCGACTACCTGCTGCGGCGACGGGCGGACGGCAGCCTCGCAATGAGCCTCCGAACTACCGACGTCGTTCTTCACATCAAACTGGAGCGCCGCGATTCGTCGTTCGTGCTCGGCGAAGGTCCGTCGTTCCGCACGATTGGCTCGATCCTCCGCTTCTACGCCCGCACCGAGCTGCCGATCAAACGGGCCGAACACGTCCGACTGCGCGACGCGGTGCTCGTGGACGGGCACTAAACGAAGGGGAATCGATCATCTGTTGTGATTGCCGTCCAATTCCCTTGGTTATGCTTTAATCTCTTTCGCTCTTCTGCCGTTTGTATTCCGCTTACTCGCTCCGGTGTTGCCAATCAATCAATCGATTACTCGTTCGTATTCTGTGCTCTTCTTTGTGGTTCCCGTGTGCACGAATAAACCGAAGAGTTCACCAGCAGAAATGAGAGGGGTCTGATGAACCGAAAGAAGTTCGAATCAACCGTCAATAATAACCGATGAATTTCGGTCCGAATGCGGACGAGAATGCCGACGGCAACGGCCGCTCCGCTCGCCCGGTTTGACCCGAATTCCGCCGATCGGCGCCGCCACTGCGGACTGCTCGGTCGATCGGGAATCTCCGCCGATTTGCATTCGAAGGTCCCCGAACGGAAAGACGGAAGGAAGGAGATTGCGGGTGATCGGAGACCGCAGGATTTTGTTTGCGCACTTCGCCGATCCGCCCGCTTGCCGCTCGTCAGTTCGCTCAGTCAGCATTCGGTCGATTGCGGGGTCCGTTTGACGTTCGTGGTTCTCATCGATTCACTCCTGTCCTTGCAGCGATGCTGGAGAAGATGGCGGCCAATCGGGAGCGGCTGGTGCTGCTCGCGTCCTCCGTCCTCACCACTGCGGCCCTTCTGCTGCTGGTCGTCGTGATTCCGCTGGCCGCCGTCCACATGCAGAAGCGGAACACTCAGCTGCTCTCCAACGTCTACGATTGTCAGGTGGGCGCAACAAGCCACATGCTCTTCTTAATGCTGTGTTGCAGATTGAATCGCGCTCGTTGTGGAAACAAGTGACCCAATGGGACAAACTGAAGCAGCGACGAGCCAAACGTGCTTCTTTCTTCGGCTCTTGCTGTTCGTTTCTTTTGATCATTCAAACGTTTCATTGAGGAGAGGATTTCAGGCAGCTGCCGCCAAGGACCGCCCGGGTTTGCGCTCATTAGTCTATTCTAACGAGCCACCCGAGTTTGTTGCAGACCGCAAGGAAAGGCGGGCAAGGACGGCGTCGACGGAAAGCCGGGCAGCAGGGGCGAGGACGGCCGTCCGGGTCGTTCGGGCAGCTACTTGAGGCCCGAGGAGCTCGCTCAAGAGCCGTGGTGCGTTCTCGCTCTTTAATCGATGCGTTCGCACGACTTATGGACTGTTGCAGCCAGAAGTGCCCGCCGAGTCGAGTTGGACGTAAGCAGTGTGTTTGTTGCTCATGAATAACCGCTGACTGTTTGCAGCCCCCGGGTACCGCAATACACTAATAGATTTTCTGACCGTTGTTCAGCTTGCCGGGAGCAAAAGGGCCGCGAGGACCGGCGGGGTTCGTTCTTGCAGCTCATTTCTCTCACATCTTTGCCGTTTAGACCGCCCGGCATACCGGGAACGCCGGCCGCCAACGGCGAGAAGGGGCCGCGTGGACCGAGTAAAAGATCACGGTTCACTATTGGCTCACCCATTCTGTTGTTTAGTTGGAGCAGTCGGAGATCCGGGGCCGCAAGGAGAAAAAGGCGGGCGAAAAGGAGATGATCAGTGGATAAACGCTTGTGATTTGCAGGAATGGCGGGCGATCCTGGCCGTATTTTGAGGTAGTCGCCCACTCATCCAGTCTTTTAATCATCACACGTGTTACTTTGAAGCGGAGGACTGCCAGGAAAGCCAGGGTAATCAACAGAACCTCTTCTTATCCTTCTGAGCTCCGCATTGCAGACCGCAGGGCAAGGTCGGGCCGCGTGGAGTACCGGGAGTTAGAGGACGCGACGGATCGCCCGGATTGATGGGTGAGTGGAAAAGAACACTCTTGAAGCAAAGAAGAGCTGCTCGTACAGGACCGAAGGGCTTCGCGGGCAACACGGGAGAACGAGGCGCCGAAGGGCCGTTGGGAGAGCCAGGACCAGCGGGTGGGTAGTTCCGCGATCCTCTCCGCTCATCTACGCTCGTGTTAGGACCGCCGGGGCCTAGAGGTGCGAAAGGCGGGTGTTCGCACTGCGCCCCGCCCAATCGCGAGGAGCCGGTCGGCACGGGGAGCGCGGGAGCGGCAGCCGAAGCGGCCTACGCGCCGATCCTCGAAGCAGAGACCACGGAGGCGCCCACCACTACGACGACGGCTGCAGCAACAACAGCGACGACCACCGGCCAGCCAACGACGACCGTCCCGATTCGAATGTTCGGCGCAAAGACCGCCCACCGCTCGTACCTCAATCGTCGTCGCGGCCGCAATCGCCGCGAGTGGGAGGCGCGCAACGGCGGCGAGATTCCACAGGAATAACTTCAACACTCGGAAGAACGAATAATCGTTGTCAATGAAACGTAATAAAAATCAATAGTTAGTCGTGTATCTCCTTTGTGTCCGGCTGCAAGCAAAGCCCCGTCTTCTTGTCGCACGCATCGTCCCGGTCGCAATCGGAGCATGGCGGCCCGCTTTTGTACACGGGCGTTCCAACAACGTTCACTCTGAGCACGGTGATTATTCAATGCAATGAAGGACTCACTTCGGCAGGTAGTTGCAGAAGACGAGTGTTCTTCGTTTCTTCCCCGCTGAACACAAACAGAAATTAGCAGTGATCGTTGATTCTTGAATGCAAACCTCGGCAATTCCGCACCGCACAGGCCACTTGTTTCGCGTGAGCCCAAATCATCGCCGTGAAGTGGTTGAATTTCGACGTCTCGCCCGCCGTGAAGCCGAATTTCTCCAGCTCGCCGAACCAACGCACCACACTCGTGTTCACGTGCGAGACTGAACGAAACAAAGGAATGAGGAGGTGGAAGAGAGGACGTGCCTGCAGAGATGCTTGTGGTTCCTAGAAGCTCACACTAATCTACCGCACATCCTTTTATTTTACTTACCGTGGTTGATTTCGTAGAGGTTGTCAAAAACATGGCCCTTGACTTCGTGCTCAAAGACGCACTGGCCAGCGCCCCAACGGACTTCTTTCTCGAGTGTTCGGTTGTACGTCTGCGAGCAGGCTAACGAATGGCATTGTACTCTTGTACTCACGAGACGGTACATGTTCGCAGCTGTCGGAAGCAATCGACCGTCTTTGTTCTTCGCACGACCCAAAGCGACCAACGAGCGGAATTCGTTGTGCTGCTTGAGAGCAATTCGACGGACATCGTCTGGTTGATGTTTGAACCCAAGACTTGCTAGTGGATTCGAAAAGATCTTCAACGACAGGACGCTGTGAATACTGGAAATTAGCAAGAAACAAATAATGAATAGGGCAGCAAGACGCATGACCGACAGAGATTCGCGGAGTGCTTCCGTCTGTCGTCCGGCCAGTAAGTGCTTCATAACAATCGAAGAAAGATTTAGTCGCATAATCGAATAGTCATAAAGCCGCGTACTTCGATTGCCTTCGTGCGTGACTGTCGAGACTTGACGTCATAAAAATCCGACTGCTTTACAATTCGGTTGGCGAAACAAAAAAATCTCGTAAATATTCGCTGGTTCGTTTCATTCTGAAGCAACAAATCCCATACACAATGCTAGACGCTTTTATCCTTCCACAGACGTGCGAGACAATCAAGGTCGAAGCGGACGCGCGGTGAAGGGCGCGATCGAGTACTTCTCGGCAACAGCCCGCTGCAAACAACCATCATTGTTCGATTTATTACTCGAAGGAACGAACCAGCTTGTCGATCTGTTTCCGGCCATAAATGAGGCCGCCGGCCGCTCGATTTCGCTCTTCGGCCGCCCGCTCGGGATCTCCGGCCACGAGGACGGGCCGTTCGGCGTCCACCGGCCGCAACTCGCGGTTTTGGTCCAAAAAGCGTTGCATTCGGGCGGGGAAGTCGGGCGCGAAGCAGTCGGGATCGACCGCCACGAAGCACTGGGCCAAGTTGGCGGCCTTCTCGGACTCCCGCCACTGCCGGCAGTCGCGGCCGGCCGGCGTGCCGCCGAGCAGCCCGCAGAACACTTCGACCATCATGCCGAGGCCGGTGCCCTTGTAGGCGCCCGCTTCCTCACGCCCGCCAAGCGGCAGCAAACCGCCGCCCTGCAGGACGTCCGCCGGCCGAGTGGTGGGCCGCCCGTTCGCGTCGGCGCCCCATTCGGCGGGGATCTCGGCGTGCCCCTTCGTTTCGGCCAGTTCGACCTGAACGAGCTGCTTAACGATTTTCCACTCGCTCTCACCTTCCCGAAGGCAACCGTCGAAGTGGCCATGTCCAACGCGAAGTTGTCGCCGTCGAGAGCGGGCGCCACGCAGCTGATCGGGTTGGAGCCGAGGGCCTGTTCGGCCGACCGGTTGGGGAACACGCACGGCGAGGTGTTTGTGAAGGACATTCCCTAGACAACCCGGTAGAACTCCATAGACCGCAAGAAGAAGCTCTTACGACGAATCCCGCCTCGGCGATCTGCAGCGTGTAGTAGCCGCAAATTCCGTAGTGATTCGAGCCCTTGCACACGACCCAGCCGATCCCGTGTTCTCGAGCGAGCTCGACGGCGAGTCGCGTGCAGAAGTTGCCGACCACCGGGCCGAGGAGATTCCGTCCGTCCACCCACGCGGTCGCCCCCTTCCGCTTGAGGACCTCCGGCTGTCCGCTTTTTGCGACGTTCCCCAGCGTGTCCTCGATGTAGATGTGCAGGCGGTTCACGCCGTGCGAGTGGTGGCCGCGTTGGTCGGCCTGCAGGCGAAACAGTAGAAGGGAAACGAACAAAGGAATATGTAGTCAAACGAGCAGCAGGTGGATCAAACGACCGGCCTCCATTCCGAATTCAACCCACCAAGACGAGAGCCTCGGCCAGCTGGGCGGCGTGGTCGGCGGACGTTCCGACGGTTCGCATCGCTTCGACCACAAACTTCTTCATCTGCGACGCGAAATTTCGGAGATCTAAAAGGGAAAAGCTCACGTCCTCGACGGTCACGACGAACTCCTCCGTCGTTTCCTCCACGTTCTCGTCCGTGTTGATCGGATTCGAGGTCATCTTCGAGGATACAAGCCACGGATTTGAGCAAAGGAAGCTTCTATTGTACTTTCCGCACAAAAACCGAACTAAAAAGCGAGTAGGTTGACGGAAGCACCGCGCTTTCTCGTTGCGGTTATCAATTGCCGGCCGCTTGTGGTCGTTTACACTCGCAGCGTCTCCGCACAACCGAATGATCGATCGGCGTGAGTGGAAGCCCAAGGAAACGAGCGATCTTATCACTCGAATTCACCTTCTTTTTTTGCACCCCTCCACTTACCCCGTTCGTTTACAATCGACGCCCAAATTGGCTACGAATTTGTCTGGAAACTCAACAAGTGTACAAACAGTGGAGAAATTAGAGGAAGGAGGCCTTGGACTCGACGAGTTGACTGTTGGGTGGGAGGAAAACCTGACGAGCTGGACGGAAAGCACCCCGTTTGGAAGTGAGAAGGTTTACAGAAGTAACCCAATGAATCGGAACACTCGGAACAATCGGACTCGTGAAGGAACAGAGGGAGGAGTCGATGGAAGGAGGTCGATCAAAGGAAGAAGTGGGCGAAGAGGACGATCAGGCCGAACGGGATCACGAAGCACACGAACATCGTGACGATCAGTCGCCCAACCACACGTTTTCCTGCAAAATGCACTCGAAATCAACAGAAAGACGGGAGGAGGGCACTCGCCTTCATCACGCGTTCGTGCTCCTCCTCCGTGAAGTCGTTCGGGATGCCGAGGAGTTCGCGCAGCTCCTCCGTCGTCCGGCCCTGCATGATCCGCGCCACGCAGGTCAGCGAGCCGTCCAGCAGCGAGTCGTGCTGCAGGTAGTTGGCCGCGTTGATCACGCGGTGCAGCTCCTCCGAATCCAAGCTGTTCATGAAGTCGATCTCCCACTGCTCCACGAGCCGCCGCTCCGCCCCCGCCGCCGGCGGCGAGTCCGCGGAAGCCGCCGGCCGGTCGAGCGGCCGCCCAGCGCTGCTTGACGATCCCGCCGCGGCGGCGCCAGAAGGCGTCGGAGTGGTGGGCAGCGCGGCCGGACGCGAATTTCTTCGTCCATTCCTGGAACAGTCTGGAATTCAACGCAAACAATCAGGTGTGATAGTAGCAGAGCGATGAGGAGAAGTCCTAATTATTTTTGAAGCGAGGAATTAGGTAGAAATCAGCAGAAAGCGAACAAGACGGGGGAAACTTATGGATTATCGATGGTTTTCGGTTAATTTCACTCCACGCACACCAAACGAAACGATTGTTGCAGTTTAAACGTGTTTAGTGTGTCGAAAACCCGTGATCAACCGAAGAACAATTGCAAGCAGGAAGAACTCACCACCACCTTCTTCAGCGTCTGGCCGGAGATGTTGGAGCCGAGCAGCGGGATCTCGACCGGCTCCGGATTGTCCGCCATGCCGAGGTTTTGAATCATTTCGGTGATGATCACGCTCTCCAATTCGCACAAACGGATGCAATGAAGAATGAAAGAGAACCCACCTGTTTGGCCTCGTCGCGCGTGATCGTCTCCCGCCCGCCGTCGTCCGTCACCTGCAAACAAACAGGAGATGGACGAAAGGTCGATGCTGGAGGCCGCTTACCAGCGTCACGTCGCCCATCACAACGTCCGGCATTCTGCGGACGTCGATGTGCAGGGGAGACGCTGTAAAACGAGGAAAGTTGAGGGAAGTGGGATGAACGCGGGAATTCGCGAGATATTCGCGTTGTTCGATTGAAACTAGCCGCCGATCAGAACGATTCGACATTTGGCGCGAGATTTGGGTGTTTATTATCTTCTCGCATGCTTCCTTTTGTCCTCAAACCCGTAGAAAATTCGAGGAGGATGATGAAAATTCGACCGAATGGATCGAAAGAAATTTCGCCTACAATTTTGATCAAAACTCCCGTTTTAACTCGTTCTTTTGGGTTTTCAATCAATCCGACCCATCAGATGAGTAGGTTGGATCGATCGACGACCAGAAAGGCGGTGATTGATGAGGAAACGATGAGAATTCGACGCCGAATGGCCGCCAACTGCCCGCAGAGGGCGAGAGCGGGCGGACGGCGTTTGGCGAAATGCCCGCTGCTGCGGAGAAGCGGGGCGGGAACCCGCCAGCGAGTCGCCGCCTACCGTTTCCCTTGCACTTGCGCAATCAACTGGCGGAAATCGGTGTGATCAACGAAAAAGAACGCATCATTGCGGTTGAGGCGGTCGTGTGTAAGGAGAGACAAGGAAATACAGCCATAGGCAAATGCTGGTGTCCGTTCCATTGCTTCCTCCTCCAAACAACCAGTTGAGTTCTGAACTAGTGCGTGTCGGATTTCAACTGCAAGTGGGCAGTAAGACGCTGACGAGATCCCCATTCACATGGGACATCACCAATGCTTTAAAGTTCTTCCCAGTGATCGATCGGCGGCGTGAGAAAGCGGCGGCGAAACGGACGCCGCCGCCCCGTTCGAATCGCCGCCGAGTTCGCGCCCGTCCGCCGTCGCGCCCTCCGTCCGCCGAACTGCGCGCGCCGTGCGGCCTGCGAATCGGCGCGTCGAGCGGCGGAACCGCCGAGCGGCCCTCAGTTTCGTCCGACCGACGGAAGAGAGAAGTAAGCGATCGAGCGTCCGGCCGCGCCGCCATGACCCACCGCCTCTCCCGCCGGTGAGTTCCTTTCTTCCTCCTCTTCTATCCTTCCTCTCCTCACCTCTCCTTCTGTGTTTAATCTAGGGGTGATTAAGCGAGTGATTAGAAGCATGTCGTCATCGATTTTTCGATTCAAACTGCGCGCGCTCTCCTCTCATCCGAAATGTAGGGGGTCTTCCGTGTTGCCTTCCTTACTGCTTCCTCTTCTCTTGATGACTCCCTCTTACGTCCGCAATCCCAAAAATGTAGCCCGGTTTGTTTACTCCGCCGCCTCAGCCGACATCCGCGGATTTCGCAATCGAAGGCCCGCGGATTGTAGGGCGGCCGAATCGGCGGGGGTTTTTGGTCGTCGAAAGGCGGAGATGACGGCGGAGGGGGCGGGAGGGATTGGACGGTTGCTACTCATTACACCGCCTGCCCCTCATCCCCTCTGATTACGACAGCGGGCGGAGGGACGGGCGGCGCGTTTTGGCGCGAATTTCGCCCGCGCCCGGCCGTTCGAATCGGCGGCGGCGTCCGCCCGTCCGCCCGCTTGTTTACGCCGGCCATTCGGCCGCGAACTCCGAGCGGATTTCGACGCGCCGCTTTCGTCCTCCCCACCGGCCGCCCGCCTGCTCGTTTGATCACGACGAAGCGGATTGGACGCCCAAATCCCGGCACGTCCCCAGTGCGAGGGCGGGGATCAGCGGCTCCACTACGAACTTCCACCTGCCGCTTTCGCTCGGCTGTTTCGAAATCCACTCCGAAGACGGCCGCGGAAAGCGGTGGACGGAATGTTCGCTGATGTCTGCCGTTGATGTCATTCGACGGGCTGCACACTTCTCGTCCCCTTTCGTTGCAGCTCTCCGGTCGAGGTGATCATCGATGCGACGCGAATTATTCCGCGAAAATTAGTGGCCGCAAATGAAAACCGAGAGCCCGTCGGCCGGCGGACGAAGACGACGAGTGGCAGCGGGATTAAACGTCGACGAGTCGAAGAGCGCTGCAGGCAGGGCGGGCAGGGGCGGTCGTTTGTTCGGCTTATTATCCGCCGAATTCCTCGCTTCCTTCCGAGAACACACTCCCGCTCCTCATCCTCCTCATTATTCGTTCACTTATCCCCCCAGCGCTCATCGATGATCTCCTTGTCTTCCAATTACACGCGTTTACATTCGAGTTTCTCGCCGTACGGGGATTAGCGCCTTTTAGTTCGGTTCGCTCCTTGCTCGCTACAGCAAACCATCGAGTGTATTCGAGTGCAATCCGTGGGCGAAACTCGTGGAAAGTCGTTAGAAATGTGCCCAAACCGGGGCGACGGCCCACGCCCGGCGGTCGACCTTCGATCCGCCGGGCCGCGTTTTGCACGAGCGGCAGCTGCATTCGCGCATTTCTCCGCTCTTTCGGCGCGAATTTCCAATTACTCCGGCCTCCGCATTTGCCGCGCCCTTTTCGTTTGCACCTGTTGGGCGAAATCTCGAGAAATCGAAAGGATTCGCGGCGGTCTTTCACTTTTGAGTTCGGGGTCGGACGAAACCAGCGAGTTCTCTTTCGGTTCTCTCTTGAGTTGTTGACAACTTCGATCGGATTGGTGATGAGTTAAGCAGAACGACGGGGTTTGTAGCGGATTCCACAGGCCGCCGATTGTACCCGATCGTCGCGAGTCGAAGAAACACTCGCGAATTTAGAGTCAACAGTCGGGTGGGAATGCGGGGACGTCACAAGAATTCAAAAAGCGATCCAATGACCGTTCGGAATGTTGCGAAAGAAGTGGGCGGGGGTTCTCTTTGACTATTGGGCTTAATCGAAAGCAGGCCGCTCCAAAAATGCTCGTTTCGACTCAAAACGCTGAGCGGAGCGTTGCGGAAGTTCCCTCGTCGAAACAGCAGCTGTTTCGCTCCACTTTTGTGCAAACTTGCGCTTGCGCGTGCTCGCTGTAGAGAAGTCACTCGTAAACGTCCAAACGGGCGGCGGAGAGCGGGTTTATCCTTCCGACCTCTCCGCTTTGCCCGCTTTTGGTTCGTTTAGACGCCCTGCTTTCCGTCCGCCCTCCGTCCTGACCGTTTGGACGACGCGGGCGGGCGGCCCGAAGGGATGAGTGGCGCACGTTCTCGACCGTTTGGCTGCGTCGTCATCCTCCCTATTCGAAAGCAAAATGGAGGCAGCAGCAGGGAGCGTGAGGGTGGGATGCGTTCGAACGAGCATCTCCCCCGCTTTTCCGCCGTCCCTCCCGCTCCGGCCGCTCGGCGGTCGTTTTGCGGGGGTTTTCGGTCGCTCGCTCGTGGTTGCGAACAGCAGAACGGTCGAGCGGAATCTCCGCTCCGCTCCCTCCGCTTCGCCCGGCCGAACGTTCGGCCGGTCGGCTCGTTCGTGGGCGAAATTAATTGACGCTTCATCTCTCGCTCTTGCCTCCGACTGCCGCCGGTCTTCTCTTGGCGAGCGGGGGAGGACGCTAATCTCCTTGCATTTGTGCTCATTACTCACTGCTTTCGAAAGAGTGCTGCTTGCATCGTTTACTTTAGATTGTTTCTTTGCACCCTGCAAGCGGAAGCGTACTGTAGCACCGGCTGCAAGCTCGCTTCTTCCCGCCTCCTCCGCTCGCTCCTTCGCTCGCTCGCTCGCCCGCTTATTGTTTGCGGACGGACGAACGGGCGGAAATTTCGACTCGCCGGCCGCTCGACCGTCCGGCGGATTCTGCGCGTGGGAGCGGGGGAACTTCGTTGCGGCGCGCCTTTTTGTTCGAATTCCATCGAATTTGCGGCCGACCGCTTCGCCTCTTCAACTCGACGGCATCTTCGTGCCTGTTTGCAGCTTGAATGAGGAGCGCCGCCCGGTTGTCGCCCGCAAGTGGGCGGAAACACAATAAAACGGGCGGGCGGAAGAGCGGAAAATTGAAGTTCGTGAATTCGGCGAGCAGTTCGCAGGCGAGCGGCGTTGGAAATTGGGGCCAGAATTCCGCCGCTCTTCTGCCTTTTCGGCCTGTTTGCTCATCCTTTTGGCCGCCGGTTTGCTCGCCGCCCGCTCGACTGCTCGTTTCGCGCCACTCGGCCCGTCGGTTGCACGCTTTCGATTCGAATCGTGCGATTCCGAGAGCGAAATCCCGCACGACTGCTCGCCGTCCAGTTCCTCCTGTCCGGAACACTCTCTTGCTTCGTAATAAAACGAAGGAATGCCGTGAATTGATTCGAGTGGTAGACGAAACGGAACGCAAACAGTCGGCCGGTCGGCGGCCACGCGGGACGGCGGGGTTTCTTTTTAATTTGCGCACGTTCCTCTCCGCTCCACCTCCCTCTCATCATCTCCGCACTTCGATCCCCGCCGACTTCCGCTCGGCCGCTCATTCCCGCCTGCTTTCAGCGAGATGTCCGGCCGCAAGCGACGCAATCCGCTGAATTTGAGCCTGCCGCCGACGTTGCGCGAGGAGTTCGTGCGCTCGGACGGCTCCGACCTCACCATCGGGCCGGAGCCCACGCACACGGCCAGCGACGCCGAGGAGCTGGAGATTCGCTTCAACTCGCTGAGCCTCACCAACGACCAGATGCGCCGCATGGAGGAGTGGCAGAAGACCAAGGGCAAGATCGGCCTCCTCAGCGAGGAGCAGTTCGAGCGCCTGGACGAGCTCGGCAACGGCAACTACGGCGTCGTGCACATGATGCGCCACCGGCCCAGCGGCCTGATCGTCGCGCGCAAACTCGTGCGCGCCGAGATCAAGCCCACGCTGCAGGCGCAGATCATCAAGGAGCTCGACGTCCTCCACAACTCCGCGTGCCCGTACATCGTCGGCAAGTTCTCTTCCTCCTGCTTCTCCTCCTCATTCCAATCATCATTGCAGGATTCTACGGCGTGTACACGGTGGGGCCGAACATCTCCATCTGCATGGAGTACATGGACGGCCTCTCGCTGGACATCGTCGTCCGTCGCCACGGCCGCATCGCCGAGCCGCAGGTGGGGCGCATCACGTACGCGGTGGTCAACGGCCTCACGTACCTGTACGAGACGTGGAAGATCCTGCATCGCGGTTCGTTCCCTCCTTCTCCTCATCCTTAACGATCGCTCCCTCCTTGCAGACGTGAAGCCGTCGAACATCCTCGTGAACAGCGCCGGCGAGCTGAAGCTGTGCGACTTCGGCGTCTCGTGCACGCTGATCGACTCGATGGCCAACTCGTTCGTGGGCACTCGCTCGTACATGGCGGTAAGCACAAGAGAAGCGAGGCATCAGCGACTAACCGGAGGATTGCAGCCCGAACGCCTGACCGGCGGTCGCTACAACGTCAAATCGGACATCTGGAGCTTCGGCCTGTCGCTGGTCGAGATGGCGATCGGCCGCTTCCCGATCCCCGTGCCGTCCCGTCGCGAGTACGCGCGCCTGTTCGACGTGCCCGTGGAGAACATCCGCTTCGAGGACCCCAACTACGAGGAGCCGCTGAACGACACCGGCGGCCCGCCGATCATGATGGCCATCTTCGAGCTGCTCGACTACATCGTCAACAACGTTCGTCCCCCTCCCCCATTACTTGAGCTCACTGCTTGATTGCAGCAACCGCCTTTCCTGCCGCAAGGCGTGTTCTCGACGGACTTCGTCCGCTTCGTCAACCGCTGCCTGCCGAAGGAGGCGCGCGACCGGGCGCCGCTGCGCGACCTCATGGACGAGCCCTTCTACACGCGGCACGACAACGCGGAGACGGAGCGCGAGTTCAACGAGTGGATTCGCGGCGTGATCGCCGCGTACCCCGCAAGTAGGCGGCCGTCCTCCTCGTCCGTCTTCTGGTCATCTCCTTCGATTCTTGTCATTCGTCTCGCGTTCTGGTCATCCCCCGCTCTCCTTCTTTCTTTATCGTCAGTCATCGAGCACATCATTCATCCATCCAGTCAGTCAATCATCCAGTCGTTTCTTCTAATCTCAACCGATCGCTCCCAAATATCAGCTGTCTTTTGTATCGTTCCTATTTGTTTCTAACGTGATCATCCTTTGTTTCCTATGGGTTTTCTAACGTATTTCCTCTCCCTTCATCCGCACCACACAATCCTCGTTCTTCTTCTTCCTTCTGTTGTTTCTAGCCGCTAATCGACACGAACGGGAGGAAAGGCGGGAGGTGGACTCGTCCGCTTCCCCGCTCTCCCCGCCCCGTTCGCTCGTCTTCTCCCGCTAGAAACTCCCGCGTCCATTCCGATTTTCCACGTTCTCGTTGCGGTTTTGCGAACATAAACGCGGTGAAGAAGACGCTGGTCGAAGGATTGATTTGTGGCTTGAGGAAGGGCACCAGTTGATGATTGCGAGGTTGCGGCTCGACATGGTCTGGCTTGCAATAACCTTTGACCGCCGGGAGGAACGCAAGTAGCTTTTGCATCCAAAAAGAACAAAGAAGCGACCTTTACGTGCTCAAATGAAAGCAAATTTCGATCATCAGCAGCTCGCTTTTTTGCCGCTCGAGTGTAAGAAAACGCACCAAAGAATGCGAAAGACTCGCCGTCGTCCGCACGCCATCCGGCGCCCGTGGAAAATCTGCTCATTTCACCGCTCGACGCGTCCCCGTGCAAAAAACGCGAATGAGCGGCGGCGGAGGGGTACGGTCAAGTCGTCCACTGGCCGAAAGACTTGGCCTTGCCGCACGCGCAGCGGCTTAGGATCACGTTGGCGCGCGCTGAAACCGGTCGCAATCGAAAGAAGAAGGTCGATTCTACCAGATGGGTCGCGGGCGGCAACCAAATCGGCGGTTTTGCCCGCTTTCTGGCGGGCGAAAGTCCGAGGGTCGGGTTTTTCGAGTTGGGTTGAGGCATTGTTCGACGTGCTGCTCGGTTGTGCGTCAATTAGAAGCAAATTCCCAACGCCACGCCCTGCTCCTTTATTTTCTCTTTCCAACGAGGTACAATTTGCGGCATTTCATTTGGTTTTCATTGACTTGAAACATTTGGAAACCATCAAGCCCATCCCAATTTTCGGCGCCGCATTTCTCCGTTGCCCTACATCGATTTGCGACGGAAACGGCAGTTTTCTGATTAAATCGACCCCGTAGAATCCGAATCTGCCGTTGGTTTTGCAAAAGGAATCAACTGCGTTTCGCAAGGGTTTGACCCGTCGACTTTCTCCTGCGGCGACGAAATGCCACAGCGCCCAACCACGCGCTCATTTCCGCGTTTGCCGCAAACCTGCCGAGCGGTGAAATTCTCGGTTTCCGGATGGCGTGCGTCCGCCCGCTCGGCCCGCCCGCTCGGAACATCTGCGAGCGGTGAGCGTCGAGCGCAATCCATTCGCCGACCGGGCGCCCGGCAAACGGTGACTCACGAACATCTTTTTGCAATTTCTTCTGCTGCCCGTGCCGTTCCCACACCAAGGGATGTGTGGCCGAATGGTTAAGGCGACGAATTTGGGGTTCGTTGGCATAGGGCATCCGCAAGGGGCCCGCTGCCGAGCGTGTCCGATTCACGCCACACCCGTTTCTTTTCCTCTGGCAGGCAGTCTTTCATTTTCCTCCCTCGTGCACTGGTCACTTGAGTTTATTCGAGAGCACGCAACAACAAATGAAAGAAATGAAAACAAAGTGGAAGGAGTGGATTCGCGCGGTCACATCACAATGAAGCGCTGGGATTCGAAGTCGGCGATTTGTCCCTCTGAAAGCACGAACAGGTGTGAATGAGTGTCTTTTTCCTGCAGCCTACTGTTGAACGAACGAGCAGCAATCAGCACACTCGAATTGCCGCCCTCTTGGGCCAACAGCAGCCGGACGGTGCTGATGAAGCGGGAGAAGCGGGTGGATTGGTCGACCGCCCGTCGCAACTTCCCAACCGTCGGATCGTTGGCGGACTTTGCGATCACACGAATTTGACCGCCGGCCGCCGAACGTTCACCGTCTTCAGGCTCCAGTTTGAAGTCGAAGAGCGAGAAGTTGAAGACGGGCGACGACGTGCGGAGCAGCAGAAGGCGGCACTCCGCCCGCGACTTCCAGCCACTCACGACGGGCACGAGCGAGGCGCACGACGAAGGAGAGGCGGAGAGGAGCTGAAACTGGGAAGGATTGAATGTCCGCTTGTTCGCACTCACCGCATCTAAATCCAAGTAAACGAGAAACGGCACCCGCTCGTCGATGCACGCGGCAACCCGCCCGAAAAGTCCCGCGCGTTCCGCCTCTTCCGCTTCAGCGGGGAGTTCTGCCGCCTGCTCGGGTTCTCGTGCAGGTGCTGGAACGCGTTCGCCCGCTTGCTGGTCGCTGCCGACCGTCGCCTCCTCCTGTTCGTGGATCATCCGCTGCACAGGTCGTGAAGCGCAGGCGGGAGTTCGGATGCGCTTCCGTTTTCGGTGAGTGGTCGTCGGAGTTTCGGCCATCGCTTGACGAGCGTTTCCTTGAGTACGGGCGGTTGCAGAAAGGTGGGCGACTTCCGGAGGCCGGATGGCTCCACGAGGATTGGCGGCCGAAGCACGCGAAAGCGGCGGAGGCGAAACGACTCGAATTTCTTCGACCGGCGGGCGAGCGACGGCGGTTGGCCGCTTCTTCCGTGGAGGCGGAAGAACTTCGATGATTTCCACGTCGTTGTCGACTTCAACCGCCGGATTGCGGACGTTCGCTCCACTGTCGCCGCTGGTGCTCGGTTGGCAGTCCGGAAGTGGCGGGCGTCGTCGTTTGCTTGTTGTAGACGGGGCTCTTGGCTTTGCGGCAGCTGCTGAGGGGATGGCGGGAGCGGCAGTCGGCCTTCCGACAGCACATGGTGCTCCATCGGCGGACGGGAGATCCGTGGTAGTTCCGGCTGCTGCTTGTTGAGCCGAAGGGATGATCCGTGCAGTCAACCCATCCGCGTCCAGCACGATCCCGTCCGGAAATTGGCCGCCGTTGGCCGCAAGGTGCTCGAAGACGATCGTCGCCATGCGGGCGGGAGGACGAGCGGGTCGTTTCGATTTGGGCGTCGGCGGCTTGCGGGCGGCTCGTCGTTTCGGCGGCGACGACTTGCGAGCAGGCGGCTTGCGCGGCTTCTTCGGCGGCGGCGGCCGAGTTGCCGGCGGTGGGGGAGGAATCGAAGCCCGCAACGACGCGCGACCGTCGGCCAACGACGCTTCGCGGTGCATCTCGATTTCAAGCTGATCGGGACGAGTGAGACGGAGTTGCGGGCGCGGTTTCTGCTGAAAAGAACGCGAGTTGCAAGGAGATTCCATTGGTCGCTCGCAGAACTCACCTTCTTCCGCACACCCACATCCCAGCTGTTCTCCGCCGCCTGCTCGCGTTCGACACGCCGCCGCGCCTCCTGCACTTTGATGTCCGCTCGTTCCAAATCGAAGTCCTCCGCGCCGCCGCCGCCGCTCATCTCGTCGCTCCCGATCCCGCTGTCCCGACTGCTTTCGCGCGAGTCGAAGATCACCGCCAGCTCGTCGTCTTCGCCATCCGCCGTGCTTCCAGCAAGCATGGAGCAGGCCGTTGAAAGAATGCAGGATCAATGGGAAGCAGCGGAAAATGAAAGCCAACAGCAACTATCCGAAGCGAGCGCGCGACCGCCTGAGCGCTCGATCGCTTGATCGCGCGCGCGACCGGCCGCCCGGCTTGCGACGAGCGAACAGCGAACAGGCGGCGGGCAGCAGGCGGCGGGCGGTGGGGGACGCGCCCAGCAAACTCGGGGATGCCCCGCGGGTGTGTGTGTGTGGGAACGCGCTAATTGGTCCGCCCGATCGACCGTGTTCACACGTTGTTTTACGGCGAGCACGAGCAACCGAACCTTTCAGCAAGCAGCGGTCAGCAAGCGGAGGTTGCTCAATTCAAGCAACAGAAACACTTCGCCCCCTTGTTGGCGTCGACAAGCCGACCGAAACTCAACGCAGAGCTCGCTTAGAGGCGCCTTTAGTCAGCGGCAACCTCAATGGGTGCTCCATTAGATTCCCCCTGCGCCTATTGCCTGCATGCTCATTGACTGCTTTGGTTAGCCACTTTTGCGCACCCCTTCGTTCAATTTTCCTTTCGTACACGATCGACTAACAAGCGAACATGTTTATTCACGAATCAAAACACAACACACAGCTGAGAAACAACGATCACAAGACGACGAAACGCTGGTTCGCAAAGTTCTGGTCTTCCTCTGAAACCAAACGGGTAGATTCTTGTGAATTCGTCCAAAACCCACCGCTTCTCGCCGGATTTCCGAGCGCCAACGCCCGCAATTCGTCGGTGCCGGCGGTTGTGGTCAAATGGGCGAGAAACGAGAAGAATTCTTCGAGCGACTTCGCTCGCTGGACGGCGGCGAAACGGGCGCCCATCTCGCCGGCGGTCGGCTTCGCGAACACGAGCACGTGCGAGTTGGGTGCGGCGAGCGGAACGGAGAACATTTGCCAGTGCTTCAGTTTCTCCCACTTCTCGCCACTCTTCGTGCACTTCGCGAAGGTCGTGTGCAAAAGGAGGACGCTGCACGTGCAGTCGGAGATCCACAGGTCCACCGGCAAGTCGCCGCACATTGGACGCACCTAAAATAAAGAGATTGAAGGCCGAGAATTGATTGGAAGACGTACCTTGACGAAGTCGACAAACAGGAGCTGCGGCTTGTGTTTCCACAAGATGGACATGAAACGCGACTGCAAACCAGTTCGCTGAGACGGCATCTCAACGGACGAAGCGGCGCCCTGCGGGGTGGCCGGCGGCTCGCGTTTGATCGCCGCCGCGGCCGCTTCTTCGGCTTCTCGCCGTTGGCGCCGTTCGCGGCGTCGTTTGCGGCGCTCCTCGTCGTTCTCGTCGCCGCGGTTCTTCTTCCGCTTCTTCGGTTGCTCCTGGGCGGCCGCTGGAGTTCGCGGAGGCTCCGGTTTGGCGACGGGACGGCGAGGGGAAGCGGCGGGCGGTTGGTTCTCGTTGTTCACGCGCTCCACCGGTTCTTCGATCGCTTCCATAAGGTTGTAGAGGGTATCAACCATTGGAGTGTCGGGTTGATCCCGCGGCTCCGTTGCACACGCGAGTTGGTCCATCGGTTCCGTCTGGCAGGCGGCCACGTCCATCTCCTCGTTTTGCTCTTCGACGCCGTCCATCGGCTCGTCCACGGTGTCCAGCGAGTCCATGGGCACTTCCGCTTGATCCATCGGCTGCTCGACCGACGGCACGGACGGCTGCTTCCCGAAAGTTCCCACCGGAAGCGCGGGAGTCTCGTCCTCGTCGTCGGAGCTCAAGACGATCACGTCGTTGACGCGAACGGGGCAGCGGAAGAAGCGGAGCGGCGGCTTCTGGTCGCTTTTCGGGTCGTGCGGCAGGAACGGGGCCAACATCCTCGAAAACACTGCAATCAAAGGAGTTACTCATGAACTACAGCCCCGATCAAAATGCGCGTTCGAGCAACTCGGTCTGTGCCCAAATCGACGCCGGGCGCCGCGCAGTCCGCTCGTCAGCCGCCCAACTGCCCACCTTCTGCGCGTTCGATCAGCCGGCGCACTGCTCGCTGCCTTTCCCCCGCGCATGCACTTGAGCTCGAACAGCCAACCGATCGGTCGGTCGCTGGCCGCCCGCAATCAACGACGCCTCGGGGTCATCGGGCCGCCTTTTGCGCACTTCGAGTGCTCTTCTTTGCCCTACGAACGGAAGAATCCCCTTTCAAACAACTCCACTCGCTTTCTGTTGGGTTTATTTCGACGAAACGAACGAAAAAAAGTGCACGAGAATGCGCACTCTCAATTGGTGGCTCGAAGAGCACAAGGAGAAAATAAAACGAGAATATTAACGTGTCTGCTTAAATTCAGCCAATCGTATTGACTCCTAATTAATTAAAGTAACAGGAAACCACTACAAAGATCAAGACCGAAGGCTCCAATCGAAGACGAGATTAAACGGGGGGAACATTTTGCAGTCGGGAAGAAGAAAGAAGGCGGGGCGTGGGGGAGTACCGGCGATTCGAGACCTTTCTTTTGTTGGTCGAGTCGGAGGTCGAACAAAACGAAGAACACTTGAGAAGAACGGAGGAGGAAGAAGAAAGGCGGAAAGAATCGTGGAAGAACGTAAAGCGACGGAAATAACTGCTACATGATCGAACGGAGTCATGGGTAGACGAACAGAAGAATTGGAAGACGGTACCATGAACGAAGAAAAGGATTGAATGCTTGCTGCTTGGAGACGCTCAGACGCCCGTCTCGTCGTCCTTCTTCTTGCGCAGCAGCGGCTGCTGCTCGGAGTTGCGCGAGTCGTCCGGCGAGGGCTTCGTCACGTTGATCGTGATCGCCTCGTCGTCCTCTTCGGGCGTGTGCACGTGCGGTTCGTTCGTGTTGCTGCAAACAAGGAGGTGTGAATGAGGCCTTACGATCAGTGCAATCAAGTATTCCACTGCGCTATCCCGCCGCCACTCACCTCTTCTCGTTGGAGCCGCCGTTGTGCATCTTGTTGAGAGACGCTTTGGAGTCGTTGGTGGTGATGTGCTTCCACATTCCGCTCGCGTTCACCTCCTTGCTGATGTTGATGTTGTGCGAGGGCTCTTGGATGGCGGCCAGCGGGATTTTGATCACGTTGCCCGAGGTCATCGGGATGTGCAAGTGGGCTTCCGTCTTGACGGCGTGGATCGTGCCTTGATTCTCCTCCAGGTCGATCTCGATCTCCTCGTTCTTCGAGGAAGAGCGCCGACTTCGCTTCTTCATGTCCTCCTTCTTGCGCAGATGGAAGTCGGGCATCTTGTCGTCCAGGTACTTGAGGTCCTTTTCGGAAAAGCAGCGCTCCATGGCCTTGCGCACGCCGATCATCACGACCAGCTGCAAACAGGCGGGGAGTGAGAGGATTGTACAGTAGAAAAACGGACCATAATCGGGAACAGAATGGACGTCTTCTTGATAGACTTGACAATCCACAACAACGCCAAACAAGCAACTTGGCAAATCGTGTATTTGTGAATAACATTGATAGGAACGTGTCGTATGTAAATAGTGTCTGGCTGATATTTCATTGGCATAAAGAAGAGCAGAATGCGGTCGAACAGTTGGATTCCTGCAAGCAGCCATTAGAAATGAGAGACAGCTGATGGAAACGTACCGGCGAGCGCACTGATGCCCATGTACAGGAAGACGCCGTAGAGGACGGGCATCGGGATGTGCGAGAGCAGCTTCGTGATCAGCACGGAGCTGCCGATCAGGAAGAAGGTCGCGATTCCGGTCACTCGCTGCTCGCTGAACACAACGAGTGGAGGAGGAAAAAAGCAGAGGAACTCACCGACAGCCCATGAACTGCGCGACCTCGCCGGGCGCCCGCGATTCGGACTCCAACTTCAGCGAATTCACGTGGTTGATCGACAAGACGGTGGCGGCCACGTAGACGGGCAGCCCGAACATGCCGACGATGAAGATGAGGATCGAAAGGACGAACAGGTCCAAGTGCTGAACGAATGAAAGGATGAAGGGAAGAAGCAGAAGAAGAACTCACATAACCGCAACCCTTCTTCAGCTTGTTCTCCTTTCGGTTCACGATGACGGCCGTGATCTGCTGGTCCATGAAGATGAGGATGCAGGCGAGCAGAGCGGGCGCAATGGCCAAAACGGCCGTCCAGTAGGGATTCCCGTTGAACGGGGGGATGAACCAGCCGCGGCCGGAGAACGTCGGGCGGAAGGTCGACGGGACGTTCAGCTTCGGCGTGTTGATCCCAATGAACATGTCCACCACGGTCATCGTCGCAATGGCGATCATCACGGCGAAATCGGAGAGGATCTGCCGAACGAACGACGGGAACCACGGCGAGGCGCGCATCTTCTTCAGCGTCGTCGCCAAGAAGAACGTGCCGACCATCAGGACGAGCGACATCAACACCTTGTCGTAGAGCACGAAGCAACCGTCGCCCTCCAGGTGGCCGAGCAGTTTTCGGCATTGCCCCAACGAAATCCGGTCGTAGTCCACGTGCGTGGCGTTCAGGCGGTGCACGAACGCGTCCAAGTGGTGCTTGTGGGCGGCGGCCTCGACCTTCGCCAATGGGGCGCCGTTGTCCAGACAGCGGCACACGGGAAGCGGCGCTCCAGCCCCCAATGCAGACTCGTTCAGCGGCCGCTGGTACGGGATCACGTCCAAACTGTCGTTGATCTTGAACAGCTTCATGATCGCCTCGTAGATGAAGATGACGGCAATGAGGGTCGCAAAGGACTCTTCGGTGAAGCGCGTGATGTACGAGACCAGCGAGCTCATGTCCGTCACGACCATCAGCAGGAGGATGGCAGCCGTCCACACGTGCACCCAAAAGCGGAACGAAAGGTAGTCGAGATCCAGCCCCACGCAGATGTCGTAGACGATCGTTTCGAACACCAGCACGGGACCGGTCGAACCTAAACAAGAATGAGCAATAGAACAAGAAGGGAGTGGAGTACCGATGATCGTCAGCGGTTGTCCGGAGAAGATGTGGTACAGGACGCCGCACACCGCCGCACTCACGACGTTCTCCATCGCTGCCTACAATCCAGTATTGATTGAGAGAAAGCAAAAGTGAATGGCGAACCATCCGCTGATGAGTGGCCTCCTCGAGCAGCCCGCCGAATGTGACGATCGGGGCGAGCAGCGCGAAGTACATGAAGCAGACGGTGGCCACGCACTGCATGTTCAGCGCGTCCTTGTAGTCGCTCCAATACCACGGCAACTTCCGCTTGATGTCCGCCATCAGGCCGCCGCACAGCCGGCCGGTTCGCTTCAACGCAGGATCGTTGGCGTGGCCGTCCTCCGGCTCCTCGTCGACCACCTTCTTCGGCTTCTTGTCCGGCGACGCGCTCGCCGCATCGATGAGGTCTTTCGAGACCTGCATTCGCTTCTGCTGCGACGGGATTTGCGAGGGCGGCTCGATTCGAATCTGCAGAAAGCGAAGCGATTTGCGGAGCGAACGGGGCGACAAACGTTGGGATCCCACTCGCCGGGCGGCAGGACGGTCACTTGGTCGAGGAACTCGTCCACGCCGTCCAACAAATCGGTTCGATTGCGCGCTTTGTACGCGACGTCGTGGAAGATCTGAACGAACGGGATTGATTGAAAGGAACGGGTGGAGCAGGACGAACCTCGTCGGACATCAACGTGGCGATCGCGCGCCCGATCTCCTTGAACTGAGCGGCGTGGCCGGTGGGGCCGAGCAGAATGAAGAGGAAGCGGGTGGGCACGGGGACCTGCAGTCGGAATGAGCATGAGAATGCGCTCGTTCGTGTCCACTCACTTCCGTTAGGTCGCCCAGGATCGAGGCGTTCTTCAAGCGCACAAACGCCGTCACGTGGTGCGAGAGGAAGTCGACCTCGCCGACCAGCACGTTGGACGCCTCCGCGCCGGCGGGCAGCTTCTTCATGAAGTGCGTGTTGCCGCAACGCGACGAGACGTCCGACTGGGAGCCGGAGCCGTCCTTGGGCGCCTGCTGCTGCGTGATGTCCTTGGGGACGGAGCCGACCTTCGGCAACTCCAGCTGATTGCCGCCGCCCACGTTTGCGGTGGACAGCTTCTGCGGGGAGCCCGAATCGGAGCCCTCCTGGCCGTCGTGTTTGTGCAGATTGCGGCCATGCGAGAAGCTCTTGCCGATGTCCGAGATCGAGCGGACGGCGTTGAGGAAGTGAGACGACTGGTTGCCGCCCGCCCCGTTGCCCGCATGCCGCGCCTTTAACGAGCTTTTGATTCGGGTGAGCTGCACGAGGTCCCTACCTGCTCGTACTGATGGGTGTGACGACGCGAAAGGACTTGGCGCACCTCTTCGCGATCCGTCTCGTCCAGCTGCCCGACTTTGATCAGTTCGTCGAGGATTTGCTCTGCAATCGGGCATTCATTGAGTTGTCCCACTGTTTTGCTTTATTTCTAGTGTGCATCTCCTTCCTGTCTGTCTGTTCCTGCCGTCATTAGCACACGTTCTGCCGTCCGGTTTCTTCGAAGCGTCCGGCGAGACGAAAGCGGCAATTTGGACCCGCGAGAAGCGAACGCCGATTGCCGCCTTTGTTTTGGCGGCGCCCTCCGAGAAGCCTAATTTGGCGCCCGATTCACGGCCACAAACAAACGACGAGGCAGTTCTCCTATTTCCGGCCTTCCCCGTGATTATGCACGTGCACATGCACACTTCCGTCTTCCGCATGCAATCGGCATCGCGGAGAAGCGGAAACGAGTGCACTGGGCTCAAATGTTAATGAGTTCTTTTGTGTGTTGCACCGCGCCCTTCTTCCTTCCGGCCGTTCCGAAAGTTCTTGACCGCTCGTTAGCCGCCTGCCGGCACGTGGCTCGTCGCCATGACTCCAACGACCAGGGGTTGTTTGCGGGCGCAGTCGAAAGAAACGGGCGGGCGGTTGGCGGAAGCGGCGGGAACGAACGTTTGGTCGGAAAGAAAGAAGAAAAGAGTAAGGAGTGATCTCTGGCATACGCTCCGGCCGCGTGCAGACGGCCGTCGCCGCCCTTCCGCTCACGTCCGCCCGCCCCGCCCGTTTGCTCGCCGGACGCTTGCCCAGCGGCCCACGAGTGCGTGCGTTCCGTTCGTTTTCATTTCACCCCACGGCCTTATCGTGAACGACTGAATGGGTGAATCACGACGGCGTGTGAAAGAACGGAATGAAAAGAGGACGTAAATGACATCAACAGTCGACTGAACTGGACTTTCGAAAAGGCTTGATTGTCCTCAACACACCTCGCTTGCTTTCGCGTGAACTCACCAATCAAACTGGGCAACGAGTCGGCTTCCAAGTCGATGAGCACGACGCCGTTCAGCAGGCACGATCTGAACAACAAGAAATGAGTGGAAGATTGGTAGCTCTTGGAACAAACCTCAATTGGAAGAGCGCGTGAAGGGAGAGGGTGGCGACGTGGGGCTTGGACCAGCGATTGCCGCCCTCCTCCACGTCCTCCTCGAATTTGACCCAACGGGCAGTCTCCTTCCACTCCTCCTTGTCGCCGCAACGGATCAACTCGCCCATCTACACGAGAGGAATGAGTGGAAATCGATCGAAAAGACTCACCTCGGTGAACAGGGCGGGCGCCTCGTTGCATTCCTTCAGCAGGAACATCACCCGCGCGCCGGGCGCTGAAAGCGAGCCATCAGTGAGGCGAAAGTAATGAGTGATCGATTCCAATCGCCCTCTATTTTACTCAACGAACGTACCCATTTTGGCCAACCAAAAGCGAACGACGCTCTTCAATTCGTTTCGATTCGGTTAGATCGAAGAAATTGAGGAGAAGAAATTCGACTCAAGCCAGTCGCAAAGGTCGACCGACCAACCGACTACTCGCTGCTCCACGGCAAAAGTAGAAAACTCCTGGCCGAAAGCGGAAGCCGGAAGAGCGAACGAGCGGCGGATTGACGGGCGTCTGTTGCTCGAGCGCCCAACCGAAAGCGAAACCGAGCGACTCCGAGCCGCTCCACCGTCAACAACGACGAGCTTTTGGTGCGAAAAAGAGCGCGAGTGTCGCTCCAAACGATAAGAAGTGGACGAAAGGTCGTTAACGGTCACGCGTAATGAGTCCAAACCGCAAAGAAGTGGGCGGCCAGCGGAAATGAAACGCCGGCCGCTCGAAGGCCGCCGGCGATTCCGCCACTCCGCCGGAGGAGCTCCTTGCTGGACGGAGATAATCGCCTTTCTTTTGCTTCGGCTCAGAGCTCTCTTGCACTCTTTCGGATGCGAACACCGCGTTCTGGAAGCGGATTTGACGTCCGCAGTCGTCTGGAAGACGCGAACGCGACCTTCCGAACATCAGCAGCTCGAATTGGAGTGCAAGGGCCCGAGAAACGATCGGAGAAACTCACCACGATCCTCCACCTCGCCGTCCATCTCGTTCGACTCGACTCGAATGAAAGTTTCGGCCAGTCGGCGGCGAGTCATGAGAATTCGGGCGCGGGCGAAAGGAAGTGGAAATCGAAACTTTTCTTCCGTTTTCCACTCGACCGAGTGGAAAGAATCCAATAGATGCAACAGGCGGGATAAGCACTCCTTTTGGCTCCCGACATCCCCGCCCTCCACTTCGTACCATAAACAGAAGAAGAACGAACCCAAATCGTCGAGGCATTTGCCGGTCTCCTCGTCGATCGTCAGCCGCTTGTTCAGCTGGGCGGAGAGGCGGCGTTGTCGAAGCGACTGGCCGCGCGGGTCGTTGCGACCGCGCAGCGACTGCCAAAGCGACTCGCGACGTTCGACGTCCGTCGGCTCGCCGCCGCCGCCGCCCTCGGCCTCGTCGCCGTCGGCGCGCGACGATTGGGCGGGGCGCATCGTGGGCGGCTCGTCCGTCGATCCCTCTTCGCTGCCCGACGTCATCTTGCGTGCAGTTCGATTGATGGGTGGATCGAAGCGAGAAGAAGCAGCGGGTCACTGGATCTTCCTTTGTTTTGACTGCGGTTCGGCGATCGAATGGACGAGAAGGATGAACGGCGAGACGTCGGCTGAAGTTCGACGGGTCGCTGCTGCAATGGGGACGAGTAAAAAACCTGCGATAAAGAATAACGCGTTTAAGGAGCGGATGCGAGCAACACGCGACAAACAGCGAGGAAGCAAACAGGCGGCCGGAAGGCCAGCGGCTGATTTCCGTCCGAAAACGAGCCCGCCGGCCACCCGCCCGCTCCGTCCGCTCGTTCGGAAACCCAAACCACCGCTTTCGCTCGGCCGCCGTCTGCCGGCCGGCTCGTCGAGATTCCGCCGCCCATTTCGCCTCCGGCTGGCCGGCCACACGAGGGAGCGGGCGACGAGCGGAACGGTAATTCGCGGCCGCCGAAAACAAGCGAAAATCGAGAGATTTCCGATTCGCACCGCCGCCAGCAAAGAGGTTTTGGACTCAAAGACCAATGGAAGGTAGCCAGACGGTCGTTAGATTGATGGCTGTTTGATTGCACGAGCGGATGGTGGGCAGTAGATGAATAAAGTGGAAGAACGGAGGTCATAACCGTTGTACCCGACCGGATTTTATTGAGTAATCCAAAGAGCAGGCACTCGAATTCCAGCCACGCACGAAACGACCGACCGGAACGGGCCGAACGAACGAGCGCCGCCGGCCGTTTGGCACGAAGTGGGACGAACGGCGGAAGGGAGCAGCGTGAGATTTGCGAACGGATTGAAAGAACGAACGCACGAACGCGAAGAAGTCGAAATTCGCGGGAACGGGGCGAGGGAAGGCTGGAAACAAATGGAAGGGTGTTGTCCAGATGCTCTCCAATCATAAGTTGCGGTTATGAATCAACGCAATAGGAGAAGAGAGCATCTGTTCCGAGCTACCAGAAGTATTCGAAGGGGATTCAAGAGTCAAAACAAAAAGAACTCGCCGCCGCCGCCTGAAGTGACAAAAAACGTCCATTTGGAGCGGCCGCTTTCGTTTCGGCCGCCCGCCCCGCAAATCCCAACGGCGGCATTTTGATTTCGAAGCGAAATAAAAAAAAAGAAGCATGGGAGGAAGAAGAAGGAAGAAGGCCGTCGAATCCTCAAACCAGAACGAAGAAGTCATCTCCACGCTTCAGAAGGCGGCCGGACGGACGGGCGGCGAGCAAATTGGACGAAACCGGCGGCCCGAACGAGGAAGCGGACGGAAGGCGGCGGGAACGAAGACGCGGATTGGTTTTGACGCGCAGTCGCTTCCGCCCGCCTTCCAGACAGCCAATTCACTCGTGCGCATCCGGCGGATGTTTGTAATTGGACGGGGGAGAAGCGGTGGGAGCGTGTGAGTGAGTCAAAGATCGGTGTAACGGAAAGAAATGGTCGTAGATCGACTGAAAGGCTTCTCTGCCCTTCAATACGAATTGAAATTCCAAAGAGAAGCCCAGAAAGCTGCTTATAGACAGCTGGACAGAAAACAAAGCGAATAGAGCCCACGGGTGGGCGGCTGACCACCCGCTCCTTTCGACTACAAAGCGGCCGTCGAAATACGAACGCGAACACGAGCGGCCACAAACCGCCTACAAATCGGAATAACCGGCGGGGAACACGCGAAAGAAAGCAGACGAAAGGCGGGCGGGGACAAATGGGATGAGTGAGTGAGCGGGCCGCCCGGAGATCCCGCCGGCCGCTTCGCGAAATTCAAACGCCCCCCATTCGGCCGCCGTCTGGAATGAACCCGCCCGCCCGCCCGCCCGGCGGCAAGTCGGGCGGCCTCGGGCGGCGGAAGGCGGGCGGCTTTCCTCCGAGTTGCCAACGGGCGAAAGCGCCCCGAGCCGAGCCGACGGCCACGAATTTCGGCGGGCCCGTCACGCCGACCGCCGCCACTTTCTTCTTCCGCTTTTCTGACGTCCGAAAGGCGGCGGCGGGCCGGCGGCAACGGCGCGGGAGTTTCACGGCTTTGCCGCCCGTCCGCCGCTTCTTTTCGCCGCCGCCGAGTTCAAGCGGCCACCCCGACGGTTCGACTCGCCGCCCGAGCCGCAGAGCCACCGGCGCGAATCGTCGGCAAAAAATTGACGTCGACTTTAACCCACTTTTCTTCCGGCGGCCCGCAAAAGTGGGTCCAGCGCGCGCAAAAAGAAGCGAATTCGATTCTCGTGCACACGTTTTCGAATTCGCGAGTCGAACGAACCGAAAAAACGTCATTTCGACGGCGGAGGTCCACGCGTGGAGCAAAGCGCAATCAAATGCCAACGAAGACGTTTGAATCGACGATGAGGACGAGAGCGGCGAGGAACGACGGCGGCGCGACGTCTTCGGCTCATGATTTTTTCATTTGGACGCGCGCTGATCTCCGCCTTCCGCTCCGCCCGCCGTCCGTCCGGTTAATCCCGTGGCCGCGTTGATTCGAACGCGCGTTCACACGCGAAGGCCGCCGCCAATTAGCCGTCCGCCAGTCGTCTGGAAGACACCAGAAATCAATGGAAAAAAGTGAAATAAACGCGTGGTGGATTAGTCGGCGAGTAATCAACGGCGTATTTACCATTAGCGCTGCAGTTCAAGTTCACAGCCGAGTAACCAGCGAAGAAATAAAGAGCTCAAATATCTAACGGCAGCCAATTACGAACGAACGTCTAAAAGATGGAAGATGACGAATGACGCTTTACGGCCTTCAAAACACGCCGATCGAGTTTTGGCAGAGAACAGCCGTTTTTCCCGAGCGTGCCGTTCGGAAGAAGGCGGTCGGACGGGGGCCGCAAAACGGAGATGTTGAAGTCGAAAGCAGAGGAAAAGCAAAGCGGAAGTTGTGGGACAAAAACTCGTTCGTTCCTTACTCATCACTCCGCTCGGTCGCTCCCTCGTCTGCAGTTGAAAAGAGTTCGAACAAAGAGGCGTCCAGAGCTGACCGTCGATGTTGACTCGCCGCTTTTTATGCTGACATCGAAAACGTTTTGCGTTGGCTTTTCGGGCGGCATCTTCTGTTGGCGGAAGACGCGCGTCGTTCTTTTCAATCCACGCCCAACGAAGCGTGAAGACGGCCGACGGGCGCGGAGCGGCAGGAACGGCGGCCAAAACGAGAAAAATTTACTTGAAATTGCAGGGGATGAAAAAGGAAACGTGTGGGAGGACCGTCGACCTTTGAACCTGCCAGACCAAAAGGAGACGGTTCGCCCTTCCATCTATTTTTGATGCACGCGGAGTTGGTTTCGTTGTTCGCACAAAAAACAACTTCTACAACCCATCTGGCCTATTCAGGATCGAAAAGAAAAACAAAAACCCGCACGACATTCCGCAAAGACAATCCGAAGCCCGCAGATCAAAAATGCTCGGCATCCGCTCTCAAAACGCGCTTATCGTGAGAGTGTTTGCCCAAAAATAAACAACGGACGCAAACGGGAGCCTTCCAGACGCCAAAAAATTTTTAAAGATCGCCGCAAGCATCCACTCGACGGCCAAAACGAATCGATTTCTTTTGATCCAAACGGCCGGCGGCGAGAATGCGATTTGGCGCGACACGCAGCTGTCGACCCCTCGCCTTTTGACTTGACTTCCTTTCGACGGCCCCGAGCGTCATCCGCCGTCTCGCGACCTGCATCCCGTAGAAAAGGCGGGACGGATTTGCTCGATCGTTTCCGCCAGCACGTGCAGTCGACGTCGCGTTGGCGGAAGGCGGACGCAAGATCTAATCGTAACGGAAAGCGCGTCATTCTCGCAAAAAACAAGACAAGCCAACGGAGACGGCCAAGTGATCTCCGATTGCGAATTCTCGCGTTTCTCGGTCGTTCTAATCGCACCAAAAATAAAAATGACTCGTCGACTTCACGCCCTTTTCCGCTCGTTTTGTTTGCGCTTCGGATCGAAAACGTTTGTTTTATTCGTGATAAGAACGCCGGGGGAAAGGAGTGTGGAAGTTTTGGAGACGTTCATCCGCTCGCCCAACCCCTCGTCCAAATGTCGCAGTCAGGTCATCCCCGCCGGCGGCGTTCCAACGTTTGCGCGGCGCTCCAATCCGCACGCGAGCCGAAGAGTCAACATGGCGCACACGAATTTCTGCCGCCTTGTCTCGAAACTTTTTGGCCGAACGTTGGAGAAACGAAAACGCGATCGAAATCACGTTCGTGTTCGATCGAACGCGTGCGCAAGTCGACGGATTACCCGTGGACTACCGGTCGGATTGGAGCGCCGCCAATTCACGAGAAGGCTTGAAGGAGCAACGAGCAAGCGGAAGGACGTGCACTTTGATCACGATGAAACACAGAGTTATTGAAACGAGCAGGTAAAGAAAGCCAGAGTCAACATCACAATCCGTCCGTCATATTTCCTTTGAGCGCTGATCTCCGCAACACTCCGCACAGACTTTTGCTCCTTCCAGGCCAATCCACACGGCGAGTGAGCAGAAGACAACGGAGTGACTCACGCCGATCGGGGTCGCTTGATCGAATCGAACACACGTGCACGTCGGCCAGCCGGCTGGCCGCCGATCGGAAGCGAAATAAACACGCGGGGCCACGCGCCCGTCGAGTCGCCGTTTGACCCCGCCGGCCGGCCGGCGGGAAGACTCGAGCAATTGCGAGCACGCGGCGAGTTCAAAGGCCAACGACGAACCGGAAGCCAACAGGTGCTTCCAGCGATGACGGCAAACTGCTTGCTTGACGCACGATGTTAGGAACAAGTAACAGACGAGTGGGAGCGGAAGTCCAACGCAATGAAAAGCGCGATGAAATCTTCGGTCGATTTCACGCCTGCTTCACCCACTCACTCGCTAATCACCAGCCGCTTAACGACTTGTTTTGTCCCGAAAGAGCACGCGCATTCTCGTGGCGCCACTCACCCGCACGCCCGTCTTATCAGCAGAAGACGCCGGAAAGCGAAGGCGGCGGCCGAAGTGGAGGCGGACAGCAAACCTCACACTTTCGCTCGACACAACGCGGGTACAACACGCTGTTGGAATAAGACAAAAAGGCGGTAGAAGGCGACAAAGACGTTGAATAGCAGAGAACTGATTGGCCTATGCCTGATTGACCGCACCTCAACCAAAGACCTCCCGTTACAAACCACTTGCCACCTGCAGGCGGCAGACGCCAGAAAGACGGTGGAACTCGACGGACGGCCGCGCCAAAATTCACAGTGGCCGGGCGGCGCCTTCGGTCGGAAAACACTCGACTGCATCCGACTGATAAGCAGAACGACGAGGACGGCGGGAGCACGAAGACCACTGACGCGCGTGCACCCGCAAAAGGCCGCGTTTCTCCACGCCCTACCGAATTCTTTGCAGAAATCGAGTGACTTTCGAAGACGCCGGGGCAAAAAGTGAACGTGATTGCAGCCTTTGGAAGAAAGAGGTTCGTTTGAAGCATTCTTGCAGTCTTCTGGTTGCGTACTCGACATTCCCGCTTCGATTAAACTCGTCCAACTGCCATCCAAACGAATCCACTCGTCTGTTTGCTCGCCGTCGCTTCCAACCCGCAACGACGGCCAAAAACAAACAAAAGCGACGGCGACGAGCAGAGCGCAATGAGCATTCGAATCCAACCCCTCCAGTTGGGTGGGCGGTCCACGAATCGAAAACACGCGCGGATTGAACCCACGGACGTCTCGAATGCCTCCAGCTTGTTGAGTGCGCAAGTCGGCCGAAAATAAACCCCGTGGACGACGTACTCCGTTGATCGCCGCTTTGAATTGGCCCCCGCGGAATTCCGTCGGGTTCACGGCGGTCGGCGGGCCGGCGAGCGACGAGCGGAAATTCGATCGAGACGCTCAGCCGCAAAACAATCGGCGACGACAAACTGTTCGAATCGGAGATCACTCGTGGGATTCCATTGGATTCCATTGGAACGCCCTTACTCCTCCATTGCTTCCCTTGAGCGTTCATTCACGTAACAATTGTAACAAGAACGAATAATTTAGGCACTGGAAGCAACGAGAGAGAGGATTATTGCAGTGGGAAGCGGGCATTCAGGCGGGGAGCGTTAAGTGAATCCAAGGGCGCGATTGAAAGCGACACGACGATGAAACAAGTAGATACTTAGACGAATAAATTAACGAACAAATTAAATGCACAAGATGATGCGAAAGAACGGGAAGAATACGAAATACTTGTGGCAAACAGCGAACAGACGGGCGGATGGGTTTTTTTCCGGATCACATGGCCGCCACTTTCGCCTCCAAATCGATCAGATCGCCGTCCTTCCCGTTCGAAACGACCACGTTGGAGTTGGGCGTCGTGGTCGGTGGATTGCGAGGCGGGAGCGGCGGCGGGCAGGCGTTCGGGGTGCTGAAATCAACGGAGATAAAAGCGAAGGATGCCAAATTGAAAAGACGTCCCCGAATCCCCCGATCAAAGAACGCACCTCCGAGCGAGCAGCTTCGCGCGCAGCTCGTTGGCGCGCGTCTTCCACGCGGTCATCGTGTCGAAGATCTCGTCGAATTTGGCCCAATTTCGCTGCCATCGCAGGTAGAAGCGTTCCCACAGGACCTGCAAGCGAGCACTCCGTTCAACCCGTCCACCCATCGAAGAGAACTCACGATCGACTGGGCGGCGACCGAGGGGAATAACGTCGAGTCGTACGGTTTGTAGACGGGATTGATGTACGCGACCAACACTTTTGGGTGGTTCACGTAGGACCACAACGAAGCGGTGCGCTCCTTCACGCCGTGGCGCGCCTTCTCCGCTTCGTTGTTCCCGAGGAAGCTGCCGAACTCCGAGGCGTACGCGTGTTCGGCCAACAGGATGAGGAACTCCTGGTTGAACTCGAACGAGGACGGATATTGGCGTTGGAGTTGCCAGACGCAGTCGAGGAACGAAAGGAAGATGGGCGACTCGTGCACGCCGGTGATCATCCCCTGGGCGAAGGCGCCGTGCGCGCAGCGGACCGCGAACGGGTGCCCCGCGGTGATCCACTCACGTTCGACGATCGCTTGGAATCTGAAGTCGGGAATCAATCAATGGAATTAAAAGTAAAGAAGGGAACGAACCCCCGTACGGTGCGCGCGTCCGGATCCAAGAGGATTTGCGCCAACGAGGTGACCAGCAGCGTCGTGTCCAGCCCCTCGCCCCCGTGCACGACAACTGGAAGTTCTACAAGCGTTGCGGATGTTCGAAGGCGAGCGGAAGCAAGCGGGGTACCTTGCTCGGAGCAGTGAATCCACTGCGCAATGGAGGCGGCCGCCGTCAGCCCGTCGGCCACGTACTGCAGCCACAGGGAGGCCGCCAGCTTCGAAAGCCACTTGTCCGAGTCGTGCGCATCAACACAAGCTGCAAGAAACGAATAAAACAAGAGGAATGTAAGAAGAAGCGAACCTTCGATCAGTTTGGTCAACGACTCCTTGTAGTCGCGCATTCGGGGCAGATTCCCGTGCACGTAGCGCCATTGGGAGTAGTGATAACGCTGCTCTTTCCCACCGCCTGAACACTAAGAAATAATCAGGCAGAAGAGAACGGAGCAAACCTTTGGCTCGTGCACTGACGGCCACCGCCTCCGTTCGCGTGTCGAAAATGACGCCCTTGGTGTTCGGAGTGATCAGCGCGTTCAGGACGCTCTCGTCCTCCTTGCAGCGGCGACTCGTCGGGCTCACGAGCGGCTGGCCGCAGCGCATGATCGAGGACTAAACGACGAGGATAGAACGAATAAATTGAAGAAAGGACGTACTTGAGAGGCGACGTGAAAGTAGGCAAGGACGGGGAAGCGGGAGGAGTCGCGGTAGGTGGCCGAAATGCGCAGATGGTCGTCCCGGACCGTCCGCGGCACGATCACGCGCTCCGGATAGGACGGACAGACCTGAAGCGAGAATGGAACAACGAAAGAAACGAGCAAAATGACCTCGAAGTTCTTGTTGATCGCCGAAATTCGCCACCGATCGCCGGCGGCCAGCGAGAGGGCGGCGAACGTGTGGTCGATGTCGAAAGCCGTCCAGCCGTCGTCCAGGAACTCGAACGATTTCGGGTGGTAGAACGGATACTCCAGCTCGATGTTGTCTGAACGAACCAGTGGAAACAATGCAAATAGAAGGGGAACTCACTCAAATTCGAGAGGCGCTCGATGGATCGCGCCACCGCGTTGCAATCGTTTTGATTGGGGACGTTGAACGAACAAATGAGAAAGTTCTTGCATTTCAGGTGCAAGAGGGCGGGCGCTTCGACCGCGTTGCTCGTCGCCTCGACCAGCACGCGGTCGACGGCCCGGTGGAGGAGCTGAAAGCAAAAGCGGGAATAATTCCGGTAAATTGGAAGAGACTCACCCAAAACTCGCTGGTGTTCCGCTCGGACTCGGCGGGCGCGAAGATCAGATGGTGGCCGGTGAGAACCAAACTGCCGACCTGACGCGGACGAGGGCCGCGGAACAACTCCACTTGGTCCACGCGCGTCTTCTCGATCGCGTCGATCAGCTCCATCGCCGCCCGTTTGCTCGTGGGAAGAGGGTGAAGGAGGAGGAAGTCCGACTGTCCGCTCCGACTTCAGACCATGGCAACGAGTTGAAGAGGCTGAAACAAGCAAATGAAACAAAAATTAACGAGAATCGTGCAGGCATCGGGCAGACGGAATAAACACAAGAACAAGGCTCAAGAAAAGTCGATAATTCCGCGGAATTCAGTTCAATTTACAGCCACAAATTAATACTCCTTTTATTAACCAAAGTACAAGGATAAATTGCTGCAAAAGCCGAGAGGAAACGTGGAAATTCAAGAAAGCAACGAAACTCGGCCGCCTAATTCGAAACAAGCAGGGCCCGACTGCGGGCTTCTTGCGCCTTTCGTCGCAATCCGAAGCCGGAAATTCGAGCGGAAGGGCGGGCGGAAGGTTCGGGCACGCGAGTGGCCACGAAGCCGCCCGAACGGATGGAGAATTCGGGCAAACCGACCGCGAATTCCGCCTCGCCCATGTGGACGTTTGGCGTAACGCCGCACTCGCGCCGACCATCCGCGGGGGAGCCGGAAGAACGGCCAGCGGACCCTTCGGTTGCTTACTTTTGTTTAATTGATAAAAGCCGTGTTGTTGTGGCGATTGTTGGGAAAGTGGGAAAAGTGATCGGTGCTTTGCGGTTCTAGATGGTGTGGTGATGATTCACATTCTTTATTCATTCAAATATTCAAAGTAGCCAGTCGAATATGAACAGAAGGAGCACTCTTACGCTATCGTTTACTCAAGGCAAGCATTGATGAGATTGCGGAGACCGGCCACCCCGTAAAAGAACAGAACGATCAGCAGAACGGGCACAGCGATCGCAACGAAGCTCCAAAACCAGAAACGAGGAGGAGGAGGCCGCTGCTTGTAGTGATCGCATCCCCACTTGTACGCGCAACTCCCGCCAACACCCAAAAAGAACAGAACGCCGCCTCCAACCATAAGAACGCCGACCAATATTAAAAGGAAACCCATGATGAAACCGAACGTTTTGAGCTTGCTGTATTTCCCGCGCTGTTCTTTTTTCAAAGTGCTCTCAAACCACATGACATATTCGCAGAAATACGAACATTCTTCTGCTTTGTCATTCGCAGAGGACTCGCTCGCAGCAGTCGAGTTGGAGACCAGATTGGTGGCTGTAACCAACGACGTTCCGTTTCGGGCTCCACAAAGTTGGCTCTCGAGCTGTTTGATCCGTCCGTTCAACTCGTTCTTCTCCTCTTCCAACTTCTTCGTTCGAGAGTGGGAAGCGTCGAGTTTCGCCCTCGATCCGACCGCTTCGGCTTCCAGCCGGGCGATTTCCGCGGTGGTAACTCGATTCCGCGCCTTGTGGCCGACGAGTTCCTGCGTGACGTTCGCCACTCGAGCCCAGCACTCTCGAACTTCAACTGTGGACTGAAAATGAGCGAGCAATCCCAAATGAACAAAAGGAAGGGTAGGACTCACCTCATCCTCGTTCGGTTCAGCTGCTTGCCGTCCAGCTTTGAGCGCGACTTTCTTCACCTCGCACAGTCCGCGCAGTCCGTTGATCTCCGCTTTCTGCCCAACGATCACGCCGTTCAACCGCCCGACTTCGAACAGAAGGCCGCCGATCACGAGACACACGAGAAGCGCGGCGATCCCCGCCGCTACGGCCAGCAGGATGGGATTCCACTTCCTGGAATTGTTGCAAGGCTTGCAAGCGATGAAATTAAATCGTTTTACGTTGTGTTTTTCTTCGTGCAGAAGATGGAAAGCGAATAGGCGGGCGGCGCATCGATTTGTTGCCGAAATTCCCCGCGCTTCTTTCGTTCGCTTCCTGTCGACAACGACGTGGTGCAAGTGGAATCCTCGTCCTGCAGAACGGAAAAAATAAATCAAGAACCAGCGAATCATGCAGCTACGTACGTCTTCCATCTTTCAGTCGAACTTGTAAGCGAACAGCTCTCTAAGGGTGAAGTTAGAGCGAGACCGAATTCACGTGCAAACGCGCGGACCTTCCACAAACTCGCCGCGCATTGCGGAAAGAAAGTGGATGGCGCTAGCAAGTGGGCACCAGCCGCTCGCCGCTTGGAGTGGACGGGCGATAATGAGAGGTCAGAGGGCGAGCGGGTGAGCAAGTGGCCGTTTTGAGTTCATTTCACGGCCAGCAAAACGCAGTAAACTTCAATTGAAGCGTTCTTTCGTCCAAACTCGCAGAAAAAAGCGGCCCGTCCAGTAGCCGGCGCTTTTTTGCGGCCGAATGACGTCCGCTGGCCCGCGGCCAACTTTTTTTCGAAACGAGCAAGCCGTCGGACGGACTGCTTTGACGTCATTCGCTCTGCATGCTATCCTTAGATTCCGCTTTTGCATCTGCCGAGTGGCCGCTCGTGAAAGGACAGCGACAAGCGAGGGTCATGACCGGCCAGAAAGACCGCCTTCACATTTTGCAATGCTTAGTTGATGAAGCCGTTGTTCACATGTATGAACCAAGCGACTCGAGCAAAAAGAAAGACGGACGGCTCGTTGACCCCCGATTGAAACAAACGACTTTGCACGTCTTCAGCCGTCCATCGCGACTCTTGACCTCCATTCGAACGGAAAAAAAGAGTCGAGAGATTCGACGCCCTTTTCAGTGCTCATTCCGCATTCGATTCGCCCGATGGACTTGGGCTTCGAAGACGAGGCGGCCGATCCGGCGGAGTTGCGCGAGCGGCTGTTTGCCGGGGCCACACTCACCGCGTGCTTGTTCGCCTTCCTCTCGTGCTTCTCGCTGGTCATCGCCGTCCCGCTGCTGTCGGAGAACGCGATCGTGATGAGCGAGCGGATGTACGATGCGGCACGGGAGTGCAACGTTCGTTTCTTCTCCTTTCTTCCGTTGATGAATCCACCTGTTCAGAGCTCGATGGAAGACCTCCGCCTCCGTTTCGAGCAGATGAATGCGGAGGCGGCGGAGGCGAATCGAAGTCAATCCACCATCGATCGAATCATTCGCTATGCGCCGTACACTCAGCAGCAATCGCCCTACCCGTACGCACAACCACCGCCCAAATGCACGTGCACGCCCGGGCCGAGAGGGGTTCGTTTTTGCTGCCTTTACGTTGTTGATCGCTAGCTTGATTGCAGGCACCTGGAGCACGCGGTAGGTTCAGAAAAGAAAGGAGTGGCGGTTTAGAACAAAGCAGTGGTTTCCGCACATCGTCTACAACATTATTTATCTGACTCATTTGTTGATCAGGAAGTGACGGCGCGCCCGGCGAAAACGGGCGTCCAGGTAGCTCACAAGCATCAATTCAACACGCGAGCAAGCATTTAGGAACTCCCGGAACGCCCGGCCGAATGGCGCCCACGATTTGCGCGACCCTGCCGCCTTGTTTGCCGTGTCCATCCGGAGCGAAAGTAGTCATTGTTTCCTTTGATACAAGTGTGTTTTGAGTGTGTAGGGACCGAAAGGTTTGCCCGGCCCGTCGGGCGACGTTGGATTAAGTGGAGCGCGCGGGAGAGACGGGAATCCGGGCGGCGTCGGGTTGTGCGGATCGCCTGATGAGTTTTCTTCTTTCTGCCTCCTATTCTACTTGTTTATTCGTTTATTTCTAACTTGTTTTAAGCGTGGCAGGTCCACCGGGGGTGAGAGGCGAGAGCGGCGAGCCGGGCGATGCGGGAGCGACGCCCATCGGGACGCCGCCGATTCCCGGACCGGCCGGATTGCCTGGGGTGTGTTTCGCTTCTTTTTTGGCTCATAATCGCTTGTTTGCAGCCGCCGGGACCACGCGGACTTCCAGGTGATCGCTTTGCCTTGCATACTCGATCAATCCCTGCTTTCTGCTCCGTTAGGCCCGCCCGGCAACGAGGGACCGCAGCCCGATGTACAGCCCGGCCCGAAAGGGGCCAGAGGTCGACCGGGGCGCCGTGGAACGAACGGATTGCCAGGTCTGCCAGGATTGGCAGGGCCTGCCGGTGTATGGCGCTTTCCGCTTATTCTCCCCGATCAACCGTTGATTGCAGCCTGTCGGCGAGCCGGGCGTGTGCCCGAACTACTGCGCGGTCGACGGCGGCATTTTCTACAACGTGGGCGGCGTGGCCAAACACTACGGCGACACCGCGAACGACTCCTCGGCCGTCAGCATCCTCGGATCCTACCGACGGCGGAATGCGGCCAAGAGGAATTGAAGCGGAGCAAGTGGGGGGTCTTTCGAATGACCACGGCTTCCGTCCGTTGGGTAGAAGAAATAAACTCATGGATTGCCGCTCGACTGACACCACTAACGAATCAAGGCATGTGTTTGAATCGAAGTGAACGACCACGAAACGTGTGCAGTCCTTTCATCTGCTCGTTCGATTTCTGGCTCGGGACTCCTCAGTTTCCATTGCCCCTCGCCGTTAGCTCTGGCCTTCTGTTGCACGCACATCCACTCGCCGATTTTCACTCGGCTTTCGTTGGTGAATAAGCGGATGAATCAAGCTTGTTTGTCTCAATCGAGCGGCTTCACGCTCTTCTCACACGTCACTTTGTATTCGGTCATATTTCTTCGTCGTTGACGGTCGAATTCTTCTGCTTTTGGTCGATAATTGCTTATTTTCTGCTTGATTTAGAACTCACGGCAAATCAAAATGAATGGGCATTAATTAGAGTTGTTGCACGTGACTCCCGCCCTGGACCCCTGCGCAATGGTGAATCAGTTCGATTCGCGGGTCTCGTTGGCGATCCTCCGCTCGTGGTCGCGCTTCGTCTCGTCGTCCCGCTGGCCGCATCTCCTGCTCGAGTGGAGTGCGCACGGCGTGCCGTGGCTGGCCGGCTCGGCCCTCATGTTCGCGTACGTGTGCCGACGGAATGAGTATTCGCCGGAGACGAGGCGGAAGTTCGCTCTCCTGACGCTCGGTAAGTGGTTTCTTTCTTTAAATTGAGTTGACTGCAAATCCCAGGAATTCTGCTCGATTTGATCGCCGTCGGTGTCATCAAGCTGTCCGTTCGGCGCAACCGACCGCCGTACAATCGAGATGATCAGGTGCGCTCTCATCCTACCCATCAATCGATTCGCTCAATTGATTCGCGTGTGTTCAGATCTACGAAGCACCCGTTGCCGACCAATACTCCTTTCCGTCCGGGCACACGTCCCGAGCGGCCATGTTGGCCATTCTGATGTGAGTTCGCCCTTTCCTTCCTCCCATTCGATCGCGTGTTTGCAGGATCGAATTGTTCGGAGTCCGGCGGATTTACTCTCGCCTCTTCGTCTACACGCTGCCCGTCCTGCTGGGCATCTCGCGGATCGCCATGGGTCGCCACTACTTCAGCGACGTCATTGGAGGTTCGTCTTCTCCTATTTGCCCTCCTTCATTCATTCGTTCCTTGAATTGCAGGCCTCGTGCTGGGCGCCGTGGAGGCGCTCGTCGTGCTGGAGATCCCCGCCTACCCACTTGCCGAAGCGATCAAACTGGTCTCCCGCTCCCTGGCCGGTCGCTAATCGAAGCTTTTTCTTGTCTGCCCCGTCCTTCATCCTCCAATTAGGCTTCACGCAATGACTGTTTGCTCCAATCGCTGTTCGAATGGCTAGTCGTGTAAAATTCGTGTACATTCGTTCCATTGGCTTTGTATTTGGAATTGAAATAAAAGGATTCAGCAACCAGAACAATAAGTTCCGTTTAAAACCACGGACTGCAATCAACTGCAAGCACTTGAGAGATCCCTTCTCAATGAATGGTAGTGCTCAAGGAGCATTCACCACCCATCATTCGAAGTTCTCAATGTTTATTAAAATTCCAATCACTCAACAACGGTCATTCTTCGGACAACAGGCGGATTATTTGTTACAACAAAGAAAAGAACAAAGTCAGTGGCTACTCAAGGGCGAATGTCGCTTTACAAAAAAATTGTGGCTTCAAATTCGAACTGACGGCCGGCTCGTCCACTTTCAAGTTCACGCCTCGTCGCCGCTGCTCTCGATGAAGTCGAGCGGCGAGCCGTGCGCGTTGCCGCGGGTCTGAACACAAACGAACGAAAGGAATGAATGCAAGGGATCTATCGAGTGCTTACCGCCCGATTTCCGTTGTATTGCTCCGAACGAGCGTCCTCAAACTCCTCCTCGTCCTCCGATTCGTCGTCCGAAGCGGAGAAGTTGCCGCGCGTGTAGCCGCCGGCCGAACGGGGCTGCGCGGCCGTCCGCTCGCCGCCCTGCCGCGCTCGCTGTCCGCCAGCCGCTCCGCCGAAGTTCGCGTTCTGGCGATCGTTGACGCGACGAGCCGCCGGTTGGGCGGCCGGACGAGCCATCGCGGGATCCTCGTCCGACTCGCGGCTTCCGCCGATCACGCGCACCTCCCGCGTGGGGCGACGGTCGTCGCGGTTGCGGGCTGCAAGCAATGGCGGAAATCAACGGAAATTCGAAGGAAACCCACCGCTTTGCGATCCTCCGCGCTCCCCTCGGCTGCCCGCGCGATTCGCCGACTGCGAGAAGGCCGCCGACGGGCCACCCGGCGGCGCAAAGGCGCCGAAGGCCGCCAACTGCGCGTACAGGCCGCACATTTGGTCCTTGGTGATGACGGCGAACAGCTCGTCGGTGGTCATCGAGCGGACGGCGGTCGCCGGCGAAATGCGCCGCTGGGGCGGGCGTTCGCGGCGCGGATTCGAGGGCGCCGTGCGCTCCGCCGCCCAGCTCCAGTCGCCGCGGCGAGCGAATCCGTCCTCGTCCACGCGGCGACGATCGAAGGCGGCCGGCTGCTGCGGGCGACGAGCGGGCGGCTGACGCGGGGCCGGACGTCCGCCGAAGTGATCGTAGCGCTGATGCGTGTCCTCCGCGAACTCCCGCGAGTAGCGCTCCGCGAACGGACGAGCGGCTTCTTGCTGACGGGGCGCGAAGCGGCGGTGGTCTTCTTGGGGCCGACTGGCCGGCGGCATGCGCATCGTGCGGGGATCCACTTGGTTGTTCCACTGCGGACGACGGGGACGGGAAGCGCCCGTTCGGTTGTCGAAGTCGCACGGGATCGTCCACGAGCCCTCGCCACGCGGCACACTCGGCGGCGGCGGCGGCGGGGGTTGGCGAGCGGCCGGCTGGGCGGCGTGCTGCGGCGGACGGAAGGCGGGAATCTCGCGCCAATTCGCCGGCAGCGACGGGGGCTGCCATCCTTGCGGCAACGACGCGTGGACTTCACGCAGGGCTTCGGCCACCGAATTCGGTTGCCTAAAACCAACGAACATCAACGATACGCAATCAAAACGAAAGAAGAACTCACGGATTCATCGAAGCGAATTGCCGTTCGCGCGGGAAAACCAGCGGCACGTTCGGAGCGGGCGCCTGGCCGCCGAAAGCCGCCCGCACGTCCTCACGACCCCCCATCAAAGTGCGCGCAAGCTCCTGATCCTCGCGAGTCAGCGGGTCGCTCGGGATCGTCGGCTGTCCGCTGGGCGCGTTCGGCTGGGCGCGCTGGACGACGGGCGGCGCCGCGGGACGAGCGGGCGGAACGGAGGGCCGAGTCGGCGGAGCGGCCGGGCGGGGCGGCGGCGCGTTCGAGCTGGTTGGCGGGACGACGGGCGCGGGAGCGGTGGCCGGCTGGTTTGTGTTGGTCGCGTTCACTGGCTGCCGCTCGCTGGGCGGCTGGGCGGCCGCCTGGCTCGCCGCCGCCTTCTGCAGCTGCGGGGCGGCCGGTCCGTCCATCGCGCGCGTCAGTCGATTGAACACCAAGGCCGGGTGCCCACTCGTCTGTTGCTGCTGCTGCTGCTGCGGAGGTTGTTGTTGTTGCTGTTGGGGCTGCTGCGGCGGCTGGCCCTCGGTCTGGACGATGTGCTCGAGGATCATGGAGGCGCGCTGGAGGACGTAGTCGCTGTCCCGCGCTTGCGGACGGGCGGCCGGCTGCGGCGGCTGCTGCTGCGGGCGGTCGGTGCGGGCCACGCGGCGGAACGAAATGCTCTCCTCCTCGTCGTCCTCCGACTCGTCGCCCGAGAACTGCGGCGGCTCGACGGTGGGCGCGGGTTGGTCGTCGAGGTCGGCGGCGTTCACCATCTCCGGCGAGGTGCCCGAACCCGACCAGGCGGGCGCCGGCGGCTGCTGCGGGCGGCCGGAGGGACCGCGAACCGGCTGGCTGGCGGGCTGACGCGACGGTCCCGCGCTGTCCGGCGGCGACGACTCGAACGAAATGATGTCCAGGTCCATGATCTCGGCCGCCTCGCGCGCCTGCAGCCGACTGCGGCTCTTCGTGTACTCTTCGTCGAATTTGCGGAAGATCGCGTCGCAGTCCTCGCGCGCGTTCTCGTTTTGCAGCGACGTGAAGTCGAACTGAAAGTCGAGGCGAACAATCAAATGGAGCAAGAAGAGTTGGACCGACCTTCTGGAAGCGGTCCGATTGGGCGGGGCGGTAGCCGATGGCGACGAACGGAATGCCACGCGCGTTCGTCAGCTCGTAGTAGGCGACCGCGATCTTGTACTCGCACTTCGTGTCCAACAGCTGCGGCTGCGGGAACACCATTTTGCAGAGCACGTCGTGGTTCATGGAGACGGGCTTGCCATTGCGGGCGCGCTGCAGGAAGAGGTCCGGGAACGTGTACGAGAAGACGGCCTGCAAAAACGAAAGGACTCAGTAGAAAAAGGGTAAAAGGGGGCACTCACCACCAACGTCAATCCACCGTCGAAGACCTCGAGGTCTTGGAACGAGGGGACGATCTTCGTGATGGGCTCCTCCAGCCGCAGGCCGAACGTCGGGTGCTGCTTGTACATGAGCAGGTCGCCCACGGTCACTTCCTGAAAAGCAAGGAATGAGCGAAGAAATAAAAGTAGAGAACGAACCGTTCCAGTGCACACGTCCTGCGGTCCCTTGCACGTGATCAGCTTCGCGACCGGGCCGCGGTCCTCGCTCCAGAACTTCTCCACGATGATCCCGTGATGAACCGCATTGGCCGCGCAGTTGTCGCACGGAGTGGGTACCATGGCCACTGCAAACGAGAAGGATTGGAGAGGCAAACCAGCGAAAAAATCTATTAAAGGAGCGCGGCGCATTTCGGTGATAAACAAGACGGATTTTTCGAGTTTTTGGGTGGAATCAATCGAAAACAAGGTAGTAGACGTTCCTGATGTTGATTTCTTGATAATGCATCGGTTTTTCGGATAGAAAACCCGATATTTTGCAGAAAAAATTCCGAAAATAATCTATGCGACTGGATTTTCCCCGGGAACCGTTGAAAACGTGGCTTTGTGCCAGATTCACCGAAGATTCGCGACGTGATCGACGATTTTGTCGTGTTTCAATCAAATGCAAAATAAAAACACGATTCAGTGCGTTAACAGCCGGAAGAGGTCGCCCGAAAGCACGCCGACATCCGACGCCGCGACCGGCCGGCGATGGTCGAAGGACGCCAAACGGGCGAGCTTTCGCGGCGGGACTCGTTTGCTCGGCTTTAGCTGAAAGGAGTGCGTATTTTTATTTGCGTTGCGACCGTTGGTTCTGCTCTATTCTATGCTCACTGGGTAGAGAAATTCACTTACTCATAAAACTGACTAAAAAGCGAACCGAAAAGTAAAAACAGAGTGAAGTAATTAGAATTTCCGGCAAGTAACCGAACATTCTCTGCCTTCAACCGGCGGGTGAGGTGGGCAGAGTGTAAACGCAAGGCAATTAAAGCATTCGAGGAAAACACCACAAACGGAAAAAAAAGCGAAACTCGTAATGAAACGCGAGTGCAATGAACCGAACGCGTCGGCGAATCGCCCGCCATTGCGACGACCATCGAACGTCGCGCAGATGCACCGAGCAAGCCCTTCGTTTCGAGCGGAAGGAAGCACCATCAAAGAAGACGGACGTCCCTCGATCGAAATCCCCGCGTTGCTCGAATCAGCGGTCTTCCTGCCGCCGGCCACTCGTTTGTTCGCGGAGTGGCCGCCGCTTCTCGCCGCTCCGACCGGCCGAGTGGTGGGCGACGCGTCCGGTCGTTGCTTTCGGTCGACGAATCGATCACAAGCTTGTTTATTCGACGAAATGATGGGCAGCAATCAACAGGCGTCATTGAGCTCGACTTTGACGGCCGCTTCCTCCTTGCCGCTCTCCCACTCGCCGTCCCCCGACTCCTCCCGACGGCCGCCGTCCACTTCCGCTTGGATGAACGCCCGCATCTCCTCTTCGTCCATCGCGTCTTCGAGTTTCGGGTCGAGGGCGAGCAGCCGGCCGATCCGCTCGTCCGTCGCGCTCTTTTTCTTCCGCTCGCCCTCCCGTTGCCGCCGCCCGCTCGATTCGGGCCGCTTGCTGGGAACGGCGCGCGACTGGACGGCGGCGAAGTTTGTGGTCAGATTACGCAGCTTCGCGTATTGCTCCTGCAAGCGGGGGATGGATGAGTTGGATGCGGAGAAGTGACTGACCGGTGCAATGCGGACAGCTTCTTTTGTCGGATAGTCGAAGCTGTAGCGCACGAAATTGTGGATCTTCTGCTCATGCGATCTTCGGTTCGTTGGCTGTGACTGACCGATGCCGCACACTGAACACGTAAATTTTCCGTGAGTGGCGGCGTGTGATGCCGCGTGTTGTGTGCCAACATACTTCCGCAAGACGCCGCACACTTCGCAGTTCTGAACGAAGAAACGTTACCCAGTAGTGGATCGAAACTCTCACTCCGTAAGGTCGGCCGCGTGTGCATTGCGTCACAAAGGACTCGCGAGCGCTCTCTGTTTTCATCTGTACCGCAGCGAAGTTTGTGGTCAAGTTCCGCATCTGCACGTATTGCTCCTGCAAGCGACGAAGATGAGTTGAATTAGTGAGGATTAACCGGTGGAATGCGGGTGACTTCTTTCGTCTTCCGGTCGGTCCTGTCGCGCACAAAATTGTGAAATTTGGATTCGTGGGCTAGTCTGCAATCGGCTCGCTTGAAACCGATTCCGCACACCGAACAGAGGAATGTTTTGAACGTTTTGGCGTGTGCTGCGACGTGGTTTCTACCAACCAGCACAAGCGGGATTCCACACTCATTGCAGTTCTAAACAGCACATCAGAAAAGCCATAGTGAGTTGAAAACCGTACCGAATTCAATTTAGGCACTTTCTTCGCAAAACGTACGCCGGGTATCTTCGATTCAGCTTGAACTTTCGCAAAGTTTGCCCCCACTGCTGTGTACTTCTGCACGTCGTTCTGAAAAGAGACTGTAAAACAAGAATCGATGTCCAACAAACGTCCGAAATGTCGATTGCTCCCCGAAATCCTTTATCGGCTGTCTGTCGCTCGAATCGGTGCTGCTGGTGTTCGTGTCGATTTCGTTTCGAACTATCTGTGAAGTAAAGACCACACAAGGAGCAGCAGAAACCGTGATTTCTTAAGTGCGCGTCCACGTGTCGGCGATAGCCTCCGGGATTGTCCGTCAGCAAACCGCAGGTAGGGCACATGAACTAAATTGGACATCAGTTTTCTTTGTAATCCTACTTACACGTTATTCGAATTTTTCAGTGACTTCAAAGAAATCCGAATAACAAAAACTCACTCGTGGATTTGTAAGCGGAACACCGGCTCTTTTAGCCTCCATTTGGACCATCGCAAAGTTTGTGCCCACTTGTGTGTACTTCTCTAAATCGCTCTGAAACACCAGAGCATAGTCAGAAACACACTACAGCACACGGACCAGCGGGATCTTTATGGCGCCGCTGTACGGTTTGTCCTCCTCCTGGCGCTCGAACTTGTGATGCTTCTGTTCGTGGATATTTCGGTCGCGTGTATTTAGGTAGAAAGTTCCACAGAAAGAGCAAACAGGCCCTTGGGTTCTTAAATGCCCGTTCAAATGAAATCGGTATTTTTGTAAATGGACGGCTACAAAGCCGCACGTCGAGCAAGTCAACTAAAAGCGGACGGTAAGCGATCATGAAACAAAAGGTATGACAACTTCGCTTGTTTTGCTTGCCAAATCTATCGCAGCACCCACAGTTTCCGATGCATCTTCCGCAAAACTGTGGTTGACGTGCTCGGATGGAGCGTTGGATTCGACTCCGTCCGTGCGTCCCACCGCATTTCCGTCATCGTCAGCTCCGCCCGCTTCATGCTGCTGCCCGCTTTGTTCGAACTGGCTGAAAGCAGAAATAATTGCTTACAATTCTTTTTTGTTTGCTTACTTGATCTCCGGTTTGGGTTGCCGAACGAGCTCGTCGACTGCGGTCACTTGCTTCTTCCTCTTCTTCCGTTTCTTGCGGGCAGTCGAGGTGTGCGTGGGCTCTTGCTTCATCGCAGGTCTTTGCTGGACTTGAACGTGCAGTTCTTGCTGCTGGCCCGCTTCTACGACGGCGGGCTCCTGTTTCACGCGGACAACGGCCGAAGGTCCGACGAGCGGTGCTTCTCGTCCGTCACTTTCGTCGATGATCACGACAGGCGGCGGTCCCGTGCGAACGCGCTTCTTTTGGGGCGGGCGCATCGGCTTGTATTCGAATGTGTCGAGTTCTTTTTCGTACGCGCGTTGTTGAGCTCGAGTGCGCTTCGTAAGAACTCGACCGTCCATGTCTAAAACGAAATAGTAAGAAGAAGACGACATCCTAAAAGGCAGCTTTCGAGCTGTGAACGGGCTCCAACGTGTCTTTCGTTCGACTTTCGACGCAAAAGCTGAAAACGAGTGAGCGTCAAGGTTGCCGCTCGATGATTACGCGATGCGCGACCGGCGGAACTCGCGGTCGCGCCCCCACGCGGGGCAAATTGCCTCACTTCGAATAAGGTAACTCATCGACCTCTACTGAGCGCCACTTTGCCAGGGATGCCCGCGGGGCGCGCAAAGGTTATTCAGAAGATCGAAAGGAAGCACCACCTAATGTGAAAGAAAAAACTATTGAAACGTTCTCTGTTGCGTTTGCTCTTTCAAAAAGCCGAATGCGGTACAAAAATTAACAATCGCGCATTGCGCACTACAGCTTACTGCTTGTGCAACGCAGTCCCCATCCCGATTGGAGGGCGGCCGGCGAGCGGCGGGCAGGCGGCAGGCGGCGGTCGTCTCGTCCACCCGCCCGCCCGCTCGTCCTCCCGGCCGCTTCCCGCCCGCCTCTCCGCCGGCCGCTCCGCCTTCTCCGGAGTGTCGACGCTCGCCGCGCGGCCTCGCCGACGGGAGGGCGCCGCTCGAGCGGCCGCTTTGTGTTCCCGACGGGCGGGCGGGCGGCTGCCGCCGAGTGGTGGGCGGTCGGAAGGGGGCACTCCAGGCATGGCTGCGGGCCGGGCCGACCCGCGGGCCGGGCCGGGCCGGGCCGGGCCAGGGCCGTGAAAGTGGGCCCGGCCCGCGGGCCGGGTCGGGAGGGTGGGCCCGCGGCCCGGCCCGCGGCCCGGAAGAAAAATAAAAAAGAAGGAAAAAATTGAAAGACGTCGTCCGGCAAGAGGAAACTAATGGACGCATTTCGGTACTTCTGCTGTTAATGACTCTCCTCATTTTTGCCGTTTGCATCTCCCTGATTTAAATCTTGAAAGCCCCTTCAAAATGTCATTTGTACCCCCTCACAACTGCAAATAGTACACAAAAACATTAACTACCTAGAGACAGAGATCCCTTTTGTCTCATGCCATCTAGATCGTTATTTTTACAACGTAGGAATTGTGTGTTTTTACTCACGAGTGTCAGCAATTGCGATTGCTAGCGTGACCGTCAATATGCTTTATACCCAAAGGTTCAACTAACAGAAAGAATTTTATAGATGACAAAAAGCGAGTATATGCAAACAGCAGAAAGAAAAAAGATCCGAACAGCAAAAATACGACTTTTTGTTCATTTTTTGAAAAATTTCGACCAGTTATTCTTTATTTACTGTTTTGCCTCCGGGTCGCGGGCCGGGCCGGGCCACGGGCCCAAATCTTACGGGCCGGGCCGGGCCGCGGGCCGGGCCCTGAAATGTCGGCCCGGCCCGGCCCGCAGCCATGCCTGGGGCACTCCACACGGCCGTCCACTCCTGCTGTTCGCCTGTTCGGCCGCCTTCTTCCCCAACGCTTTCCGCGGCCACTCGGCGGCAGCGTCGAACGAGCGGCGTCCTCCAACGGACCAAACGGAACGCAGCGGCCGGCCGACGACCCAAAAAGGCGGCCATTTGCGTCCTCTCTGCCAGTTGGAACGAAATCAAAACTAAAAATGCAAAACCTTTCGCTCGCCATATTCCCGTTCGTCCTCTTGGACCCACAGGGGACACATTCGTCCTACCGGTGTTTCGGGGTTACTGACCGACTTCCCCGGGCAAGGCACATCCGGTACGAGACGAGTCAACCAAGTCTTCATTCCGGTTCGCACACCGCTCTAAACAGCTGGATAGGGGACGTGCCTGACAATCAATTGCCAAATGCCGTGAACCCGAACACGGCGCGGAATTGACCGCTTGAACGACACCCAGCCACTCAAAACAAGCGCACTAGCCACTGCACCACCGAGTTTGTTGCGGGCGGGGCGGAAGTTCGGGCTTTTAAGCCGCAAGTGGGCGGGCCGTGTGCGCGCTCGCTGGTTCGTTTCCGCCCGCTCACTGCGACATCGTGGAGAGGGCGGTTCGACTGCAGTTTGCTGCTCCGCCTGACTGCCGCCTGACTGCAGCCGCAGCCGACGTCCTCTTTTTCTCATCTAAAATAGCTGAAGCTGAAGGCCGCAGCCACGATCTTCGAACTCGGTTGGGCGTCCACTCGTGATCGCCGAAATGAAACAAACCTTCCGGCGGTCCTCGTCGCCGCCGCCGAGCAGTGAGAAGAGCGGGCGACGCGTCCGAAAGTTCTCCGCAAATCCGCGGCCACTCCGCCCATTCGCCCGTCTGCTCGCCAATTGGAAGCCCCCGAATTCACGACCACGAGAGCGGCCAGGAGCGGCGTGTTCGAGCTGCTGTGTGTGAGAGTGAGGGACAGCTGCTGCACGGGCGAGTGGACGAAAGCCCCCGGCAGTTGGGGCCAAGAACCAATCGACCGCGTGTTCCACCCACCGAACCAACGGGCAGCCGACTGAGGACTCGGCCACTTCAGAACGGCCGCCGTCCTCTTCGCTCTCGCCGCTCCCGCCGCCGCTCGAAGCGGACGGCGCGGTCGCCTCGAAACGGCGTCGAGAAGAAGCGAACCGAAAGCTCGTCGCTCGACGGAACGAGAGGACTCCTTCGTTTCGACCACCCCCTCCTGCTTGCCGCCAATCCATCGGCCATTCAACATGTGCTCGCCGCATTCGCTTCTCGTGATGGGCGGCTTCCTCCGGCCGCTCCGTCTAATGCTAGTCAGTTATTGCGTTTTTACATGCTTTCCAATGAGGCTTGACTGTTTATTGAATAACCCGATCACATTACGCAACACACTGCTTAGAGAAGAAGAGCGCCCGAGGAGCCGCCGAGAGCGGAGAGCAGCGAGTCGAGGACTTTCTCCAGTTGGGGCAGGAGTTGTTGGACGAAGTCGAGCGGCAAGACGCCCTCCGGGACGCCCAACAGGTCGGTCAGCTGGCCGAGAACGCCGTTCAGGATGTCGAGCACGCCGCCGGTGAGCTGCGTGACGTCGCCGAGGAGCGTGCGCAGGAGGCCGCCCACGTTGCCGAGCAGGTCGTTCAGGAGCTTCTCGACGGCCTTGAACAGGTTTTGGAGGAATTTGCCGAGGTCGACGTTGGCGGGGACGTTGAGCAGAGTGCGCAGCTCGTCCAGCAGGCCGCCCACCACGCCGTCCACGCCGCTGCCCTCCAGCGGCTGGACAGAGTCGACGGTGCAGGTGAGCTGCGTGAGGATGGAGTCGAGACGCGTGAGGATCGAGAGCAGCTGCACGAACTGGGCGGGATCGACGGTCGCCGGCAGGTTCAGCAGCTTCACGATCTTCGTGAGGGCGCCCGGCTGCTTGCAGCCGCCCAGCAGGCCGGTGACCTCGCCGACCACCGGCTGCGCGTTCCCGGCCACGCCGTTCACCGTTCCGAGCAGTCCCGAGAGAGGTCTTTCGTGAGCGGCTGGGCAGCCGCGGAGGCGACCAGCAGAACGAAGAGAACGGCCGTGGAAGAGCGGGTTATTTTTGAGTTGAGCGAAGAGAAGAGGAACGAGGGGATGGAGGAGCGAGTGAGGGAGTGGAGGATGCCGACTGCCCGCTCGACCGTCCGCTGATCGACCGCCTGCAATTCGAATCTCCCCGGGCGGATAGAAAGCGGCAGTCCAACCGAAGCAGGCCGGACGAGTGTCCACTGGAACGGGCGAGCTGAACGAAACGACGAGCAGCAGAAGGCGGCGGCGAGCGCTCCTTTCCGCCAGTCGTCGTCGCTCTTCTCTCGTCCCCGCCCTCGTGTCCAACCGACGGGGAACTCAGCCGTTGAAAGGAGCGGGAGCAGCGGCAGTCGACCGGCGCCTCTGTTTCGACGAGACGCCCACTGCCGTTCGAGAAGACCGCATTCTTCCGCTCCCTCGCCCACTCGCTCGTGCGGGAACAATCGGAGGAGCGAGCCGTTCGGATCCACGGGCGATCGGCAGCGAGCGGGGGCGACGAACAACCGCCGGAGACACAAAAGCCGCTCCTGCCCGCTCTTTGGACATCGCCCTCGATTCTGGGAAGTCCTCTTCGAATCGGTAGAAAGGAACGAATCCATCGCCGTCTCGATCGAAGCCGTCGAAGAGCTGCCGGCCGCCGCTCTGCCGCTCGTTCGTTCGGTGGGGACGGTCGAGGGGACGGCCGGGGGTTGAATTTGCCCTCCGCTCGCCTCCCGCTCGCTTCTTTCCAGCCGGCCGAGTGCAATCCCACGGCCCTCCACTCGCCGCCTTCCCCCTCCGACCGGGCGAGCGAGAAGGGGGCAGCTCTCCTACTCTCCCTTCCTCCTCATCCGCTCTTCCCGCTCTCCGCCCTCATGAGTAGGGAGTTCACCCCGGCCACTCACTCACTCGTGCCGCCGTCTTCGTCCTCCTACTCGCCCCCCATTGAGTGGCTGGAGTCCCCAGCCGGCGGACGGAAGCGCGCGCTGGACGCAACGAACGGCCGCTCGCGAGTCTCCGCTTCTTCGCTCAAAGCGGCCACTCGCGCTCTCCTCCCGCCATCCGAGCGGCGAGCAGGAAACGAGGCGGCGATCCGAGCAAGCGGCGAGTGCAACTGGTTGGCTCCGCTTTCTGCTTCGTCGGCGGGCGGGACGAATCGTTTGGTTCGACTCCTTCCTCCGATTGACTCGTCGTTTGCGGCTGCTGATCTAGTGTGTTTAGCGGTTGAAAAAAAAGGAAGCGAGAGTCAGCGGCCGAAGGCTGCTCGTTCCTTTTTTCCGGTGCTGCATGCCTGACGACTCCGCTCAATGGCAGTAGGCGGGCGAGTGAAAAGAGTTACGGAAGTGAAACTCGCTTGTGGCGCACAGCTTTTCTTTCGGCGCCAGTTGATAGTCGGAGCTCAATTCGACTGTTACGACGCGTCGGAAGTCGAACGATAAAATGTGTGAATGAAAGACGTTTATTTATGCGGCCATTTAGACGAAAGAACAACAGAAGAGAGTTGACTCAGTACATTCACCGAAAGAGCAAAATGTCAATGCGGACGCCGTTGTGGACGTGGGAGCACGCGTGCGTTACCCACTTCGCCTCCTCGGTGGTGCGTTTTTTGCGCTTCCATCCCAGATGCTCCATCGCTTGGGCACGAGACACGTGCTTCCAGCGCTTCTGAAACAGACGGTCAGCAGCGGCGGAACAAGAAAAAACGAACGCCGTTGCACATGAAAGCCCTCAAAATGTCGTCCTTCGATCGGAAGCCCGCGTCTCGCATCAGCGTGGCGAATTCCATCGCGTTGGTTTTGATGTCCTCCACTTGCTTCAGATCGGAAGGTCGCTGTAAACACCAGGCGATTTAGTGAAGAAAGAGCAGTTACTTACAGTAACGGAGAACCACGTGTCGGAGATCCATTCGAGTTGGAAGTTGCCGTTGATGGCCCGCAAGTGCCGAAGGACTTGCAGCATCCCGTCACTCGCCATGGTCATGCCCCGAATGACGAGTTCTTGCAGGCGATCGTCATGGTCGAGCGGTCCGCAGTCGCGCAACCGGTGGAGGCCACCGGTCGTATCGCGAAACACCTTAAGCTCCATGCACGGGGCCTTCAGGCGGAAAAGATCCGCAAAGTCTGCAAAGAGAAATGGAGACGCGTTGTCCGCATTCACTTACACGGATGCTCCTTGTCACGAACGGCGTAATCGGAGAAAACAACCACTTCGAGTTGAACTTTCCGCTTCCGCAGCAGCGTCGCGATTCGAAGCTCGTTAGTGTCCAGCTTGGTCACGCTGCCGGGCAGCGAGTCGCAGAACATGTCCACAAACGGATACTTCAACCGCGCGGTGTTCACTCCGATCGTGATCGACGACGGCCAAAAGCCCTCCACCTCGATCGACTTGAGCAAGGGCAGCGCTGAAACAAAAACGAAGTGAGTAAAACGGATGATTATACGGGGGCTTACCGCGCAGTTTTGCCGCGATTTGCATCCACTGGAACATCAAGCGAAAGTTGACGCTGTCCGGAGCAACTTTCCACTTGATCTTGATCTCAGTCAGCTCTCGGCAAAACCCGAGGACAAGGGCAACGTCCTCGAAACTCTGGGCGGAAAGCACATTCTGCACCGAGAAGTCGACAGAACCATCGGATTTGACAGTGAGCGTCGCTTTTCCGGCTTCTACCGGATCCTCGGCCATTTCGCCTGAAAATCGTAATATATTCGAAAAAATTGCCAAAACACGTGATTTTGGACGAGTTTTTTACTCAAAGACAACCAAAAGCACCCGAGTATTTTTGAGAGTAATTGAAGAAAAGAAACTCACCTTGCCGGACGAGAACTTCGAGCAAAACAAGCCGAAATCCCACAAGGCGAAGAGCGGGCGAGCAAGCGGCGGAGCGGCGAGCGCGAGGGGCAACGGAACGCCAAACGCGCCTTCGAGCTCCGCGGCGAGAAAGCGAGTGGGCGTCCCGTCCGCCCGCCCGCCTTCCGCTCGCTCGAGGGGGCGGCGGGCACGAGTGAGCGGCCCCTCCGAACGAGCAGGCGTTCGAGAATCCGCCTTCCACTCCCTCGTTTGCTGGAGGGCGGCCGAGTGGCCGGCGGAGGGCGCTGAGAGGCGGCGGTCGGGCGGGGCTTCGCGACGGCGGCCGCCCACCCGCCGGCTTCCTCGCGGTCGTCGCTGAAGCTCCCCGTCGAGCGTCGTGGGGGCCACTCGATCGAACAGCCGGCGAGAAAAGAACGGAGTTCCCGACCGCGAGTGGGCGGCCGCTTCTTCTGCGGGGCGGGCGGGTGGGTTCTTCCGCCCCGACCGGCCGCTCGCCCCCCATAGACCTCGAGCGAGACGGCCGCCGACTGCCGAAGCGGTCGGGACGGGCGGCTCCTCTCCACGCGGCGTCCTCTTCGGCACGCGGCCCCCCTCATGGGTGGATGGAACGAGTGATCTCCCGCCCGCTGCCGAGTCTGCTGCACGTTTATTCGACGAAATGATGGGCAGCAATCAACAGTCGGCAATCACTCGACCTTGACGGCCGCTCCCGTCTCTCTGCTCTCCCACTCGCAGGCCTCCGTTTCTTCCCCACTGGAGTCGATCCGCTTGCTGGGCACTGCTTTGGATTGGACGGCGCCGAAGTTCGTGGTCAGGTTCCGCAGTTGCACGTACTGTTCCTGCAAGCGGGGGGGATGAATGGTAGAGATAAATGTAAGTGAGGGGACTGACCGGCGGAATGCGGATCACTCCTTTTGTCTGCCAGTCGGCTCTGTTCCGCACGAAACTGTGGAATTTTGTTTCGTGAACACGACAGCCTTCCGATCGTGTAAAACCGATTCCGCACAACGAACAACGAAACTTTCCGCGAGTATTGGCGTGTGCTGCCATGTGTTGTACGTGCCCGCGGACAAACACGAGACCACATTTTTTGCACTTGAAAACGATTAAGCGATACTGGAGCAGCCCAACTTACTTCATTGCGCCGTTTACAGAGTTTCACAAAGCTTTCGCCTGGGTTCTTCGCTTCCGTTTGAACTTGCGCGAAATTCGTGCCCACTTGTTTGTAGCGCTTCAGCTCGTTCTAAAATGGCGGGACTGTAGAAAAAAGAACTGACAGGCAAACCGATGGGATTTTGATGGCACCCCGAAAGCCCTTATCAATCGGTTCGCGCTCAAATCCGTGTAGCGCTCGTTCGTGGTTATTTCGGGTGGTACTTTCTTCTGATTTAGTACCGCAGAACGAGCAGCAATAACCGCGCCTTCTCGCGTGGACGCCCAGATGATTGTTGTAAGCAGCTGCGAGTGAGGTCCCAAAACCGCAGATTGCGCACACATACTAAAACGGAAACTGAGTCTTCAACCGGACGACCGAACGCACCCGTGCTTCTGCGGGCTGGCCGGCCTTTTTCGCGTTCTTTTGGACGTCCGCAAAGTTCTTCCCGACTTGCGTGTACTTGTTCAGATCGTTCTACAACGTGGCGCCATTAAACGAACGTCCACCCGCAAACTTACTAGCGAAATCTTGATGGCGCCGTTGTATCTCTTGTCTGCTGCTTGCCGTTCGAAGCCGTGATGCTCTTCCTCGTGGACGTTTCGGGCTCTGCTTTGCTTAAAGAAGATCCCGCACAATGAGCAACGGAAGCCGCTTGTTTTCAAATGTCCATTCAAGTGCCCTTCAAAGATCTGCGGATGCTTGCTCACGAAGCCGCAAGTTGAGCACGTGAACTAAAGGTGGACAGCGGGCAATCATGAAACAAAACAAATAACGAACGTGGCTCCTTTTGCTTGCCGAATTCACCACACTGACAAGAGTTTCTGTAGCAAGTTCCGTTGGAACGTCGTTGGCGGGCTCGGACAAAGCATTGGATTCGACTCCGTTCGGCTGTTCCGTCGTGTTGCCGTCAACGTCGAGTTCATTGGCGGCCGGCGTGTTGTCGGCGGGTTCTCGCTTGACGCGCCCGCCATCCGGCAGCTCGCCGTTGATTTGAACGAGCAGTTCGTGTCGGTCTCCGGTGTCCTCAGCGGCGGGCTCCGCTTTAACGTGGACGACGGCCGGCGGTTGGAGTGTGGGCTGCACGGGCAATGCCTCGCGCTCGCCGTCCTCGTCGATGATCACAACTGGTGGCGGTCCTGGGCGGGGGCGCTTCTTTGGGGGTGGGCGCATCGGTTTGTACTCGAAGGCTTCCAGTTCCTCCTCGTATTGCCTCTGTTGGGCGCGAGTCCGCTTAGTAAACACACGGCCCTCCATCCTGAAAAGGAAAGGCTGTAACGAACAGACGGATCAAGCGGTGGACAAAAATAACGCGTCTTTTGCCCAATTTATCTCGCAAAACGAAACAAAAAACAGAATGATTCCCGCGTTAAGAGTCCGCACAAGGAGTAGGCCGCCATCACACTGAAAGTCACTTTCCTCTTGTGCTAGCAAGAAACAGCGGTCGGCAGCGGCAATGACCGCGAGGCAGCAGGAACTCCCAATTCGTTGAGCAGCTCGAAGAAAAGATGGACAACGCAAGAGAACCCGCTTCAAACGGGCCTTCCTTCCACCACTCGACTCATGCAACGCGATGAAAGCAATAGCGCACGGCTGACTGCTTTTGGTCGACGGATCGCGCAAAACATAAGCGGAGGGCGTTCGAGCAGAAAGTGAGTGGAAAAAGCGATTTTTAGTCACTCAACGCGTTCGCGCCAGAAAAAAAGAGCAGGTGCCGCTCGCGTTCGGAGATCCAAAAGCCCCCACGACGCCTGTCCCCTCCGCTCTGCGATCGCCCGCCCGCTCCCTCATAAATCACCCGCCCGACCTCCGCCCTTTTCGTTTGCCTGTTCGAACCTCCTCCTTTCGCCCCAAGTGCTCGCTTGTACCGATCGCCTGCTTTCTGGTCACTTCTTCCTGCCGTCGGTCGAAGAACAAAGTTCTATGAGGCGTGTGCAGGAGGCCTTGAAGTCGGTTGAGTGCCGACGCTCCAAAAATTCAGTGGTCTCAGTGGTTCTTGTAGAGAGGCGTCCAACTTCGGTTTATTACTCGAAACGATCAAGCAAAATAATTCATTCACAAAGAGGGGCCCATGGAGCGGCCGAAGAAGAACGGGATGCGTTCTCATGGGAGATGAGGAAAGCGAACGGGCGATCCGCGCGGAAGTGGACGGGGTCGGAGTCCAATCTTCCGTTGCAGTAGTAGAAATTCGCCGCCGTCGCCGCCGCCGCTTCACAACCGTCCTCGCTGACCTGAAGCAAAAGAATAGAAGAGCGATGATGCCACAAAGCTCACCTCGATGAAGGCTTTATGGAAGCCCTCGAAAATGTACAGGCGCTCGTCGGAGATCCCGCTGAAGTCCGCGGTCGGCTCGAAACCCTCCAAAAAGCCCAGCTTCTGCAGGATCTCCTTCAATCCGAACTCTGCTTCGATCTTGAAGCGGGGCAGTTCGACCTGCAACGAGTAGATGAGTAAAGAACCAATCACTCGACGCTCACGTCCACTTCCCTCCACTCCGAGCGGTCCATCAGGTCGAGCAGCCGGGCGCCGTCCACCTTCTGCAGCCAAGCGGAGAGTCCGTCCTTCTCTTTTGGCAGAAAGGCGGTGAACATCGTCTCGCGGTTATTGAACGGGAGCTCCACCACTTGCACGTCGTTCGTCTCGGCGTAGTTGGCATCCATCCTCTCCTTCATCATTTTGACCTGAAAAAGGAGTGAAGAGAAAGGAGTGAAGAGAAAGGGGTGATGGGGAGCTCACCGTTCGCTCTTTGTCCTCGTCGACGAAGAAGGTCGCCTCCGCCGTGGACCCGACGTCGAACGTTACCCGCCAGTCGCCCTGCAAAGCGGTTGTTTGAATCGAAGGAGAGAAGCAGTCGATACACTCGGCGCTCACCTTGAAGTAGACGGCGTTCACGAGCAGCATCCTGGTGAGGACATTCACGTCGCCCGGCGAACGCAGGTCGCGGATCTTCTGGTGGGTGGCATTCGCAACGAACGCGTTGATCTCCGCGACCGCTTCCTCCGCCTGCCGCCCGAAGTCCACCTGCTGAAAGGCGGCGCCGAAATTTGCGGCGAGCAGCGCGCGGTAGGCGGCCTTTACGTGCAGGTCGTGGGCGACGTAGACACGATTGACCAGCTCGAGAGCAACCGATCGATTGCCGGCGGTCAGCTGGGCGAACGTCTGGTGGAAGGCCGAGTCGAGAGCGTCGCCCCTGTTCGCGCCGAAACGGTGATGATTGGACGAAACAGACGTATGCGATGTGTGCGGCCCGTGGTCCAGTGATTAGCGCAAAAGATTGCCGTTTCTTTGAGGGCCCACCCAAGTTCACACTCAAGAGCATCAAACCGACCTCGGGCGAACACCCGTTCGAACTCGCGCCGCGTGTCCCCGCCGGCGCCCGCGAATGCCAGCGAGAGGGCGAGCGCGATGGAGATGGGCGAGAGGATCAGCGAGCCATTCGAGATCGCGGCCGCCTCTCGCAGCAGGCCGACGGCGAAGTCGGTTTGGACGGCGGCTGCCATCTTTTGAGGTGGAAGGAAGACGAGGGCGTGGACTAACGAACGGAGCGAAGGTCGAGGCGAAGGGTGGCCAGTCGTCCACTCCTCGCCGGCTACGCGGCACTCCTCTCGCCCGCCAGACGCGCGTCTTTCCGCCAGACGTTTAGCCGCGTGTCAAGTGGACAAAACAGAAGGATCGCGCGTTGCCAGCGACAAATCGCCGGCGTTTCTTTCGGCGGCGGAGCGAGGCAGGGCACAACAGCCGCGCCAACCGCTTTCGTTCACTCCGTACAACAGAATTTCGACCACACCACCTGCTGTTGCCGCACGTAGCCGTGAGCCTCGGAGTCAAGCGTGTTGTGCACACGGCTGGACGGGTGAGCAGATACGTCGAAAAATTTCGGATGAGCGCGAAACCTGCAACGCCTTTTCTACTTGCTACCAATCTGCTCTCAATTGATCTCAAAAAAGGCGAGTTTAACACGTTATGTTTATTCAGCAACAGTAGACACATCCCAATCAGTCCAGAAAGACGTAACAGAGAAGTTGAATAATGGAACACAAAATAAACAGGAAAATGAACCCACAGCCAGAAACGAATGCAAACTGCCCCCAGTAGACTCCGTCGTTCCAACAGCGGGCATGTTCTGCGGACGCCGCAAATCCACCGAAGCAACAAAAAAGCCACAGCCCGAGTCCAAACGTGTAGAAGTCGCCCAGGTTCATATGCACGAACGCGATCAACGCGCCGATGCACTCACCCACCCACGCAATGAAGGCACGAGGATAGCGGCGCCAGTCGTCACAAGCGGCTTCCTTCTGCTTGTTGCCGGCTTTTTTCGGCTCGTTCGGCCGCTGCTGCGGCTGCTGGTCTTCTGTCGGGCTCTCCAGTTTGTTCTGCTTGTCCACTTGGTGCCGCCCATCCGATGCGCTGCGTTCCGCTCGAAGCTCGTTGTTCGCGACCGGCGCTTTCAGTTTGTCGCACTTGACTGTCGGCTCGCTCGGTGGAGCTCCCAGCTGTTCGATCATTCGCCGGACCTCGGCGGTGTGAGCGGCGAGTTGATTGGAAAGCTGATCGATGCGGAGTTTCGTGGTCGCCCGCTCGTCGCTCAACTCCGCCCGCAGTGCGGCGACTTCTGCTCTCCACTCGTCAATGGGCTGCGGCGCGAGTTCCTGCGTGTTCTTCTGCAAGGACAAGGGATCAGAAAGTGGTTCTTAACACAGACGGTCCACTCACCCGCTTCTTCCCCTTGATTCGAATCGACACGGAGGTCGGCGAGTCCAAGTCGAGGTCGAGAGAACGGACGTCTTGCTTCTTTTGAGCACTTGCAGCGAGCGGCTGAAATCAGGAGGAAATCGAAGCGGTTCCAACCGAAAGCCACTCACCTTGACCATTCCGACGGAGCGAGCAGAAAGGCGGACGCGTTCGAAAGATCTGCTCGAATGGCCACTTGTGTGAACGAACCGACCGAATGCCGATTGCTGCGGTCGGGGGTCAAAGTCGAAAAGTCCCGCAGTCATTCGTGGGAGAGCGGGCGGTTCGTTGTGTTTCGTTTGTTGAGTATGTCAAATCACTTGGTCGTCGCTATTGGAAATCGACAAGCAAGAGGGGACGTTCGCCCATCTGATCCTCCAGCTTTTTGCCGCGTTCATCTGCCGGCCGTAATTCGGAGCGCTCATTCATCGCGACATTCCTGCTCGCTTTTTCGCCCCGTTTTTCCGCCGCTCGCACACGTGCACGCGTCGCCCGTTCGACTCGGCGGACGCTGCCGCCTGAAATTCGAAATGCGAGCGGCGGCGGGGGGACGCGCCAGACACGAGGGCACTCGTTTGGATCGAGTAAGGCAGCGTGGTTGGGGATTGGTTCGCTCGGCGCTTTCTGCTTGCCAGTCCGTGATTTCAACCGTTTAGCGACTGCTCGCACAAATGCCCGTATTAATGGACGTTCCCATGATTGTCGGAGTTGTTTTGATCTTGATAACCAACGACTCAAAGGCACCGGCAGCTTATGCGGTCCGCCGATTGCAAAAAGCCATTCGGCAGAAGGCGGCGGCGAGTCCAGCGGGGGCGGGCGGCTCGCTGATCGCTTGAGTGCGCGCCCCTTGACGAAGCGGCTTTCTTTCTTTGTTCTCGGTGAAGAGTTTGGCGCGGGGTAAGCGCGTTTGTTTTTTGCTGCTCGATCGCCGCGATTCGTCTCATTGCTTTAGTTATTCGTTCTCACTTTTCAGCAATGGACGGTCGAGTGTTCACAAAACGAACACGCGCCCAGCAGCGCGCGTATGAGGAGGAGTTGGAGACGTTCGACTACAAGCCGATGCGCCCACCACACGAGAAACGCCGCCGCCCCGATCAAACGATCGTCGTGATCATCGACGCGGACGGCGAGCGGGAAGCAGAACCCCTGCAAGAGGTGCACCACGTGTCGCCCGCCATCGCCGAACCACTCGAGGAAGCCGAAGAGCAGCTAGGAGCTCCTGTTCGAGTCAAGGAGGAGTCCCGAGTGAAGCACGAGCTCGCCGATGATTCAACCGATCGGAAGAAACGCAAGAAGAAGAAGCGCGGGAGCAAGACGGCCTGCAAGCTTTCAATCGTCCAACAAGTGAAGCAGGAGAGCGGGTAGGAAAGAAATAGTTTCGGATTGATCGGCTTATTTCCAGCGAGCTCCAGCAAGTCGACCAGTCTCGCGAAGCGATGACCGAGGAGTCGGAATCGCACGCTTCTGCCGATGGCGAGAGTTCTTCGGAGCGAGAAGCCGAACATGAACCGGATACTCCGTACGGCACTGAAGATGAGGCGTCGGATGAGAGCGCGAGCGAGTGGGCGGACGAAGCCGACCAAGTGCGTCTCCTCGTCTTTCCCAACGATCCTTCTTTGCGTTCAGCTCACGTGCTCAACCTGTGGATTCGTGGCCATCCACGGAACGCATTATCGCCAGCATCTGGACGGACATGCGAAAACGAGGGGGTTTCGATGTTCGTTGTGCGGTGTGGTGTTGAGCACGTGTTCAAACCGGAATCTTCACGAACGAAAGCAGCACGCATTCGAGCGGCAAGAAGCGGACAAAAATTGCAAGGGCGCCATCAAGATTCCGCCGGTTTGTGCTTGCTGGGCTGCCTTTGTTTACTCCAAGCGTTCAGGAGAACCTGAAGAAATTCAGGCAAGTGGGCACGAACTTCGCCGAGGTCCAAGCGGAGGCAAAGGTCGCCGGGTTGGTTAAGCCACGCGTGAGTTAACTTCGCTTTAATTCGCTGTTTGAATTTGCAGCTGTATTCAAGTCATCTGATTTAGTTCGAGTGCCCGGCGTGCGGCTTTGTCACCGACTGTCCGCCCGCCTACCGCAACCACGTGAAGGCGCATTCGAATACGCAAGGCTTTTGCTGTTCTTTTTGTGGCCTTTTGTTTGAACGACCTGGTGTTCGAAGACTGCACGAACAAAAGCAGCATGGGTTCGAACGGAAGAGGAAAGACTGGACGTAGGTCGGCGCGATCAAAATTCCGCTGGTGCGCGCGCGCTTTAACAAACGCCTCATTTATCCTTTTGTTTAGAGCGATCTGAGCAAGTACAAGCACGTGGGGTCGAATTTTGCGCAGGTCCAAATCAAAGCGAAAGAAGCCGGCGAGTCGTTTGCTCGACCTGCAATTAAAGGCCGCAAAGTACGTTCCCGCCTTCACTTGATGTTGGTCCGCTTTGCAGTGTTGCAACGAATGCGGCATGTGGATGTACCTTCTGACTCGGCACAAGCCGTGCCATGCGGACAGAGAGGGGAAGTTTCTCTGCTCATTCTGCGGGATCGGCATGGCGTCGGCAGACCGACGACGAGAACACGAGTCCACATACCACAACCTTGTGCGGCACAGAGTCGACAATCCGACGAAAGAAGCGATCCATATTCCACCAGTTCGTCTCTCGTTTCATTCAACACATCAATCCATGGCTTGCAGGAGCAATTCGCACAGCTGCGGAACCTGACCACGAACTTCGCCGCCGTCCAGTCGTGCGCTGTTCCCAGCAAAGGGATCGACTTCACCGAAGAGCAGTCCGAAGACGAGGATGAACTCCGAACGTTCAGCGAGTCCGACGAAGAATCCGAGGAAGAAGTCGCCGTCGAGATCGAATGATTGGAGTGTGTTGTCAATCGTTATGTTGTTTTTTGAATAAAACGTGCAGTAAAGAACGTTTGTGAACAAGTGAGAGGCAGCAATTCCTCCACTCTTTCGAAAGCAATCACGTTCGAGCAGATCCACTGGGTGGTTGGCGGAAGATGAGTGTCCCGGCCGAGTAGGAATCGGAACAACGGAACGAGTGCGTGAGGGCAGGAGCGCTCTTCTTTCCACTCGTTCGTCCTCCCGTCCGCCTGCTCGTCTAGCTGTTTGATGAGTGGGCGGAAGCGCGAAATTCCTCGCTTCTCCGTCTTTCCGCAGTTGCTCGCTTTTTGTGCAGCCCACTCACTGTCTTCTAATTAACTGCGAACGACCAGTGTTCTTCAAACAACAAATCGTTTCATTCGTCTGTAAACAGAAATCGAAAACAAACAGAAACATTAGAGCGAATGAACGAGAAGAAGCCGGTTGATTTACTCGTGATCCAACATCGTCAGGTTCGAGAACGAGGTCGCCGCCGAACTGCTGCAAACAAGCGGGAATTGTGGACTGCTCGTTCCAACACGAACTCACATCGACGAGGCGGTGGGCGTCTTCATGCCGGCGTGCGGCTCCTGCGAGTCGCCGCCACCGTTCACTTCCGAAGCCGAGCAGCTGGAAGAAGCGAGTGAAGGGACGAAAGGAAGCAAGGACTCACTCCACCGCCGTTTGCTCGTAGACGACCTCCGCGCTCTCGGCGTCCACTTCGTTCTGCTCGGGCTCGACGATCGGCTGCTGCTCGAAGCGCGTCAGCTCGAAAGCGAACAGAACGTCCGAAGCGGCGGAGAAGCGGAGCAGCGCGTCCTTCGGGCCCTCCCACAAGAAGATCGGGTCCTGCGCGCTTCCATCGAACAACGTCTCCACGTGCTCTGCAAAGATCAAAGAGTGATTGCTGTCCGCACTCCGAATCCCGGGAACTCACCGCGCACGTACGACTTCTCGCCGTACTTGTTCTCGAGCCACCGACGGACGAACCAGAATCCCTCCTTGTCCTCGGCGCCCGCATCGACGAGACGCAGCTTCATCTGGAATCCTTCGTTCGTTCTTCACCGCTTTCGAGTTGAACAGCGTCTTGATCTTGTGGCCGCCTTTTCCGATCTCGAGCTCGTTGGACCACCAGTCGCGGCCCTCGTGGCCGAGACCGAGCTCCGGCATGAGCAGCTTGAAGCTCTCCGTGTCGGTCGGTCCGATCAGCGGCATCTGGCGAACGAGCGGGTTCGTCTTGAACAGGTTCGTGTAGGGGCGGAGGTTGAAGCAGATCGTGGACGGGCTCGAGTTGTTCGTGGAGAAGGCGTTCACGTCTTTGATCGCGAAGTCGTGTTTCTCCTTCTTGTGGCCGAACCCTGAACAACGAATGAGTCAAAAGAATGAAGAATGAGAGGAAACCGACCGTTCGATCCGAGCAGCTTGCCGTCCGCCGCCTCCAGCCAGACGGCCGTCTGGAAGTTCCGCCAGTTGAGCTCGCCCTTGGGCAGGACGGTGACGGCGAAGGTCTTGGGCTCGTCGCCGTCGAACTCGACGCTCGTCTGCAGGCAGGCGTGCACTCCGCCGGCCGTGGCGATCGGGAAGAGCGGCGAGGCGCGAACTTCTCCCCATCCGTCCGCCCAGTTGCGGTTGAGCTCCGTGTGGGCGGACAGCAGCGTCACGAGCTCGTGGCGGTTCCAACGGAAGGCCGTGGTGTTTCGCTCGGTCCACTCGCACTTGGCCTTCATCATCTCGACTGCGGTTCGTGTAACGAGAAAGAGGAAGGAAGGCTGAAATGAGCAGAAGTGAGTGGAATGCCGAGCGCGTGCGAATGGACAAGCGGGTCACGAACAAAAGCGGAAGGGGATCGTAGGGCTTGCCGCCCGTTGCAATCGACTAAACGACGACGTCAAAAGCAATAACTTCTTGGATTTCCAGTCAAAACGACCGTAAAAAGCGGGTGGAATACTCTTGTCCTCTTTGCAAGCCGACGGACTGCCCGAAATTCGCAGAGCGGCATTCGCAGCAAAACGGAGACGGCCGGCCCGCACCTGCGCGTCTCTCCGCAAAAGCCAAACGACGTGCGAAAGTCATCACTTTGCCCGCTCGTCCGACCGGCCAGTCGCAATTCGCACGGAAACAACGCCGTTCGAGTCGACTCGCGCGCGTCTTTCGGCCCTCCGCCCGTTCGCTTGTTCGGAGAGACGGCGGCCGCTAATGGACGGCGCGAATGAGCAAAACGGAGAGCGATCAAAAGGCGACGCCGATCGCGCGGCCGGCTGGGCGTTGTTTATTTCGGGACGGCGCCCTTGCCTTTGATTGTGATCTCTACTGTGAATCACGGAGGAATGCGCGTGGAATGCGGGGCCAAACATCCACATTATTCCATCATTGGTGACTCAAATTATTAGTCCAATTGCACTGACATAGAGCGGTGAATGACAAGAACAAAAGAGAACACCCCCTCTGCTCCATCAGCCAATACTTCGAGTTCGTGCAGAGGTCACAGGTTTATTAACACGGATCGATTCGCATGGAGTACTCCGTAACGTCCATTCCATCTTCGAGTTCGCATTGCGCATCAGACAAAAGAAAAAGGAAAGACCATTCGGTAAGAGCAACAACGAGAGGAGGAGATCATTGATCGTGGTCGTGAGGTGAGAGCGGCGGGGGAGCGGGCGAGTGGGTGGTTGTCCGGTGGGTGGTGCGGCGGACGATCGTCTGGCGGGTGATCGTGCCGCCGCCGGCGGGCGGCTCGAGCGACGGCTGCGGGATTCCGCTGCGACTTCCGCCGCTTCCGCTCGTCGTCGCCGTCGTTCGGTGGCCGATGGACGTGGAAGCGGCGGCGGGCAGGAGGGCGGGCGCGCACTTGCAATCCCTCAGCCGAAGCTTCATTTTGGCCAACGCGTCCATCGCGTGGTCGTGGTTCGCTTCGCATTCGCGCAGCTTCTGCACGAGGTTGTTCTCGCGTTTGTCGTGCCGCTTTTGGTTCTGCAAGGCGGAAGTGAGCGTGAAGAAGCGAGAGAGTCGGGGGGACGAACCTGATTGATTTCCTCGCGCAACCGCCGAATCTCCCGGTCCTTTTCGGTCCGCTTGTTCGCCTGCACTTGGGAGAGTTTGGAGTTGGAAGTGGTCTGCTCGAGTTGTTTGGCCAACTCGGCGCACTTCTGCGTGATCGCGTAGTTCTCCTGCTCCATGGCGCTGATGGACTTGTGCAGCGCGTGTTTCTCCTTCGAGAAGTCGCGCATCGCCAGGTCGCGGCGGTCGAGCTCCGCTTTCAGCTGAAGCAATCAACCGGTTGATTGAAGGAACAAGCGGAAGGACTCACAGATTCCAGCACCGCTTGCTGTTCGCTCAACTGCCGCCGCGAGCGGTCGAGTTGGGTGGCGTACTCGCTTCCCTGGACTTCGAGCTCGCGGATCCTCGCTTGCCGCTTCTCGCGATCTTGATTCAACTCGAGCACGTCGCGCTGCAGGCGATCCAGCTGGCGGTTCGCTTCGGCCAAACGAGCGTCTTTGTCCGCGTCCACCTGGAACCAACCGGAGGAATCAATGGGGAGTAAGGAGAAGAACAAACCCGACTCCAGTATTCGATGCGAGCCACGAGGTTCGTGTTCTCGGTCCGCAACTCTTTGAGTTGCTTTTGGCTTTCGGACAGCCGGCTCGTGTGTTTCGTGCTGGAGTCGATGGCGTCACGGCGCGAGCGGTCCAAACTCGCTTCCGACTCTCTGGAATCCAACTTGATCGAAAAAAGGAAGAGAACGAACCGAAGCTTCGCAGAAAGCCCCTCGTTCTCGGCCTTCAGCTGGCGAACGAGCTGCTCGTCGGTCTGCCGCTGCGAACGCAACTTCTGGACGCTCTGCTGCAGGCGGGACTCTTCGGATTGCAGGTGGCGAAGCTGCTCGTCCATCCTTTGGGTTCGTGCCGCCAACTCGTCCGCTCGCGACCGGGATTTGCTGGCCGTCTGCAGGTTCACGTCCAGTTCGCGGGTCAGTGTCTGAAACAACAGAACGAATGAGATGCAAGTTGAACGCGGTGGTAAGGAGTGAAACGGAAGCCCATTAATCGAAAGAAACGAGACGACCAGTTACGACCAGACTGTAAAAGAAAACAAACAGAGAACCCGCTCTCGTTGTTCTTCAAAAGAACGGTAGGAGGACAACCAAGACGTTAGAAGGAAGAATGTGGCCACATGAAACGGAAAGGAAATCAAGTGAACCGTGTTAATCCAAAGAGAGCAGAAGAGAGAAGCACGAGATAAGCGAGCGCACTTACGGTCGTAAAGCGGAAATTCTCAACGATGAGCACATCGTCCATCAAGTACTGCAACAGAACGGACCACAAACGAAATCAACACAAACACGAGACAACAAACGAACGACAAGGACAAGAATCGACCGAAATGACTCACTTGTTTCTCGGCCTCCAACGCTTCGCACTCCTTCCGCATGGCCTCCAATTCGGCGGCCTTCTGTTCGTTCAGCTTCCGCAAGGTGGTTTGCTCTTGGAGGACGGCCGTGTGTTTGGAGACGAGGCGCGCGTGTTCGTCCCGCAGCTTCTGGGTTTGGGCCTCGATTCGCGACAGTTTGTCCTGCACAACGAGTGGATTGAATCGATGAAAGATCGCTGGAGGACTTACCTGGAAGGCGGCCAGCTGCCCGTCCCGCTCGCGCACTTGAATTTCGAGGCTCATGACGTCCGAGCGAAGCGACTTGGCGGCGTCCTCCCGCGACTTCAACTCCGCCGCCAGCTGGTCGCGTTCGGCGCGGATTTGCAGCGACGACTGTTGCAGTTGGACGTTCAAGTCGTCCACTTTCGATTCGAGCTCGCGTTTCTGGAAACGGAAGGAGTGAGCGGAAGAACAAAAAGAAAAGAACCCACTTCTTGGGCGAATCGTCGCAACTCGTCCGTCCGCTTGTCGGCCGTCTGCTCCAACTCGGCGGCTTGCTTCCGTTGGGCGTCGAGTGAGTGCTGGGCGGCGGCGAGCTCCGTGCGCAGCGACTCGACGATCTCGGCGCGGGCGTCGAGTTCCGCGCGGAGGCGGTCGGCGTCCGCGCGCTCTTCGGCCAACTTCGCCTCGAAGGCGCGCATTTCGTCGTGGATTCGCTCCAACTCGTCCGTCTTTTCGGCCAACGTCGCGCGAAACTCGGCGCGCTCGTGGGTCGCCGCCTCGACGGCCGCCCGCTGCTTCGCGATCTCCGCTTCGGCCGCCACGCGGGCGCTCCGCTCGACGTCGACGGCCGTCAGGGCGGACTCCAGCTCGATCGTCTGCTCCTTGACGGTTCGGCGCTCGGCCACCAGCCGCTCCTCCAGCGCGGCGAGGTCGGCGGCGGCGCGATGCGAGCGCGCCTCGGATTCTTCGCTCAGCTCGTCGATTTGGCGTTTCAGCTCAAGGATCGCGTCGGCGGCCTGCTGATTGCGGCGCTCCGCGTCGTCCCACCGGTCGCGGAGGTCGGCGGCGAGGTCGCGCTGCTCGCGAGCTTCGGCTTCGGCGGCCGCCAATTCGGCTCGCTGCTGCTCGATTTGGGCGGTGGCGTCGTCGCGGAAGGCCGACTGGCGCTGGAAGGCGGCCGATCGCTCGGCGTCCAGCGTTGCGGCCGCTTCGGTGAGCTCGGCGCTCAGCTGCTCGTTCGTCGCGCGCAACCGCTGGACTTCCGCTTCGAGCCGATCGCAACGATCGCGCGCCACGTCGCGTTCGGCGTGGACGTTCGCCAATTCGCGCCGCGTTTCCGTGAGCGTCGAGTCGACGTTGTGCTGCAATCGATGGGTTAGAAGGGAGTGGATTGAAGGGGAGGTACGTGTGTCGACCGCAACGAGTCCAACGTCGCCTCCAACTCGTCCACCATGTCCGTGTGGTTGGCGATCAGCTCGCGGCGCACGCGCTCCAGCTCCTCCGAGTGGGCCGTGCGTTCGGCCGTCAGCCGGTTGTTCAGCACTCGCAGGTCGTCTGAAATCACCGCAAATCAATGAACGCAGGAACGAGAGGACGAACTCTGCAACGAGGCGACTTCCGCCTGCAACTCGTCCAGCTGGGCAGCGGCGTTCGACTCGGCCGTGTGCGCGGCGTGGAGCTCTTCGGTTTTGCGCGTCAACTCCTCCTCTAGCTGCCCGATTTTGTCGCCGAACACACGCGAGCGGCGCTGTTCGTCTTGCAGCTGGACGTTCAACTGTTGGGCCTCGCTCGTCGCACGTTGCCGATCGTTGCGAAGATCGTCGCGCGCACGTTCGGCGGCTCGCAGCTCTTCGCCGAGCCGCTCGATTTGGGCCCGCAGGCCGTCGGCCTCGCCGCGCACGCCGTCCTGATGCGAGCGGAGGCGGTGGAGTTCGCTTTCGGCGGCCGTCAGTCGCGTGCGCACGTCGGCGGCGTCCTGCTCCAGCTGGAAGTTGCGGTAGGTGGCCGCTTCGAATTGCTGCAGGACTTTGTCGAGCGCCTCCTGGGCTTCCGCCTTCGATTCGGCGTTGTTTCGTTCGGCGTGGTGCTGAAACGAGCGGGCGGTCATCGACGAGCAAGAAAGAAGGCGGGCACCTTGAAGGCGACACACGCCTGCTGGACGGCCGTTTGGATCGTCTTGGCGAAACGCGCGAAATCCGCCTTGTAGTCGTTCAGCTCCATCCCGATGTCCGTCCCGAGGTCTCGTTGCTGGAAGGAGAAGAAGAGTGAATGAGAGGGACGAGAGAGGACTCACTCGTCGCTGCAACGATCGGCACTGCTCGCGGAGGTCGTAGAGCCGCAATTGGCACACTTGGGCGAGGGACTTGTGTTTCTGAACGGGAAGAGGTGAAAAGAATCGACGAAGGAGAACTTACTCCTTCCGCACTGCTCGCCCGCTCGACCGCCAGCTGCACCTCGTGGCGCACTCGCTGGTTCTCGTCGCGCGCCTTCCGCAGGTCGCCGTTCAGCGTCTCGTTGGAGCGGAGGATGGTCTCCATTTGGCGGCGGTAGGTTTGAATCATCTCGTCCATCATCCTGCACGAAAAGAAGAAAATAAGTGGGTAGGGGGGGGAAAGCAGGGAGATTTGGACAAAAAGCTTCCATTTGATGCGAGAACACCCAAATTTATGCAAATGAGAGCCATTTGCGAGCGAAAAAGAAAGAAAAACTCGCCGAAATTGCGCTCCGATCGCGCCGTCCGCCAGCTCGTCGAACGGGCCGCCGATCGCCGCTGCCGCCGACTCGGCCGCCTCGCCGCCGCCGCCGCCCGCTCGCACGGGCGAAAGGCGGCGTGCGTGCGGCGCGTGATGCAACGGGCATTCCATCGCGGAGATGGTGAAATCGAAGTCCGCAACGCCCAGCGCTCGGCAGCCACCTGGAAACAAACAGGTGAGGGGAGGATGAACGGTCGATTGCGAAGCGAAGAAGATGGATTGTGTTCGTAACGGCCGTTAGTGCATAGAATTCTGCCACATTTCTCTTTCTTGGCAACAAATTCGAGTACAAAGCCGAGAAAATAATTGAACTCACCGCACAAACAAAACCCGACGCCTCCGCCGCCCGTCCGCAGTCGGCCGCCGGACGAAGCGGGCCGATTGGCGGCGAAATCCGAACGCAGCCGACTGCCCGCCGTCCGCGAGTGTTCGCCCTCGCCGGTGGTCGTGAATTCGTTCAACTCCTCGTCCAAACTGCTCATGCTCCGGTGCAAGTGGCCGCGGCGCGTCCTCCACCGCCACTCGTCGCCGTCCGTGGAGCGCGGCGTGCCGGCGGCGGCCATCGTCGCCTCGACTTCCGCTTGGTGTTGGCGAAAAGAACGCACTTTGTCCTGCAGACTTTCGATGATCTCGCGCGTCCTCCGCTGGCCCTCCACTTGGCCGTCGATGCGGCGCCGGTAGTACGACAAGTCCGAGGGGAAGCGGCGGAGATCTAAAGCAGGAGCTCGATGGAGGATTGAAGGAAAAGCGAACCTCCGCTACTCGCAACTTGGGACCATCGGAGCGGTGCGTAAAGCGCGTCGGCGGCCGCCGTCGAGGTCGTGGGCAACGCGAACGAAACCGAGTGGTGGTGGGCGGGGCGCGAATCGAAACCGCGGCGATCGTCGTCGCCGCCGTCATGATCCTCCGCCGCCTCGTCGTCCTCGTCGCCGGCGGCTCGTCGCTCCGCAGCGGCCGGAAACGCGGCGGAAGTCGTGGGCAAATGGCCGTCGGACATCGTCTTTCGCTTATGCCACGTTACCGCCCCGTCCGCCGACTCGGAGGATTTGCGCTGAAATCGAAACGGTCAGTCGTCAAAACAATCGAATGGCTTCTTTTGAATGACCACAACCAGCAGCTTTAAATTCGCCCGTGTTTCTTTCGATCAAACCAACGCATTCGCGGGCGATCCCTCGCGCAAACAGGAGCCGCCGAAAGTGTGCGTGCGTGAACTCCCCCCTCTATCGTTCAATCGACCGGTGGCCGCGGGCCGCCTAATCCGCTCGAATACACGCAGGGCGGAATGACCGAAAGGTCGACGCAACAACCGAATGGCTTCTCTTGATCGAAAGCACGGCGAAAGAACAAGCGGCGATCTCAAAGACAAACCGCCGCCGCTTTTGCGCGCGAAATGCGGGAGCTCGCGGTCTTCCGCTCGTCTGGCCGGTCGCCCGGCAGTTCGAGCGGGCCGACCGGCCGGCAGGTGCGAAGACTTCGAATTCGAATTAATTCCGCCGAAGTGCGCAGTCGGCAGGCCGGCCGGCGGTCATTCCGCACGACGTTTAATCCCGACGGCCCTTGAATAGGGCGGGGCGTGTTCTGTTGCCATTGGACATTCGCCTCGAGTGCGGTCATTTGGACACCTTTTAATGGGCGGAGTAGCCGACAGTGCGGACATTTAGCCGCCAGGCCGCTTATTACCGCCCACTTCTTCCTTCGTACTAATGGCCACAATTCACACACTCGCTCGCCGGCTCGCTCCACACCGCAAAGAAACCTTTAGCGCCAATACGAATGTTAGCGAGTAGACACTCTTGAAGAAATGGCCGCGTGCACTCATTCCTTACGAGATCAACCAGAAGTCCGACGTTCGGGGTGAAGAGGAGCATTCGCTTCTTCCCGATCGTTGCAGGCGAAAACAAACGAAGTCTGTTGTGTTGACGGTCACCGGTGGAATCGAAGACGCCATTTGAGAGTGCGGGAGATCATCGGAGTCGACTGAGTATCGGGGTGGAGGAAGGCAGTAAACCAATGGTGTGAGCGTGAAGAAATGAAGGTAATCTCATTGCTTTCCGCAAATGATTTGAGCAATTAGTGAGTCGAAATGGCAGTTGGAAGTGGACGAATGGCAGTGAAGTGAGTGGACGGACGAAGAGATGTGAGCTGTGAGTGAGGACCCGCTAAAACAGGAGCAAAAAGTTGGAACAGAACCGAGTAATGAGCACGCGGCCACGTTCAATGCAACAAATGAGTTTGTAAGGCAACAAAACCCGCAAGACGTCAGTTTCGGTACTTCCGTTTATTGTGTTCGCGGTTGATCAGCAAGGCAATTATAAGTGCAAACATGCCTTTCTTTCAAACCGCTTCGTTCGCGGAACAAAACGAAAAGGAACAAAAGAACCGACGAGCAAGTGGACGCCGCCCGTCGCCTCGTTTCAATCGAAAAGCGGCGATAAGAACGGCGGCGGTCGGCAACAAACGGGTGGACACAAAGAAAACGGAAAGCGAGCGCTGTTCTCCAGGGAGTCATCGATTCAATACGAGAGAGACACGAATTCGGCGCAGGAAAACAAGGAACCAACCTTTGACGATCATTGCCATTGGACTGATCGATCATTAGAACAAAGTGAGGAATAAGACGAGTGATCGAAAGAAAAACGAGCGAGGGGAACGAACGGGAGAGCGGGATCGATTTCACCGAGCCGTCGGCCACTCGCTCGCCGCCGTTTTGCCGCCCGCTGCCATTTCGCAGGTGGACGACCGGCGGCGAAACCAAACCGCCGGCCGTCTTTTTGCGGTTTGCCCTCCGGCCGGCCGGCGAAACGGCGGCGAATTCCCGGTGGAGTCGGGCGACAAGACGGAAAGAAAGAAACGAGTGGACAATCTGGGCGGGTAAAAAGTCGCGAGTTTTCTGCTTTGATTCGCTCGCTTGTTTTCGGCCGTCGCAAAGAAAAAAGTGACCTCGGCGGCCGCAAAACGGGCGACCGGCAGTCGTTTTTCATTCCGCTTGATGGCCCTGACTGTCGGTGGGAATGGACGTCGTTTAAAGAGCATTTAAGACAGCAGTAGAAGGCGGTAGATGAGTAAAACACGTGTTAGGCGTTCGGTGATGGACAGAAGCAGGGCTCTGCGCAACCGAAACTTCATCATCCACCGTCCTCGTTCTTTATCAGCCACAGCAACCCAGCATTCGTGCATCCTCGTGTCAACCCGGCGGCTTCTTCAAGCAATCGAAGCGCGATTAGTCGTTTTGATCCGCTCGCCGGCCGAAAACGCGCGAAAATTCCGCCGCATCAAACGGCCACCACTGCGGCCGACTGATTGCGACGAAAAGAAGTGAGAAGTCGGTCGGAAGAGCGAAGAGCACGAGTCCTTCAGCCGATTAGATCGCCGCCAGAAGATTTTGGCGTCCGTCGATGTGGCCGCAAAAAAAGATGAGAAAGTCATTGGAAGAGAAATAATTGGAGCAGAGGCATCGTCGAATTAGAGAAACACCAGAGTACAAACAGCTTCCGTTCAACACCAAACAATCGCACGAACGAGCGAGCGGGAGCGTTGGCTGCGTTTCGGATCGAATTCCATCCGCCGGCCTTCCGCCAAGTGCTCTCGAGCGATCAAGCCGACCAATCGAACCGAAGAGGAGGAGTAGAATCGGGGAGACAAACGACTGGGTTTATTTTTAAACTTGGCGGAAAAACCGCTGAAACAAACAGACCGCATTTCTCGTTGCAGCAAAGAAAGGCGCGCGCTTTATGGCTTTCGCATTTCTCGCGGCTTTTGGCTCACTTTTCTTTGTTTGGTGCGAAGAGCGCTCGAAATGCATAGGAGAATGTAGGTGGCTATCAAAAGCAAGACAAAGAAGAGAAAGAAAGAATGAGACACCAGTCGTAAGTAGAGAAGAAACCCTACAATTAGACGCGGGATTCTCGCAAGTAAAGACGACAAACGAGCAGGAAGCTCTCATTTGCTAGCCACTGATTCGGAGCCGATTACCGAGCGGGCGAAATTAATGAACGAGGCGGGTAAATCCATGGGAATTCCGCGAAACTTCTACATAGCTTCCCAAGGCTTTCGTTTGGCAAGCGGCCAAATTTTATTAGTGAGCGGCCGCAGGTAAAAAATAAGGAGTGAAAGCATTTAAGGCATTGAGTAAACAAGTAAATGATTATCAAACAAAAGAATCAACAGGTGAACTGACAATGAGAGGAGTGCGTTGAAATGCCGCCGACTAATCCCCCCAATCTACCGCTCAAATCCCAGCGTCCAATTTCCTTCCGCCCATTTGCCGTTCGCTTCTTCCCGCCGGCCACCTGCCCGCTCGAATAGCCGCCCGAATTGGGCACTTGCGCTGCGCCGCGCTCGCCCGCACTCACTTGTTTCTCCTTCCGCCGAGCCGAAAGGCGGTCAGTTTCTATAGCGACACGCGGAAAGCAAGACGAGGAGCGCGGGAGTGAGCCGAGTAACCAACTCCACTGCGGGGAAAGAATTGAAAGAATGTCTATTCATCCCATTAGACTCGTTTCAATCCGTTAGATTTGGAATAAATCCTCTCATCGATCCCCCAAGGTAAAAAACTCACGTCGAGATCGGCGGCGAGAAACTCGTCAGCGGAAAGCTGAAAGTGAAAGTCGCCGTCCGCTGGCGTCCTCCACTGCTCCTCCTCGTCGTCCTCGTTGAAGTACGTGGGCGACGCGGTGGCGGTGGTGGACTCGTGGACGAGGTCCCAATCCTCCAGCTCCACGGGGTGGTCGACGAGCAGCAACGAGGTTTGATCCACGGTGGTCGTCGTTGTTGCGGGAAGCTCGACGCGCTTCACGAGTTTGATGCTCGACGGTCGGCGTTGGATCACGCGCGAGCGGCGGCGTCGCAACGCGCGTCGACGCTTGGGGCCCACGCGCACGAAACGACGCTCGACGTGGCGCAGCGGCAAGACGGCGAGCGCCGACGCGACCACCGCGCAGAGCCAAAGGAAGACGTCCGGCAAGCAGGCGACGCGATCGGCGGCCGTCGACAAAAAGAGGAGCGTCACGGTGAACAGCAGCGAGTTCCGCGCGTGCATTCCGTCGGGGACGTCGACGAAGCGCCGACTTCAACCGCGGCGGCGTTCGTCGGGCGAGTGGACGTGAAGCGGCGCTGGACGGCGGCCCCAATCGAAAGCATCGGCGGGCATTTCTTCCTGAAAACGAGAGTCTCGCATTGATAAGAAAACTTTTGTTCAGAACGTCGCGGAGATAACGAGCGAATGCAAGTGGAGCCCTCGCAGACAAAAACAAAAACAAACGAGGCAGAAACCGATGGGCAAATGAAACGGACGAAATCGACAACCGAGCGATCGACCGGCGACTCTCTTCCGTTTCTTTTTCCGTCGACGCCCGCCGGTCGTCCGCTCGCAATCGCCGGTCGCTGCCCGTTGCCGCCGGTCATTTCGCAAAGCAAAAAGTAGGCGCGGAGTGCGCAAAACGCGGAAAAACGCAAGGGTGGGCGATCGCAAGTGCACCACGAAAGAGAAGAGCAATAAAATCGACGGAGAGCCGCGCAGGAGATCGACCGGCGAATTGAAAGGAAAATTTTCAAAAACTCATCGCAGAAGTGAAGTGGGCGAATGCCGGGGCTTGCCGAAAGTTTCGTTTGTCAAAGTTAACCAGAAGAAGGTCAAAAACTCGGCCAAAACAAGCGATGCGCGACGTACAGCGACGAAAAAAGAAAACGGGAGCGGCAAAAGAAACGCGGAGGGCGCGTCTTCCTTTTGCTTTTCGGCCATTCCTTGCATGCTTCGCGCACGCGCCATCTGCTCGCTCCATCTTCCGCGTCTTCCCGTTGGCCGTCGCCCTTTGGCATGAAAGCCGAGCGAAGCAAAAGAGGAGCCGTTGAAAGCGCAAAAAAACATTTTGTTCGATGAATCACTCGCGCTCTTCTGTTCGAAAATCCTCCACTCTTCTATCCAACTGCAACCTTCGAATAAAAAAATCGAGTGAATGACGGCCACCTGCGGAAAAACGACGAGAGGGCGACGGCGAGATCCTTCCGCAAAACAAACAAAAATAATTCGGCGTGGACCACGCGTGGATTCCGTCTTTCCCGCGGGGGTTTCGCTCGCGTTTGGCAAGCGGCTGACGGTAAACAACGGGAAACATCAAAGGTTGCGCAAGGGCATCGTTTTCGTCAATCAAAAACGGAATGAATGCGCGGAACAACGGCGATTGCAACAGTCGACGGCAAACAAGCAAAATTCGCTGGGAGTTCCTCCGCCCACGCGCTCCCTCACGTGTTTTGCGATGCGAACCCCGCAGAAACCGCGCGTGGGCGCAAGCGTCTGGCGGCCGGTCGCGCGGAGGGCGCGTGTGGAGCTCGGCAAATCCGGGCGCGCGCAGAAGGCCGCGCTGGCGACTCGACCGGCCGCGCGGCGCTTTTCGGTTTTGCGCACACGTTTTCCGTTCGCTCGCCGCTCGCTCGTGGATGGCGGCGAGGACATGCGCGAGGAAATGAGCGCCTCGTTGCGGTCAACGGAGGTCATTGGCGGTCGGTGTTGAACGGGGAAGAATTGAATCGAAATCCACTGCTTCTAATGTTCGAGCTCACAACCCGTCTATGGAACCTTTATTAAGTCATTCTAAACCTCTGAATATGACGAGCAACTAACGACCAGAAGCACAAAGATGAAACGAAAGAATGTTTGTCGACCGCAAGGAACTACGGGCTGTAATTAGTGGATGCAATTCCATCCTATCCTAGTCCTTTTAATTGCACTCTCCCGTTGCTTCCTGCTGTTCTCATCGAATTCAATTCCTTGCTCTGGTTTCTTCCTCGTTGTTGTTGCCCGGAATTCCCGTCGAGAATTGGTTTGATTGAAAAGAAGCAGGAGACGACGGGGATGACTCATTCCTTTCGTCCCGTCGGACGTCCGAACTGGCGGCCGAATTGCAACAAATCGCCCGGCTCGACTCCAAGCGACCGAAGAGCGTGGAAGACGGCGGCGAGTGCTGGAAGGGCGGACGGTGCCGCCGAGTCGCCCGCTCGATCGATCATCGCGCCGAAGCGGCCGCTTTTTTCGGCCCCTCCGTCGGCCGGCGGATCGGCGAATAAATTTTGCGGCCTTCCTGCGGCCGGTGCCAAGCGGAAAGCCGGTCGGCCGGTCTGCCGAGAGCAACTGTCGCCCTCGGCCCGCTCGATCCCGCCGCTCGGCCGGCCGAGGGGTCGCCGCCGCCCCTAAACACTTCGACCTCGCCGCCAACCGACCCACTGGCCGACTGGCCGCCGATCTCCTCGGTTTCTGGAAGGATGCCCGTTGGATCTCTGTGCACTTGCAGCGAAAGAAAGAAGGAGTTGATCGAGGCGTTCAGAAACGTCGATGCAGCGATCAGAAGAAGCAGCAACAAGAGCAAGCACAAGTTAGCAAACCAGAAGGATCTAAAGTCGAGGGCGAAAGGATTAAACGCAAGCAAAAGAAGCGGTTTGTTTATTTGAGGCAACGCTGAGCTTCTCGCTCAACTGTTGCAGTTTGTGGAGGCGAGGCCAAGAATTTGTCTCCTACTCCTGGGCCCTGGTGTTTCATAGTGTTTCTGATTGTGCTTCACAATTAAAGCAGCCTGCCGACAGAACCAGACGGGATCTCTCGATCCAGAAACGCCCAATCGATCCGCAAATGCCGATTGCGTAATTCGTTTCCATTCGAGACGAATTCCTGCAAACCGCCGCCGTCGTCGCCGCCGCTCGTCCGTTTCGTTTCGATTGACAACAAAAGGCGGCCGGCGGGGCGGCGAATGACCGATCGGTTCGTCAAGGCGGCCGGAGGCGACGGCGGGGCGAAAGAAATCATCATTTTCGTTGTCCGGCCGCTCGCCCTTCCCGCTGGCCGTCGGTCAGCCGATCGACCGGTCGGCCGGTGGTCAGCGGGCGTCTTCCAGCGGCCGCCTTGGCCGCCGAATTCCCCCGGCTTCTTCGTTTGTTGCCGCCCGCCCGCCCGCCCGCCCAACGGCCAGCCGGTCGCCAGTTGCCGCTCGGGAGTGGTGGATCGCCGCCGCCGCTTTCTTCCCGACCGGCCGGCCGCCTTCGTCGTTTCGCCCTCCGCCGGGCGCCCGGCCAAGGCGGCGCTCTGGCGGCCGTCTGATCGTCTGCCCGTTGCGATCGGCGTGCGACACGACTAATGGGCGAGAAGTTCGTACTCCCGCCTTCCCCACTCGCCCGCCGGCTTCTGCTCGAGAACTCGGCCGCCCGCTCGGTTTGATTCGGCGGACGGCTTTTGATCGAAAAGAGCCGTGGAGCGGGTTGAATTTGTTGCGGACGGGGTGTTTGCTTGATACTTCGACAGTTAGGTCGTTGATGGAATCGATTGCTCGTACCATTCACAGTCTTTTTTCTCTTGTCTCTTGCTCCTCTCTCCGAAGCCAGGTGGTTTGGTGCGCGAATGTGCGCGACCGAAAAGCCGAAGCGACACGCGGGCCGCCGAACGATGGGGTCCGCCATGCAAAAAGGCGGACGGACAAAACGGACGTGTTCTTTGAGCGGTTCGGACGTGGACGCGAGTGGCCGCTCGCGCATCTCCGCGTCGTCCACGTGAATCAGCGGCGGCGTTTGCCGAGCGAAACGGACGGCGCCGAGTGCATCGATTTGCATTCGAGCTGTTTGGGCTCTTGATTTGGGGTTTGCGGGTGGAATTTGAGGTAGTTGGGCGATTGGTCGTGGTCAGTGATTGCGGTCGGGTAGGCACTCATTCGTTTCCGTCTACGCGATGCGCTCAATGTTCGCCCCCAGCGCTCCAATCACCCCACTTTCCCACTTCAGCGCTCTCGACTCAAACCGCCGACTCGATTCGACCGGTCGCCGTTGGCCGCGAGTTCGTTTCGCTTTTGGTCTGCGGGCGGAAGGCGCGCCGTCGAACTCGCGACTTTTCCGCTCGAGCGGCCGGAAGTCGGCGAGATGCGCGCCGATCGGGCGCCAACGAGAGGCAGGATGCGGCCGCTGGTGGTCGTCGGCCTCGTCCTGCTCGGCCTCAGCGCCTTCAACGAGCAGCAGCGCGTGGAGGCGGCCGCCTGCAAGGGCTGCGCGCCGCCGTGCGTGTGCCCCGGCCAGAAGGGTGCGTTAATCTCTTCTAAAGTTCTCCTCTCATCCCCCTCTTTCTGCAGGTGAACGCGGAGTGCCCGGATTCGCGGGACCGCGAGGCCATCCGGGATTGCCGGGCGACGACGGGCCCGAGGGCGCGTTCGGCGCGCCCGGGATGGTCGGCTCGGAGGGCGACTTCGGCGACGCCGGACCGAAGGGACTTCGAGTGAGCGATCGGCCGACTGCTCTCCGCAATCAATCGATTCTTTAGGGAGATCGTGGTCTTCCCGGAGCTGGCGGCCGCAGCGGTTTGCCCGGTCTGGACGGACTGCCCGGCCTGAAGGGCGAAAATGGCCTGCCCGGCTGCAACGGAACCGACGTGAGTGCATTGAAGCGAGCAGGATGTTGGTTGGGAGCAGTTCTTGTCTGGATCGTTGAGAGCGTTCTCTCTGTTGATCAAAAGGACCTTCTGCATGTTGTTCGTAGGGGAACGTTCTATCACCCGTCTTTCGGATGACTCACCACCCGCCGTTCACTTTTTCTTCAAAAATCTGCCGAGTTTTTCTTTCCGAACAGCCAATTCGCCCGCTCCTACGCGGAACGGCCGACCGATGGCGGCGACACGGCGGCTGTTGGCATTTCGGGCGGCGGACGGGCGGGATTTACGACCGGCGGCTTCTCGTTTGCCCGCGGGCCGCTCACATTCATCACACGGCGATCGGGCCGCAGTTTGGGCCAATTCCATCCGAAAGCATGAAACGAGAGGACGAGTGCATGAGCAGAGGAGGGAAGAAGAGAGAATGCAGTAGAAAACGCCCTTGAAAATGCACTAGATGATGAGCGCTCGACGCAATACTCGACTGCACAGTCGTCAAAACTCAAAATCTTTCACTCAAGTGCAGAACGCATTCCAACGAGTAACACGAACGTTTAGGGACTCCCTGGATTGCCCGGATTAGTCGGGCCGCCCGGTCCCCGAGGTCCGGACGGCCAACCGGGACGACCGGTGAGTGAACGAAGAAATCAACGGTTAGATGAACAGTAGCCTTCTGTTTGCTATTGCTGACCAAAATACTCGCCTGTAGTCAATCAGAAACCGATGTATTGCCTAGGGATTGCCCGGGCCGCCCGGCGAAGGCGGCATCAACTCGGTGGGCCGCAAGGGAGAGAGCGGAACGCCCGGTGAGTTGTCCCGAGCACTCGTCCTTTGATCACCGCTTCCTGTTGCTCGTAGGTGCCCCCGGATTGCCTGGTCGCGCAGGGAACGACGCAATGCCCGGCCTGAAGGGCGCGAAAGGAGAATCCGGATCGTACGGTGAGTGCCGCAGTCGATTGCGTGGGGATCGGTTGAGAGAGCTCTTTTGATTGGCGTTTCGTGAATGAATGGTGGATTGAAGCTGCGATCAAGCGGATGGGCAAGTGAAGAGCGTAGAAGAACTGCGCTTTTCATTTGTTAATGCTCGAAGAGTCGCCTCCGAAACTCGAATCTCAAATTTCACACACAATCGTAATCCTCCGTCCAATTTGCTCTTTTAAGGTCCACCCGGGTACCCCGTGAGTTTCTGCTGGTCTTCCGCGTGCAGGTGAATGACAACGACGAATTAAGGGGCCGCCGGGGCCGAAAGGATACTCGGGACCGCGGACGCCCGGCGTGAAGGGCGAAAAAGGTTTGAGCGGACCGCCCGGCAAGTGGCCACTCCGCTCTGCTCATCGCCGTCGTTCGTTTAGGTCCACCGGGGCCGCCGGGGCAGTTCGTGGACGCGCTGTCGGCCGAAGAGACCGAGGTGATCCAAGGGCCGCGTGGACGTGACGGTGAGCTCAACAGACTGCTTCCGCTCACTCCTCGCCCGCTCGTTCGATTGCAGGACCAAAAGGCGAGAAAGGAAACATCGGGCCGGTGGGACCGCGCGGTTTCGGCGGCCAAGACGGCGCTCCCGGTTATGCCGGCCTCAAAGGTGAGTTCTCCCGCATGTGGGCGCTCATTCCGACTTCCGACTGCTGCAGGCGAGAAGGGAGACATCGGCGACTACGGACAGCGCGGAAAGAAGGGCAAGGACGGAAACACGGGCCTACCGGGCCCGAAAGGAGAGACTGGATCGCCTGTGAGTGTTTTCGAACAAAAAAAGAAGATTCTCGCTTCAGGGAAACCCCGGACTGCAAGGATGGGGCGGCCAGAAGGGCAGTGCGGGCGACATCGGCTATCCGGGTGAGCGGTCTTTCAATTTGTTCGGCTGTAGTACATGAGATCGCGTGTTGCTGTCAAACGCAACAAGCGGAAGAAAGTGAAGGGAGCAACGGACGCCCGGCTTCGTATTTTGAGTTGACTGCCCATAACATCTCTAATTTTCCACTCATGTGATTCGTTCGATTTCAGGACGACCTGGTGCGTGACTCGAAGTGTTTCTGCTCGTTTCTAATCACCCCTCTTTTTTGTGCAGGCCTTGAAGGCGATCCAGGACCGGCGGGCCCAATCGGCGTTGGCAAGGGACTGCCTGGTGGTCGTGTACGTGAACAACGAGCATCAATGAACGGCTAATGGCCTCTGCGTGTTGTAGGGCGTCCAAGGAATCGACGGGCCGCCCGGCGAGAAGGGACTGCCAGTTAAGTGCATTCGATTCATGTTGGGAGGACAAGGGGGTCGTGAGGAGCGATCACACTCTTCCACTTGATCGACTAAGCTTCGCATTCATCGCTTTCCGCTTCAGGACACGACGGCGAGCCCGGAGCAGTGGGGCCGCGCGGACCGGTCGGAAATCCGGGCCCACCGGGTGAGTGCGCGGGGATTGACGCCCTTTTATCGATTTCACCACCCCTGAACGACGACCGCTCATTCCCCGTTGTTTGTAGGAGTCCCCGGACTGGACGGCACGCCCGGCTGGTCGGAGAAGGGCGATCGCGGCGACGACGGCTTCCCAGGCACGTTTAGAGGTTTTCTTAGACGTTTACTCAGTTTTCGAGCAATTGCAGGCTACGGAGGAGAACCCGGTAGACGTTCTTTGTTTTATTTCTCGTAACCAATCTATTTGAAGGCATTCCCGGACTGCCTGGCGAGTGCGGGCCTGAGGGTGCGTTAAAGAGAGCAGCGAGAACATCAATTGATTCCTCCGGTTGCAGGCGAGCACGGACTGCCCGGCTACGACATCCAAGGGCCCCCGGGCGAAGACGGGACGCCGGGCCGCGATGGATATCCCGGTAGGCGATCGGAGGAAGCAGGAGAACAGCACAGAGTGTTCGCGGCTGGCAAAACAAAGTTGGAGTTGAAATTTTTGGTGGTTTGCTCAAGAACGAAAGGAATCGATCGTGTACAACAAATGATGAACGAACGAAGTGTTCAGTTGTGTAAAGCGGTGCTTAGACGTCTAACTCACTCCACTAAACCCCCACTCGTCCACTCACCCACCTCTTGCAGGAATCCCCGGAGACGTGGGCGACGCGGGCTTCTCGGGCGAGAAGGGCTTCCCGGGCACCGGCGTGAACAAGGTCGGGCCACAGGGTCTGCCCGGAATGATCGGAATCCCGGGCGAGAACGGACGCATTGGAAATCCGGGTGAGCGATTGCGAATGCTCGTTGCAACTCTTGATGCTCGCTGCAGGGCTGCCAGGAGCCGATGGCGCTCGCGGACCGCCGGGTGACGACTGCGGCTACTGCCCCGACGGACTGCCTGGACTCAAGGGTTCGTTTCGATCGTGAGAAGAAAGAAGAGTGTTTGGCTTGACGAGTGGCGGAGTATTCGCCGTCGTCTGAGCGTTGTGGGTTTCGTCGAGTGCCTTTCCAACCACAGCTAGTAAATGAACGCCCACCAACCTCACCATTCGTCTTGCTGCTTCAAGCGTTCATCCACGCGTTCAGGAGAGCCGGGTGAGAACGGCGTGGACGGCTACATGGGCGCGCGCGGTCCGGACGGGCCGATGGGCTATCCGGGCGCGAAGGGCGTCGCCGGAAACCCGGGGCCGGTCGGGCAGCCCGGCTATCCCGTTCGTTCACTCCCCCACCCACTTCCAACTACTTTTAACTTAATTGCAGGGCGCTCCGGGCATTCCCGGTCTGGACGGCTATCCAGGCCCGAAAGGCGAGGCCGGCGAAGTGATCGGACCGATGGAGAACCCCGCCGGCATCCCCGGACTGAAGGGCGAGCGAGGCGAACCCGGTGGGCACTCGTCCGTCACTTCTAACCGTCTGCTTCGTTCAGGGTTCGTCGGATTGCCCGGGCTGCCGGGTCCTGACGGATTGGGTGCGTTCTAGACAAAGAGGAGCTTCAAATGAGTTCGATTGCTTGCAGACGGCGCCCCCGGCCTCCCCGGATTTGCGGGGCCGCGCGGAGAGATCGGACTCGTCGGAATCCCCGGCAAACACGGCCGCGACGGGCTCATCGGCCGTCCGGGCGACGAAGGCCCGCCCGGCGACTCGTATCCGGGCGCAGACGGCATTCCGGGTGCGTTCCGGGTCGATCTCGAGTTGTGGAGGGGTGGCGGACAGCTTTCTGTCATGCTTCATGGCTGACGGTTGCTGCTGTTGGGAGAAGACTAGTGTTTGAGTCAAGAAAGCCTTCTATCGGCTTCTCAACGTCAATTTTTACGCCATTCGCGATACAATCGATTTTCTGGCTGCCGCAAAGCAACAAGCAGCCGACGACCACACCACATTCCTTCTCAACCACCTAACAAGCGAATTGCAGGTGCGAAGGGCGAGGCGGGTGCCGCTGGCTTGCCGGGACTGCCGGGTGAAGTCGGAAGGTTTGTTCGCTGTTGCGCGGCTGCAATACACCCGCTTTTAGGCCCGGACCACCGTACATGGCGTTGACTCGCGGCCGAGAGGGCCCCGTGGGTCTGCCCGGCCGTCCCGGACTCAAAGGAGGTCAGTGAACATGTACTCGCCTTCAATCAACCATCGAGAGTGTTCAGAACGCGGACAACCTGGTCTGAATGGCGCTCCCGGCCTTAGCGGGCCACCCGGCCTCCCAGGAGCCGTCGGCGAGGTCCGCATGAAGCAAACAGCGAGGCTTTGTTCTACACAACACAATTTAGGTCGGCCTGAGCGGCATCCCCGGAAAGAGGGGCCGAGACGGCGCTCCCGGTGCAAGGGGCGTCCCTGGAGACGTCGGGCTGCCTGGCCTCCCCGGATTGGTCGGCGGTTCGTTAAGAAAAGGTAGCAGTGATTACCAGACGAGTTTAGAGCGCGGAATGGACGGCGTGCCCGGCCTTGACGGGCCGCAAGGTTCGTCACGCTGTTGCTTGCTTTTGGGCAAAGTAGACGGCTGAATGGAGTGTTTCTCTCGAGTACCTCTTGTTTAAACGAAAAAAGCAAGCAGAAGTGTCTATTTTTGTCGCTTACTAGTTCTTCGACCAACCCATGGCTTCTTTCGTGCACGACTTTCGAAAAACAAAGCCCACCAAACGACAGCCACTCTCTCACTAATTCGTTCGCTCTAGGAGAGCCCGGAACCCCCGGCGTTGGCGCGCCCGGTCTCGTGGGTTATCCCGGCCCGAAGGTAAGCGAAACGGTCGTCTGTTGACCTCCGCGCTTCGTTCTGCAGGGAGAAGCCGGAGACAACGGACTGCCCGGCCTCCAGGGGCCGAGCGGCTTGCCCGGACTGCCCGGGACGCCCGGATCGATCGGCGGTAGGTGCAGAAGATGAATGAGGTTGTTGACGGCCGATTAGAGCGCGGAATGGACGGAACCCCCGGCCTCAACGGCCCGCCCGGATTGAAGGGCGAACACGGTGAGTAGACGAGTCTTTCGAACGACTCCTGCTTCTTTCCTCTTTTCTCACTCCCTTCTTGCTGCTTCAGGACTGAGCGGAATCCCCGGAAAGGACGGCCGTGACGGAGCGGTGAGTTGCGGCCATCTGCTCTCTATCTTAACTCCTCTCGCTTCAGCCCGGCCTGCAAGGCGCCCCCGGCTTCAACGGAGCGAAGGGAGAGGCCGGCCAAAACGGAATGCCCGGCTTGGCGGGTCCCAAGGGCCAACGCGGGATGGACGGCGCCGAAGGACGGAGCGGTCGGCCAGGCGTGCCCGGGCTCGAGGGTCCGAAGGGCCAAGACGGCGACCACGGCCTGCCCGGCATTGTGGGCGAACGCGGCGTCGACGGCTATCCCGGTGAGCGAGCGGGACGCGTGGGGATGAGATAAGGCGGGCGAAAGAACTGATTTTTTGTGTGTTGGCTGCATGAGACGAAGAGTCGAGCGAAGCGGCCTTTTTACAAGCCGCTGGTTTATTCGAACTTTGAACTTGCTCTCCTGCAACGAATCAAGACGCCTGACGCACTAACCCCATCGTTTCAGGCGCGCCCGGCCTGCGAGGCGAAGACGGTGAGCTCCCGCTTCCTCCTCGCTTTTCTCACCCATCGTTTAGGCTTCCCCGGCCGCCGTGGGCAAGACGGGCTGCCGGGCATCGTTGGACAGCCCGGTCTGAGCGGATTGCCCGGCCTTTTGGGCGAACGAGGCGACGAAGGCGTTCCCGGCTACGCGGGGCGAGTTGCCACCGGACGGAACTCTTTCACGTCCATTCCTCTTGCAGACCGCCCGGAGAAAACGGCCTGCCCGGTCTGATGGGCGCCCCCGGGCCGCAAGGCATCGAAGGAGTGCCCGGCGAGAAGGGCGACCGCGGACAGTCGATCCCCGGCCCCAATGGCGCTCCCGGCCTGCAGGGCGACGCCGGTTTCGATGGACTGCCGGGGTGAGTGCGACGACATGCGGGGGAGCGAGCGTGAAACAAGGGTGAATAGAAAAACGAGTGCGCGTTCGAATAAGCGTAAAGCAATTGATCAAATAAGTCCTCCGCTTGCTGCAGCTCTTTATTCCTTGCTTAACGCACGGCTTCTATCGCTCAACACGTCGTCCTCCTGCCCCTAGACGGGCACGCAGCCGTAGGCCTCGTTGAAGGCGTCCAGAATGTCGGTGGGCGAGTGAAAGGGGTCCAGTTGGATGGAGAAGGGCGTCAACTCGTCTAAATGCTCCTGCTGAACGTCCTTCGTGATCCCCACGAGCACGAGGCGGTCGTTCTCGTTGATCTTTGCGGTCAGCTTCCGCGAGTGCTCGACGATCTCGTCGTTCAGGTCGGTCACAAAGACGACGAAGATTTGCGGTTTGCTGTGCACCAGCAGTCGGTTCACGATCTTCTCGAACACTCTGAAGCGAGGGGGTGGTTGGGCTACATGTCATAAAGACTTTTGAACAAACCCCTGCAGCACGGGCATGTCGTCGGCGGGGCGGGTGACCTTCAGGCAGTCCTGCACGCTTTCGAGAGTGTCGAACGTCGTGAACGTCAGGTACCACACGTCGCTCGCGTAGAAGCCGAGCGCCAGCCGGTCGAACCGCGTCCACGAGGCGAACAGGCGGTGCGCGAGGAAGTCTTTTTGGGCCTGCGGGGGCCGAGCGCGTTAGAGTTGTTGTGCTTTCCCTCGCCCACCTGATAGCGATCGATGGACATGGCGGTGGAGCGGTCGGCGATCACCGAAATGTTGCGTGTGCACGGCTCCAGCGGCTCGTTCTTTCCGATGCTTCGGGCATAAGCGGTGGTCGCAGCAAGGAGCAGAAGGAGGGAGAACGAAAGTGCAGACGCCATCTCTAACAGCCGGTTTCCTGTCGATGAGTGATTGCTTCCCGTTCTTTTCGCTTTTATGCCGCCGCAGTTTGTCGAAATGTGCTCGAGATTGACGTCAAAGTCATCAATAATCGAGTTTGTGGTCGCGGTTTGTCGTTTTTATCACGACCCGCAGCAAAAAGCCTTCCGCCGCTCCCTCCTTTCGCAGCAAGCGGGTTGTTTGACGTAGGTCACAAGTTGGAGTCAGGTGATGCAAGCTGATCACAACGAGGAGTGGTTACTGTAGAATGCGGAACCGACCAGGAAGCAACTACATAAATGCATCCGCTTCCACTCACGCGCCACACAACCAACCGCCTTCACTTCGCTCAACCGCGTGGATTTCAGGCCGCCAGGTCTGCCGGGCCGCGCAGGAATCATCGGAATGCCCGGCCCGAAGGGCGAACGCGGCGACGGCGGCTTCAGCGGTCCTCCGGGCCGCGACGGGCTGCCGGGCGTCCCGGGCCGAGAGGGCGAAAGAGGCGACGATGGAATTCCCGGAGCGGTGGGTCTGCAAGGTCCTCCGGTTCGTTCCCTTCATTCTACACACTCTTCCACTTACTCCACTCGTTCTTGAAGGGTCTGAACGGTCCCGCCGGATTGAACGGCGCTCCCGGACTGGACGGTGACAACGGAGTGCCCGGCGCTCGCGGCAGTCAGTCCCGCTCACTCTTATTCACTCATTACGCCTTCTGCTTGCAGTCAATGGCTTCCCCGGACGAAAAGGAGAGCCGGGCGACGGAGGCATCCCCGGAGCTCGAGGTACGTTGAGGAGAGAGCGGTAGAAGGCCCAAGGAGCACTCAAATCATCCTTGTCGTCCCCACTCGACTAACCAACGCGTCTTTAGGTTTGCCCGGTCTCCCTGGCCAGCCCGTGAGTTCTTTACACTCTCGTTCACCTTCTAAACGCCGATTGCTTGAAGGGACCACCCGGATTGCCCGGTCTTTTCGGCGCGAAGGGAATGATCGGCGACGAAGGAGTCCCTGGAGTGCCCGGTAAGTGACCGCTTCACTCTCACCTCCAACACTCGTGTTTAGGCCGCGACGGAGCGCCCGGATTGGCGGGAGAACCTGGCGAGAACGGGCTGCAAGGCGCGCCCGGCCGTGACTCGTGGGGAGCCGTCGGAGAAGTTGGACTCCCGGGCATTCCCGGCAAAGGTGAGACGAGTGAAGAACATTCATTTCAACACTCATTCGTTGCAGACGGTCGGCCAGGCCTCCCGGGAGCTCAGGGACCAGTGGGAGACGTCGGCTACGGCGGCGCCCCGGGTCTCTGGGGCGAACGAGGCGATCAGGGGCCGCCGGGCGTCGTGGGCGAGACGGGACTTCGCGGAATCGACGGAAAACGAGGTGAGCGGCGTGGGGTGAAGCGGGAGGCTGTCTTGAGCTTCCTGCTGCATAAAACAAGCCCTACTCGACTCTTAAATGAACGAGAAGGTCGTCTGGACACGGAACATCACACAAAACGCTTCTCCTCACTCACATCCCCTCATTTTAGGGCGCGACGGTCTCCCCGGCCTGCCGGGCGTTCCGGGGCCTGATGGCGTGAAAGGAGAGCGCGGAATGGATGGTTTGCCGGGTCCTAACGGCTACCCAGGCCCTGAGGGAGCTCCGGGCATGCGGGTGCGTTTGCTGCTCTCAACATGCAACGTTTCTTGTCGTGGGTCACTTCCCACAGTCAAGCGGGTTCTGTATGCCTTTTGGCCAAAGCTGTACTCTTTCGTAGACGAGCGTGAGCTGTCCGACGAGTGATCAGACCGCACAGAAAGGAATCAGAACTGAAAACTGCATCTTTTCTGCTCTCTCAACCTCTCAACTTAACGCTCCGCTGTAGGGCGACCAAGGGCCGCCGGGAGTGCGAGGGCAGGACGGAAAACGCGGCCTCGACGGCCTCCCGGGAGCGCCCGGCTTCGTGGGCCCGCGAGGAGACGACGGGCTGAACGGCGCGCCGGGATTGCCGGGCTGTGAGCACTGGACGCTTGTTTCTTTCCAAACATCAACGAATTGCAGACCCTGGCCCTCAAGGACCAATGGGACGGCCCGGTCCGCAAAGCCCGACGATTCGCGTTAGTTTTTCACGTTCCTCAGTGTTCTCCGCGCTCTCCGCGCTCTCCGCGCTCTCCGCGCTCTCCGCGCTCTCCAATGACGCCCAGAACACTCCTCACAACCTCTCGTTCAGGACATCCACTTCCCCGACGGCATCCCCGGCGATCAGGGACTTCCAGGTAGAGTGGGCGGTGGAATGAGTGAAAGAGAGCATCCGGCTGCTCACTACTCACTTTTCCCATCATCCTCGTTCGAACAGCCACTTCATTCGCGTGTTTAGGACTCCCGGGACTGCCGGGCGAAAACGGCGACAGCGGTCTGAGCGGCCCGCCGGGGTCGGCGGGTTATCCGGGCCCGAAGGGCGAAAATGGCGTTCCCGGCTACCCAGATGAGTTCCTGCTATCATTGGGGAGTGTTTGGGTGTCCTGCTGCTTGTATTGGCCTGGTCTTTCTTTTCATCCTTCTTCATTTTCCACCTGCAACTCTCGAATTCCTCCGGTTCGGTACTAATCGACGTTTGTTTAGGTAGCAGAGGCTATCCGGGCGACAGCGGCGTGCCGGGGCCCCAAGGATTGGCCGGCCGCCAAGGACAACCGGGTATCTTGTTCAAACACTCATCTTACAACTTCAATTGTTGCTTGTAGGCTATCCTGGTCCGCCCGGGCAGTTCGGGGCGCCGGGCGGCTGGGCGCCGAGTCGCGGCTTCACGTTCACGAAGCACTCGCAGACGACGAGCGTGCCGCAGTGCCCGCCCGGCTCCTCGCAGCTGTGGAGCGGCTACTCGCTGCTCTACGTGCAGGGCAACGGCCGCAGCGCCGGCCAGGACTTGGGCTCGCCCGGCTCCTGCATCCCCAAATTCTCCACGATGCCGTTCATGTTCTGCAACGTGAAGGAGACGTGCCACTTCTCGTCGCGCAACGACTACTCCTTCTGGCTCTCCACCGGCGAATCCATGAACATGATGATGTCTCCGGTACGTTCCGTCGTTTATGGGATTGCTGGTCGATCAATCAGATCTTCCACGGTCGAGTATGATCTCAATTATCTAATGGTCGCTTTACCCAGCATCTCCTTTACTCTATCGTTCTTCTCACTCACCAACTCGCCCGTTTAGTTCTCGGGGACGGCGATCCGGCCGCACATCTCGCGCTGCGCGGTCTGCGAGATCCCCACGCAGATCATGGCCGTCCACTCGCAGGACTCGTACGTGCCGCAGTGTCCGCCCTCGTGGTCCCCCTACTATAGCGGCTACTCGTTCGCGATGGTCCGTTCTCCCTTCCTGCAAACAACGATCAATCCATTGCTTTCAGCACACTGCGGCCGGCGGCGAGGGCACCGGCCAGCCGTTGGAGTCGCCCGGCTCGTGCCTGGAGGAGTTCCACGCCGTGCCGTTCCTCGAGTGCCATGGAAAGGGCACCTGCAACTACTACGCCACGAACCACGGCTTCTGGCTCGCCATCGTCGATCGGGTACGCCGGGGGACTTATTTTTAATCATTGGACTTCCGCATTTTCCACCCACTCAACCCCCACCTTATCCTCCTGCTTTCAGAACAACCAATTCCGCAAACCGATGCCACAGACGCTGAAAGCAGGCGGCCTGAAGGATCGCGTCTCTCGCTGCCAAGTGTGCATCAAGAACCGCCAATAACTCCACGCACTCTACCACCAGAGAGCAGCACTCAACTTATTTCTTTCTTTCTTCTTTGCCCACGATCCACGCTCGAATTCAACCCAAACGGTTGAACGTTCCGTGCGGCGATCGTCGGCAGCATCAATCAGCAGTTATTCCCCTCCGTCTTCTGCATTCTTTTGTTTCTTTCGATTGCTTTCCTTCAACGCGCTGCCACTCCCTCCCTAAACGAAAACTGCCTTAAATCCTTTTGTTTTTGCCCCTTTACGCGATCGATCCCCCGTCTTGCCAACCGACTGCGGAATGTCCAGTTCTTCCCCCCATTCTTCTGCTTCTCACTGCCCACTCTTTTTTGTGCAATAAATTAAACGCAATTGACCGCACTGTGGGCAAGAATCTGTTGGGAGCTCGAAGTTTATTACAACAACCAGCGGTGATTACGGCATTCTAGAGAGAAACTAATCGGCACTCGATTGAAAAGCAGCACACAACGTGGTTTGGGAGAGATCCGCATCGATTAAACGCTAACGAAGGAATTTGTCGACTATAGGCGGAAGTATTGCGAGAAAAGAGCGTTACAAATCACTTCTAGAACAATAACGAATCGACGGCAACAATAAACGACGGTAATAAAGCACAAAACAATAAGTAGACGGTTATTCCAAATGCAATCCCTAGAAATCAACTGGAAACAACGAGAGGCACGATGATCTTCAAAAGGAGCGATACAACGAAAGAAAGGAGGCATGAGCAAGGAGATTCACGATACCATTCGATTTATTTACATCACAATAAAGACGACTAACTGGCGGCCTCTAGTCGCTCCTTGAATTTGTTCACGAATCGACGATGCGCAGCGGTGACGGCGGGCGCACCTTCGGGCGGCTCCAGCACGCGGTCGGCCGCTTCGACCCACTCGGCAAGATCGCCGGGCTCCACGTCCGCTTGGAGTTCCTCGAAGTGAACGTCCGCGTTGTCGCGCTCGTGCTCGACGAACGCGAGGAACGTCGTGCGTGCATGGCGGGCGCCGCTCAGATGCCAACGGATCAGCTGACGCCGCTGCGGGGCGATCGGATCGTCGGTTGCCAGCACGCGATCGACGAGAAAGCGGCGGTGCGTCGTGTAGAGGAATGTGAGGATGCGGACGGCCGCTTGGGCGTCCTCCTGGCCGAGCATCGTGTCGACGAGCAGCCGCACGTTGTCCGTCCGCTTTTTCAGGTCCTCCTCGTTCGCCTACAATCCATTCCGATTGATTAAACGAATGCAGAGAGCACTCACCTCTTTTTCAAACAACGACAGCGCTAGGGCCATCACACGGAAGTCGCGGCACTTTTGGGCGACCGCCGACGGCTTCGACATGTAGTACTCGATGGACAGCTTGCTGCAAACAACGCACTGATCAATCAATTAATTGGCAAAGAAGGGAACTCACTCGATCAACGCGCCGAAGATGCCCGGCCACCGCGCGCCCTTCTGATTGATGGCGGTGATGAAGTCGAAGAAGGAGCGCTCCGTCGCCGCCATGATCGGATCGCTCTGTTCGGCCTGCGGGCGCACTTGTCCCCACAGATCGCCCACGTTCTGTTCGCGGATGAAACGGACGAGCAGCTCGACCAGCTCCTGGACGGTCGGCAGCTTCGCCTCGCCGCCCGCCCAACGCGCCAGCTGGTCGTCGAAGCGCTTGGCGGCGTCGGCCACCGCCTTCTCCTTCGGCTGCTTCTGCCCCCTTTGTGTGAGGTGGGCGAGGATGTCCATGACGAAGTTCAGCGAGGCGCCGGCCGTCTTCGCGCGGGATCGGGCACTGGAATGAAGGAAATCGGTAACGGGGCTGTCGAATCTCAAGTTTTGTTCGCTTTTGGCGCCAACTAGTCGAATCGATCACAAGAACTTCGAATGCGAACACAAGTACAAGCCCGATCGAATTAAATTAAATGGAAAGCAAGAACTCACTCGTTGGGCTTCGACGGGGTCGGGGGCGGTTGCCGGAGCGTCTCCAGGCGGCCTCCTCGAACGGCCCGCTTGGTGGGGAAGGCGGGCGCGTTTGCGACTTCGATCAGCTGGGCGCGCTTCGGCTGAGCGGCCGCCGCCGCCGACGTCTTCGGTTTGGACGTCGAGCTCGCGGCCTTCGGCTCCTGCTCGTCGGAGGGGGCGGCCAGCGTGCCACGTCGCAGGCGGACATTCGCCGTCGATTTGCCCGTCGAGGGCTTCGGCTCCTTGGGCGCTTCCTTCGGTTCCTCCTCCGCTGGCTTCGTTTCCTCTTGTTTCGGCTCCTCGTCCTTCGCTCGTTCCTCCCTCTTTCGTCCCGCTGGCTTCAGATCCACCGTCTTCTCCGCCTCCTTCTCGGCTTCGAGAGTAGTGGCAGCGGCCGGAGGCGACGGGAGCAACTCGGCGGACGTCGACGCCGAAGCGGCGGCACGTTTCGTCGGCGAGCGCGGCTCGGGCGTCTTCTTCAGGCGCACGACGGACGACGTGGAGCTGCGAGTGCGGCGTTTGGGCGGTGGCGCCTCGGCGATCTCCTCCGGCATGTCCTCCACCTCTTCGGCGGGCGGCTGGGCGGGCGGCGGCACGTGGGCGATGCGGCGGGAGGTGCGGACGGGACTCAGCGATTCGGAGGCCGTCGACGTGCTTTCGGTTCGCGTCGCTCGTCGCTTGCGGCCGGTCGGCGTGGGCGGAGCGGCGGGCGCAACTTCCGCGTTGACAGCGGCGGCCGGCGGCTTCGCTGGAGTCGCTGGAGTCGGCGGCGGTTGAGCGCGTTTGGCCGGTGCCCTCGGCGGCTGGCGTCCGCTCGACGTCGCAGCGGAGGCGCCGGCCGCACGGGGCGCACGGGCATGTCGTTTGGGCGGCGAAGGGGCGACGAATTGCGGCAGGTCGGGCACGTCCTCCACGGGCACCTCGGCTGCCTCCTCGCCGTCCTCCTCGTGGTCCGAGGGCTCGAAGCCGGCGGCCGCTTCGGCAGCCACCGATCGCTTCGGCTTCTTCCTCGCGGCGGGCGCCTCGTCCTCCTCCTCGTCGCTCTCGTCGAGCATCGCCGAAAGCAGGAGGTCGGCTGTGATGGACGCGTCGGGCGTCTTCTTAGCGGCGTTCTTGCGCGGCGATCGTTTGCGACCGGCCGGCGGCGTGGTGGCGGTCGAGGGCATCGCCTCCTCCACGATGTCCGCCAACTGCTGCCGGATTTCGGCGCGTTGGCGGCGCTGCGCGTCCGTCGGGTTGTCGCCGACCGTCGACTAAACTCGGCGGAAATAAAATCGAACTAATTCGGCGTGGAACTCACGAGATCCCGCATTTCCTTCGAGTTGACCAGCGCGAGGAATTTCTGAACGACGAAAAGTATTGAGCGAAAGGTAGAAGAAGGACGAACCTGGAGCGCCTTGCCGGACGAAATCGCCCGTCCGGCCATCTCCTTCACGCGTGTCTCCAGCGCCTGCATGTGGGTGGTCGTGCGGGCCAACGCCTCTTCGGACGCCTTCGAACGGGCGGCCGCCGCCTGAACGCAAACAATTCAAAAGATTGAAGAAAAATTGGGAACGAACTTTGTTCTCGGCGGCTTCCTCACGCGCCTGCAGCAGGTGCTCTTGCAGCGTTTCGATTCGCGTCTGGCTCTCGATCGTCCGCTGGTGATGTTCGGCTTCTTTACGCTCGGCCTCCTTCAGCTGGCTCGTGAGCAGGCTGATGTGCTGCAGGCGGTCCTCCAACGTGCGCTCCAATTCTCCCAGTTTCTGCAAGCAGCGAGTGGACGGAACGAAGTGGATGGAAAACAAACCCTTTGATCCTCCTGATACTGTCGATTCATGTCATTCGCCTTCTGCACTAGAGCGAAGGCCTTCTCCGCGTTCTCCAGGTACGCGGCGCATCGCACGCACTCCGGCGGGACGCCCGGCCGGCCAGCGGCGGTCGGAAGCGCGCGGCGAGGCGGTGGGAGAGCGTCGATGCGGACGCGGCGCTCGCCGGCGCCGTTCGGCGGCGAGACGGCCGGCTCCTTCGGCTGGAACTGCTCCGGTGGGCTGTCCAGGTCTGAACGACGAAAGAAGTGGAAAGAAAGCAGGCGGAAGGCTCACCCTCGTCGATGGCGACCCGAATCCGCGACGCCTCTTCGCCGCGCTCGTTCACGAACCGCTCCTCCACGCCGCCGTTCACCGCCTCCAGGTTCGGCGGCTGATCGACGAGCATCCCGCGCTTCAAACGGGGCTAAACAGAAGGAATTAATTGAAAAGGATTGGGAGAGATCGCGCACAAGAAACCCGCTTTGATTCTGTCGGAATTCCGCTTTCCAGCGGAAATAAAGCGACTTTCCTTTCAACTTCGAAAAATTCTTACTGATGGCAACAAATTTCGATCGAACCTCAACCGAAACGCGTACGGATTTCCGTGGAACAAGCCCGTACGGAAATCACTCCGAAAACAATCGATCGGCTCGTGTGAATCACGCCTCATCCCGGCAGAAACAAGCGGAACGCCGCGACGCCAAACGGACGCCGCCGAGCGCATTCGCGGCGGGAACCAGGGCGGGCGGCCGAGGGTTGGAGAGCAGAGATTTCGTGCAGTCTCGTGCTGTTTTATTTGCTTGCTTGGAATCGAAGTCGATGGTTCGTCGTCGCTGACCATCCGCGATGAAATGGAATCAAAACAACAGACAATCGAAGAAACCTCTTGTTGTTCCCCCGTTGACCGCCAATTCAATCAACTTTCTTCGAACGAGACTCAAAGAATAAGTAATGGTTTATTAGTTTCAAACGTGTATGAAAAGACTGAAATGCGCACAAGAATGAGAGGGAAGTGGCCAGTTAACGGAGGGTCCATGCAGAAACTCGTAGTTGTGGGCGGGAAGAAGGCGGCGGGCGCGGAAGGTAAAACTCTGTTTGGCACTTGGGTGGTCGATCGTTGCGAGTTGAAGACGGCGGAGTGGGTGGGAAGTGATCAATCGGATGGCAAAAGCTCTTCAAATGCTCGAGAAACGAGAGAGGTCGAAGCGGGATCAATGCTCCTCGACGTAGTTTGCAGGGAAGAGGCCCGTTTTGGGTCCGATTCGTCCCTGCCACCAACCCGAGTCGTCTGCAACAACCGAGCTCACTTTTGTTCGAATGCAAGAAAGAACCTTTCTTGATCAACTCGATGATTTGGCCCTCCTGGAAGGAGAGCTCGTCCGTGTCCTGCGCGTCGTAGGCGTACGCCGCCCGGACGGTGGGGCCGCGCGGTTTGACCATCGGCTTCGGTTTGGGCGAGGGACGAGGACCGCCAGCCGCCGGCTTGAGGACGCCGTTCTGCTCGCCCAACGGATGCACGTGGTTGTTGCGGCCTTGATTGAGGGCGTTGGCGAGGGCGGCCGCGGGCCCGCTGGTGGGCGGCTGTTGGTGATTGTGGACGGGCACTTGGTTGTTCACGTAGTGCTGCGGCTGCGGGGGCGCTTGCTGGACGCCGAACGGAGTGGGCGGCTTGTTAAAGACGGGCGACACGGGCGTGGGCGGTTGGTTCTCCTGCAGCCGGCGAGCCGCCGACTGCCGCGACGCCCACGACGTCTTCTTCAGCGAGACCGGCCGGTTAGCGGGTTCTAAACGACGGAATGAGCTCCGTTTGCTTCGACATCACTGACTGGTGCTCGCGGGCAGTCCGGGCGGCACGTGCACGTGCACCACCTTGCCTTCGGGCGTCAAACGAATCCGAACGCCGCCCGCCTCCTCGGTGAAGCGGAACTCGCGGACGCCCGGCGAGCCGAGCAGGTTGAACTTCAGCTTCTTCAGTTTGACCACGTGCGTGTTCGCGAACTGGAGCGGCAGTTGGCGTTGGCAGCGCTCCATGTACCGCTTGCTGCAATTCGACCGATCAGTCAATCAATCGGGTAAAAGAAAGAACGGACTTCATTGCGGTCAACATCTCCGTCTTGAGCGGCGACTCGAGGACGGTCGTGTACTCGTCGCGCACTTGCAGAAAAAGGTAGTCGTCCTGCAGAGTGGACAGCCCGACCACCTCCAGCTGCTCGTATGGGATTTGTCTGCAATCCAAGGATCATAAGAGAACGAAAGAGGAAACGAACCTCTTGACGACTTCCACCAGTTTCCCCTTGTTCACGCCCTTCTTCTCCACCACTCGGGCGATCAGGTAGAGGTACTTGGCTGTGACGAGGACGTCCACTTTCGAGGTCTACGGCGGGAAGTGAATGGGAAAACGGAGAGGAGAACTCACTCGACACTTGCGGTCCAGCTTGTTCATTGTGTGCGCAAAGTCGATTCGCTCGCGGCGGCCGACGATCGCCTGCAGCGCCGGCCGGTTCTCCAGTCCGATGTAGTCGCCGACGAAGTTGCGGTTGATCGAATGGCGGCGGCGTTGTTTCTTGCCGAAAACGAGCTGGCTCGCCTCCTCCTTTTCGCGCGCGTGTCGCTTGGCGGCCGTGAACTGGCGGAAGGCCTTCTGGAGCACGCGGGCGAACTGATCGTAGCGACGCTCACGTGACTCTTCGAGCATGAACAGCTGAAAGCGGTGGGTTGGAGAAGACGGACGAGAAGGGGAAGAAGAGCAGCTACTACCCTTAAAAAGAGATGGAACGTACAGATTCGGGGTTCTTGATGAAGATCTTTGTGCGGCCCAACTGGAACTGGTCCTCGGCGATGCCCATCGCGCGGCAGATCACTTCGCAGCCCTGCCGCACGTTTCCGTTGTAGCGAGGCCACGTCTCCTGCGTGAGGATCGCGTAGCGCCAGAGGAATTTGTCGAAGAGGCGGCGGTACGCAAAGCCCGCCCTTCGCACGCGCACGTTCTCCTTCAGCCCCAGGTAGCGCACTTGGTGCTTCACTCTGAACACCAACGATGATGGAAAAAAGGAAGTAGAAGACGCACCGTTGCTCGTCGAACTCCAACGCCCGCTTGTTCTCGTTCGGCTTGATGCAGCGAACGTAGTGCGGGGTGCAGCGCATCAGCGAGTCCACCAGCTGGTTGGCTTGAGTCTGAACACAACGAGCAGATGAAAGAATGGAAGGAAGAAAGGAACGTGCCCGAATCTTTGTGGATGCACTCGTCGGCTTCTGTTTCGCGCCGAAGCCGACGTTCTCGGGGAACAAGTTGCGCATGAACTCGCTGCAATCCGTCGAATTCGTTAAAACAGTTTTAAGAGAACGAACCTCTCGCTCGACTGCATCAATTGGACCAAATCAGGGTACAGAACGTCGCGATTCTTGTCGCAGAAACCGTCGATGTCGTACAGGACTTCCCCTGCAATCGGTAGATTAGAAGAAGCTCTCACACCTTCGAGCACGTGCCTGCGTAGTGAGTGATCATGAAGGACTCGGCGCCCGGCTTGTAGTGCGGATGGGCGCCCACTTGTTGGTTCATTTTGACGAGGAACTTCGAGTCGACGCCCTCCGACTGGCCGTGGATCTGCGCGCACACGTCGTCCAGCAGGCACATGATGCCAGGCGGGCGTTTCGCTTCGATCAGGTCGCACACGATCTTGTTGTTGAAGTAGTCCACCGGCGTCCATTCGATGCCCTGCAGCAATCGACTGGTTAAATGAAAAAGAGTGGGTGTTCACCTCCGAAACGTATTCCTCTTGCTCGGCCTTCAGCGTGAGCTCGATAAAGATCTGCTGGAGTTTCTCGTTCACGAAGTTGATGCTGCAAACAGGCGATTAGAGAAAGACATGCGTTGGAGTGGAGCGAGCAACAACTGTTCGTTCTCAAATAGAAGAACGCACCAGAACTGCTCAAAGCCGTTGTTGTCGAAGATCTCAAAGCCGTAGATGTCTGCAATCGAATGGAGTAATGAAGAGATCCCCATTTGCAAAGAAAGTACCGAGAATTCCGATTGAGACGTTCCGCCGACTCGACTGCTTCACGTTCAGCGCCCGGTTCACGGAGGTGACTAAAAGAAGCAAAAGAATAAGTGGGTGGGCGATCCATGGGACGTGCCGAGGAAATCGAAGAGCCGCGAGTACATTGCTTTGACCCACGCATCCCGCGTGTAGACCGCCTGCTCGACGTTCAGGTTCACGTCGATCTGCTCGGTTTGGGCGCCCCACTTGGACTCGAGCCGCCGCTTCGTGATCTTCTCCTTGATCGCCTCTGCCGACAAGCCGAGCAGGTAGGCCGGGAATTGAAGGTCTAAACAAGAAGCAGGCGAGTGAGTAGAGATGAAAGGAGCTCACAGTCGTCGCTGGAGACGGCGGCGTAGTTGTTGTGCTCCTCGAACGTGATGTTCCCTCTGCAAACCAATGGAAACGAAGGGAATGGACGCCACTCACATGTGCAGGATAGCGGAGACCAATTGGAGGATTTCGAGTTGCGAGCGCTCGTCGATCCCGACCACCTGCATCGCCTCGAGTGTGGCGGCGAACTCCTCCGCGTCGTCCGTGCCCTCCGCTTTGTAGCAGCCGGATTGGGCGAGGTAGGAGTAGTAGTCGACGCTCGAGATGCCCAACGACTTGCGCGTCTCCTGGTCGGCACCGGCGAGCAGTTGGTAGAAGATGTGGAAGTTCCGTTCGCCCTTCCCCAGGCAGCAAACTCGCGACTTCTCGAGCAGGAAGTTCGAAATCTGCCCGCCGATCGGCTCGCCGCCCAACCCGAATTGGATTTCCACGTACCTGCAAGCAAGCAAGAGGATTGAAAAGAAGCAATCGAGTGGACTCACTTCCCGAATCGACTCGAATTCCAATTGCGCAACGTGGCGGCGTTTCCGAAGGCTTCGAGCAGCGGGTTCGACTTGATGATCACCTCCTTGATGTGCTGCACGCGCTGGCCGCCGCCCGAGATGCGCGCCACGTAGTTCACTTCAATTGGAGTGGAAAGAGAAAGAAAAGGAAGGGAACTCACTGATGTACTTGGCCGCAACGGTCTTGCCCGCGCCCGACTCGCCGCTGATGATCACGCACTGGGATTCCGCGTCGATCATCATGTTTCTAGAGCGGAGGAGTTAGAAGGAGAGCAAGTATTCGAATGGATCACCTGTACATGTTGTCCGCTAGCGCGTAGATGTGCGGCGGGTTCTCGTACTGGGCGGCGCCCGTGTACTGCTCCATCTCCTTCTCCGTGAAGTAGGGCATCTCTTTGAACGGATTGACGGAGATCAACACCGGCCCGATGTACGTCTAAAGAAACAAGTGGGTAGTGGAATGAAAGATAGAAGACGCACGAAGATCGCCTTGGCCGCCAGTCGTTTCTTCAGGTTGTCGACGATCGCCTCGTCGTTCAACGACCGCAAGAGGACCTGAACGCGTGCGTTTAATGAAGAGGATCAATGGGAATGGTGGAAACAAACCATGTCCTCCACGCCCACATTCTGCGTGTTCACGTTCGATTGCCAGTGGAACGGCTGCAAACAAGAGAATGATTAGAGGTGATAAAAGTTCAAGAAGAAGCCCTCTCTACTGCGAATGCAGACCTTGTTTCCCGTCTTCTCGTCTCCGTCTTCGATCACAGGCGAATCGAAGGCCTGTGATGAGTTCTCATCTGCTCTCCACAATTTGGACGAAAACAAGCGCATTCTTTCGAACTCGGTGGTTGGAAACAAGCAGGACGTGAATGCTCCCGTTAGGTCCCGCTTGGTTCGCAGTTATGAACGCGGCGGTGGAGAAACGGGAGCGAGCAAACAAAAAGCAACCAGTTTGCGCGTGATTCAACAAAAGGAACTCAAATGTAAACAATCGCGTTGCTGGATTTGGTGCACTGCTTCCCGCTTCCGTTTAGTCGCTTTAGAAACCTCGAGATGGAGCAGGAATACTCGTTGCCACTCACCATTTTGGCTCAAGGAACAGCGAAGTCGTGTGCGGAAAGAAGCAGGCAGACGGTCGACTACTCCATGAACTCCAAAGGCCGATCGGCGGAGTGGCGGTCCGCACCGACGGTCCTGCAATTCGAGCACAATAATCAAGCGGTAAAAAGAACGATGGGAAGAACGGATCGCTGAGGAGAAGACGGCAATCGCGATTTGAAACCCGCAATCGGCGAATTTCCGCGGAAAAGGCGCCAAAATTCGCCGCCCGTCCGCCGGCGACGCGAATCGAACGCCGGCGAGCGGTCGGCGGCCGCCGCTTCCCTCCGAATTCGCGCTGCGGGCGGCGAGGCTTCGCTTTTGGAGTGCCGCCCGCCCGCCCGGACGATCGGCAGGATGGGCGGACCGAAGGAAGGCGGGAAGCGGAGGGAAGAGCGGCGAGTGAGGGCGAAACGAAGAAAGTGGTCGCCGTTTTAATGGCGCTCGATTGCGGAGGTGCGCACCGAGCAGACCGCCGAGAAGAAGGCGATCGGATGCGACGAGCAGGAGGCAGGAACGAAATTCGAAGAAAGGCAACCGTTTCGTTGTGGTCGTGAATTCAAGAGCGGCAAACACAAAAGAAGCCCTAGATTCGCTGCTGTGTGGCTCTGGTCGTGAAATGCAAGGAGACGTCTCCCATGTGGCCGCATTCGATCGAGAGATTTCTGAATCGCCAACGAATTCTCTTCGTGTTGTAGAAAGGCAACAACAGAAGAGAAGTGGAATTCCCAGAGTTTTGTTCGAACATCCTTCTCCCCACACAAAAAGCGGGCGGTCATCCGCCGAAATCCCGCTTGGCAGCCGCCCAAAGCCGCTTTTTGTGCGCGCCGCCGGCGAGTCAATCGGATGATCGAAAGCAATCGACGGCGACTGCGGGAAGCGAGCGGGCGGGCGGGCGTGAGGGCGATGACTGGGCGGGCGACAGGCGAGCGGAAGTGGGCGTGATTCATTCGATTCGACGAGCCCGCGAACGGTCATCCGCCGACTCTCGCGGCGGGGTTGTTTACCGCTGGTCGAGGAGCGTGAGAAAGTGAATCTACTGGACGGTCACACGACAAAGCGGGTGATCGATTCGGGAGATGGGTTTGAACGGGTGATTCGAGAGATTAATTGAGTGGATCCCCGCCTGCGAGCTGCCGTCGTTTGCTCGTGACCGCGGCGAACAAAAGAGCACACGTAATCATCGCAACGCAACGCCAACCACCGCCCTCGCCTTTGCCTGTCGCTCCACCGCCCTCTCGAGCGATTCGCGGAGGAAAGCGGAGGAGAAGGCGGCGAGAAGCGAACGATCCCGCCGCCCGCTTATCACCGCGTTTTGCCCTCCGGCCGGTCGGGCGCCCCGATCGGGATCGTGAACCGGCGGAACGTGGCCGCCTTCACCGCTCGCTTCAATAACAAACAACAAGAAGCGGGAGAACATTCTTCTCGCTGCTTCCGACTTGAACACGAATGGAAGAAGCGATAAAGCAGCACGTTCTCTCTTGTTGAGGAATCTTTAGGGCCGAAACGGCGGGAAGATTGCGGGAAACCTCGAATCCAAGAGAAAGATTGCCGATCGAAAGCAATCGGCCGGCCGACGGCCCTGAGCAAGCGGGCGAGCGATTATTGAACGCAAATCCAACCCCGGGCGGCGGCCGAGATGAGCAGAACGAAAAGGAAGACGGAAGGAAGAAGAGGGATGAGTAATCGAACGAGCGAGCGAGCAACACGAGAGCGGGCGGCCGCAATTCGATCGGCGGCGTCCGGCCGGCCGACTCGAATCGAAATCGATTGCCACTCGCCGCGTCTTCCGCAACGCGATCGGACGGAAGGAACACGCGCCCGCTCGTCGCAATTTACACTCCGTAAGCGAGCGGAAGACGACCGAGCAAGCGAAGTGAACCGAAGAATCAAATCGGAGCGAGTGATTCACTTTTGGTTTGTCGCTGGCCGCTTCAAAAGAAGCTTCGGCAATAAACAGGCGGAAAATCGCGGTAAAATCTGTCTGTCGGATCGATCACAAAACGAAGAAACGGCGACAAAAGAGCGATCCGAATCGAACGAACGGAAAATCAGCGCCGATCGCGACGGACGAGCGGCAGAAAAACCCGAACGCGAAAAGAAGCGGCGGCGAGAACGCGTGAATCATCGGAGAGGCGGCGGGTGACGTCGGCGATTTGACGTTCGCCCACCCACTTTCGTTCGGGTTCAGGTCGTCTACGGGAAGAAACGTGTGAAAAGGAAGGAAATCGATTCGAAACAACAAAAGTTCGTTGCATCCGCATCGTTTGTTTCTCGCTGCGGGCTGATCGCTGCAAGCTTCTTTTTTTCGCACGTAATCCGCTTTCCCACCTGCTTCGCCCGCGAAACGGAGGGAAAAGCGCGAAAACGCGCGGGGATTTGCTTCCGTTTGTTCCGGCCGCGGCGAGCTTTCGTCCCGCAACTTCCCGCAAACAACACAAAACAACACGAGAGAATCGAACCGCATCAAAAACAGTTGAAACGGCCCCCGATCGACCCGAAATGACCGCAGAGCCCGCAAACGTCCACTCGCCACGTTCGAATGCGCACAGCGGGAAGCTCCGGCAGTTTGTTCTGCGACCCGCTTCGCGCTGCGTGAACAACCGCGGCTCTTTCTTTTGCGAACCCGTTTGTTCGAAAAAACAAACGACGAGGCGATTGGATTCGCTTTTCGCGTCGCCGTCGCGTTCGTTCGGAATTTTTAATCGCGCGCAGCGTTCCACCCACTTTTTTCGCGCATTTTCCGCCCTCCACGCGTTCACCTTCGCCTCTTTTCGGCTGACCAGCTCGCTCTCCGCGAACCCGAACGTCAAGGACGCGGAGCCCGGAGATGGACGCGAGGCCGGTCGGCAAATGAGGGGGTGGACGTTCGGAAGTGGGTAGCCGGAAACAGTTGGAGGTCAACCTCGTTCTTTTTTTTATAAATTGCTTCCGTTTTTGCGGACATCGGAGCGGCAAGAGCAAAGCGGAAGCCGCTGGTCAACGACGACCAATGTCGAGCAAAAAGTGGGCGCAGATTGAACAAGGCGAGTCGAGCGAGCCGATTTGCGCGAAAGTGGCCGCCAGATGGTCGACGAGAAAACGGAAGCGCCGTGTGGACTGCCGGATGAACGATGGCCAGGAGAACGGGACGAAAAGACGGCAGACGTTCGAGAACCGATGAACAACCCGCGACGATCGATGGCCGGTGGGAAGTGAGCTCCCGTGAACTCGCTCGACGAAGCCTCGTTGTCGAGAGGTGAATCACCGCGATTATTTCAACAGAAACGAGCGACGAGCGGGCGGGAAGAAAACGAAAGCGGACGTTGCGAAATGCCCTTCGGCAAAACGGGCGCCGGCGAGGACGGCAAGCGGTCACTCGTGGAGGAAAGCGCCGAAGAAGGCGGCAAAGTTATGAGCAAAGAGAGCGATGAAGGCGGAGTGGACCGAAAAAAGCGTCCTGCCGGACTTTCGCGCGCAAATCGAATTTCGCTCGAAACTGCCGATTTGCACGCCCTCTTTGGACAACGGCGTCCAGTCCTAAGATTACAAGCACTCTCCGTGGAGGGCGGAAAGTGACAACGCGTGGCACGATCCAACGAGATCGAATGACCGGCGGGCACACGCGGGATAAACGGGCGTGTTACAATCGAGAGCAAACATTCCTTTGCCTCGTAAAACCGCTGACTTTGCTCACGAACATCCTTCGATTGTCAACGCCTCCAATCTTCTCCCACGGCGTGAACGTGGAACGCGCGAACGAAGAAAAGAAGGCGGCGGAAAGCCGGGCGGCCGGCGGGTCGAGCGGCCGGCCGAATCGAAAACCTGCGCAAACGACAAACAAAACAAATATCGATGACTCGCGCTCTCGTCCTCGTTCTCCTCGTTCGAGAGGCCGCTCGACCCGCCCGCCCGCTCGCTCGCCGCTGGACACGAAGCGGGCGGGAGGCCGGCGGCGAGAAGAACGGGGATTCGCGTGGCTCTTCGCACCGCATCGATTCTATCGGATTGCTCGCGCTTTCGCTCGTTTGTTTGCGGGCCGAGGGGGAAAGTTGAAAGGCGGTAAAGCCGTTTACCTTCTGCCTTCCTGGAGCGAAGCTTGTCCTTGGAGTAAGCGGGTTTATTCGATCAAACAACAACCAGCTTCCATCATTCGAACTATCCCACCGACGTCGTCCGCCGTGCCCGCACGAAATATCGCTTGGGCCTCGCGGTAGACGGCGGGAACTCGCTCGGCGCTACGGTTTGATGTCGTTTGGCGGACATGTGCGTGAGAATCACGTTCAAGACCACTGAAACACAGCAAGATCGTCAACAGCAATCGGAAATACGCCTACCCAGTACGGCGACAAGGAAAAGAAACGCGAGAAGCATGAACAGCAAACGTTTCTCCATTCCGAACGTCCAACTGCTCCGTTTGTTTTGCAGGTGTTCCTTTCGTTTGCAACTGAATTTCAATCGAATGGCGTCGTTAATTCGAATGCGACGGGAGCAAACTGCAAACGTTTCGTTCAGAGGAGTCACCTGTCGCTTCTCTCTCTAGTCAGTCATCGGAAGCCATTACTCATGAGCTGAATTTATTGCACGAGTTTCTACCGCTCTAATGCGCACACAGTACGAAATTCAGTGATCGGGACGGACGGCGACGAAACTGACGTCCGTCTCATTTACTCGTTGGTGCCAACAGGCGAGGATGTTGAGGTTTCGATTCCTGAACATCTCCACGCGTTCCGCATCGAAATCCTCGGGCTTAAGGACGAGCTGCCGGTGTCGTGCGAAGAATCGCTTCACAGCTTCTCGTCTATCAGTGTAGTTCTCCTAAACGAACCAAAGCGGATGAAGGATCTCAGCAGAACTCACGAGTAGATCTTCCCCCTTGTCCGTGACCTTTACGTAAGTCATCAGTTTCGTCAAGCGAACACCAGCCGCTGTGCACCACTCAACAATCCGGGAAGAACGATCAACGAGGACCTTTAAAACGACGTCTAGATCATTGAAAACCTGAAAAATTCAAGCAAACGTTAAGAATAAAGAGAAAAATGGAATTACGGGTAGTGTGGGCAACGTAAAGCCGAAGTTGTTTAGTTCGAGGCCAAAATCTTCGTTCAACGTCGCCAGATTTTTGATGGCCGTGCGGAAATCCCGCTCGTACTCCACGCTCCACAACAAGCCGGCCGGAAGGTCGAGAATCGACTTTGTGGTCTCGTAGACACGCAAGACAAGGCACACTCGTTCGATTGCTTTGTTACGCTCGCATCTAAACATATGGGCGGACGGGTGGATTAAGCGATGGAATGAGACTCACGGTCCACTTGCAGCGAGCTGCTCGACCTTCAAGTCGAGCTCAAGCGAACGGGCATTTGCTCGGAAGACGGGTACAAGATCTAAACAATGAAGTAGATGAATTAAGCGGCGCAAAGGAATGCTAACATGGTTGACGATCGAAGATGACGTCAAGTGCGACTTTCTCCAACTGTCCATGAGACGAGGCAGGGAACAACATTAGATCCTTTGAATTCCTAGTCTCCAGCTGCACGATCTTCTCTGGCAAATAATCTAGAAGCATCGCGATGTAAGGGAACCGTTTGTAGGGACGGATAAACGGTTCCACTTCGTTCAGATCTAAAAGGATTGGTGGTGAGTAAATCAAGAAGTTATACTTAACTTTAAGGGCTGACGCAAACGAACACCACTTTCTTATTTGCTGGAAGCCGGAATTCCACCAAATAGCGACATCGACACACACGCGTTCCGGTCGAGTTACTTGAAGCAGAAGAGCGAAGAGGTCATTGTTCAAGTGCCATTGGCCCAAAACGACTGTGAACTTCCCGTTGCTCACCGACTGGAGTGACGGCTCGTCGCTCCAAAAGATCCTTGCGGCTCCCGTTCGATTCCTCCCGTGCAGATCGAAGAAAACCGTTGGGAAGCCGGCCGAACAGAAGAGAAAACGAAGGGTTCGACGCCGAAGAATCCTCCGCTTTTGCTCGTAGTCGGGGGCGGCGGGAGTGAACGAATCGCCGAAATCCCGCTTGCTCGTTCCGTGGAACAGAAGCCAGAGACGAGCATCGGGGTGAAGTCTCGGCTTCACCTTTGATGGTGGAGAAGCGTTCTTTGATTGATCGTTCGCTAACGACATAAATAAAAGTTAGAATGCGAGCGAACTTGGCAAAAAATAGCCGCTGTCCACTCTTCCGACCGGCAAGTGGTGAGCGGCGGGTGAGTTTGCAGTGGAAAGCGGCAGTGCCCACTCGCGAGTTACGCACCTCGCCCGCACTGGTCACTCCTTGCATTCTTCGACTGCGCGAGACCGTAGCGGGTGAAAAGCGGGTCCAACGGCGAGCGCGACATCCGTTGACTTCGACTTCAAAGCACGAAGAAAGACCTCAATTTCAAGCAGTTGGATACCGACGGAGATTTGTTTGCTATACCGCAATTGCTTAACGTTTATTCTTTCCGCTTGGGCTCGAACACGACTCAAAGAACAACGTTCCCTGCTGCAATTCAATGCCCAATACAGGGTGTCCCAAAATGGAAAATAACCGGTCAAACGCGCGGGCGGTGTCGGGCGCGACTCGCGCCTGGTTGGCGGAAACGAGCGAGCGGTTTTGCTCGCGTTTCGGCTGGTTTTCGTTCAAAAACGTGTTGAAATCGAGATTCAGTGCTTTCGTGGCCAGTCGTGAATCAACCATCAGCAAGCACCAACTGGAACAGTCGCGCAGCTGCAGACCGATCGTGAAGCGCGGCTTTCCGCTGAAAAACGGAAATTCCCGCGTAAAACCGTTAAAACTTGTCGAATTGATCGAAATTTTACCGAGTCGGTCAATCAAAAATTGCGGATTCGATGCAGCTTGTTGTTTGCCAAGATTTGTGCCATTTGGGCGTCTGACAAGCGTCTAAACGGACGAAAAAGACCAAAAACAGCTCGCTCGTTTCCGCCAACCAGGCGCGGGTCGCGCCCGACACCGCCCGCGCGTTTGACCGGTTATTTTCTATTTTGGGACACCCTGTAGGCTCGGCCTTCTTCGAAAGGCGCAGCTCCTTTCTCAACTCGTAAGGGCGGCGCGTGGGATGCGGGCGGTGAGTGTGGCCCGGAAAGTCCGGATTGAACACAAAGGCGCCTGCAAAATGGATGAGAGGTGAAGTGTTTGTTCGATTAACGTACCTTCCATTACTGAAGCCAAGAGCACAAGCAGAGCGATAAGCAGCAACACCTTCATTCTTGCAGCAATCTCTCGATTGTGGAGCAGCACTGATGTGCGGAGAGAATCGAACGTTTTTACGGCCGTGCAATCCGACTGGCGTCAATGCATCTCATTTTTTCGACCGTAACCAAGAGGAGCGAACAAACAACTTCGGAGCGAATTGCACATTGTCGTTCAAATCGCAGAAAAAGAATTTTGATCGATGGAATGATGCAATCGGACAGTAAAAGAAGATTCCATTGCATCTCTGCGATGTGCCCTCGAACCTTCTCGTTCGTCCTGCTCGCCGCTCTCGTCGTTTGCGGCGTGAACGCGTTCATTTTGGGCGACGACGTCGAGACGGAGCCAATCTGTACGCTATGCAAAGACGCTAAGGTTGCGGTGGGCGCCGTCATGCCCACGTTCAACCAACACGAGGCCAACACTGCGCTCCACAAAGCTCGGGTTCGTCTTTCCTTCCGGGGGGCGATGGCTAACGGTTGATTTAGAGCGCCTGCCAACAAGAGCTCGTCCAGCAATTGCAGTTGGGCGACGTCTGCAATCGTTTCATCAACGACCTCCTGCAGCCGGTGCTCTCGCAGGCGGTGAAGGACGGCAAATTCGACCCTCCAATCAACTGCAAGTTGATTTCCGCGTGCATGTAGACGAGTTTGAATAAACACGTGCACCTTATCGTTGAAAGAAATGTTTCAATCGCCAGTCTCTCGATTATTCGTGTGAAAACGCGAACTTTTACGGAAAGAACTGCCCGCCGGACCGCAATTGCTCGAGTTTATTCTTGCTTCGTTTCAAAGCTTTACGTTAGTGCGTTGGAGCACATTCAAAGAATGCAGAGCTCATCGTCAATAAACAGCTCCGTACGGCCCGTGTCCTTTGGGGACGAAACGCTTGCCGCGGGTGTGCGGCGGGCGGGTGGGCGGCGGACGGGCTCGTGGTGGGGGACGTTGAGGCGATTCCTTACGACTGGCTGCAACGAACCCAACGTCTTCATTCTATTGACTCATGGAACGCACCTTCAACCATCGGCACAACGACGAGAGCCAAAAGCAGGACGAACAACAGGATCTTTATTTTGTTCGACGTTTGGGCGTCTCGGGCGAGAGTAGGAGACTGACGAACGGAGCTGGAGTGGAGAACAAAGGCCGACCGTCCGTTTTATACTCGTTTGCAACGAGCTTGAAACAATGAATGTTGATTCACCGACTAGATGAGTTGATTAAAAAGTTGGAGAAGCGATTTTCCACTGCGGAACGTGCATTGCAATTCGCCTGTGACCAAAGAACCCTCCAGAATCCGGAGTGATGCAATACGTTACGGTTTGCAACACATTACCGTTGCTTTGATCCGTTGGAAGAGTTGAGTCAGCGAAAGCCTTGCTGTTGATTGTGAGCGAAGTGTGAGCTCCTCTTTTTGGTCTATTGCTTCTTTTGCATGTTAACGTTTATTCCATCCGTTGTTCAGCCACAATTTAAGGTTACATAGCATTAAAGCGGAGTGCGGTAGCTGACGGAACGGTCGTGTCTCAACTAGCCGAAGCGAGCGGGCCTGTTGGGGTTGTAGTCGCCGACACGACGCGAACGCGGTCCGTCGTAGTGAACCTCGCGTTTACCGAAGCGAACAAACGGGGCCTTGCGGGCGCGAGGACCGCCCTTGTAGTGCACTTCTCGGCCGAAACGAGCCACACGTTGTGGGTTGAACTTGCCGATACGAGACTGCGGACCATTGGCAATCAGGGGATGATGGGTAGTCGGATGATGCGTCGGGTGGTGGTAGGTGGTCTTGTGGGTCTTGTGAGTGCGATGTTCGTAGGCTGCAAACAAGAGAGCATTAAAGCTGGTGCAATTCCGAAACTCACCGACGACCACCGAAACGAGAAGACCGACCAGGAGGACGAGAGCCAACAGACGCATTTTGAGGCGATTTCTCTTGAGAGAAAGAAGTGATTTCTGCCGGTCGACCTGCTGTTTTTATCTTCGTTTGAACAGCAGAAGACGATTGTGATTTAAATTGTTCGCCAACCGTTCACAAAAGCTCAAATTTCTGATTCCAAACTTGACAAAAGAATTCGATTGATGCTTGCTTCCAGCATTATTGAATGCTTGCCGGTTCGTTTGCACCACAATCGAATTCGTCAGCTCTGTAAACACAGACAGTCGGTTACTGTGGTGGTTCGAATCCTTCTTTTAGCCCATCCATTCGCTTACAACAAAGCACATCGGAAACGAATTCCCAACGAAAGCTTCGCAACGGTTGCATCACTTGCTTGCCGCCACCGCCTGATTGATGACAAAACGAAGATTGGTGGACGAAAAGCGGTTCTTTGGCGTTTGTTTGCCGAAACAAAACCCCCCCCGAAACGCGTGTATTTTGATCCGAATCGTAGAGAAACGAGCAGCAGAACGCACAAACTCCACTCTGTTCGTCGTTTGGTTAAAAAAGCGGCGGGCGCCCCGCTCTTTCGTCCTCGCTGCCGCCGTTTGCTCGCCGCTCGCTCGTTCTTCGGCTGGCCGTCGATTTCTTTACGGTTTCTTTCGTTGATTCATGTCGTCCGCATCGAATCGGTGGTCGTGGAAACAGTTGGGAGATTTATCGCAGTAGTCCGGCCGGAATTCTCGAGTCTGACTTCAAAATTCTCGGCATTTGCTTATTTTTCCGCGAATTTATGCGAATTTTCACCATTCAGTCGTTGATAATCGCTCGTTCTTTTGTGTTTGACTAGCGAGTTTTCCCACTCACTTGTTTCCTCGCACTCCTTCTGAATTTCTGCCTTCAGATTCCAATCGCCCAATTAATTCAAAGCATGTCAGCCGTGAAGTCGCTGGTGGACTCGCTGATCGCCAACCACAAAGTGGCGGTCTTCTCCAAGTCCTACTGCCCGTTCTGCCACAAGGCGAAGGACGCGCTGGCCGGCTTCAAGTACCAGCCGAACGCCTTCAAGTGGCTGGAGATCGACGACCGCGAGGACTGCCAGCAGATTCAAGACTACCTGGCCGAATTGACGGGCGGCCGGTGAGTGCACTCTTCTGATTCTTTTATTTCTTTTCGTCGATTCCAGGACGGTGCCGCGCGTGTTCATCGGCGGCCAGTTCTTCGGCGGCGGCGACGCGACCAAGGAGGCCAAAGACAACGGGAAGCTGGAGAAGAAGCTGGCTGAGGTCGGCGCCATCTGAGCGATCAGGTGAACGGCCACCAATCGAACATTGGTTGATCCTGCTTGTCTAATTGTGTACTTCAAGAAATAAATTCTAATTAATTTTCTTGTTCGATCGGATTGCAAACACCTCCGCCCCGAACGCTCACCTGCGATCGCGTGCACTGCAGAGTCCCAAGGCGAATGGCGGGCGGGCGGCGCGAAAGTCGGGCGTTCGCTTGCCGACGCCGCGTCTTCGGTTCGCCGCCTGGCACCCGGCGCGCATAAAATGGAATTGCTTTGCGGACGTTAATTGAGTGGGGAAATTCAGGAGGAAGTTGTTTCATGTTTTGAGCTAGAATTTGGAGTTGGATGTGATTGATCTTTGTTTTCGGTCGATGATTCCGCAGAAATACTCGAATACTTTGCCATTTCCCACGCATTCTCCAATTTCTTCTGTTTTCAGCCCGCCCGTCCGAATCGATGGAGCATCGGATCGAAATCAACCTGGACCGGTGCCTGTGCATCCACTCGCTGCTCCAAGTGCTGGACCTCTCGCTGCAGGCCATCCTCTACGATCGGCGGATCATCCCCGAGCCGTACCATCGGCTGAAGGGCTCGCAGGACACCAAGGGCGCCCAGAAGTTCTGCGATGCCTACGAGAAGGTTCGTCCGGTTGTTCCTTTCTTTGTATTCTTTTGATCTGCCGTCCAGCTCACGAAGACGCTGCAGTCGACGTTCCGCTCGTACAACCGGGAGCTGATCGAAGAAATCGTCCTGATTTTGGGCAACACGCCGTTCGCGCCCGCCGAAATCTTCCGCATCGACGTGAAGCCGTGCGCCGCCCACGGCGACTCGTTCAGCGCCGACTTCGACCCCGCCGCGCCGCCGGCCACCTCGCAGTGCGTCGACATCTGCGGCCAGTTGAGTCCCAAGTACGTTCCTTTCATCTGGTTTGCGTTGATGTTAGCGGTTCGTCTGTTTGTCGCGTCTTTAGATTGCTGAACTTCGTGTTCACGCCGTCTATCATTGACAGGCAACCCCCGCTCATCGTTTGTTTGCAGGGAACGCCGCGAGGTCTCGATGAGCGTCGCCTTCCCCAAACTCGTGGACGCGAACCAGCCGCCGCGGGCGCCGTTGGGCAAACTCACGAAAGGATTCCTGATGCTCCGCACGAACGGGAAGCTCCTGCAACAAGTCGAGGGCCTCGAATTGGAGTGAGTCCTCCGCTTCCGCTTGTCCCCGAAATCCAAACGATCGGCCGGCTAATCCGCGCGATCGTCCGCGAATTGTTTTCGTTTCTCAAGCGATCCGCTCGCTCGCTTTCGAACCGGCAATTAGCGGATGAACGCGCGGATTAGACGGTCAGCGGATCGTCTACGATTCTTACCGTCGAGTATTGCGGGTAATTGACCTCGGTACTCGTTTAAATTGACGATTGATTGTTGCTCCTCTTTATCCACAACTTCTTCGTTTACTAATCACTCGTATTCAGCGACTCATACGCGCTCCCGCCGGCCGAACAGGTGCAACGGTTGGGCATTCGGACGACGCGAATCGGCAGCCGCAAGTGCCCGACGGACGAGGCGGCGGACGCCGAAGTGGGGACGATTTGGCACCGTTTTGCGCACGTCATTTCGAGTGTTTGATTCCTCTCATGGTTGTCCTTTTGTGATTGAACCCCCATTCCTAATGTTCGATTTCTCTCGTCTTCCCACAAATTCCTTCCAATTTACCCACAAATCTAACGATTGTTCACGGGTTTCTCTTCGTGCCGTCCACTGAATTCGTTCGAATAAACGAGATGCAGAGGGTTTATTGGACAGATCGAGAGTATTTTGTATGAGATCGTTGGAGAAGCAAGAGATCGTGCGGGTTTTGTATTGAGAATGATCTGAATTGTTTGTATTGGATCGAGAAGTCGCAGAAGAGATGTGTGAATTGATGGGGCTTTTGTATTTTAAAAAAAGATCGAACCGAGACGACTTTTTGTTATTTCTGCTAAAGGATTTTGTAATCGACGAGAGCAGAGGAGAAAAAAGACGTTACAGAGGAAGAAGGAGTGAATTGAGGGGACACCGAAACAAGCAAATGAATTCGCAGCTCCACTTGCATCCCACTCGGCCAACCGCCATTCACTCGAGGGCGACGTTCAGGGTCGCCCCGCCGGCCGTCGCATTGCCGAACGCCCGGTGGGTCTTCAAGTGGCGGTGGAGGTTGCCGGACTGCGAGAATCGCATCAAACACAAATTGCAAGAGTACGGTTTGATTCCTGCAATCCCTTGACTCCATCACTGCTTGAATCGAAAGGAACGAACCGGAGTGAGTGCGTAGGTGTTTCGTCAGAGTGGAGCTGTCGGTGAAGGACTTGCTGCAGTGCGAGCACGGGTAGGGGCGCTCTCCGCTATGTGTTCTGCAAGAAACGATCGTTTGTTGTTGTTCTCGACTGCCCCGAGTGTCTTGAAGACCGCTCTTCGGTTGAATTCAAAGGTTTCGCGTGAATCAACGCGCTTTCTCCGCCAGTGGATCGGGAAGCCGGCAAGCGGCCGCCGATTTTTGATGTCCGCCGTCCAGCCGTTGATTCCGCGGGGTTTCCGCTCGACGCTTCTCGAAGGAACGGGAGAGCTGTTGGTCTGCAGCCCCCCCTTTGATCGATGGAAAGAACTCACCGCCGATGAGTGACCAACGAGGAGGATTGGCTGAACGGGCGGAGGCAGATCGAACAGGCGAACGGCTTCTCTCCTTTTATCGTAAACGTTCATTGCTGTCAACGAAAAGCAAACAAACCAGTGTGCACGCGGCTGAAATCAAAAGACTACTTTGGGAATGGCGGAATGAAACGGACCGATGAGCGGTGAGGTTGGCCGCTTGTGTGAACGTCTTCCCGCAGGTCTAAACGGAGCAATCACGGAGGATCTATGGAAGGAACTGACGGGACACGCGAACTGCCGATCGGCGCCCATGTGCTGCTTCATGTGCGCCTTCAGGGTGGACTTGCGGCAGTACTGGCGGCCACACTGATTGCAGGAGAACAACTTTGCGGGTGGGTTGGCCACCCGCTGGCCGTTCGGTTGGTGGGCGGCCGAGTGGAGGGCGGACGGCGCTCGCAAGTGAGCCGAAAGTTTGCGACCGCCGTTGCGAATCGCCGCCGCCGGCGCACGCGGCCGCAAATTCGGCGGTTCGCCGCCGATCGACGTCGAAATCGCGCCGTTGAGCATCGCAGCCGCCGCGACCATCGCGGTCGAGGTCGGGATGCTCGGAGGCGGCGGAGGCGGAGGCGCCTGCGACGATAAGAAGGCGGCGGTGGAGGCGGGCGGCCCGCAGTTCAGCAGCAGCATTTCGTTGGCGTCCGCGTTCAACAAACTCGCCGCTGCGGCGGCGGCCGACGCGACCGTGGGCGGCGGAGCGGCGAGCTGCGCGGCGGACTGGGCGGCCGCCGACGAAAACGCGTCGACGGGCGGCCAGCTTTTGATGCCGCCCGACGAGAGGTCGCCGTAGTCGAACGGCGCCGCCGCATTCACGTAGTTCCTAAAGCGAGCTGGAATGAAAGCGAGTAGCGACAGAAAAAGCTGGTACAAGCGCACAATTCCGCCCGTCTGCAAGCGGAAACCCCAGCAAAAAGAAATTCGTGACGGCGACCCGCAGAAACCCACGAGTTCGCCGCGATCAGGAAGCGACCTCCACTCGGGTTTCCTCGCAACTCGCGAGTTTTCGTGCGGGATTCACGCGGAGAATCACCGCCAGTCGGTCAGTCGCTCAGATGACTTTCCTTCGACCGGTTGGGTAAGCGGCTGTGGTCTTTAGAAGCATGTGGCCGCACTTTCCGTGCACCCCTTCCTTACTTCCTCGCCGTTTGCCCCCCATACCGCCTCTCCACGCTTACGCCGTCCAACTCACACGTCGAAATGCGCTCCAGCTCCATCGGGGACTCCCGTCCAGGGCGCGGGGGCGGTCGGATGGTAGAAGTGGAATCCTTGGGGCAACGCGTGCTGATCGACGAGCTGCGAGTGGGAGCCGCCGGCCGGTGGGGGCGGGTAGGCGGCCGAGTTGCCGCTCAAGCTGGTCGCGTAGTAGGTGGGCGCGTTCGGATGGAAGAGCATTTCGTGCGAATTGGCCAGTCGACCGCCGCCCTGCGCCTCCGCGTTCAGGTCGTGGCTGTGGAGCGGGAGCGGCGCGTGGAGCGGCTGCTGTCCGGGCGGCTGGTGGGCGGCCGCGTGCTGGAGTGATTGCGGGTGGCGGGCGGGAAAGCCGTGAATTTGGGGCGGGTGTTCGTGGGGCGGCAGGAAGAAGTCGGTGGCGTACGAGTAGGCGGACATCTCCCCGTCGAATTGGCAAGCGGGATTTTGTATTGCGGACGTGAACTCGTTGTCGATTGCACGAATGTCGAAACGATCCGTCAATTCGTGCTGAGATCGATGCCTTTAGTCAAGCTTCTCGTTCACTCAACCGAGTGGACATCACTTCTTGCTGCAATCATCAACGATTGAATCGAACGGCCTAATCGACTCCACGCGAATCCAATCGAGCAGCTCGGCCCGAAGCCAATGAGAAGACGGCGGAATGATCGCGGCTGCCAACCGAAAACCCACACGATTCAAGCGGCAAGAAGCCTGCGGAACGAAACGCGTGATGAGTGCGGGGGTGCGGGAAGCACTAGCAATCGGATCGAAAGGGAAACAAACGAGTGAGTAATCGCTCGATACATGAACAAATGGGTCGATCCATGTACTCAATGGAATGAAACTGACAAATTTGACGGGAAGAATCGAAATGATGTTGACTGCCAGCTCTTCGTCCTCCTTCTGCCTGCTGCCGGCCTGGTCATTGGCCACGACACGAGACACGAGTGGCGGCGGATGGCTAGCGGTATGGTAGCCGGCCGGGCGGGCGGTCGGGACGAAGCCGTCCGCCTCTCCACCGGCCGCCGATCCGCCCGACCGTACGGCGGCGGAGCGACGGGCGGATTAGCGCACGGCCGACTGCGAACTGTGGGGCTTCTTTTCGTTTATCTCCGCGCCGTTTGCCCCCACCGACCGGCCGGCCGGGCCGATGGATCATGGCCGGGCGGCGGGGATCTTCGGCGGCCACGAGGTGAATTCGCCACCTTTCCCGCTGCTTTCCGTCACTCCTTTCTTCCGAACAGTTCGTGGAATCGGAGCGGCTGCACGAGGTCGAGCGAACGGATTTCTGGCGGCTAATTGGCAAACGCGAACACCGAAGAGCGATCTCGTGCCGCTCGTTTGTTTCTACGAACTTGATCTCCGACTTCTTTGTCCTCCGCTCGAATCCAAGCGGGCTTCTCGCCCCCGCTCTTCCGGCGATCGTCGCGTCATTCCTCGACGAACGTCATCCGAGCAGCCGTCTCGCCGTTCGACCCGCACCGGCGGGGAATCACGACAAGTTGGACGGCATTTTGAAACAAACGTTGTCGTTGGATGACGGAAGGGCAGTAGAGAAACGCCGGTGCTGTTTGAGGTGCTCGAACTACGAAATGGTTGTTAGCTGAGCTTGCAATTAGATCCCAACCTTTCCTTTCACTTGCAGCTGGAAGCAGAAGAGCTACGCTCGAAAATCTTCGCTTCCGTTTGTGCCCCCGCCCTCTACAACCCAGTAAACTACTGATTACGAAAGGTTTATTCATTTAACAACACCAAACAACATTCGAGATTCATTCCTTCTCAATTAAACAACGAACAAACGGAGAGAAGAGCGATCATTCGGTTCTCACACGACGACGAAGGGTCCCTTGGCCCATCCGACGATCTTCTTTTCTGCAAGCACACGTGATTAGAAGAGGCAAGTGAAAGAAAGAACTTACTGTCAGCCTCGCGCGCCAAGATCAGCGCCGAATCGACGAGCTCCGGCCGCGCGCAGAGCTGGAAGGCGGCGTCGGCGATAGCCTGGAAGGTGCGGCGCTCGTTGAGGATCAGCTTGAACTCGTTGGTGATGGCGCTGGTGTTCTTCTTGGCGAAACACACGACGTGCGAGCCGCTCGGCTGCTTCTTTTGAAGCATCTCGAACGTGAACACGAAGAAGCGCGCCAGCGACGGGTCGGCCTCGTGGAAGTCGGCGGGATTCGCGAGGCGGAGGAACAGCAGGCGCGCCTCGTCCTGCAGCAGCCACGCGCTGATGGGCATCGGATCGCATTCGGCGTGGAACTGAAAGCAAGCGAGTGTTGAGGGAACTACGGATAAATGGTGGAAGCACAGACAAAGGACGAAATCCTTCCTCTCTCCCACCTTCGCCCGCACTCACCTGCTCCCAGTCGTAGTAGAGAATGTGCGGCGTCTTCTTCATCAGCTGGGTGCACACGCGAGCGGCCATCGACTGCTGAGTGGGACTGGACGACGCCGCGGGGACGAGCGACGCGCGACGATCGCCCGCCTCCAGCTTCATCGCGTCGCCGTCGGAGTTCTCGCTGGCCGAAGACTCGAGAGAGTGCGAGAAGGCGCTCCGTTGCTGCGTGTTCTCCTCGTCTTCCGTCTTGCGCTCCTGGGCGTTCGCTCCGGCGGCCGCTCCACGCTGCTCGCCGTTCGTCTCATCCGCTGGCGCGCGGCGGAGCGTGCACTGACGCGTGAACTGCCGCTTCGGCGCCGGCGACTCGGCCGCCACTTCGGCCGCTTGGGCGTTGGATTGATTCGCGAGGACGGCGATGGAGGCGCGCTTGCGGCCGGCGGTCGACGGCGTCTTCACGGCGGACGGCGGGCGCTGGAACGAGGCGTCCGCGAGGCCCGACGACGAGCCGTCCAGCTGCTCGTAGGTGGGATCCTCGTTCTCCTCGCGCGCATCGCCCTCCTCCGGCGGCGCCCGATTGTCGTAGTCCACCGCCTGGACGGCGTCGCGCTGGACCTCATCGAAGTTCTTGCCCACGACGCGCAGCGTTTCCTTCGTCTTCTGGAAGCAATCAAACGAGAAGAATGAACGAGAAAAAGAGGATGGACACACGGGTCCGATGCGGACGGCCTCCAGGAACTTGCGGTCGGCTTCGGTGCGGTGAAAGCCGTGGATCGCGCGTTCGTGACGGTTGCGCTCGGCGAACGTCTGCTCGCGGATGCCGCACAACGAGCAGATGGCGCCCTCCTCGTCGAAGTGCTTCGCGACGTGCTTCGCGAGGTAGCGAGTCCGTTGGACGCCGCAGACCTGGCATTCGCCCTGCTGAAAGCGTGCGGATCGAGTGGATGAACAGACGGGCGATGCGGATCACAAACCTCCTTGTTGGAAACGTCCATCGCGTCGCTTCGTTTGAGGCCTGAACGAAAGAAATCAACGCCGAAAGCGAGCGACCGCGAATGGCGCGAAATGCGGCGAGTGAGCGGGCGGCCGCTCGGAGCGAACGAAATGACCGAAATGAACGCCGCTTTGCGCCGCGCACTCGAACAACAACGCCGCTTGCCCGCCCCTCTCACCGCCTCGCTCCTTTGTCCACGAACCCTCCGTTCACACCCCGCCCGACCTCCCTCCCGTTCGTTCGTTCGTATCACCTCTTCGCTCCCCTAACGGCCGGCCGGTCGGCTTGGTGGGAAAACGGGCCCGCGCGCCGACTGCCGGCCGGCCGGCATTGCATCATGTGGGAACGAAGAGAGGCGCCGATTGCGTAATGGACGCGTCGATTGGACGGGGATCCGATGACCCCACACCGAGTTGAACAACTTCATTGAACAAATTCGAAAGCAAACACGTCGAAGCAGGTTGATTAAGGAATCATAGTGCAACAAGCCCCCTGCACCAAACATACGCTGTCCGATTCGTCCGGCTTCCGTTTGTTCCATGCGGTCAGCAATTTGGGATCGAGCTTGCCGCGTGTTCGGCAAAACCTCCGCCGTCCTGCCCAACGAACATCACCGTTCTTGCACCAGCTTACACACGGTTGCATCGATTACCCCCGCGTTCCGCCGTATCGACCGGCCGCGACCGCCAGCTTCGCGAGATCGCCGCTTCCTTTTGCGGTCCGCCCGCTCGTCAGCCGCCCCCCCGTCGCTGGGGTTTTGAGTCGAGCGGCCGCTTCGTGCGGAAAGTCGGCGGCGAGGAGCAGAAATCGATCGATTTTCTTCGCATTCATTCGCAGATTTCTCGCATCTTCTTCGTCCTTTTATCCCGCCGTACTCTCGAGATTCCTCCGCATTCGCCGTTCAAGTCGGTCGAATGGATGCGGACGTCGCGGATCTCCGGCGGCGTTTCCTCCAAAAGGCGGACGAGGGAAAAGTGAGTTCCTTTCTTTGTGAATTTCTCGATTTTGATTGACGTTTCTGTTGCGAAATCGGGTCTGTCAACTGATTTCTCGATAATGTGGGTAAAGCTGTTCAAATTGATACGAGGCTTTAGGGATCATGAAAAGCTTTCCAAACACGAAGAAAACTACCGCTTTTACCATCACTTTACTTTTTCCCGTCGTTTCAGTTCTTTGTGTGTCGGGAGTGCGGAGTAGAGCAACCGAACTACACGGCGGCCGCGGCCCACAAGATTTCGCACGTGGACTTGCGCCCGAGGCCCGCGTGCTCGATCTGCGGCACGCTGTGCAAATCGATCGGCGAGCGGAACGCGCACGAGCTCCGTTTCCACTGCCTCCAACGACATCCGCTGGACGAGTGGGATGAGAGCGCCATTCGCCTTACACGCGTGAGTTCCTTCCTTTCTTCATTGACTTGATCATGTGCTTAGGAACAACTCGCGAAGGCGGACAACTTCGGCTTCCTGACCGCCCACGTCCAGCACGAAGCCAAGCCGTCGGCCCACCAGCCGACTCGCGCGGCCGCCGCCTCTCTGGACGAAATCACGAAGCGGATGCTCGCCGCGTGGATTCCCGGCTCTTACGTTCGTTCTTTCGCTCATTTATTGCTTGTAATCGCTCCGTCTTGCAGTACGAGTGCACGTTGTGCGGATTGAACTGCTTGAACATGTACATTCGAGTTCAGCATGAGGCCTTCCACCGCAAGGGGGCGAATTGGCTCTGCAGCGTGTGCACGCAGCGCGGCTACAATCAGCCGCATCGGAACGGGCACGAGCAGGCGATCCACCAATTCTTTCGGCCGCCGCACACGCGCTTCTGGAAGGACGCCGTCAAGATTCCGTGGGTAGGCCTCCAGTTCTCTCGTTCTTTGTTGCATTGCTCTTGTGCTTCAGGACCAGCGGCAGAACTTGATGAACGTGCGCGAGAACTTCGATCAAATCCAAGAGCGCGCGACGGATCCCGGCCGCTCTCCGGCGCCTCAACCCAACGAAGCGTCGACGAGTGCCGCTCCAGCTGCTCTCGCTGCTCCGGTCGAAGCGCCCAAAGCCCCGAAAGCGGAGGTGGAGTTCACCATTCTGCAGTCGGACGAGCCGCGCATCTTTTCGCCCTCGCCGACGCCGCCCGAACCGCCCGTTCGCGTGCGAGAAGCACGGCGATCCCCCGAGCCGTCCGTTTTCTTCACGCCGCCGCCGTCCACCGGCCGTCAGCCCGTGGATTCGCCGAGCGGACGCGCCGATCCGACGAGCAGCATCCCGATCTCGTCCCTCGTGCACCCGAACGGCCAACCCCACGAGTCGCGGCCGTTTGTGGAGCGAATTTGGGCGCAATTCGTCGAGAAATCGCCCGCCGTCCTCTACTTCGACCATCAAGAGGTGAGTGGTCGATCGAGGGATCACTCCCGCTCGTTCTTTCAGTTCCATTCCACGTGCGAAGACCTCGTGCTCCACCGATGGCTCTCCGACTCGAACTGCAAGCTGCTCCTCGTCCGCTCGACGTTGGCCGACTGGACGCGCGAGCCGGCGGCGTTGGAGCGCCTGCTGGCGACTTCGCTCCCGCTGGACGGCGGCCGCTCCCACCTGCTCGTCTTCGCGAAGCGGGACGCCGGCCGGCTGCTCGCCCGATTCGTCCGCGCCGCCCCGCACGTCCGCTCCTTCTCGGCGGCGCTCGAAGCCGTCGGTCGGCTCGTCGCCGACGACACGCGGGAGTCCGCTCTGATCGTCACGCACAAACGGGAAGGTGAGTCCTTTTCTTCGATTCCTCATTCATTCTCGTTGTTTTTTGCAGAAGTCTCGCTGCCGCCCGCTCGCCTGGACGCTCTCCGTCATGCCGTGGCGTCCGCTTCGATTTCCTTCGTCTTCTAATCGTTGACTGCTTTATTTCCTTAACTTCTTGCTAATAACTGTACGGTTCGCTGCTGCTGGGTATCGCCTTTCATAATCATAATAATCTGTTGTGCTTTCATCTGTTCCGCGGGCTGTTGTTTGCTTGTGGAAATAAACCGAGGGCTCTGTAGAAATCGATGAGTGTTCTTGCTGAAAGTAGGCGGAAATTGCAGCTTGAGCAGGAGAGGTTCAAATGGTGAATTGATTGATCGTGTTTATTCAATCCACTAGCCATAGAGCAGACAGCGGCCGCTCGGAACTCAATCGCCGTTCTTCTCCGCCCGCATCGCCGTCCACGCGGCGAGGAGCGAGTGGACGACGAAGAACTGGTGGTCGGCGCCCACTCCGTTCGGATTCGGGGGCTGAACGGAAGCAATTAGAGTGGATGGATGTGAGCTGCCCACCTTTCCGTAGTTGCAATAGCGAAGAAATTCGACCCAATCGGCGAACTTCGCCTCCGCCAGCGGCGAGTCGGGCGGATTGCGGCGGAGGAAGGCGGCGTGGACGGCGGGGTGGGCGGAGCGGAGCGTCGCCACGAGCCGCTCCATTTGCTCGGCGTCCCAATCGGCTTGTGGCCACCGCCACTCAGACCAACGAGCAATCTGCAAACGAACGAAGAGTGAATGAATGGGAGAACGCACGTCCTCGTCGGTGATCGGCGGCGGCTCCTCGTCGGCGGGATTGCCGGCGGGCGGCTTCTCCCTCGTGCGCTCCAGCAATTCGATCAACGCGTCATCCAGATCGTTCCGCCGCTTCTCGTTCGCCCGCTTCGACTTTCGTTTGGAGGAGCGCGAGCGGGACGGCGGTTGGGAGGTGGGCGGCCGCCGTTTCGATCGCTCGCCCTCCCGCCGCCACACAAAGAAGCCGCCGACCGCGCCGCTCACCATCGACGACGCGAGCAGCCAGCTGAAGGACGGGAGTGAACGGAAGACGGAGGAACTCACACTCCAACGAAAGCAATCCACAAGATCGTCGTCGAGGACGTCATCCTCGCGATTTGCCCTCGAATTTGCGACTCCTCGGATCAACGGCAGCCCGAAAGGAAGCCGACCGTTTGTCTCGGCAAAGTGTGAAGTGAAATGAACGAAGAGGAGCAGGCGAACAGGGAGGAATGCGCGAATGAACGGCTACATTCTGCTCTTGCGGTTGTGTTGCTCGACTTGCTTCTTCGTGTGCGAATTGATCTCTAGTGAAGCTCTTCGATCAACTAAACGAATCCATCGAGTCAACGTTCTCAAGAATTCCAACAAAAGAATCCAGCGTTCGGCCGACCAATCCATCGCGTGCACTCCGCCCGCACGAGTTTTCCGTCGACCGCCGATTTCATCAGCTCTTCATTGATCGACCGCATCCTTCGACCAACGGAAGGATGGACGAGGCGGCAGCCATTGCGGAGCTCCGCGATCGTTTGCTCCGGAAGGCGGACAACGGAGAAGTGAGTTCTTTCCTTTCGTTCGACTGCATTCCATTGATTCCTCTGATTCGCTTGAATTTTTTCGAATTTCAGCTGGTTTGTCGCTCGTGCGGGATCGAGTGCGTGAACGAAACGCACCGGCGGAACCACGAGGCGGCGCACGTGTGGCAGCAGCCGAACGACGCCTTCTGCAGCGTGTGTTGCGAGAGTTTCGCGAACGTCAACCTGCGAAACGACCACGAGCATCGCTGCCACTACTTCAAGCGCTACCACCACGATTGGCACGACCGACAGGCGATTCGACTCTCGTGGGTACGTCCATCACTTCGTTCTGTTCGCTCCACCTTCCGCAGGGCCAACTGCAACGCGTCGAGAACGTGGGCTTCCTGTTCGACCGCATCCAAGCCCACGCGAAGCTCTCCGCCGAAGAGCCCAAATGGTCGGCGATGCTGCCCGCAACGAAGGAGGACGTCCTGCAGCGGATGCTCTCCGCCGACCGCATCAAACCGCACGGCGAATCCGTGGTAAGCTCCCGCAGTTGCTTGGGGTAGTTTTGAGTCAAGCGACTTTTTGGCTTCGACATTTCCGCCTTCTATCGTTCTTTATCGTCTGCCAAACCTTCCAGCCATCGTTTTTTTGTTGAATTTTAGCAGAAAAACCTTGATTTCACTCATTTTCTGCAATCATTCACTCCCATGTGTTGCAGTTCGACTGCGGGATTTGCTCGACGCACTGTATCGACTTCTCGATTCGCCTGAAACACGAGCTGGCGCACGAGATGGGCGCCAAGTACCGCTGCTCCGTGTGCGCCTTCTTGTTGCCCTCGCCCGCTCTTCGGTTCAAACACGAGCTCCAGTTCCACGGGTACATTCGGCCGGTGCACACGCGCGAGTGGACGGAAGCCGTCAAGATCCCGCCGGTAGGCCGCCTTCCGCTTTCTTTTGTTCACGGCCGTCGTTCAGAACGAGTGGTCGCAGCTGCCGAAGGTGCAGCAGAACTTCCTGGCGATCCAACGCCGCACCGCGCGCTCGCCGACGGACCTCCGCGAACCGCCGGCCGTCGAGCAGTGGGAAGCGTCGCTCCTTCGCCCGATCGCTCCCCTCCGCCGGTCGAGCCGCTCCGTCCCTCAAATGAACGAGAGGAGCGGCCGTTCTCCTCGCTCCCGCCCACGAGCCAACAGACGAACGACCGGCAATCACTCGCGGAGTGGATGCTGGACCGAATGGAGCGGAAACAGCCGACTGTTCTCTTCTTCGATCTCCAGCGAGTGAGTCCACCTGTTTGTCGTCGAATGATTGAATTCCGTGTGTGTTCAGGCCTCCCACTCGTTCACGTCCACGCTGATCCATCGCTGGCTCTCCGACGCGAACTGCAAGCTGCTGCTCCTCCGCTCGACCACGGCCGACTGGTCGCGCGAGCCGGCGGCGTTGGAGCGCCTACTGGCGACTTCGCTCCGACTGGACGGCGGCCGCTATCACCTGCTGATCTTCGCGAAACGCGACGCCGGCCGGCTGCTCGCCCGCTTCGTCCGCGCCGCCACGCACGTCCGCTGCTTCTCGACGACCCTCGAAGCCGTCGGTCGGCTCGTCGCCTGCGACCGGCAAGAGTTCGTGTTGGTCTTCACGCACGAACAAACGAGTGAGTTCGAATTCAAGCGATCCTTGTTGGATCAAGTGTCGTTTCAGAGGTCCCCGTTCCGCCCAACGTGGACGTCGTGGTCATCCCATCCGATTCGGTCTGATTTCCTTCTCTCGATGATTTCCGCTGTTGTTGTTGTTAAACCGCTTTGATTTCTTTTCCGGTGCTGCAATAAATTGTTAATTGTTGCCTGTTTGTGTTGATTGAATGCCAGGCATTCGTCACCTTGTTGGCGCGCCCCCTCAGCAGTAGAATGAATGCGGAAAGACGACGACTGAAAGCTCTGAAGATCGAGTGTCTCCAACACGACTAGAAATCTCTGGACAAGTACCGATCGGACGAACCAGCATGTGAGGAATCACCCGTGCAGGAAGAACGAGTGCCTGTCGCCGATTCGCGGCGAATTCGCCCGCATTGATTCATCGCCCCGCCCTCGCTCTTCGCGCGGCCGCTCGCCGCGCGCCCGCTCTCGTCAGTTGTATCTGTTGGCTTCGTGCCCCTTGGTTGTGTTCTCCCCGCGCAGACGGCTGAACCGTCGCGCTGCTCAATAAACGGACAACTGAGGGTCCTCATCGGCTTGGGCTGATCCCAAAGCAACTCATTAGTCTTCGCGTCTGGGCTGATCCCGGCGATCGACTTCATGCCCACCTCAAAAACAAACCCTTTCATTTCTTTCGTTTGCCGCCCGCTCCGTGCGGTCATGTGCGCGTTGTGGATTTTCGTCGTCTGCCTTCCGCTCGTCCACTCGGCCGCCTTCTTCGACGAGCGGAATTTGACGCGTGAGTTCCCAGCGTTCCGTCCCTTTCTCCTTGGTTGCTTGCAGACGCCGACTGCGTGCCCGAACGGAAGTTCTTCGCGTACTTCGGCTCGCGGAACGTCGCGCTGGACGGGCGGCCGTGCGTCGCGTGGTCGACCGTCCGAGCGGAGATGCTGGAGACGATGCGTGGATACAATCAATAGTTCGTCCTTTTGTTTTCCACTAACCAAATGGATCGTTCAGTTTCTTCCCAACGGAATACGAGGAACACAATCACTGCCGAACGCTGTTGCTCGACCAGTACGAGCGGAATGCGGACATCAACAACGCGTCCGCCCACTCGTTCGTCCAAACGGACGGCTGGCGGCGAGGTCCCTGGTGTTTCGTTCGCTCCGACGAGCCGATCGCCCTGTGGTTTGGGCAGTTCGCCTCCAACTTCACGCCCGCTCCGTGCTTCGACTTCTGCAACGAGACGACCAGCGGAGAAGCGGAGAGCACGAGTAAGCTTCTTTGTACTACCCATTCATCTCCTTGTTGTTCAGCCCCGACTTCGACCTCCGCAAGGCCGCCGACCGCTCCCTTCCGCGCGCTGTACGACGCGGAGCTCATCGACCACCTGGCGGATCGCTTCTTCGCGAGTTTCGACTTTGGAGATCCCGCTTATTACACGGTAGACACTTCCGCTGCTTCCCACCCATCATTGCCCCTTTGTTCAGGCAAAACGAGCGTCCAAACTGTCGATTGCGTTCGAAATTCGCCGCCACTTCGTCTTCTTCATCCTCGTGACGATCCTCCTCGTCGCCGTCGGGCTGCTCGTCGGCACGTGGGCGTGGCGGAAGCTGCGGCGGCGGAAGCGAGCGGACGAGCCGCCCGTCGCGACCATCGAGGAGGAAATGCGGACGGCCGTCGAGATGCCGCCGACCCCCGCGCCGAAGGCGTCGGCCGAGCCGCCCACCGTCCAGACGGCCGAACAGCCGCTCCCTCTGGCTCCTGCTGCCGCTCCCGCTCCACCGGTCGACGTAAACCGAAACCCGCCCGCGCAGTCGGTGGAATCAAAGACCGTCGAGCAGAAGTGATCATTGTAATAAACCACTGTTTTGCTCGATCTCCACTGCTGCGTGCATTGATTGATTGCTTTCTACTCGCGTGGACAGAAGGGAGAAGAGAGGGATCGTTCAACTCTTGTTGACCTGATTGCGGTTTGTTTATTTCGTGTACGAAGTGAGAAAAACGGATGGAATGAGAAGTTAGAAGGAGGTTAGAACTCGGTAGACGAAACGGAGATGTTGTCGAGGTCGCGGTCGTGCGCTTCGCGAATGGCCTCCTCGTCCGCCGCGTTCAGCCGCAATTCGGCCGCGCAGAAGCGCTTCAGCAGCCCGTTTTTGAGCTTCTTCATGCGGGCGTCGCTCAGGAACTTTCTCTGCAATCAACCAATTGTTTAATGAGAGAAGGAGAGGGAGGACGAACCTCGTGGTCGTTGAACGTGTGAAGCGATGAGCCCGTCGAAGGGACGGGCGCCTTCTTTTCGGACGGCCCCTTGCGCTCGTCGATTTCGTGCGCTCGACCGCGATTCTCCACGACGACCACGCGCGGCGACTCGACGTCGACGGTCGTCCGCACGAGGACCGAGTGCACGCCGGCTTTGTCGTCGTTCTCGTACTGAAATCAACGAACGAAAGGAAAGAATGGATGGAAGTGGAGTGAACTCACGACGATCGCCTCCTCTCGCCACGTTCGTTCTGCAAACGACATCTGCATCGTGGAATGCGGGCGGGACGGGCTAAAAGAACGGGAGAAGTCGGTTGGACGGGCAGGCGGGCGACTGCTGCGAGATGCCGGGCGGAAAATCAGGCGGACGGACGGGCGGCGATCGTCTCCTTGCGAAATCGACGCCCTCCCGATTGCGACGTTCGGGCGACTTTCTGTCAATGGCGTTCAGTCAACAGGACGCAAATCGATCGAACAATCCGCCCACATCCCGCCCGGCCGCCTTCCGTTCGCAGCCGTTTGTTGTTGCCGTGTCCCCTACTTCCCCACGCAATCGATTCATCCGCTCTGTTGGTCGAATTGGAAGCGAGGGGATCGCGAGGAGTGTTGCCATTGAAAGGTTTGTTCCAATCTCATCTTCCTCGGATTTCCGGTGGATTTGGGCAAAACCCACCGAAGATCCTTTTGTTTTAATCTTTGCCAGCAATTCCTTGGGTCTGACTTCAATCCAACTGTTTAGATCCACGCCCCAATCCCCGAGGAAATGAACCGCCCGAACAAGCACGGCCACCAGAAGAGCGGCCGTCGGGGCAAGCGGCAGGCGAGTGACCAGCAAGGGGCGCCGCCCCGCCAGCGAGCGCGCTTCGAGCAGCCGCTCCGGGCGCCGCAATGGAATCAGCCGCCCGGCCGTGATTGTGAGCGTTCCATGGGATTCTTTCGTTCAATCCTTCTTTCAGACAACTCGCACTACAAGAACGACAACGGCGGGCAGCAACGGAATTAGTGGGTTTTCCTTCGCCTTTCCGCTCCGAATCCCCCGATTTCTCGTGCAGCATCTGGCTGTCCCACACGCCCGCCTTCCACCACCAACCCGCCTACTCGCACAACCGGAACGGGGGCGAGAGTTGGCGAAATCCGCCCAACCCGCCGCCGGTGCCGTTCGGGAACGCGTGGGTCGACTCGTTCGGCCGCCCGCCGCCGCCCCTGCCGCTGCCGTTCGGCGAGGTGCGCGGCACGTCGTGGCGGCCGGACGGCGGCGATTTCCAGCGGCACGATCGCCAGCCGCATGGCCACCAGCAGCAGCGAAACGACGCGGCTTTCCGCTCCTCCGATTAGTGAGTTCTTTTCGATCGATCAATCATTGGATTCTTCCGTGTTTGCAGCTCGAACCGAAACGTCCGCCGGCCGCACCGCCACCCGAAGCAGCGAGTTCGCCGCGCGAAGATGATCGACGGCGAGGAGCCGGGCGAAATCGTCAGCGACTACGAGGAGGAACCGGCCGAGGAGGCGGAGGAGGACGCCGTGCGCGCCGGTGCGGGAATCGGCAAGCGATTCGTCGAACTCGACCCCGACGCGAAGAAGGCCGTCGAGAAGCGACTGCGCCACGAGCTGGGGCTCGCCGAGGGGCAGGTGCCCGAGTTCGTGCTCCGCATGTTCGTTCTTTCGTCCACTTCGTCGTCCAATTCGTTTTTTAGGCGCGAAATGGGCCCGATGGCCTATCCGCCGGCTCTGATCGACCGGTACGTCCACTCCTTTCAATCCTCTCGTTTATTTTGTTCTTTGGGCACGTGCGAGTGAACGAGACGCCCGCCTTCTTCGGCGGCACCGTGGAGAACATTCTGCCGAAGCGGCGCATCGCGGCGGACACGCTGCCCGCCTTCCGCGGCTTCACGCACGTCCGGGGCGAGCACGTCGAGCCCGCCTTTGTCGAAATGATGAACGAGTTGGCCGCCGCCGACCACAAGCTGGCCACGGAGGACTCGCTGGAGCGCTCGGGCATCGAGGAGTTCCGCGGCAAGGACGAGCGGGAGACGAGCGAGAAGCGAAAATCCACGGGTTCGTTCCTCTGTTGAATTCATTCGATTAATCGATTGCTTCCAGAGATCGTCCACTTCGACGTGCCGCAGTACGAAGTGGGCGCGTCGGCCGGCTACTTCGTCGCGAACGAGACGAAGACGATGAGCCACACGATCGAGGGATTCGCGAGCGGTAAACCGCCATCCAACCTTTCAATCCATTGGTCTTTTTGTTTGCAGGCATCCAACCGTTCGAGCACTCGACGCCCACCCAGCCGACCGGATTCCTCCAAAGGCTCCGCGCGTTGGTCAACAACGCCCGCCCCGCCGCCCAAGGAGTGGACGTGCAGATGGAAGAGGGCGAACTGGAGTGAACGGTCGACGATTCCTGGTGGACGGAGTGGAAGTTCCATCATTTCGTTATTCCATCAATGTTGTTACTTTTGTATACTTTCGATTCCTTTGTTCCTCGCATACCTCCGATTTCTGCCCGCCGAACGGGTGTTTCCTGCATTGGAAGAAACGGTTCTGCCTGCTGCCCGCTTTGATCGCTCGGTTTCGTTCATTTTTGCTCGTATGACCACGAATAAAAGGTTATCTTCGATCCATTCGTTGGTGCCTTCGGGGTGGATAGAGGAGACAACATCATGAAAGGGAGGCATCCGCATCCAATAAACGAAAGGAACGGCGGGAACGTCCATTCCCGATCGACCAACGACGACGACGGCGACGGGCGGGCGATTCGTTTCGACGGCGATCGCAGCGGCGGAATTTTCGGGCCGATCGGCGCGTTCCGATCGCGCGCCTTGCCGCAAGGCGTCCGTTTTGCTGGGCAATCGTATTTGATTGTGATTTGTGGAGATGAGGTTTCTTTTGTCTGATGTTTGATTCGGATCGTTCTTTCGCTCTCCGTTTTGAGGCCGTAAACAAAACGTGGGGGTGATTGCTGCTGTTTGCACCAATTCGGAAGGTGTAACCCCGGTTCTTTCGCGATGATTTCGAATCAGTCGCTCCGCTTCTCCGTTCCACTCCCGTTCGATTTCTCGAATTCTCTCCTTGGCAGAAATGGCGGGTGTTCTCTGAATGCAGGCGAACAAAAAGTGGATGTTTTGTGTTCGTTACCTTTTCGAATCCAAAGAAATTTCCGGGAGACGTGGGGGTTCGCGTTCCGCTCAGATGTTCCTTGATTTCCAAAGCGTTTTATCGTGGGAAAGCAATGGAATAAAAGGAGACTCGTCGGGCACACTCATGCATCGGCTCGCTTCAGTTCAGATGTCTTTTGCTCGCATCTGTCCATTGATTATCTTTCGACACTCGTCTTCGTTCGTTGCCGGCAACAAGACAACAGGGAGATGATGTTGAGACATCGAAGCGAGCAAGGAGGGTTGAGAAGCCCTCGTTTCGCTCGTTCCCTCGACCTTCAACTTCGGATGAGTGTTCGCGTTCAAAGGCCAAAACACGCCACTTGTTTTGCGTTGATTCAGCTGCCCTGATTCACCCCGTTCACTTGCGGTTGCGGTCGGGAGAAAGCGGGGCTAATGCCAGCAATTTGTCGTGATTATTCATTCGTTTAGACTCTTTGCTCCACTTCCAACGGTCTTCGTTTGTATTCTGTGGGCAATCGGGAGTGATAAACAGCCGGCTTCCGAATCGGGTGCCTCTCGCATGTGCGGGGCGTCGGAAAGACGGACAGAAGTGACTGAAAGACGGCGATAAGGCGGAAGGAGTGATCGCTGGAGGGTTCCCTTTGTTCCTCGGGTTTTTAATCACCCACTGGCGGCGTTTAAGCAAAAAGAAGTCTGCAGCTTCCGCTTCGCGTGTTGCTTCTTCTTTAAACTCGAGTCTTACGAATTGTCCGAAATGGACTCCCTAATTTCTTTCTCGCTTGCTGTTCCCGTGAACGCTCGTGCTTGTACCACCCTACTTACTTTATTCCTTCAACCATCCGCTTCTTTTTAGATCGCCCGAATGATCTGGAGATTACTGGTCGTCCTCCTGCTCGCCGTTCCCGCGGCTTTCGGCCGCCGGCGGCTGGAGTTGCAGCAGCGGGCGACGGACATTCGGGCGGACGGCGAGGACAAACTTCTGTTGGTCCAAACGGTGAGTTCCCCCATTGAAAATTGATTGATTCGTTCGATATTTAGGTCTGGCGACACGGCGACCGCTCTCCGATCTACACGTTCAAGAACGACAAGGTGAAAGAAAGCCAGTGGACGAAAGGCGGCGGCGGCTACGGCCAACTGAGTCCCGTGAGTCCCTTCTTCCATTCTGCATTGCTCTCTTTCGTTTGCAGCACGGAATGGAGCAACACTTGAAGTTGGGGCAGGAGTTGCGGAAGCGCTACAAGGACTTCATCGACGCCCGCTATCGATCCAACGAGGTCCGTCGATTGCACGAGTAAATGAGGGCTGCTATTCGTTGTTCAGATCTACGTGCGGTCGACGGACGTGAATCGGACGATCATCTCGGCGATCAGCAACCTGGCCGGCTTCTACACGGCCGGCGTGCCCGACGAGGATTACCCGAAGGATCTGGCGGGATGGCCCGGCGCGTTCGTTCCCCTTCCCATCCACACGGTCGACCACAACGACGACTATGTGGTGAGTGCTTGATTGGAGAACTTCTCAAAGCTCGAGCTTTAGACCGGCTGCTCGTACGAGTCCAAACGGGGCGTCGAGGTGTTCGGGAAGTTGCGACGAGCTCCCGATTACATGAACGTCGTCAATCAGTACAAGGCGAGAGAAATCCACCCATTCCATTGATCTTGTGGACGTTCCAGGACCTGACCGACAAGCTGAACGTGGTGACGGGCGACAACAGCTCCTCCACTCTCTGGAACGTTTACAACGTCTTTGACACGCTGTTCATCGAGAAAGTGAGTTCTTTTCGTCCATTCCTTTCATCCATTCGCTCAGATCTACAAATTCACGTGGCCGGACGGCATGACGGACGAGCTCTACAAGCAAACTCAAGATCTGGCGGATTTGATCGACGACATCGAGCTCGGGATGAACATCTCCGACGCGGAAGGCGTCCACTTCGAAACGGAGGTGCCCAAGACGGCTGGCGGCCCTCTGCTGACCGCCCTCATCGCCCACATGCAGGCCAAAAAGACGTGCTTCGAGAAGACCGACGGTCGGAGTGAGTTCTCATTTGATTTGATCGGTGAAGTGAGCAAGATGGGAGCCGAATGACCGATATCTTAAAGAGCAGTCGGTTAACCAGGCGTTCTTTCAAATCTATCCACTTGATCATCGCATCCACTTTTCTCTAATGTCCCCACGTGTTTGCAGCCGCGGAAGAAATGAAACTGTGCAGCTTCTACGATCCCCTAAAATATTACGTGTATTCGGCGGTGAGTTCTCTCGCAACGCACGGAGCAATCCGTTCGGTTCGATTGCAGCACGACTCGACGTTGGGCGCCCTCTTCTCGACGTTCGGCTTCAAGTACACGGACGTGAACGCGACTGGCCTCCCGCACTACGCCGCCTGTGTCGCCCTGGAATTGTACTCGCGATCGAACGGCGGAGCCAACGAGTACACGGTCAAGGCAAGGCCTTCATCCTCCTCTTCTTTCTATTCGATTGTTTTCAGCTGATCTTCTGGCAGGACGGGATCAACGCGTGGGACATCACGCAGGACATCGCGGGCTGCGAACAGAACTGCACGCTGGACAAATTCGTCCAACGATCCGCCAACTACACGGTCGACAACTTCGAGGACGTGAGCAAATGGAAGCAATGAACCAGCGACTTCTTTCATTGCTTCAGTTCTGCAACAACGTCCCCTCGGCCGCTTCTTCGACACTCACTGGACTCGCCGCCCTCCTCGTTTCGTTGCTCGTTCACGTGTTTCTGAAGTGAACGGTCGCTTTGCTGGTGATTCGATGCTAACGGTTGTAGATTTCTGTTTGTTCTGTTCCTATCGCTGCACTTCTACATTCAATAAACTTCTAAGTACTCTTGCTTGTTGTTATCATTGCTGGAACGACTAATTGTCGAGCTGGGATTGACGGTGGTTTCGAGAAGATAAACCGGCCCAGCTAAGACAACTGTTGAATCAAAGCGTTGCCGCCGTGAGCGTCCAATAGTATTCTCTGTCTGGTTGAAACTCATGACCGCAACTCTTCAATTGATTCCACCAGACAGAAATAAAAACGAAGCGAACGGGCAGACCGGCGGGCGGGCGGGAGTTCACAATCGGAGGGCAAATTGGGCGCACCGTCTGCCGTTCCCCCGCCCGCTCGCCCGCCCGCCGATCGTTCCGGCGGGCGGTCGATAAAAAGGCGACCGATCGTCCATTTTCGCCCCTCGCGTTCGGTCCGCCAGTTCCGCCGACATCGAACTTTTTTGCGAACGTTTTGACCTTTCGGGCGGCAAACGAGCGGTTCTTCTCGAGTGTTCGCGTTTGTGTTGTCTTCCGAAATAAAGTGGTTTGCTTGCAGATCGTCGGTATAGCTCCTGAGCGATCTTGGCTAGTCAGAACTTTCGTCTAAACACCGCACGACTAGTTTGACCGCTCGCTCCATCTTCTGCTATCCACCGCCCACTTTAATCAACCAACCAATTCAATTCTTGCGTCTACTTTGCCGCTACGAGCTGCCCGATGGCCGTCGCCCTGCTGCCCACGAACATCCTCTTCCACTTGAGCACCGTCGCCACGTTCGTGGCGGTCGTGATGCTCAACGAACTCCGCCAGCGGTTTCATCCCTCCTTCACGGGTGCTTCACCCACCGAAGAGTTGAGCTGGGAGGAGCGACTGGAGCGAGTGAACCGAACGCGTGGGCGAACGGCAGTCAGCGGCGAGGAGGTGATCCTCTTCAGCCACCGGTACGCGTGCGGCGGCGGACTCGTGAGCACGACGGCCGCCAGCTTGGTCTCCATTCCGTGCGCCTACGAGAAATGTGAGTGGCTTCTTGCATTCCGTTGAGGCATGAGTTCAAGCGGGTCTAAAGCTGGGTAAATTGGGGTACCTGATGGTGGTCTTCCGGTACTTCCTCTCTTTAATGTAAAATTACTGTACTTTCGGTGTTGATGCCACGAGTCTCCAGAACTTTCTGCTGGAGATAAGCGACGATGTTGCGAGCAAAACAATGGAAAACACTGTGGACGGCGCTCGCAATTAAACGTTTGATGTTCGCAACTCGTCGGCCGTAAACCCACGAGTCACGAGTTCATTCGGGGGTCATTGGGGGCAACTGATTGGGCGTGAGTGTTGTTGCGAACTCCAATCAAAACTGTGGCTTTTCGGGCGGCTCGCAACAAAAGAATCTCCCTCGGGGTTATCATTCGGTCGTGAGTCCGCTTCGTCTCGAGAGCGAGCGATCGGCGGGACATCTGAGGTGTGAAGTGTGAAAAAAGTCGTAAATACGGCCATAAAAACTGGCAGTCGCCTTCTATCCCCCCGGCCGTTCGTCGATAAAAACTGCAGGAGGTTTGGGCGGCACTCGAACGGAGAGGAGTCACGAGTTCCGGAGCGCTTTGATCTTGCGTGAATGAGTCGACTTTGAGGTCAGTGCGGGGGATCATGAAGTCCGTTTGAGTTGACACCCTTCAGTTAATAGGCAAGACGATTTCATACCCCAATCAAATCGAACGACCACATACCCACAAAACGGCGGAAGTCGGCGGAAAGATGATTGATCGATGCGGTCGGCTTGCGACCTCTCGACGGTCATCGATTCTTTTCGATCAACGAACGAGAAGAAAGTGAGCGGAAGGTGGTCGTTTCGTCTGCTCGAGTACACGGCCGTTCTGTCTGCAAGCGCATGAAGTGTGCCTTCTGTCATCTGTTCGCCGCCAGAGTGACGGATTGCCGTGAATTCGAAGTCACCAAAAGAAGGCGTGGATGAGTGATCGCTTTGCAAAGGGACTCGAATTGATCGATCGCCATCGAACGATTGGAATTCTCGTCTTTGGTTGATAAAGCGTGCCATTGAACGCTCACTTCGCGTCTATTTCGAGCTTATCGAAACGAAATTCGAAGTGAAAGCGGCGGGTTGACCAGCGGCTTCGCTTTCGGCCGTCAATTCGACGCAGCGAACGGTTTGCAGCCGGAGAACACGTGAATTAGGGGGTGTTTTCCTCTGCTGCCCACTCGGCGTTCATTGATCGCAGCAAGTGCGGGAGCAACCGGGGTTGTTTTGACGATAAGAACGGGAGTTCGGGGATGTTTTGAGGGTTGCATGAAAGTTCAGGGGGTTTCCGATCTGCACGATTCAACAATCGACGAGTTCCCTGATCGGGGCAAAGGTTCTTCGACCTGCCGCGTTCACGAACGATTGAAGGATTGTTGCGTTTCGTTAATCTGCTTATCATTCCTCCTCCGTCCTGTTTTCGTTAACCGAGGAGACGGTCAAAGATCGCCGAATGAGCGGGCAACACAAACAAACCAAAGAAACAACTGCAAACTCACGAACATCAAACAACTGACCGCTTTCCCCCACCACAACCACTTCGTTTCAGTGCACACGTGCTGCCAACAACACGACCTCTGCTACGACTCGCGGCTCGGCCAGGAGACGTGCGACGAGTTCTTCTGCTCGTGTCTCTCCAATTTGGAGTCTGAGGGCGCCTACTGCGACCTGTTCACGCACTTCGGCTTGTGTGCATCCACCCGATTGCTCGGGCATTTCTTCTACGAGCACGGCGAGTTCAACCGGTCGGCATTCGAGTTGCTGGGCGACGCGGGGAGTCGCCTCCTCGCCGCGGTCTCCGCCGCCTCCATCGCCTCCGAGCTCTCGAGCAACGGCTTGAAGTCACTCCAATGATCGAGTAGTGCTTAGTTGATGTTTGTACATTCGTTTCGCCATTTCCTGCCTTGCATTTGGATTCAAAGACACACTATGAGCTTCTTCTTCCGTCTTCTTGTACATTCACGTGTATCTATTCCTTCCGTGTGGTTAGTTGCGAGTCGTTTGATGAGTCGTTGAATAAACGGACCAAAAAGAACTTCTACTGGGCACACTTTATTCAATCAAAGACAAACACGTGCACTCGTTCTCGCTCACATCTCGGCGGAGAAAATGTTCTGCGACTTGCGGTGCGGCGAGACGCGACGATCCACGGACCTCAACGTGCTCTTCCCGTCGGCGGCCTTCGTCTCGGTGGTCGTCCGCTCCTTGGGCGGGGCGGCGAGCGACGAGCGGTTGGAGGAGTGCGGGGATTTGCGAGTCTCCTCGACGACCGCCGGCTGCTGCGGCTTCACGCCCGGCACGTCGTAGACGACCTCCACGCCGTGCCCGATGTCGAACACGCGGTTCTGGGCGGCGTTGAATTGGAAGCGGGCGTTCGGCGGATTTCGGTCGACGTCGTCCGTCCGCTCCGCTTGTTGCTGCAAGGGGGAAGTTGGAGGAAGAGGATGGACCCGAACGAACCTCCGGATTCCAAAAGAGTTCGCGTGGCACCTGCAGCGGACCTGAACGGAGGTGAGAGGAAGCGAGTGGTGGTCGCGGAACCTTTGTGTTCGAATTGGTCCGCCGTGAAGAACAACTGGGTGGAGGCTGGGCCGCGTTGGTCACCGACGATACCGCGCGATGGTCTTCCTGCAACGAAAGAGATGACCAGAAGAGAGTGGGGGATGCTTGAAGCCAACGCTCCCCCTCGTGATCGAACAGAAAGAAGACCATCGAGTGCGCACGTACGTTGCCTCCTCTTCCGATAGTCCAGCCAGGAGCAGACAACGAGCCCGACGACTCCGACGAGGATGGCCAGCGACAGAATCGCGCAAATCACGATGAACGCGACCCGCACAACGCCGATGTGCTCGTGCTCGTCCACGGACTAAACAAAAGAGAAGATGAGTGGATGGAACGCAGAAGAATCACTTCGTTAACCTCCGCTTTCTGCATTCTTTCTTTCCGTTGGCGTTCGTTTGGAGCCGACCGACCGGCGGGAGCGACGAGTGAAAATCGAAGTGAGGCGAACAAATGACCGCGAACGGGAGTCGATCGGACTTGCGGTTCGTGTGTTCGGGTAAGTTTATTAGCAATTAGAACGAACAAAGTTGAGCAGAAGCGAAGGCGGAGATCACGAGAAACAATCGGGGGCATCGATGCGTGGGACGACGGCAAGCAGAAGCAGGTGGTAGAAGCGGGGAATAAACGAAAGCAAGTGAACGGGAAGGAACGAAGTGGACAGAGATGCGTGAATCCACCGCCCATCTTCAAGTCCACACCACGCCCTCCATCTTGATCGGCTTCGACTTCTCGACGGGCGCTTCTTTGCGCAGCTGTTGCCTCGTAGCGTTCATTTCTTCCGCAATTGTTTCGTTCTGTTCGTGGACGACGCGGAGGAAGTCCTCTTGGACTCCCGACTGGTCGAAGGCGGCCGTTCGATCGACGTGCTCGACGGCCGGGCGGGTGGCGACGAAACGCGAACGGCCGCTCGTGAACCGCCGGCGGAAGGCGTCGTCAAAGCGGAGCCGAAGCGCGCAGACCGTCGCCGCAAAGTCGAAGTGCAGCGGGATCGTGAAATGCAGGTGGTAGGCGGAGAGACGATCCGCGTGGAAGTCGAAAACTTTGGCCAGGTGCCGCGAATATTCGGCTGCTTCCGCCGTCTAAACCCAACAAAAGGGTTGGAGCATCAGTAAGCATGAAACGCACGTTCCGATCGATCGCAATGATCGCATCGAAGGAGCACTCCTCAACGTTCAAGCGCTGCGAGACGGTCAGCGAGCGGACGATCGCGCCGACCGTTCGGTTGATCACCGCGAACTCCTTGGCCAACGACAGCTCTGACTGCAACCGAGGAGTGGACAAGTAGAATCGATGAGGAGCTCACTTGATTGGCGGGATTCAGGACGTAGCCGCCGTACAAATCGACCGTCTGAAGATTCGGAGCGGCTTTTCGCAAATCTTTCGCGCATTTTGTGTAGTAAAAATCCAGGGCCGCGTCGTGGGTCCAATTGACGACCTGAAGCACAAAGAATTACATTTCTGCTTGCTCTCGCTTACGGTCGCACTCAATTGAAGCCGCCGGAGGACGAACTGCGGCTCCACGGCGTCCATGTGAAAGTAGTCCTCCAGGAAGACCTCACCCACTTTTGACAGGAACGCGCGGTCTTTTTCGAATGCTGGAACAAGAAATAAAATTAGTGGACATAAGGAGATCAAGTGGCTAGTCCTCAGCTAGCAGAAACAAAATGAAACTGATCGCTAAGATAAAAAAGTGACACCTAACGACTAAGAGCAATGCCAAACAAAACGAACCCTTCTCTCGGCGCCGATGCTCCCGATCGATTAGGTACGCGTCTACGACGAGCAACATGAACAGGACGATCAGAACGAACAAACAACCCGGCCAGACCAGCTCTCGAGCTGCAACAAAGAAAATGGACACGCGGAGATGGACGAGACTCACAGAGCTTCATCCTCCGAACGGCCGTTTCGTGGCAACTCATCGCTTCGTCTCGGGATAGAGATCGCGGATTCTTGTGGTGAAGAGACCACTCACTCACGACGATCGCCGACTGACCGCCGGATTTCTCGCGTTTTGCTCCCGACTGATCTCCTCCTCCCCTTGCACGCTTCCGTTCGGAGCGACGGCGGCGAGTGAGCAGTCGAGCGGCGATCCCGCCAAAAAGAACGGAGCGGCGGCGGCGATCATCTCCGTTCCGCCCGCGAAAAGCAGCGGCAAACGGAGAAATCCGATCGATCCGCGCGACGAGGATCCGGACGAACCGAGCGAGATGCGGCGAGCGGATATCCGCCGCGGAACGCCCACCATTCACTCGCTTCTTTCTTGTCCGGAGAGATGAGTACGCCGGATTGATCGTCCGTTTGCATTGGGGTTAATCCCGTTAAACGACAAGTGCGATCGCCCGCCGTTTTGCTTACGAGCCGACGAATGGCACTTGGGTTCGATTTGCGAACACAAGTGAACGAGCGGAAGGATGCGATTGAGAAAGAACGTCTCAAATCCCGTTCGATTCTCCGTTCTCCAGCGAGCATTTGCCCGATCAAAGGCCCGTATTCTCTTGCTCGAATTGAAGCTCGTCTCCTGCCTGCGCAAAGATGTTTATATTAGCGAGTAATGCGAGAGAAGAATGACCAACGAGAAATGGGAAGAGACCAGAGAATTCAGCTGAACGTGCGACAACTTGGGAGGAATTATAGAAAGGAGTGCGCGTGGATTACAGACATGAACAACAAGAAGGTTTAAATTAAAGAAGAGAAACTGGCGATTCAATCCTCCGTTCGATCGATTCGTTTCAATGGAGATCGTCGCCGTTCGCGCGCTCTTCCGCCGACTCCTCCGCTTGGTCGGCGGAGGGCTGGAGTTTGCGGAAGGCGAACACGAGGTACATCGAGATGACCTCCCACTCGTCCGCCGAGATCGTGCCCTGCAATCGAACAAGTGACTGAAGAATGGAAGAGAGGAACGAACGATCGATTCGCGCTGACTGCCCGGAAACTTCTCCTCGAGGTAGGCGGTCGCGTGCGCGTACTGATCCCGATCGTGTCGACTGTGCGACTGGTCGCGTTGGGTGAACGTCTCGACGGCCTTCATTCGGCTCATCAACTGGAGCGCCTGCCGATCGTTCAGGTAGTCTTTGTAGACGTCGGAGAAGCGCTTCACGTACACCAACTCCATTTGGCAGTCGGCGAGCATCCTGCAACAAACGCGCATTGATTGATTGATTGAGGAAGAGGACGAACCGTTGCAGCAGGTCAAAGTAAGCCAAATATTCGGGACAGTTCACGACCTGATCCAACGCGAAGTAGAGCTGGGCGCCGAAGGGGGGCGGCCGGGTGGTCTTCAGGTCGACCGACTTGTCCGTCAGGTCCACGCGACACACGTCGTTCTCGTAGCAGTTGTTCTCGCCCTTGTTGCAGATCAGGTTCCTGAACACTCGACTCAAGAAGAAGAAGTGGGCGAGAGGACGAACAGAATCTGGCGAGCGTCCGGCATTGTGCCAATGAAATAGCCGCCCGGGCGGAGGCGCTCGGTGGCGTTGCGGAGGAACTGCCAGGCGCGAGGCTCCGACTGGAAGGAGTAGTGGATGGCGAACTGGCACGACGTGAGGTCGAATTGCCGGTCGGCCGGCTCGAACCGATCGACCAGCCGGTCGGCGCCCAGGTCGGCGGTGATGAACGCCGCGTCGAACGGCTTCTGCCGATCGCGTTGCATTCGACCGCGCGTCTCGTGGTAGCGCTCGCGCGCATGCTCCAGCGACACGTCCGCCACGTCTACAAGAATTACTCTATAGATGAGAAAATGCGAGAACGAACCAGTCATGACGATCTCCTTGATGCCGCCGATCTTCCACTTGAGCAAGTCGCCGCCCTTGCCGCAACACAAGTCCAGCACCCGTGCGGACGGGCAACCCTCCTGCTTCAGGCGTTCCAGGAAGTCGCCTGCACCGAATGAATCAAACGAATAAGTGGAAGAACGAACCGATGACCATGCTCTTGACCCAATTGTTGAAGTTCCGCATGTGGTAGATCTTGGAGGACTCGCGTGCCTGCGTGCCCGCATTGGGGATCGCGTTGTAGTGTTGGGCCACGTGCTCGGAGGTCATCCTCGTTGTGTGCGGCCTAAACGAGCAAAATAAACGAACAGAACAGTTGAAGCAATGAAAGAATGTCCATTCGATTGGGATGAACGTGAAGCGACTCGAAAGAACACTTGTTTCCATTCGACCAGCGAATTCGAGAGTTGAGTCAAGAACAACGGGCTTTATTCCATGCACAAATCAGATGTTAACGAATTACGAAGGGGCGGACGAAGAGGACGGGTGATCGGGGGAACAACGAGAAGCGGCTCTGCTTGGTCGAGAACTTCGTGTTGTCGTTCGAATTCAGCCGGCCCGATTCAACGACGAGTTGGACGCCGATTTGGCCGCGGCGGTCGGAGTGGCGGCGGCTTTCGCTCCGCTTTCGGCGCCCGAAACCACGGCCTTCAGCTTCGCGTCCTCCGGCGGCGACTCGTCTTCGTCGAACGAGTCGTCCGAGCTGCAAGCAGACGGGTGAGTGCGAGAGTTCAAGCTGTCTGATGTCGAGGTCCAAATGAACTCGACCGATCCCAACAAGATCGAAAGAATACCTGCTCTCGTACACGCCCACTCCGGGCAGACTGCCGACCCGAATGATGGCCGTCGGATAGGAGGCGCCCTGCGAGACGATCCCCTGGGGATGGGCGTGCGAGTCGCCGGTCGGCTTCTCGCCACCGCTCCCGCCTCCGTCGGCTCCGTCCTCGTGGTCCCGTTTGCGCTCCTCACCGCCTTCCTTCTTGCTCTCGTCCGGTTCGTCGGAGTGCTTCCTGCAGGGCGATCAAAAACAGGAATTGCGAGTGGACGAACCGCTTCCGAATCAACACTCCGGTGGTCGAAGTGGGCGGATTCCCGCTCTTCCCCTTCGCCTTCAGCGCGCCCGCTTGGATTTTTGGGAGGGAGAACGACGTGGAGGCGGCGGCCGCCGTGCTCATCGCCGCCTTTTGGGCGCGCACCAGCTCCAGCTCTTCCTTAATTCGAGCGAATCAAAAAGGAGGAATGGAGGAAATAGAGGCACCTGTTTCTTCTTCTGCTCGTGCTCCGCCTTCACGCGGTCGACCATCCCAAGGAAGTCGGCCTCCGAGTCGTCGATTCCGCGGAATTGATTCTCTGCAGCAAACAAACGATCGAATGGATGGATGGAAGGACGGAGAACTCACTCAGCTGCCGCTCCTCGTCGAATTCCGCCTGCTTTTTGTCCCGCACGGCCTTCAGCCGCTCGTACAACGGGCGTCCATCGTATTCCTCTTCTGAAACAAGTAAATTCGAGTGATTCCTTCCAATTTAATTCCAGAACGCACCTTCCTCGCCCTCCTTCCGCACGATGTCCTTTTCGGAGACGAAATTCATCGCTCGATCGTCGACCGACAAGAAACGAGTGGATTTCGTCGAGTTTTGGGCGAAGAAAGCGGCGAATTTCGTTGGGGTGAGGTCGACGGAAATTCGCGTCGAGTCTTCCGCTTGATCGCCCCCACAGGTCAACCCTTCCGCACGACGTCTCGCTTCGCGTTGGACGGCGGCGGCGGGCATTCGGCGGCAGGCGATTTGGCGAGCGGATTGCGGGCGGGCGCGCAGTAGGGAGAAGACGTTGCCCGTCGGATGTTGTTGTTTGTGGTCGCCGGGATCAAATCTTTTCGACGATCACGAGGGGATCCGAAGGTTGCAGACGTTCTCGTTGATTTCCGCGTTGGATTCCATCGCCTGGGTTAGAATCCTTCTGTTCTCCAGGTTGATGGTTGCAGTTCAGCCTCACGTCATCACTATCCGGTTGTTTGCTCGTGCCACGCCCAAACGCACCCCAAAAATGCTCCTCTTTTCGTTAATGCCTTTAAAATCCTCCGTTTGATGAACACGCCGACGACCCTTGATCGTTTTGCCAGCCGCTGCCAACGCGGAACCTGTCGGGCGATCGTTCGATTCACGCCCTCGATCATCGAAAGGCACCCATCGCTTTCGCTTTCGTTCTGCAACGTTTGGGTCGATGGATTGACGTCTTTCTCCCGCCGACCACTTTCTTATCGTTTGCCACGTTTCCACCCACTCGGCAATCAGAAGAAACGTTCCAAGAACGAACTTTGTACTTGGAGCAAGAGACCAGAGGGTTCGAATCATAAGGGGCGACCTTTCGACGTGTTTCCCCGATCATTCCGCCTTCTTCCGTTCTCCCAATCCGCCGAATTTCTTCAGGCACTTCCGTCTTCCCCGCACCCACCCAACCGAACCGAAGATGCGCGTGTTGGTCGCCGGAGCCGCCGGATTCATCGGATCGCACACGGTGCTGGAGCTGCTGGAGGCCGGCCACGAGGTCTACGCGGTGGACAATTTCTACAACGCGGTCGAAGGTGCGTGCACTTCTTTCCGCTTCTCTTTGTTTCCGATCGCTGGAATTCATGCCCGCTTCACGGCACTTCAGATACAGACGGCCGGGCGGTGAGTCTGAAGCGCGTCACCGAGCTGATCGGCAAGGAGGTGCCGTTCGAGAAGCTCGACCTCATGGACGAGGCCGCCCTGGAGGGTCTCTTCAAGCGGGTACGTCCTCTCGTCCATCTTCCGTCTACTTGTGGTCTTGCAGGAGAAATTCGACGCCGTGATCCACCTGGCGGCGTTGAAGGCGGTCGGCGAGTCCGTCCGCAAGCCGCTCGACTACTACACGAACAACATCGTCGGTTCGCTGAATCTGATTCGGGTACGTCCACTCCTCCCTTCTTCTTTCGATCAATCCGTGTGGTTTAGATGTGCCAGAAGTACGGCGTGAAGAAGTTCCTCTTCTCCTCGTCGGCCACCGTCTACGGACCGCCCGCCAAGCTGCCGATCGACGAGAACGCGACCACCGGCCAGGGGATCACGAATCCCTACGGTACGCACTCGAAACATCTCTCTTTTCATTTATTCGATGAATTACAGGCCAGACGAAGTACATGATCGAGCAGATCCTCATGGACGAGGCGCGCGCGGATCCCGTACGTTCCTTCGCCTTCTTTCTGTCGATTTCTTCGTTCGTTTGCAGGAGTGGAAGATCATCATCCTCCGCTACTTCAACCCGGTGGGCGCGCACCCGTCCGGGCGCATGGGCGAGGACCCGCGCGGCCTGCCGAACAACCTGATGCCGTTCGTCTCGCAGGTGGCCATCGGGAAGCTGCCCGAGCTCACGATCTACGGCGACAAGTTCGACACGAGGGACGGGACGGGAGTGCGCGACTACATCCACATCGTGGACCTCGCGCAAGGCCACGTCTCCGCCCTGAAGCGCTTCGACAAGCCGGACTCGCAGCCCGTCGAGGTCTACAATCTGGGCACCGGCAACGGCTACTCGGTCCGCGAAATGATCGGCGGACTGGAGAAGGCGTCCGGTCGGACGGTTCGTTCCCTTCTTTCTCCCATCGACTCAATCATCCGACCGTTGCAGATCAAGACGAAGCTCGGCGTGCCGCGCGACGGCGACCTCCCGGTCGTCTACTGCGACCCGACGCTGGCGCGCGAGAAGCTCGGCTGGGAGGCGAAGCTCGGCCTCGACGAGATGTGCCGCGATCTGTGGAACTGGCAGCAGCAGAACCCGAACGGCTACGCGGACTCCGTCGGGAAGTGAACAGCCTCAAGGGTTCCCCACTTTCGCCCATTCTCTTCCGTCTTCCAATCGTCTTCCAGCCTCTGATTAGTTCCTCTACTTCTTTCCGCTAATTCATTCCCGTCCACTTGCCCCCGATTGCCCAAATTCCGAACGTGAGAGCCGGTAGTTCGTCGTGTGAAGTCGCCTTATCGCCGCAAGCTAAAGAAATCTAGTGGTCACATAAATTATTCCCGTCTGTTCGATTGCATGGTGCTTCTCTAGGGAAATAAACGCTTGAGTCATCAGCCGATAGGGGTGCTCCGAATAAGATCTGGTGTATAAATCGCTGCGACTATTGATCGAAGCTAACAGGAATTCACGGAACTCACTCGTCTTTCGTTTGTTCAGGCGATGAATCTGCTGCGAATGCAACCGCTGGCCCGTGCGGTCGGCGGTCGCCTGTCGTCCGTCCGCTCGCCGTTCGTCGCCGTCCGCTGCGCCGCCCAGGACGCCGCCGATCCCGACCTGAACCTGCAGCGACGCGAGGCGACGTTGAACCTTCCGTCTCGGCGGCTGGACGCTCTCCTTCGCCGCACTTCGCACATCAGCACCACGTTCGTTCTTCCTTCTCATGAATTCCCTCTTGAATCGCCTGCCTTCAGCGCTCTGGAGAAGCTGATCAACAACGGCGGCGTGCGCGTGAACGACGAGGTCCAAAAGAAGAAGGCGTACAACGTGGAGGCGGGCGACGAGGTCGAGATGTTCCTCGAGCACGTGCCCGAGAACACGGACCTCGTTCGGGTGCACCGCGTGGAGGTCGTCGACTACGAGCTCGGCACCTCCTCCTACCACATCCTCTGCGTCATCTACAAGTCGATGGTCGTTCCGAATTGGCGGTGATCCAGCGGAAAGCATTAGGTCTCTCCTTCCCTTTGCATTGTACACTTGTTTCTTTGATTGTTGATCGTTCGGTTCTCATAAAGCGATTCTGATCGGTATTTGGACGAAACGATGCGGAATGGGAGAGCGGGCAAACGTGGATTGAGACAGCAAATTCGTCGATTGGAGAAGGACGCGGGGATACTTTGTGTTCCGTTTGTTCGAGCCGGCCGTCACAGTTTTCTACGGCTAGCAGAACGAAATTGCTTTGCTCTCTTCCATTCATTCCTTCAGGCAGTAGGTAACCGCGAATTTATTGCATAACTATCGACTTATTCCACGGAAACAATTTCAGAAGTGATATGCAGCGAGTGGGCAAGAGGACGAGAAATCCAGCAGAAGGAACAATAAAGAGGGCTCAATCGTTGGGTTCGGGCTCGAACTCGCCCTTCTCGTTCAGATGGCGCCCGTTGAGCGGCATGGAGGCGCCTTCGGGCGTCTTCCGGTCGTCCGCGTAGATGAACGAGAAGATCACGTAGTCCTTGAAGTACTTGCCGACGAGCACGTAGTTGGCGAACATCAGCATGACCAGCGTGAAGATGTGCTGCCAGTCGGTGGCCATGACGAGGGCGTGGAATTGGCACACGATCAGGACGACTTGGGCGATGCACGCGTAGCGAATCCACAGCGTCGGGTCCTTGCCGAGCTTCTGAAGCCATCGATCAAATAGGAGGAAGGAATGGACGAGGAACTCACGTAAATCCTCTCGTGCAACGGCGAGCACGGTGACGAGGCGACCCGATCGAAATGGGGATGTCGCTCGGATTTGAACAGAAAGGTTTGGTCCTCCGCGCCGCGCACGCTGATGATCGTGTCGTGTTTGTAGTGCGCCTTGCCGCTCGCGTCCCACTCCTCAAACGAGCGCACCACCCGCCCGTTCTCCCAGCAGTAGCCCTGGTTGGGGCAACGCTCCAGATCGGCGTCCGTAGGTTGCGTCCACGTGCCCAAGTGGCAGGCGCCCATGTACAGCCGGTCGAGCAGTTCGGGCGGGAAGCGGTAGAGGGCGTAGAGGAAGAAACTCGTGACGAACACGATCACGCACATCGACGTGCACCAGTAGTTCTCGCTCAGGTACACTTGCTGGTGATCGTGCAGGGTGCGCATCTAAACAACAAATTCAGGTGAATGGATGGATGGAAAAGAACTTACTGGAACGAAACGACTTGGCAGGAAGATGGAGAAGTAGGCGGTGAAGAAGGCGGCGTACAGGCACGAGCTGAAGCGGTAGCGCAGCTCCATGTCCAGAATTAACGCCTCTCGCCAGTATTCCTTGCGGTCATCTGCAGATACGCGAAAGGGGGCAATATAAATGAAATTTAAGGACCGACCGGCATCACACACGTGCTTCGAGTCCAACAGGCGCGGGTACTGAGAGGGCATCTCGAAATACCACAATTCGTGGAAGAAATACCACCACTCGGCCCCGCTGAGCACCCAGCGGCGGTGCACCTGCTGGAGGCCGTCTCGAATGTATCCGAAGAACATCACCAGGTACACGACCACTCTAAACAAACAACCGTTGGATTGAACGGGAGGAAGAGAGCTTACGGAAGAAGCAGGTAGACGAGGCTGATGTACCCGTACTCGCCGATGATCTTCGAGAAGCTAAACACGAACGACGAGGCGACCATCGTGCCCAGCGGCGACTTGATGCCCGCGTACTCGGTGATCGACCAGAGGACCGACGTGTCGTCCACGTTCACCTCGCTGAATTTCTGCGTGATCTGAAGCCAACCATCGAATCGACTAAAAGAAGGTGAAAGAGCTCACGGTACTCCAAAAGCACATGGTCACTCGGATGCCCAGGATAAGGCCGATGCACGAGAGAACGTACGGATTGATCAGGTTCAATTTCTAAAACGACTATTCAACGATTGGAAGGATTCTCGGGTACTTACGAAGACGGTGTGCCAGTGGGACTTGGGCAGCCACCACAACGTCTTGTACAGATTCAGGTACTCAAGGAAGAGGGCGAGGATCGAGTAGAGAAACAGAGTGCACTCGTAGAACAACTCCGATTGGACTTGCGGGTATTGGACCCAATTGCGGTGCGGGATCGTCGGCTGCGTGCTCTTGGACCTAAACGATCGATTGCTTTGAAGAAATCAATGGAAAAAAAACTTACGGGGCGGCCGAACTCCCGCCATCGTGCGAAGTCGAAGCGGCTGTCGCGGCACCGGTCGAGGCGCTCGAAGCGGCCACCGGCTGTCCGCCTTTCTTTTTCTGCTGCTTCGCCGATTTCGGCGGCATTTGGGCGAGAAATTTGGGGGTTTAGATCAAAAGAATCGAGAAGATTGAACGGGGGAGCGAGTAAAATCCGAATTTCCGAACAACTTTCACATTCGGCGCCTCAATTCCACCATTTGTTCAAAAGAAGAAAGAACAATGGAAGGCGGACGGCGAGCGGGTGCACGTGCGGATCTGCGGAGAGCGCGACGTCGATCGGAGAAGACGACGAGTGGTTGGCAGCGTAGATCTTTTTCTTCTTCTTCCGCCTCCACGGCTTTCAGGAGATGAGTGCGCAGAATGTTTGGTATCGAGTGTTGTCAGCGGATTGAATGGTCGTGCGTTCTGTTGTGTGTCGCTCATCAAATCCACTAGTCCTTCTAATTAATGAAGGGAACCCTCAACGAGTGCAAGGAACTCTGCAGCTGGTTGATAAAAGGCTGCAGAAAAAGAACAAAGAAGGACGTTGAACCGGAGACAACCTTGACGCACTAATCCCCTCACACGCCCTGCACCGCTCGTTCCCGCTCGTTCCGCTCCACTTTTCGACCGAAAACGAGCGCCTGATCAACGATTGTCGGAACGGACAAACATTCACGAACGGGAGTTCATTTCCAACCGTCTTTAGAATAGACGGACGAGAGGAAGCGAACGTTGAGGAGCGGACGGTGGGCGGCGGAGAGCAAACAATCGGAGTTTCTTTTTGATCCCCGATTGCACACTTCCTTTCTGCTTCCGTCCGCCTCCGTCCGCTTCTTTTCTTTTGATTCTAATCGGTCGACGAGGTCGGTCGTTGAGGCGAGGCGAGCGTTCCACTTGATTCGGTCGATTAGTGGGCAAGTAGTCAAAAGAATCAGACCGTTCGGGCATTCGTTTCTTTCTACGCTTTGTTTCGTTCGATCCTTGCGCCAATTCATTTGTTCACTCGATCAAACCCGCACGCAAACTCGCTCGCTCGTTTGCAGGATGCACTGGGCGGTCGTTCTGCTGCTCGCGGTCTCGGCGGCCGCCGCCCAGCCGCCCGTTCGGTTGGTGATCGACACGGACGGGGCGGCGGACGACGCGATGGGGATTTCGCTGGCGCTCCAGTCCGCCCCGCACGTCCAAGTGGTGGCCTTTTCGACGGTTAGCGGCGGGACGACGGCGGCCCAAGCGGTGGCGACCGTTGCGCGGACGATTCGGGCGACTGGCACCCAAAAACAGGCGAGTTCGGGTGTCTTTGGATGCGGAAGTGAAGTTTCTAATGGACGGTACAACAGTGCGTCTTGAAAACCACTCGGTTCCGTAGTGCGACTCCCCATTCATTTATCTTCAGACTTTTAAGCGACGTTTTTGTTGCAGATACCCATTTTCAAAGGAGCCAAAGGCCCACTGATCGGCGGCATCAACACGACGGCCGACTCGCTCGCGTTCTTCGGTTTCGATGGGATCTCCGACCTGCCCGACAACTTTCCCCAGGTTCTCCGCTTTTTCTTCGCTCCTCATCTCTTGCTTTCAGTCCCTCCCTTCCGACTTGGAGGCCTTCGACCACTCTGTTCACGCGGCCACCGGCCTCATCCGCATGTTCGGCGCCCAGCCGGGCGAGTTGACGCTCGTCGCCATCGGGCCGCTCACGAACATCGCGCTCGCGTTGAAGTTGGAGCCCGAATTTGCCAAGTGGCCCAAGAAGCTGGTCCTCACCGGCGGCAACGTCTTCGGTTCGTTCCTTTCATTGGCTTCGGTGAACGCGAGTTCGTGGTCGGCACTTCTCCATTCGTAACGGTCTTCCGATTCGCCAACCTGCTTTTGCTTCGATGATCCCCGATCATAACGAGTTCTGTCGTTTTAGCGAAAGGAAACGTCCGCCGCTCGTCCACCTCCGAGTTCAACTTCAACACGGACCCCGAAGCGGCGTACATCGTGCTGCGCGAGATGGAGTGCGACATCGTGATGGTCACTTGGGAGTGAGTTCTCTCCACTCTTCCCTGAATCCTCCTTGCTTCAGGTCGACATTCCACTTCCAGGACGAACGAAATGCACGCTTTTCTTCTTCGTCCGATCGAAATTCGTTTGTTTGCAGCAAAAATTCGACTTCGACCGCCACTACCACGTGCAAACGCCGCTGGGCGACTACTTCCGGACGGTTTCGACGCTGCCGCGCGCCGCGATGGCGTCCGCCGGCCTGCCGTTCCGCTTCTGCGACGAGATCACGGTGGCGGCGGCGATTTGGCCCGAGCGGGTGATCACCCGCAGCCAAAACATGTCCGTGATCGTCGAGTTGAGCGGCCAGTTCACGCGGTAAGCGGCCGGCATCCCTTGCGAATCACCGGCGTTTGCAGCGGCCAAGTGGCGGTCGGTTGGGCGGACGACTCGTTCGGCTCGCTGGTCGACTCGCCGATGCGCCCCGCCCTGCTCGTGATGGACTACGACGTGGAGGAGGTCGATCGACTGCTCACTTCGGCTCTCGAACGCTCCGCCTCGTCCACCGGCTCCTCCACCAGCCGGCCGTTGGGGTTTCGCGAGGCCAACCGCTGGGCGGGCTGGTCGCCGCCGTCGCCGCGGCCGTCGGTTTTCGGTTGATCGTCGAGTTCGTCCTTTTCGGTGCGCACTGATCGCGGACGTGATTAAACCGAGTGATTTCTTCTATTGGATTCGAGCAAGTTTATTTTCGTGATTACTCGTGTACTCAACCCTGAATCGTCACCACGGCGTCGTAGAAGCGGCTGCGGTTCGCATCCGAGTTCTTGAGGATTGAAATCGAGAGCGAAAGCTTCACTTCGAACGGAATCCCGTCGATCGTCTTCGTGAAGTTCGCTTGGAAGTCGGCCGGCTTCTGGCCCGCCTTCAGGTCGACGGTTTTGGTCAGGAGATTCGCGTAGTCGGCGGCTTCGACCGTCTAAACGGACTGTAGAGAGAGGGAGAGAAGAGTTCACCCACCTTCTGCTCGAAGGTCCACATCCCAACGAAGTGCACCTTCTTCACGTTCAGGCCGGCGGATTTGAAGAGGCGGGCGAGGAGTTTGAAGTGCTCGTCCAGCGCCCTCACCTCGGCCTTGAACGTCTCGACATTCTACAACCGAACGATTGAACGAATGAAGCATAGGATTGCTTACGTCCTCCTTCGGATTGAAAATGTAGCCGCCGTTGAAGGAAACGGACTCCAAATTGGGTGCCGCCTTCCGCAGATTGGCGATCGCTTGCGCGTAGAAACGCTCGTTCTCGGCGGTCGTTCCGTTCTCGAACGAAACGGCCAACGCCAACGATTTTACGTGCGGGTTCGGCTTCTCGTGGGCCGAGTGGAAATCCTCGAGGTTCACCTTCGACTCGACCTCCAAGTCGGCCGAGTTGCCGGACAGGAGCGGGGAGGAGGCTGCAAGAAAGGGGGTGGTTGAGAGTCTTGGAGGGTTGTGTTTCATTCGGACTCTTGAAAAGCAAGTGAATGCAACGAAGAGGCGAGTATCAGACATCACTCCACGGTTAGTCCAGACGGAGTCCGTTTCTATTCTTTTGAGTAACGAGCCACAGCCTTTTATGCCCTAAGATTTCCAGCGCAATCCCCTTCTAACACCCTCCACGGATGGAACAACATCCTGTTCACAAGCAAGCTCCCCGCACTCACCTTCCGCGCTCATCGCGACGACCGAAAGGAAGACGAGGGCGGCGGCGGAAAAAGCGCGGCGTCGAACGGAACTTCCCGAATGGACGACCATTTTGCGGAAGGCGAGTGAGTCAGCGGGGCGGCCGGAGGGCGATCGGAGCGGAGCGAAAGAACACTCTGCCGCAAGAAAAGAATGTTCTGTGGTTCGAAACGAGCGGCCGAAAGGGGTAACACGCCCATCATCGATTGCAAACACGAGCGCTATCAATTCGGTGGAAGAAACCTTTGAACCCAATCCTGCGAATCAAAAGAACATCCACGAAAGACAGACGGAATGTTCTCTCTTTCGTCAAACGAAGCGAGCCCTCTGCTTTGAGCGAAGTGAAGCGAGGGTTCGCTTTCCGTTTATTAAACCGAGCGAGCGGGCGGACGGACGACCGGCGAGAAGCCGAAACGAGTTTGTTGAAACGAACAGCAGACGATCGCCGGCTTGTTCACAACTCAAAGGTCAATGAATGAACCGCAGTTTGACAAACGAACGACCTCCAAATTCGAACGTTGCGGTCGCGAAGTTCGAAAGACAAGTGCACGAACATCAATCGTTGAAAACCCTTCGATTGTTCGAGATTATCAACCAACAGTCCCGGTCGTTTTGATCTCAGGATCAAATACAGCGAATAAACAGCCAGGTGGAACGAAACGAAGCGTGCTTTCTGCTGCCTTCCGTTTTTCTCGTTGGTGAATCCAAAGCAAAACGAGCGGCTTATTCACTTGTGTGAGCAGCTGCCGGCGGGCGGACGGCGGAGGAACGGAGCTCTGTCAAAAACTGAATGCGATTTGTTAGGCGGTCGAAGGTAAGCGCTCGCTTGTTTAGACCATCACTTCATGCACCAAGCGTCTATCTTCCGATCGAACTCTTCCGAAGCGAGAGACATGCGTTTAATCAATTGGCAACTATCGAGTGCGTGTGTTCCGTCCTCTTTCCTGCAGCCGGCCAACAACAAGCGGAGAGATTTGTGACGAAACAACAAAGAAGAAGACGAGTAAATGGATCGTTTGTACAGCGGAGAATGGACGGAGGGATCATTTGCGGCCGAACATGGACATCAGCTTCATCTGCGTGCGGGGCGTCGCGTGTTGGACGGCGGCGTCGAGGGCGGCGCGCACTTTGACGTCCGTGATCAGCGGTTTCTTCGTGATGTACGGGTGCTCAAGGATTTCGGCCACCGAGAGGCGCTCGTTCAGGTTGCGCGTCAGACATCGCTGCAATCAATGGAATTCAATCAGCGGAAAGAAAGAAGTGAACGAACCCGAAGGACGTCCTCGAGTGCGGGCGACATGGGCGGCTTCTCGGGGTAGCGGACCTCTTCGGAGCGAATCGCGAGGATTTTCTCCTCCTGCGATCGTTTGGGGACGGCGAACGGCGCGTGTCCGAAGTGGAGCGCGTAGAGGATGCAGCCCAGCGACCACACATCCGATTTCAGCGGGATCTGCAACGAGAACAACGGTTTGAAGCAGTGGGATCAACGGAAGCCAAATGACAGCAGCAGAAAGAAGAAAGCTGACCTCAAAGCCGCCGCCACCGGGCTGACAGTTCACGGCCTCGGGCGAGATGTAGCTCAACGTCCCCTGCACGTGCTTGCGGCACACCGACTGCTCGTCGTCCGCAATCTGGGCGGCGATCCCGAAATCGATCAGTTTGATGTCGTTGTTCACGAAGACGAAATTCGCGGGCTTCAGGTCGGCGTGCACGATGCCTGCAAACAACAGGCGATTGAACGAACGAAAAGGAAGACGAACCCTTGCGGTGGATCACCAGGACGCACTCGACCATCTCGCGCCAGCAGAACAAAATCAAGTCGGCGTTGTTGCGGCCTTTGGCGGTGCGGTTCTTGATCCAATCGTTCAGGTTCTGCTGCCCAAGCTCCATGACCACGTAGATCGCGTCCTTCGTCACCTGCCTGCGAGCAATCCAACGATAGAAACAAGCAATCGCATGGAGGGAACTCACGAATCGTACATCCGAATGACGTGCGCGTCATCGCTTTGGAGCTTCCGCAGGAAGTCGATTTCGTTTTTGAAAACTTTGATCGCCTCGCGGTCCGCTTTGGACACGTCCACAATCTTCAGGGCGACGTCTCGACGGCCGTCGTTCGCCTTGTAGACGCTACAGGATCCGCCCGAGCCGATGCACGAATCCACGACGTACGTGCGCCGATTCACGACCACTTTGGCGCCCGCCTTCAGCCGCTGGTCGTCCACAGGTGCGGCTTTCTGCTGAAACGAGAGCAAGGAAATCAAATGGAAAAAGGGGGACTCACGGGCGGCTTCTCGATGATGATCGAAGCTCGTCGCTTCTTTGCGGGGACATTCGGGAGCTCGGCCAGCGGCTTCTTCGGCCGAACCTCGAATTCCGCAGGCGGGGGCGGCGGGGAGGGCGGCTTGACGTCGGCAAGCACGGGCGTTTCATTCTTCAGGGTGGGCGGCTCTAAGACGGATTGCGACGAGCCCGAGTTGATGGGGAGCGGGTCTGCAACAAGATCGAATAGTAAATAGAGGATAATCGAGGAATTTTGATTAAAAGGACGGGGAAAACCGGGCGATTGGCAGAAACTCCGACGATCGGTGGATTCCGGCTCGAATGCGCTCGAAAATCAACCGTAAACAACAAAAAAATTTGAAGAAAGACGAGGAGAAATCAATAAAAGCAATCGAAACTCACCGGCCGGCAGTCCGCTGTCGTTGTTGCTGCTCGAGGCGGAAGTTTGGGGCCGCAACCTCGCCCGCGGCTCCTTCAGTCGCTGCTTCATCGCCCGCAGCTTCTCCTGGGTTTCCAGCGAGTAGATGCTGGACGCACTCGAAGGCAACATTCCGAGCGGAAATTCGGGCGAAGTTGGAGCGAAATTCCCGTCCCGTCCGGCCGTCGGATCGGCGATTCGCGAGCGAGCGGAGCGGGCGGCAGAAACGACGCCCCGAATTGCGCGCCGAGTCGCCCGCTCGCGCCCATCGATTTTTCGTGCGGCGAGCGAAAGGTCAGCGCTGGGAGGGCTCTTTTCTTCGTTTTCGTTATGGCCAGCCGCTTGTTCACCAAAGGAAGACGGCAAACGAATTTACTTACACCTTGCTGCGTTCAGGCAAATGCACAAATTGTTACTGGCAATGACAAACAGATGAGAAGACGGGCGTTAATCTACAGGACAAGCGGAAGAGGAGTGCGGATGGCTAAGATCAATCAATAATTAGACGATGCAAGAAGGCGCTCATCGCTTCTTGACCAAACGGACGGCAATTCGATCGGGGGTCCAGCCGGTGGGCGCGATCTAAATCGGCTAAAGAACGTGGATTAATCGCATTGATCAATGGAAGACAGAAGGAAGAATTAAATAAGAGAGGAAAGGACAGAGAAAGGCACACGACTACGTGGACGAGCGAACCGCATCGTAAAAACGACGACGAGCCAACGGTTCGAAGTGGCGGAGGATCGTGATGTTCATGAAGAGCTTCACGTGGAAGACGATCCCGTCGGCCGTGTAGTCGAAGACGGCCATGTACTGGTCGGCTTCGTTCGACGAGACCGCGTGGCCGAACAGCTCGTGGATCAACTGCGGGTAGTCGGCGTCCAGCAGCGTCTAAACGACAAGAAAAGGTGGTTTCTGGTGAGTGATCGATTGCGGGCGATGCGGAGAGTGCGTTCTTTTGATTGATCGGCGATTATTTTCGTCCCTTCCGCGCCGTTCTCTTCGGTCTGCTTGTTCGCGATCACCAAAAAGAGCGAGCGATCGAACGGCAAGAAAGTGCGGTCGATTTCGCGCAAGTGTTTTCCACTTGCTCGTTTCCGTTCGCCTTGCGCGTTTCGATCTTTCGGTCGATCGGTCGACCGCCAAAAAAGCGGCGGATTGGCGCGCGTTTCCGCTGACGAACGCGCGAATGTCGGCGACATCCGTCGGCAGGGAGCGAGTGGAACGAGCGGAAGAATCCCGCCAAATCGAAAGGAACTTACGAATCGCTCCAAGGTCAGCATGGCGGAGAAGTGGACGTCCTGCACGGGCATCTCGTTCGCTTTGAACAGGCGGCCCAACGAGTCGAAGTGGTTCTTCAGGTCGTGCAGCTCGCGGCGGAAGGCGTCGGGCGTCTGCAACGAACGAAGGGGATTAGTCGTTAGATTGTTTATGGTTTGTGTTTCAGATGCCTTTGGATTGACTTATAACCATTCTTTGACGACCTTTTCATATTCCCAGGCATCAAGCCATCTATTGAACTGTTTTTGTCGACTTCGGTTCCCACGACCGCCAGTCGTTTGTTTGTTGGAACCAAGAGACCAACACGAAACGATTCTCTTTCGAGAACACGAGTGATTTACAAGCGAAAGACGAAAGAACGGCGGGTGTTTGCGACAAGTGCGCGAGCGAGCGACGGGCGGGCGGAATCAAGATGATGAAATCCGGGAAGCTGGCGGGCGGTTTCCGTTGTTGAAATTTCAGCTGGAAGTCAACACACAAACATGCCGAAAGAGTTGTGTTTCGATTGAAAACGGTAAACAGTTTCATCGTGTCAGTCTCATACTGACCCAAAGAAAGTATAACCAATTTGAACGCAGCAGCGACTGCAGTCAGCAGTAAAGCTAGATACTTTAGCTCGCTCTTGACGGCAAACTGACTGGGACTGCAAGCATGACAACGACACAACATAAGATCTTCAGACAAACGCTTTTATCAAACGACTCACTTCTTCGAGCGGCGAGTAGCAGAAACCTCCGTTGAACGTGATCGACGTGACTTGAGGCGCGATCTTGTGCAGATTGCGGATGGCTTGCGCGTAGAAGGCCTCCGTTTCGGCGGGCGTTCCGTTCTCGAACGAGAGGCTCAACGCCAGCTTGCGAAGCTGCGTGTTCGGCGGCTCCTCGTCGCAGTCGTAAAAATCCTCCAGCCAAATCTTGTCCTCCAGCTGCAGCTCCGTGGGCTCCGGATTGAAGTGCTGCTTGATCAGAGCTGAAAACGAATGTGCGTAAACGTGAAGAAAAGAGACAAAAGAAAAATCTCTTTAGCCCCCTTCCAGTTTTGAGTCATGCAAGAAAAAAGCTTTTGATTGGAGCTAATCACATGTAATTTTTACGAACTGCTCCCATCCATTACACTTCCAGCGAGTCACACACTGCCCGCCTAATCAAATTGGACAAACGAAAGCTCATGCGCTGAGGCCAATCGGATTTCCGCCAACCGAGCGGTCGACTGCCGGAGATTTGATTCCGCTTACTCATTTAACGCACTACAAAACGCGGCTTTTGTGGTGATTCGTACAAAACTTTGAATCGCAAGCGGAAGTCAACAACCGAAATTAAACTCGAAGGATCACAACAAGGGAAAATCCACTTCTCCCGCGTCGCCTTTAATTGAGAGCACTCACCTTTTGCGGCCATTGTGAGTGGCACGTGGGTTGACGAGCGATAAGAACTCTTGAAGGAGATGTCGATCGATTGGAAGCAGAAGTCCAAGAGCAGGAACAATGAAGCGAGCACAAGGAAGCACCGAAAAGAAGAAGCTGATTGTCAAAAGAAGATCGCTTTCGTGCGTTCGCTCGCCCGAATTAGTCCGCGCGTTTCGCTCGTGTCTTGATTGCGCGCGATCGCCGCGAACGCGCCACCGAAAGCGGCGAGTTGTTTTCCACCCGCACGCCCGCTCGCCTCGCCGCAATGCGAACCGATCGCCGCCTTCTAATCACTCGATCACCCAGCCGGCAGTCAGTCGGGCGGGCGACGGTCGGTGGTTGCGAGCGAGTGATCGGAAGTGCGCAACGTCAAAAACAATCGACACGACCGCGTGAGTGATCAAAACGCGCATTCGATCGTTTGAGTCGGCGAGAATCCGGTGGGCGAACTCTGTCTGACAATGAGCAGTTCGACTTGCAATGGTTCACGGAGTGCAACGCATAAGAACCGAACGCTTGAAAGAGTTGCGAACAATTCTGTGAATCAGCTCGAATGCCCAGCCTCCAACACAAAAGAGAAGAAAACGCTACACGGAGTCCGCAGCACGTGGTCACAACAACACCCACTCTTTGGTCAAATAAATGGAGGAAACACGCTCCGCCCTCGACCGGCGTGCACGTCGTAATTGGCATTTCGAAGGTAACGATAGAACGACCTTTAGCCAACCCATCTGCTCGGCTCGCTGCAAACGAAAGGTCGTCCGCCTTCTCCGTTGCGAACATTCCGCCCCTTTTCGTTCGCTTCGCGGAGCACGTGGAGCGGCTGGCGATTCGCTCCGCCCACTTCCGCCGGGCGGCGCGCGACTTTCGCGATTCCCACGTTCCTTTCGGCGCCCGTCTTTCGTCATGCTACAAACTTCGCTCTCTCTCTCTCTTCTACTTGTGATCAGAATGATGGAAGCGATCGGTTGGATTGAGTCAGGATGAAGAAACCGGGAGATCGGCGGTTGGCGGCACGAATCAAAGGCGACCGGCGGGATCGTAAACAGTCGAGAGCCCGAGGTCGCGCACAGAATCCACGCGATCTTTATTCGGGTGTTTCTTTGGACTTCGGTCTAGCAGTTTAGATTGGAGCTGGTGAATCGGAGGGATAAGCGAAAGAATGCAAGTGCCAAGCATACAGGGTCACTTTTGCCCAATTGTTGCAGTCACACATCAGCAATAAAAGCAGCGAACAGCAGGAGGGTGCACGTCTATTCCGCCTACAATTAGTGTTTCGTTTTCTGTATATCCACGCTGTCTTCGTTTATCCCGGAATGCTCTTGAATTGTTTCTCCCAACCACTTTCACTCGTTTCTTCAGCGAATTTGACAACAGAGATGTGGAATCGATGCACGTGTTCGACGTGAGCACTCCGCTCGCACAGCCGAGAAATCAGTTCGAACCAACGGCCGCCCGAAAGACCAACGCTCTCGCTCGCCCGCCCTCGTCCACTTGCTGCTCGTTCGCTCCGGAACGCGAAAGGGTGAGTCACGAGCGCCTTCCACCGGACTTCCGGCCGTCGACTTCCGCTCAATCGATTGCTTTCGACTCAATTCGATTGGAATTCCGAGCGGAGCGGCGAGAATTGATTTCCGATCGCCGGCTTGGAGCGAAAGGTTTGAGTTTTCTGCTTTCCATTTTGTTTGTTTGCCACGAGTTTAGGAAATTTCCCGTCCGACTGTTGATCTCTCGCTTCTGCTGGGGTTTTCTGCTGACATTCCTTTCGATTTTTCTCGAATTGCTGCTGTGATTCCCAAGAACTACTGCGACAAATTCGGGACAACTTTCTTTCCACATTCCACGTTCTTTCGTCCGACTTCTGGGTGGCTTTCCACATCACCCGAATTTCCTTTCGGTTCGCCGCTTTCTTCTGCTCCGGCCGGGGACACGGCGGATTTCATCGAGCTTTCGTTCGCGCTCCGGCGGTCACGCACGTTCCGAATCGGCGGGCGAAACGAAAGCCGTTCGCCGGAGGGGAAGGACGGCCGACCGGGCGGCTTCCTTGAGGACGACGAGCCGCCCGCCTCCTCCCGCTCGCTCGTCCGTCCGTCCGCACGGCCGACCGAACCGAACGGACGGCGGGAGCGGACGGGAACGAAAGACGAGGCGAAGAAAATTGCTTTCGGGATTTTTCGCCGCCGGGCCGCTTCGAACGCGCCGAGCGGAGCCGAGCGGACGACGGCGGGCCGACCGAAAGAATCCGGTTTTTCTTCGTTTCGTCGCCGTCTTTTCGTTCGTTCCGTCCGCCCGTCCGTCGGCGAGCAAGCGGGCCGAACCGAGCGCACGTTCTCGTCCATCGGCCGCTCGCCTCCAAGCCGCCCGGCCGCCCGACCGACCGCGTCGAATCGAACGTCGTTCGAGCGGACGGAAGCAAAAAGAAAGCGGAACGAGCAGGAAGGACGACGAGGAATCGAAAGCTTTCCGTCTTTCGTCACTCCTTTTCTTCCTTTGAGCGGGCGAACGGTGTAAATTCGTGAGGAAACTCCGAAGATCCTCGTTCTGCCGCGATGTTCGCGTGAGTGACATCGCCCAACCTCCAGCTTCTTTCTTTCGGCGAGAACGTGAGGGAAAGGCGGGAGATGTACGCGAGTTGACGATGAGCGACGGGCAGTCGTCGCGTTGACTTCCAATTAATTTGCCCTTTTGCCGTCTGCTTTCTCGTTGTTTCCGGGTTCACGCTTGCTCGCTCTTACAATTCATTTGTCTCGTTGTAGTTCGTTCTTCTCCGTTCGTTGTCTGACGAAATGTTTGTCGTCGTTTTCGCGTTGATGATTCGCTCGTCTGTCGCTTGTCCGCCGTTGGATTTCCTCGAAACTCCGTCCACCGGTCTTCGTTTCGTCCATGGCTATCCTAATCGTTTTGTTTTGTTCTTACCGAAAGATTGACATCACTGCCTCTTGCAAACCACAGCCAAGAGCATTGGGTTCAACTACCATCCGGGTTGTTGAAACGACCGTCAAACACACACGACTTTAATCGAACTCAATTTCCGCTCGCCCTTCTCCAGCACGTAACTCTGAGCGCCAATTACTCCGTGCGTTTACTCCTTGCAGTCACGTAGGTGAAGCAGCAAGGAAAAGGAGTGCAAACTCCCCACTCTTGAGCAGAGGTCGCAGCGGTATACCGCACCGACCTTACCGCAAGTAGAACTACCGCACCGTTACCGCACCGCGTTTTTTTGCGGTGCGGTAGGTACCGTACCGGAACCAAAATGCGGTGCGGTAGACCGTACCGCAAAAATCGTGGAGGTGCGGTATGCCTACCGCACCGCAAAAAATTTTCGTCACAAGGACCCAAAAAAAGTCTTATCATTTTCTACACTCTTGAACATAACAAGCGTATGCAAAAAATATGAAAAAGAAACTAATCCTGTCGAAAAAAACGCGCGGTAAGATCGGTCGGTATACCGCACCGTACCGCCACAATGTTTGCGGTACGGTCTACCGCACCGGAGTTTTCGTTGCGGTACGGTCTACCGCACCGTTTTTGCCTGCGGTGCGGTAGCTACCGCACCGGCGGTAAGCCTGCGGTAGGCTTTTGGGAGGTCTGCTCTTGAGTGGTCGAACCACCGGCCAATCCAATTATTTGAGCGCGATTCCTGGGAACAATTAGGCGGCCGGCCGGTCGCCTCCAAGGCGCCAATTTTCCTCTCGGCTTCTTCGTTTCTGCTCGTGCGGCAACAAAGCGGATTGAGTTTCGCCTGCCGAACTCGGCAGCCTTGTTTGCCGAAGAAAAGTTCGCATCGCATCACCTCCTTGCTTGCGTTCCTTCTGCTTTCCCGTCATTCCGTCGGCTTCTTGTAACGAGCGGGAATTCGTGTCCTGGCCGCCAATTAGCCGTCCACTTGTTCGCTCCCGCGCCTGCCGCACGCCGGTGGGAATTCCGCGGGTTCGGCCGAAAATCCCACTTCTTTCTTGCGTCCGTCCGCTTGGTTTCGCCAACAAGATCGCGTGCGTGTCCGCCGGTTTCATAACGAGGGGAACATGCGGCGAGCTCGTGACTCCATTGAGCGTTCTTCTCATGAATTCCGCCGATTCTTTGCGGTTCTTTTGTCCGTTCGTGGAGATTTGCGTGTTCCAATCGCTTCCGTCGATTCATCCCCTCGGATTGCAGGCCGCTCCGCCCCGCTCGTTCCGCCCGCCGCCGCCATGTCGCTGGGAAAGAAGAGAAATCCGCTGAATTTGAGCCTCCCGCCGACCGTCTGCGAGGAGTTCGGCGGCGAGGAGTCCAGCTCGCAATCCGACCCCAACGAACCGACGCTGGACGAGCAGCTGCAGTCGCTGGTGTTGTCGCAGCCCCAAGTGGAGCGCATGAACGAGTGGATGATGCGCAAGGAGCAGATCGGCGAGCTGCGCGAAGAGTCGCTCGAACGCATCTGCGAGCTGGGCCACGGCAACGGCGGCGTGGTGCACAAGATGCGGCACACGCCCACCGGCCTCATCATGGCGCGCAAGCTCGTCCACCTCGAAGTGAAGCCGTCGATCCGCACGCAGATCCTCAAAGAGCTCGAGGTGTTGCACACGTCCGCCTGTCCGTACATCGTCGGCAAGTCCCTTTCTTTCGTGCTCTTTTGATTCGTTTTCTGCAGGATTCTACGGCGTGTACACGTTGGGCACGAACATCTCCATCTGCATGGAGTACATGGACGGCCTCTCGCTGGACATCGTGCTCAAACGCAACGGCCGCATTTCGGAGCCGCGCGTCGGTCGCATCGCCGTCGCTGTTCTCAAGGGCCTCACGTACCTGAAGGAGAAGCTGCAGATCCTCCACCGCGACGTGAAGCCCTCGAACATCCTCGTGAACAGCTGCGGCGAGATCAAACTCTGCGATTTCGGCGTCTCGTGCACGCTGATCGACTCCACCGCCAACTCCTTCGTGGGCACTCGTTCGTACATGGCGGTGAGCATGAAAGAAGCGAGAGAGCTCGAACTAATTGTGGATTGCAGCCCGAACGCCTGATCGGCGTCCGTTACAACGTGCAGTCGGACATCTGGAGCTTCGGGCTGTCGCTGGTCGAGATGGCGATCGGCCGTTTCCCGATCCCCGCCCCGTCGCGCAAGGAGTACGCGCGCATGTTCGGCATTGCGCCCGAGCAGATCAAATTCCTCGACGATCACGAAGAGTCGCCGGAGGACGACGGCCGGCCGCCCATCATGATGTCCATCTTCGAGCTGCTCGACTACATCGTCAACAGCGTTCGTTCCACTCACGTCTTCCCCAATCAGTCCATTGGTTGCAGCAACCGCCCTTTCTGCCGCAGGGCGTGTTCACGAACGAGTTCGTCGTGTTCACGAACAAGTGCCTGGCGAAGAACGCGCGCGAACGGGCCGACTTGCGGCAGCTGATGCAGGAGCCCTTCTACGGCCAACACGACACGCCCCAATGCGAGCTCGAATTCAACCAGTGGATCCAGAAGGTGATCGCCCAGTACGCCACGTGAAGCCCCCCTCCCGCCCGTCTATTCTTGTTTTATTTTGTTTATTTCGTCTTCCCCGAACTTAAAGACCGCCGGTTCTCCCCCGTAGGCGAGTGGACGCGACCGTTTGCCCCCCTTCTTTTCTCGTTTGTCGCACACTTCCGCCCTCTGCACACACGTCTTCCATCCGCCGACTGCTCTCTACTTAAAGCTCTTCGAAGTCTGTGGATCGATTGTTCTTCCGCCGCCCCCTCCTCTTGTATTTCCTCCCTTTCGTCTGTAGGTAGTTCGTTCGCGTGCAGTTTGCTCGTTGTGCGGAATAAACACGACTCGCAACGGGCGGTGCGTTCGGCTGGTCAAAAGGGAGTGGCGTCTTACATAAGCTAGCTGCAGGTTGCTGTCGGCCAGCGGACGGCCTGCTTTGTGAATGGAACGCAAGGAGTTGCCGCTTGATGAGTTTGCTTGTGCAGTTGGTCTGGTCATTCAAGCCAATGAATGTCGAATTTATCGGGATGTTTGGACGCAGGCATCCACTCCGCATTCCACCGAGATTCGCGGCAGAGATTGCAGTCAAAGACGAAAACGCCGTCACGAAATAAACAACGGCCAGCTGGCCGCGCGATCGGCGTCGCCTTTCGATCGCTCCCCGTTTTGCCCATTCGCGCCGTCCATTAGCGGCCGCCGTCTCTCCAAACAAACGAGCGGGCAGACGGCCGAAAGACACGCGCGACTCGACTCGAACGGCGTTGTTTTCGAGTGAAATGCGAGGCCGGCCGGTCGGTCAGGCAAAAGCGGTGACTTTCACATGCCGTTTGGCTTCTGCGGAGGGGCGCGCAGGTGCGGGCGGCCGCCTTTCGTTTGCTCCGAACGCCGCCCTGCGAATTTCGGGCAGTCCGCTGGCTCGTTTGGAGAACGAGCGAATTCCAGTCGTCTCGGTTCAAGAGAATCGGGCGTGCTTCTTTCCATCTCTGATGAGGGGGATGCAGCGAGCTGCCAACCGTTCGATCACCGTTCGCTTTTGCTCGTGATCCGCTCGTTCATTCGCACGCGCTCGCATCCCGTTCACTTCTCCTCGTTTCAGCTTCTTACTCGCTAAACGCACCTCTTTGGGATGATGAAGGCGACCTGCCAGTGGATGGAGCGAAACAGGACGGCCTTCCGCTGGGTCCGCCACGAGCTGTTCACTCCGCTGTCGAGCCAGAAGGAGCTCAACCGCAACTGGGCGGACGGCTGGGGAGAAGTGCGCGCCTCTCCGCTTTTCCCGATCCTCACGGCCGGTGTGCACGCCTGCCTGCAGACGAGCGTCGAGTTCGACGGCGACGAGGCAAAGAGCTTCAGCGTCACCGTCGTGCCGAAAGGAGGAGAGATGAATTGGCGCAATTTCGAGACGGCTTGCTGGATCGAGGCGGCGAACGGCAAGCTGCTGGGCGCGAACGGTCGGTTTCCTCTCATTCTTCATTCTTTTGACTCGTTCGTTGTTCAGGGTTCGGCCACAAGAAGGAGAAACACGACTTCGCGATCAAAGACGTGAACGCCTTCTCCACGAACAACTCGAGCCCGTCCACGATCTTCTTCAACCTCCGCTCCTACACGAACCTGTTCAAGACGAACCCGCTCGTTCGCCAGATGCCGCTGATCGGACCGACCGACACGGAGAGCTTCAAGCTGCTCATGCCGGAGCTCGGCCTGGGCCACGAGTGCCGCGACTGGTGGTCCAACGAGCTCGAGATCGGAGAAGGCGGCCACCGAATCAAGACCCTCTTCAACTCCAAGACGACGAAGAACGGGGCGTTCCAAATGAAACTCCGCATCGCCAACGCGGGCGCCGAAGACAAGAGCGGCTTCTGGCTCGTCCGTCGGTGGTTGGAGAACAAGTTCGGCGAGAAGTCCTACGTGCGCGGTGAGTTGGCGGAATTTGGAGTGCGGACAGCAATCACTAGCTGGCCGTTTGCAGAGCACGTCGAGACGCTGTTCGACGGCAGCGTTCACGACCCAATCTTCTTGTGGGAGGGACCGAAGGACGCGCTGCTCAAGTTCTCGTCGGCGGCCGACGTGCACTTCTGCTTCGAACTCGCTCGTTGCGAGCAGCAGCAGCCGATCGTCGCGCCGGAGCAGAACGAAGTGGACGGCGAGAACGCGGAGGTCGCCAACGAGACGACGATGGTCGAGTGAGTCCTCCCTGTCTTTCTTCCGCCTACTCACTCGCTTCTTCCAGACAATTCGCTTTGGACATCAACGGCGGCGACGAGCAGCAGCAGGAGCCACACGCGTCGACCGTGGAGGAGCCGCTCGCCGCCCCGTCGATGTGAGCTTTTCGTTGGGATCGAAGAACGTTTGAATTGTTTGCAGGACGTCGGCCGCTTCGTCGTTCACCAACTTGAGCATCCTGGACCGCGAGTGAATCGCCCGTTTTCTTCCACTCGTTCTGTCCGCGTTGTTCCTGTTTGTTTTCGATTTTCATTCACAACTGAGGAATAAACCGATTTGTTGTTTGGAGAACACTGATTGTTCGCTCTTCAATTAGAAGACAGCGAGTGGACTCGACAAGAAGCGGACAACAGCCAAACAAGACAGAGAAGCGGGGAGCTTTGCGTTTCCGCACACTCACCGAACGAATGAACGGGCAGGCGGGCGGGAGGACGAACGAGCGGAAAGAAGAACGCTCTCGCTCCGCTTCCTTCTCCTCCTCGGCCGTGGCGCTTTTCTTCTGGCCGACCAGCCAGTGATCCTTTTGAGCGACTGCTGTTCGAGAGCGAAGGAATTGCTGCCGTCCACATTTTACTGCACGTTTTATTCAAGAAACAATCGACAACGCAATCCAATCATTCGATCTCAACGGCGACTTCGTCCTCGGATTCTACGTCGGACTCGCTCAACGTCCGCACTTCCTCCTCGTCCTTCGACTGCTCTTCGTCGGATTCGATTCGCTTGCTTGCAATCGCTTTGGATTGGACGACGGCCAAGTTGGTGGTCAGGTTCCGCAGCTGCGCGTACTGCTCCTGCAAATGGGGGATGCATTGGTTGAATGAAGGAAGAGACGAACTGGTGGAATTCGGAGAGCTTCTTTCGTCGGATTGTCGATCTTGTGCCGCACAAAGTTGTGGTATGTGGACTCGTGTTCTCGTCGTCGGTCTGCCGACGCCATGCCAATCCCGCAGAATGAGCAGAGGAACTTCCCCTCTCTGTCCGCATGGCACGGCTTGTGCCGATTCAGAAGGTACATCCGCATGCCGCATTCGTTGCAACACTGCAAAGCGGACCAACATCAAGTGAAGGCGGGAACGTACTTGACGGCCTTTCATTGGAGGTCGAGCGAACGACTCGCCGGCTTCTTTCGCTTTGATTTGGACCTGCGCAAAATTCGACCCCACGTGCGTGTACTTGCTCAGATCGCTCTAAACAAAAGGATAAATGAGGTGTTTGCTAAGGCGCGCGCGCACCAGCGGAATTTTGATCGCGCCGACGTACGTCCAGTCTGTCTTCTTCCGTTCGAATCCATGCTGCCTTTCTTCGTGCATTCGTCGAGCGTCGGGTCTTTCAAACAAAAGGCCACAGAAAGAACAGCAAAAGCCTTGCGTATTCGAATGCGCCTTCACGTGGTTGCGAAAAGCGGGCGGACACTCGGTCACGAAGCCGCACGTCGGGCACTCGAACTAAAGCAGAAGACATGAACGCAACTGCCGATCCATTTGCGAGTGTTCTGGACAACAGCGGATCAAAACGGAGCTGACTCACGCGTGGCTTAACCAAGCCGGCGGCCTTCGCCTCCGCTTGGACCTTGGCGAAGTTCGTGCCCACTTGCTTGAATTTCTTCAGCTTCTCCTGAACGCTTGGAATCGAAAAAGACAGCCCGGTCCGTTCGTGAAGATTGCGGTTCAAAAACGTCCCAAACACCACACCCCATAACGAACATCGAAATCCTTTCGTTCTGGCGTGTCCGTTCAGATGGTGGTGATAATGCGCCGAGTGAGCGGCCACGAATCCACAGGTTGAGCACGTGAGCTGAACGCAAAGAAGGATCGTTGGGAAAGACGAGGAGACGCCCTTGGTCGGCTTCGTCCGCCCACTCGCTCGCGCTCTCATCCGACGCCTCATCTTCAGTGCCGTACGGAGTATCCGGTTCATGTTCGGCTTCTCGCTCCGAAGAACTCTCGCCATCGGCAGAAGCGTGCGATTCCGACTCCTCGGTCATCGCTTCGCGAGACTGGTCGACTTGCTGGAGCTCGCTGGAAATAAGCCGATCAATCCGAAATTATTTCTCTCCTACCCGCTCTCCTGTTTCACTTGTTGGACGACGACTGGCTCGTTCGGCTTCTTGCCCCCGCGCTTCTTCTTCTTGCGTTTCTTCAGTGTGGATGCGTAGTTGACAAGCTCCTGCTTCACTCGGAACTCTTCTTTGACTCGAACAGGCGCTCCTAGCTGCTCTTCGGCATCCACGGGCTGTCTCGCGATGAGGGGCGGCAGCCGATGAATTTCCCGAACAAGGGGCGCTTCCCGCTCGCCGTCCTCGTCGATGATCACAACGACCGGCTGATCGGGGCGGCGGCGCTTCTCGTGTGGTGGGCGCATCGGTTTGTAGTCGAAGGCGTCCAGCTCCTCCTCGTACTGCCGCTGTTGGGCACGCGTGCGTTTCGTGAACACTCGCCCTTCCATCCTGAAACAAGAGAAAATAGAATGCGGCAAGGGCAAAAATCATGGCGATCGAGCAGCGAAGAGTCCAATGCGTGCTTTGTCCGCCATACTCCTGCCCAGAAACAAAGAAAAGCCGCCTCATCAAGATCCGCGCACTCACGCCCACGAGGAGCCGCGCGCCCCGTTGGACTCGCCGCCGCGTTCTGCCGAGCGGCTTTTTGCAATCGGCGGACCGCGTACGCCGCGGGTGCCCTTGAGTCGATGGTTATCAAGATCAAAACAACGCCGACAATCAAAAGAACGTCCATTAAAACGGGCATTCGTGCGGGTAGTCGGTGAATGAGTAAAGAAGTCATTAACTGGCCAGCAGAAAGCGCCGACCTCCTATACGCTCTGATTCAAACAAGCCCGCCATTGTTCTGCTTTGCTCGAACTGAACGTGCCGCCCGCCGCCGCCCGCACTTCGAATTTCGTGGCGGTAATCGGCGATGTCCGTCGTGCGGCTCCGTCCGCCGAGTCGAATGAGCGGCACGTGCGCGAGCGACGAACGAAGAGGCGAGAGAAGCTGGCGGGGAAATCACCATGAACAAGGGCTCCGAATTACGGCCAGCAGATGAACGCGGCGAGAAGCTGGACGGCCGCATGGGCGGACGTTCTCCCTTGCCTGCCGATCTCCAATGGTGGCAGAGTGATCGAAAAGATTCAACAAAAAAAACACAACAAGCCGCTCGCTTTCCCACGAATGACTGCGGGACTTTTCGACTTTGACCTTCGACCGCAGCAATCGGCATTCGGTCGGTTCGTTCACACAAGTGGCCATTCGAGCAGATCTTTCGAACGCGTCCGCCTTTCTGCTCGCTCCGTCGGAATGGTCAAGGTGAGTGACTTTCGCTTGGAAGCGCTTCAATTTCGTTATGATTTCAGCCGGCCGCTCCCAAAGCTCCGAAGAAGCGAGATGTCCGCTCTCTCGACATCGACCTGGACTTGCCGATCTCCGTGTCGATTCGAATCAAGGGGAAGAAGCGGGTGAGTGGAGTGTTCGTATTAGAAACCGCTTCTCAATCGTGTCGCATTGCAGAAGAATCCGCAGGAGCTCGCGTCCCAGCCCGTGGACGAGCTGAAGGCAGAAGTCGCCGCACTGCGAGCGGAGTTGAGCGACGAGCGGGCGAGCACGAAACTCCGCATCGATCAGCTTTCCAGTCAACTCGCCGCTCACACTGCCGAGGTCCGGCGAATGATCGAACAGCTGGGAGGTCCACCGAGCGAGCCGACAATCAAGTGCGACAAACTGAAAGCGCCGGTCGCGAACAACGAGCTTCGAGCGGAACGCAGCGCATCGGATGGGCGGCACCAAGTGGACAAGCAGAACAAACTGGAGAGCCCGACAGAAGACCAGCAGCCGCAGCAGCGGCCGAACGAGCCGAAAAAAGCCGGCAACAAGCAGAAGGAAGCCGCTTGTGACGACTGGCGCCGCTATCCTCGTGCCTTCATTGCGTGGGTGGGTGAGTGCATCGGCGCGTTGATCGCGTTCGTGCATATGAACCTGGGCGACTTCTACACGTTTGGACTCGGGCTGTGGCTTTTTTGTTGCTTCGGTGGATTTGCGGCGTCCGCAGAACATGCCCGCTGTTGGAACGACGGAGTCTACTGGGGGCAGTTTGCATTCGTTTCTGGCTGTGGGTTCATTTTCCTGTTTATTTTGTGTTCCATTATTCAACTTCTCTGTTACGTCTTTCTGGACTGATTGTAATGTGTCTACTGCTGCTGAATAAACATAACGTGTTAACGGTCCGTAGTGAGAACAGATCGTCAGCAAAGGGGCGTTGTTCGTTTTGCGCTTATTCAAGATTTTTTGCCGCATCTGTTCACCTTTCCGTCTACTGTCTTCATTCACGCGTGTCTTCTACTAACCGCCCGAAGCTCCCGTTCCGCTCGAGAAGCACGCCGTCCAAGTCAGCGCGGCAGCTAGCCGCCAAAACTTGCAATCGACAGTCTATTTGCTGTGTTGTTGCACGCCACACACAGCGGCCGTCCGGACAACACACTCGACTCCGCGGCTCTCAACTAGGTGCGGCAACGGGCAGCAATGTGCTTGTGTTTCTGTTGGGCAAAGTAAACGAAAGCAGCAGTGGTCCCGTCATCCTTCACCGCTTCAGCGCCGAAAAAAAAGCCGGCTGTTTGTCGCTTACATCGCGCGATCGTTAATTGTTGCCCCTTTGGCCCCCGGACGAATGCCGCGCGGAAAGACGCGCGTCTGGCGAGCAGGCGGAGTGCCGTGTAGTCGGCGCGGAGTGGCGACTGCCCACTTTTCGCCTTAATCCGCACTCCGCTCGCCAACTCGTCCACTCGTCCTCCTTGCACCCGAAAAGATGGCGAACGTCGCGTTCGCCGCCGCCCAAACCGACTTCGCCGTCGGCCTGCTGCGAGAGGCGGCCGCACGTTCGAACGCCTCGCTGATCCTCTCGCCGATCTCCATCGCGCTCGCCCTCTCGCTGGCATTCGCGGGCGCCGGCGGGGACACGCGGCGCGAATTCGAGCGGGTGTTTGCCAGAGACTTGTTCACTTCCAACTGTTGGCCGTGGTCCAGCGGCCAATCGAACAGATGACAATCGTTTGCGATAGCCACTGCACCACGGGCCGCATGACATCCATGTCCTCCTGCCAACACACTCACCCGATTTCAGGCGCAAACACGGGCGACGCTCTCGACTCGGCCTTCCACCAGACGTTCACCCACCTCACCGCCGGCGATCTTTCGGTCGTTCTCGAGTAGGTCAACTGCGCGTACGTCGACCGCGACCTGCACGTGAAGGCCGCCTACCGAAAGGTCCTCACCGCGAACTTCGGCGCCGCCTTCCAGCAGGTGGACTTCGGGCGGCAGGCGGAGGAAGCGGTCGCGGAGATCAACGAATTCGTCGCGAATGCCACCCACCAGAAGATCCGCGACCTGCTCAGCTCGAAGGCTCTGCATCCGCGCACCAAATTGCTGCTCGTGAACGCCGTCTACTTCAAGGTGAGCAGAAGGAGTCGAAGCTGGTGAAGGAGCGGCCGCGGCCGTCTACAAAACGAACGGGGGACGTTCCTTTTCTCCCTGATGCAAGTGGTTCAAGCAAGTGCTGCGGCTTGCAATCGTTGTGACTCTAATGCCTACAAGAATTGATTGCAGGGCGAATGGGACGAGCCGTTCATCGAGGAGACGACGGCAGAGGAGACCTTCTTTGTCGACGAGCACAACGAGCGACAAGTGAGTTCTTGGCGTTAACCCGTCTACGCACTGCGTTCTGCAGGTCAAAATGATGAAACAACAGATTGGTGGAGTCAAGTACACTGAGACGGACCACGTGCAGGTGCTGGAGTTGCCGTACGCGGACAAATCGACGACGTTCACCGTCTTCCTGCCCAAAGAGAAGAGCGGACTCCCCGCTTGGTTGCAGGAGGTGGACGGCGCCCGTCTACTCGAATTAATCGATCGAATGCGCCCCCGAGAAGTGGAGGTGTGTGCGGAGTGTTCCGTTTGTTCACTCATCTACTCGTTGTAGTTGGAACTTCCCCGGTTCAAGATCGAAGCAGAGTTCGGATTGAAGGAGATCCTGCAGAAGCTGGGCTTTTTGGAGGGTTTCGAGCCGACCGCGGACTTCAGCGGGATCTCCGACGAGCGCCTGTACATTTTCGAGGGCTTCCACAAGGCGTTCATCGAGGTGAGCTTTGTGGCATCACCGCTCTTCTATTCTTTTGCTTCAGGTCAGCGAGGACGGTTGTGAAGCGGCGACGGCGGCGGCGAAGTTCTACTACTGCAACGGAAGATTGGACGCCGATCCCGTCTTCTTCCGTGCGGACCGCCAGTTCGACTTCCTCATCTCCCACGAGAAGATCCCGTTCTTCTTCGGCCGCTCCATGGGCCCCTCTTCGTAAATGAACTTTGTTTGATTGTTGACTGCATGTTTGTTCTGAGTAATAAACAGGCGTTAAACGCCTCTCTACAAGAGCCACTGAGACCACTGAATTTTTGGAGCGTCGGCACTCAACCGACTTCAAGGCCTCCTGCACACGCCTCATAGAACTTTGTTCTTCGACCGACGGCAGGAAGAAGTGACCAGAAAGCAGACGATCGGTACAAAGCGAGCACTTGGGGCGAAAGGAGGAGGTTCGAACAGGCAAACGAAAAGGGCGGAGGTCGGGCGGGTGATTTATGAGCGAGCGGGCGGGGGATCGGGGAGCGGAGGGGACAGGCGCCGTGGGGGCTTTTGGATCGCCGAACGCGAGCGGCACCTGCTCTTTTTTTCTGGCGCGAACGCGTTGAGTGGCTGAAAATCACTTTTTCCACTCACTTTCTGCTCGAACGCCCTCCGCTTATGTTTTGCGCGATCCGTCGACCACAAGCAGTCAGCCGTGCGCTATTGCTTTCATCGCGTTGCATGAGTCGAGTGGTGGAAGGAAGGCCCGTTTGAAGCGGGTTCTCTTGCGTTGTCCATCTTTTCTTCGAGCTGCTCAACGAATTGGGAGTTCCTGCTGCCTCGCGGTCATTGCCGCTGCCGACCGCTGTTTCTTGCTAGCACAAGAGGAAAGCGACTTTCAGTGTGATGGCGGCCTACTCCTTGTGCGGACTCTTAACGCGGGAATCATTCTGTTTTTTGTTTTGTTTTGCGAGATAAATGGGGCAAAAGACGCGTTATTTTTGTCCACCGCTTGATCCGTCTGTTCGTTACAGCCTTTCCTTTTCAGGATGGAGGGCCGTGTGTTTACTAAGCGGACTCGCGCCCAACAGAGGCAATACGAGGAGGAACTGGAAGCCTTCGAGTACAAACCGATGCTCCCGCTTCAGGAGAAGCGTCGTCGCCCCGACCAGCCGATCGTCGTGATCATCGACGAGGACGGCGAGCGCGAGGCATTGCCCGTGCAGCCCACACTCCAACCGCCGGCCGTCGTCCACGTTAAAGCGGAGCCCGCCGCTGAGGACACCGGAGACCGACACGAACTGCTCGTTCAAATCAACGGCGAGCTGCCGGATGGCGGGCGCGTCAAGCGAGAACCCGCCGACAACACGCCGGCCGCCAATGAACTCGACGTTGACGGCAACACGACGGAACAGCCGCACGGAGTCGAATCCAATGCTTTGTCCGAGCCCACCAACGACGTTCCAACGGAACTTGCTACAGAAACTCTTGTCAGTGTGGTGAATTCGGCAAGCAAAAAGAGCCACGTTCGTTATTTGTTTTGTTTCATGATTGCCCGCTGTCCACCTTTAGTTCACGTGCTCAACTTGCGGCTTCGTGAGCAAGCATCCGCAGATCTTTGAAGGGCACTTGAATGGACATTTGAAAACAAGCGGCTTCCGTTGCTCATTGTGCGGGATCTTCTTTAAGCAGAGCAGAGCTCGAAACGTCCACGAGGAAGAGCATCACGGCTTCGAACGGCAAGCAGCAGACAAGAGATACAACGGCGCGATTGAGATTTCGCTAGTAAGTTTGCGGGTGGACGTTCGTTTAATTGCGCCACGTTGTAGAACGATCTGAACAAGTACACGCAAGTCGGGAAGAACTTTGCGGACGTCCAAAAGAACGCGAAAAAGGCCGGCCAGCCCGCAGAAGCACGGGTGCGTTCGGTCGTCCGTTTGAAGACTCAGTTTCCGTTTTAGTATGTGTGCGCAATCTGCGGTTTTGGGACCTCACTCGCAGCTGCTTACAACAATCATCTGGGCGTCCACGCGAGAAGGCGCGGTTATTGCTGCTCGTTCTGCGGTACTAAATCAGAAGAAAGTACCACCCGAAATAACCATGAACGAGCGCTACACGGATTTGAGCGCGAACCGATTGATAAGGGCTTTCGGGGTGCCATCAAAATCCCATCGGTTTGCCTGTCAGTTCTTTTTTCTACAGTCCCGCCATTTTAGAACGAGCTGAAGCGCTACAAACTAGTGGGCACGAATTTCGCGCAAGTTCAAACGGAAGCGAAGAACCCAGGCGAAAGCTTTGTGAAACTCTGTAAACGGCGCAATGAAGTAAGTTGGGCTGCTCCAGTATCGCTTAATCGTTTTCAAGTGCAAAAAATGTGGTCTCGTGTTTGTCCGCGGGCACGTACAACACATGGCAGCACACGCCAATACTCGCGGAAAGTTTCGTTGTTCGTTGTGCGGAATCGGTTTTACACGATCGGAAGGCTGTCGTGTTCACGAAACAAAATTCCACAGTTTCGTGCGGAACAGAGCCGACTGGCAGACAAAAGGAGTGATCCGCATTCCGCCGGTCAGTCCCCTCACTTCCATTTATCTCCCCCATCCTCCACTTGCAGGAACAGTACGTGCAACTGCGGAACCTGACCACGAACTTCGGCGCCGTCCAATCCAAAGCAGTGCCCAGCAAGCGGATCGACTCCAGTGGGGAAGAAACGGAGGCCTGCGAGTGGGAGAGCAGAGAGACGGGAGCGGCCGTCAAGGTCGAGTGATGGCCGACTGTTGATTGCTGACCGTCATTTCGTCGAATAAACGAGCAGTGGACTCGGCAGCGGGCGGGAGATCACTCGTTCCATCCACCCATGAGTGGGGCCGCCCGTCCCGACCGTTTCGGCAGTCGGCGGCCGTCTCGCTCGAGGTCCACGAGGGGCGAGCGGCCGAATGGGGCGGAAGAACCCACCCGCCCGCCCCGCAGAAGAAGCGGCCGCCCACTCGCGGTCGGGAACTCCGTTCTTTTCTCGCCGGCCGTTCGATCGAGTGGCCCCCACGACGCTCGGTGGGGAGCTCCAGCGACGACCTCGAGGAAGCCGGCGGGTGGGCGGCCGCCGTCGCAAAGCCCCGCCCGACCGCCGCCTCTCCGCGCCCTCCGCCGGCCACTCGGCAGTCGGCCGCCCTGCAGCAAACGAGCGAGTAGAAGGCGGATTCTCGAGCGCCTGCTCTTTCGGAGGGGCCGCTCGCGCCTGCCCGCCGCCCCCTCGAGCGAGCGGAAGGCGGGCGGGCGGACGCGACGCCCACTCGCCGTCTCGCCGCGAAGCTCGAAGGCGCGTTTGGCGTCCCGTTGCCCCTCGCGCCCGTCGCTCCGCCGTTTGCTCGCCCGCTCGCTGTTCTTCGGCTTTTCTGCTCGTTTTGGACCGGATTTTTGTCCGGTGTGGCGAGTTCCGTGTTTCTTGTCTGTCATGATCATTGGGATCGCTTTTGATTGAATCTGGTCGCGAAATCTACTAATTTTTCCCAAATTTCGTTCTAAATTACGTTTTTTCCAATTCTTTTACACTTTCTGCAATTTCTTTCTTTTTCCAGGCGAAATGGACGCAAATTTGGTGATGCTCCATTACAAAAAGAAGCCGCGACTCGAGGCGGAGCAGCTTTGTTCGGCGACGATCAGTGTCAACTGTTTTGGGTTGTTCGAGTTCTCTCCGTCCATCGTCCAGTTTGCGCTGAACTTCGAAGGAGTGGCAGCTGCCCTTGATCACTGCTCAAACGTGACCGAGGTCAAGATCGTTTGGGGAGCCCACCCGACTAACGTGAACTTCCGTTTGATGCTCAAGTGGATGAAAATCGCCTCGAAACTGCAGGGTAAGCTCTTATTCACTAGTTTATTCTAATCATTTCGTTTTGCTTCAGCGCTGCCCTCGTTGAAGTCGATTGAGTTGGACGTCAACTGGTTGTCTTTGCTCCATGCGGACGCCGCGCGGCTGAAGTACCCATTTGCGGACATGTTCTTCGACTCGCTAGCCGACAAGATCACAAAACTGACCACCAACAACCTTCGCTTCGCAACATTGCTTCGAAAGCGGAAGGCGCAACTCGAACGGGTCTTTTTTGACAACCATCGTGTCCGTCTCAAAGAGCATTCGTGTAAGTGTAAGAGCGAACATCAGCAATTTGTCTCTTTATGCAGATTTTGCGGACATCTTTCGCGTGAAGGCCGCGCGCGTCAAGCTGGCGTCGGATTGGACTTCGACCTGCATTCTCGGCCAGCTGCACGACTGCGGACCGCTCGGCCGCAACGACTGTCTGCAAGAACTCCACATTTCGAACACGATTGACGCGTACGCCAGCGGCGCGCAAACACTCATTAAGCTGCGGTCCATCAACGCTCAGTTCAACCTCCGCTGGAGCGAACACGTGAAAGTCTCGCTTGTGGTAAGAGCCACTGGCTGAAATTGTGGGCTCCTCTAATCGCCTTTTCTTACAGGGGCCATCTGCTCTGCACCAAGTGGATCGCCTCAAAAGCGATGTGATGGAATTGGCCACGGCGATGTTAAATGCGGGATTCCACGCGAAAAATGACGTATTGGAAATCTCCATTCACGATTGGGTTTGTCTTCTACTTCTTCCGCCGCATTCAACATGTTGTTTCAGAAGGCATGGAAATGCGTGACTCGCGACCAAGTGATCAAGCATCTCGGATGGGAGCGCAAAGAACTCACCGCTGAAGAGTGGGCGAGCTGCATCCAGAAGTGTTCCCATGTGCACAACGGCGTTCGCATCGTGCTGGAGCTCAAAGACTGAGCCTGGTCCCCGCATCTTGCTTCTTTCTCTACTTTTGTTGTTCTCCCTCCTAAATCACAAAATAAACGCTCGTCTTTGTTTCGAATCCCCTTTAGCGACTTTGGGGCTTCGGTAGAAGGCCAACATTGGTAGGTCAAATGTTTCCCAATTCTGTCTTTCGAACCCCCTAAACACACCCTAGCGTTCTTCATTAACCAACAGCTGAAAACGCCGCGTTGATCGAAGTCAGTGGCCGCAACATAGGGCTTGTTCTGCCTGCCGCCGAAGCAGAGAACGGAGCCCACCGGATGCACTCGCCGCTTGCTCGAATCGCCGCCTCGTTTCCTGCTCGCCGCTCGGACGGCGGGCGGAGAGCGCGAGTGGCCGCTTTGAGCGGAGAAGCGGGGACTCGCGAGCGGCCGTTCGTTGCGTCCAGTGCGCGCTTCCGCTTTTCCGCCGGCAGGGGGCGGTCGGCCACTTGGCGGGCGGAGGGGCGGCGAGGGCGAGCGGGAGGACGCCGCCGCCCTGGGGGGAACTCCCTCCTCATGAGGGCGGAGAGCGGAAAGAGCGGATGAGGGGGAAGGGGGAGTAGGAGAGCTGCACCCTTCTCGCTCGCCCGCTTCTTCCCGCCGATCCGAGGGGAAAGGCGGAGAGTGGAGGGCCGTTGGATTGCACTCGGCCGGGTGGAAAGAAGCGAGCGGGAGGCGAACGGAGGGCGAGAAGGAGGGCGAATTCACCCCCGGCCTTTCCCTCGACCATCCCCGCCGAACAGGCGAGCAGCAGAAGTGGACGGCCGTGTGGAGTGCCCCCTTCCGACCGCCCACCACTCGGCGGCAGCCGGCCGCCCGCCCGTCGGCAACACGAAGCGGCCGCTCGAGCGGCGCCCTCCCGTCGGCGAGCGCCGACACTCCGGAGAGGGCGGAGCGGCCGGCGGAGAGGCGGCGGGAAGCTGCCGGGAGGACGAGCGGGCGGGCGGGTGGACGAGAAGACCGCCGCCTGCCGCCCGCCCGCCGGCCGCCCTCCACTCGGGGCGGGCACTCGGCGGCGTGTCGGCCGGCTGCTCTCTCGTCCCCGTCCGCCCTCTCGACCGCCGCCTTCTTCCCGCCGGCAATCCGCCGAACCGAGCGGTCGATCGATCGCCGAGAAGACACGAAACAACTCGCTTCGCGGCGCCCTTCACCGCGTCCTTCCGCCCGCCCGCCCGCCTGCCGTCTGCCCACTCGAACGAGTGCTCGTTTTCCGCTCTCCCGGCCGGTCGGAGGTCCCCGATCGTCGTGCGCGGGGCTGAACGAATCGAACGCGTTTTGTGGGGATGTTTGAAAGAAGTCGTGAGCGCGCGAGCGAGGTGGCAACACGACCGTTAGGAGTCGGTGATCGAAAGCGCAGTGAGCGAAAGGACGGACGGATGACCGCGAGGCAAACTAGAGCGAGGCCATCGAAGTCGGATGCCCCGCGGTCATTCGGAGCGAGGCCGCCCGACTGGCCTCTCGGGCGGTTTGCTTTTTGCGGTCGAAAGCCGCGCGTGCCGATTTTCGGTGAGTGCTTTCTTACCGATTTTTCCGTGTGCATCTCGTGTTTCGGACCCCTAGCTACTAGTCGATTGGATGCAGTGAACACATTCAGTTTATTCAACAACAAGTGACGGCTCACAACCTGCACGCGTAAATGTCGACAAAGAATTGGATAATTGAGCAGACAACTAAACCAAGGACGAAAACGATGCCAAGAGCATACAGAAGAGATTTTTGTTTGTTCCATGAGAAATCGCTGGTGAGCATCAAGTTAAAAACGATCAAGACAGACAGGAGGTAAACGCCAAGTCCAAAGCAGTAAACGACGCCCAGCTTCGTTCGAATGAACAGGATCAAGGTTTGAACGTTGTGCTTGATGTTGCTGGCGATGTGTCGCACGAAATCGACGGTCCAACGAACAACGGGACGAATGCGTCCCCGCACATGCCCGCAAGTGGCTCCGTTGTGCGTGTCGAGTCCATCGCCTCCGGTCGTCTTCTGCTCGTTGTTAGTTGGCGGCAGTTGTTGGATGTTCGTTGGTCTTTTCACTTCGCGCTTGGTCGCGATTGGTGAATCATCTGGACGAGCGTGTTCCGTTTGCAGAAAGTTGATCTTCGCTTCCAGTCGCTTGTTCTCGGCTTTGAGCTCGTCTTTCAAGGACTGAATCTCCCGCAGTAGCACCAGCCGATCGTAGATGAGCAAAGCGGAGAGAGCGGCAAGAACGAACAGAAGAATGAACACAACCAGCTTCACGCTCCTGAAGTCAAAGGATTTAACCAAAATTAAAAACAGAACCCTCACAACTGAACTCTTCCACCCGTTCCAACGTTTGAAGTAGCCGACTGAAAGAAATGACGATCACAACACGATTCAATCCGAGTCCACCCACCTCGACCATTCCGACGAGCGAGCAGAAAGCAGTGGACTCCGCTCGCTCTTTCGATCGCGAGTGCGCACTCGGCAGGCCCCCGTTCGGTGGGCAGTCGGGGGTCGAAGTCCAACGCCCCGCGGTCAACACAAGAACGCGAAGGCCGATGGGGAGGGAGGGCGCGTAGAGTGCGCTTCTTGCCTTTTGCGCGCTTGATTTCTTTGGCATTCGAATGCTCGCTCATTGCTTTCGTTTGGAACCGGTCACTCACTTGCGGACGGGCGATCTTCCCACTTGTGCGCCGCGTTGGGTTTGGTGGCCATGATCTTCGCTTGATGCGCCCCTCAACTGCCGTTTTCTTTTCGTTTCAGGGATGGACGGGCGAGTGTTCAACAAGCGAACGCGCGCCCAGCAGCGGCAGTACGAGGAAGAGTTGGAGACCTTCGAGTACAAACCGATGCGCCCGCCGTCGCAGAAGCGTGCCCGCACGGGACCGCCGCCCCTTGTGGTCATCGATGAGACAGGGGAGCGAGAAGCGCCGCTTGTTCGGAAAGCGCACCATTCGCCGCCCGTCATTGCCGAGCAGCCCGGGAATGCTGCACAGCAGCAGCAAGTCCTCATCCAGGTCAAAACGGAGCCACAATTGAAGCAGGAGCCCGCCGACAGCCCGCCGACCGCCAAGCGAAAGCGGAAGAAGAAGCGACGAGTGACCGCCGTCAACGAGCGCGTTCTGCGATTAAAGCAGGAGATCGGGTAAGTGTAATTCGAATTCTAATCGTAATTTGGACTTTTCAGGGAGCCCGAGCAGAACAATAACCAACACGCGGTGGCCAAAAGTTCGGGAGCAAACGAACAGGACGAGAGTCTGCTGGAACAAGTCCCTCAACTCGAGCGGACGGCTCCATTAGACGTTGAAGCACATTTGCTAGTGAAAAGCGACTTCATAGTTCCGACACAAGTAGCGAAGGCAAGCGGAAACGGTCGTGTACGTCTTTTGATCCGTAGTGTGATCGTTTATTGTTCCTGTGCAGTTTACTTGCTCGACGTGCGGTTTTAACACCAACAATTCGAAATATTTCCGCGATCATGTCAAGGGTCACTTGCGGAATCGTGGCTTTTGTTGTTCGTTTTGCGGTGTGTATTTCCCATCCAGCGTACATCGAGATTTGCACGAAAAGAAGCAACACGGATTCGAACGCCAAGGAGCCGACTGCACGTTCGACGGCGCCATCAGAATTTCTCCGGTGTGTTCACACGGGGAGTTTCATTCAACAAAACACATTTCAGAATGATTTGCAGGCTTTCACTAATGTGGGCGCAAACTTTGTGGAGGTCCAAAGAGAGTCGAAAGTCGCAGGCGAAATTGCGAAGCCACGTGTAATGTGTGCCCGTTTGTGATACGACCAATCCTTCGTTTTAGCACGTGTGTGTAACGTGCGGTTATGCAGCGCCAAACGCAGCTAGTCATCGCAACCATCTGAACGCGCACTCAAGAACGCACGGATTCTGCTGCTCGTTTTGTGGTCTCTTGTTTGAACGCAGCAATGACCGTAATACCCACGAGCAAACGCAGCACAGATTCGAGCGGTTTAATGACGACAAAGGGTTTCGAAAAGCCATTAAAATTCCAGCGGTTCGTCTGTCATTGATTCTTCTGCTACAATATTTTTAGAACGCCTTGGAGCAGTACACGTCCGTGGGCACGAACTTTGCGGAGGTGCAAGCGACCGCGAAGAACTCCGACTTGTCGAAGCCGGAGCGGCCGAAAGCAAAACGAGCTTACGGGGTACGTTCTTCAACTCATTTTGCTCCTAATTTGTTCGTTAAGAACTGCAACCACTGCGGGATTCCGTTTGCGCATGTCGCCTATAACCACACTGCAGCACACGCCAATACTTACCAAAAGTTCCTCTGCTCCGTGTGCGGGATCGGCACCACTACAGAAGCGAAGAGACGACACCACGAATTCAAAGTCCACAATTTCTTGCGTGAGCGGATCGATTGGCAAACAAAAGCAGCGGTTAACATCACACCGGTTCGTCCCCACCACTCTATTCAACTCGCCCATCCACCCGCTTGCAGGAGCAGTACGCGCAGCTGCGGAACCTGACGACGAACTTCGCCGCCGTCCAGTCGCGCGCCGTCCCCAGCAAGCGGCCCGAATCGAGCGGGCGGCGGCAACGGGCGGGCGAGCGGAAGAAGAAGAGCGGGACGGACGAGTGGATCGGCCGGCTGCTCGCCCTCGACCCGAAACTCGAAGACGCGATGGACGAAGAGGAGATGCGGGCGTTCATCCAAGCGGAAGTGGACGGCGGCCGCCGGGAGGAGTCGGCGGACGGCGAGTGGGAGAGCGGAGAGGAGGAAGCGGCCGTCAAGGTCGAGCTCGTTGACGACTGTTGATTTCTGCCGATCATTTCGTCGAATAAACGTGCAGGCGACTCGGCAGCGGCGGGAGATCACTCGTTCCATCCACCCATGCGGGGGGTCGCGTGCCGAAGAGGACGCCGCGTGGAGAGGAGCCGCCCGTCCCGACCGCTTCGGCAGTCGGCGGCCGTCTCGCTCGAGGTCAACGAGGGGCGAGCGGCCGAATGGGGCGGAAGAACCCACCCGCCCGGCCCGCAGAAGAAGCAGCCGCCCACTCGCGGCCGGGAACTCCGTTCTTTTCCCGCCGCCCGTTCGATCGAGTGGCCCCCACGACGCTCGGCGGGGAGCTCCAGCGACGACCTCGAGGAAGCCGGCGGGGTGGGCGGCCGCCGTCGCGAAGCCCCGCCCGACCGCCGCCCTCCGCGCTCTCCGCCGGCCACTCGGCAGTCGGCCGCCCTCCAGCAAACGAGCGAGTGGAAGGCGGATTCTCGAACGCCTGCTCGTTCGGAGGGGCCGCTCACTCGTGCCCGCCGCCCCCTCGAGCGGGCGGAAGGCGGGCGGGCGGCCGGGACGCCCACTCGCTTTCTCGCCGCGGAGCTCGAAGGCGCGTTTGGCGTTCCGTTGGCCCTTGCGCCCGCCGCTCCGGCGCTTGCTCGCCCACTTGTCGCTTGCCGGCTTTAGTCATCGTTTTATTCGAAGTTCTCGTCTGGGGAGGTGAGTTTTTGTTGTTTCTTCTGTGAAATAATTATTCTGATCATTTTTGACCGAATTTCCGCGGAAAATCTGCTTTTCTCCTCATCCAAAAAACCCAATCCGCTATGTCCGTCGGTCACGCAAAATGGTGCAAAATGGGAACTTTTCAGATGGAATCGTAGAGTTTTTGACGCTGATTCCAAATATGTCATTTGGTTTTCTCTATCTTTATCCGTTCGTGAGTTATTTCGATTTGAACGTGCGAAAAATCGTAGCGGTGGGGCAGGAGGGCGATTTGCGCAATCAGCGGGCAGCGAAGGGTCATAGGTCGCCAGCGAGCGGGGGTTGAGCGGAAAAGCCATCCTACAAGTCGCGGTTGTTGCGGAACGGCCAAACGTGCTGTGCTGTGAATGTTCAAATTTTGTCTCAACGCTCAGCGAACACCTCTCAAAGCTGATCGTGGCCGAAGGCCGCGACTTTGCTGGTTTTTTCGAAAATCAGGCGTTTCTGCACATCCTTCAAATTTATTTCGTTTTCAGGCAAAATGAGCGACGCCGCGGGCTCTGAGGAGTCCGTAGAGGAGTCTCAACTCGGCTTAAAGCAAGTTCGATCGGCGTCTCTCCAAATCTACGGCGAAGACTCCATCGACTTTTCGCCGCCAATCACGCCGTCCATAGAGACATTCGAGGATGTTGCCGCTGTCCTCGACGACTGCGAACAGTTGACCGAGTTCATGATCGTTGGTTCGTCGCTCCGTCCGACGTCAATTTCCGCCTGATGCTCCAGTGGATGAAAGTTGCCTCAAAACTGCACGGTGAGCTCTCTGTGCGTTCTCTTGTTTTATTTTGACTTTTTAAGGCTTGCTCTCGCTGATGTCGATCGAAGTGCGCGCCTTCTGGCCTCTGTCGCTTGAAGTGGACGCGTGGTTGCGCAAGTATCCGTTCGTGAACATGTTTTTTGATTCGCTGCCCGACAAGATCACTCTGCTGTACACCAACAATCACCGCACCGCGACGCTGCTTCGAAAGCGGAAGGTCCACTTCGAACTGGTCAATTTCAACTGCGCATGCAACAAGATCAAGGACAATTCGTGTAAGTAGAAGAGCGGCGATGTACTCTTACCTTCATTTGCAGTCTTTGCGGACGTCTTTCGCTTGAAGTCGAAGCGCGTCGAACTTTCGTTGGATGGTGAAACGACTGGCGGCCTCCACCAGCTGCACGACTGCGGGCCGCTCGCCTGCAACGACCATTTGCATCAGGTCCACATCACGGACACGAGCGTCGCGAGCACTGAGGCCCCGCTCATTTTGCGTCGTTTGCGGGCTCTCAACAGCCACTTCAGCCTTCTTTGGGGCGAAACCCGCCGGCTTTCCATTCAGGTGAATGCATTTAATTACACAAGGGACTAATTTGATTGCCTGCCGTTTACAAGCGTCTTCGGCTCTGCAGCAAATGGGGGACGTCAAGACCGAAGCGATGGAACTGGTCGCGGCGATGCGAGACGCGGGATTCCATGCGACGGACGACATTTTGCAGCTTTTCATCGTCGACTGCGTTTGTTCCCGTAGTATTGGGCTGCATTCAACCACCTATTTCAGAACAATTGGCAACACGTGTCCGGCGACGAGCTGATCGAGCATGTCGCATGGAAGCGCGAAGAACTCGTCGACAGCGAGTTGGGGCGAGTCACCCACGCGTGTTCCTTTGTGCACGACGGCATTCGCATCGTGATTAAGCTCTGCAAGTGGTGAATGTGCCAGCTCCACTTTTATGAACTTCCGTTGTTCTTTTTTAACGGCAACATAAACTTTCATCCTTTTCTTGCTCGTCTATTTATTCGACTCTTGACCCATCGAATCAGTCTTCAAGTCCCAGCGAATAGACAAACAACCGCAGGTCAACTAGCGGCAAGCCCAACTTGCGCGTCACAAACGCGATGCTCTTTCGAATTCACGTTGCGCTTGCCCGTCCGCACCTATTTAACGGAGTCGTCGGAGCTGGAGCGGCAAAAGCAATGGGCGGGCAGCTTTTTGACTGCCGATTCCCACCTTTTTGCCTTCAAAACAAAACCCACGAGTTCTCTCTTCCTACCAGCAGCCGCAAACGACGAGTTGACGGCTAAAACAAATGACTCGTCCGCCCGCCGCCGAAGCACAAAGCGGAGCCCACCGGTTGCCCTTCCCCCTTGCTCGAATCGCCGCCTCGTTTCCTGCTCGCCGCTCGGACGGCGGGAGGAGAGCGCGAGTGGCCGCTTTGAGCGGAGAAGCGGGGACTCGCGAGCGGCCGTTCGTTGCGTCCAGTGCGCGCTTCCGCTTTTCCGCCGGCAGGGGGCGGCCGGCCACTCGGCGGGCGGAGGGGCGGCGAGGGCGAGCGGGAGGACGCCGCCGCCCTGGGGGAACTCCCTACCCATGAGGGCGGAGAGCGGGAAGAGTGGACGAGGGGGAAGGGGGAGGAGGAGAGCTGCCCCCTTCTCGATCGCCCGCTCCGAGGGAGAAGGCGGCGAGTGGAGGGCCGGGGGATTGCACTCGGCCGGCTGGAAAGAAGCGAGCGGGCGGGAGGGCGGTGGGCGAATTCAACCCCCGGCCCTCTCCCCGACCATCCCCACCGAACGGGCGAACAGCAGGAGTGGACGGCCCTGTGGAGTGCCTCCTTCCAAGCGCCCACCACTCGACGGCAGCCGGCCGCCCGCCCGTCGGGAACACGAAGCGGCCGCCCGCCCGCCGCTCGCCGGCCGCCCTCCATTCGGCGAGGGCGCGCGGCGAGCGCCGACACTCCGGAGAGGGCGGATCGGCCGGCGGAGAGGCGGCGGGAACCTGCCGGGGGGACGAGCGGGCGGGCGGGTGGACGAGAAAACCGCCGCCTGCCGCCCGCCCGCCGCTCGCCGGCCGCTCTCCACTCGGCGGCGTGTCGGCCGGCTGCTCTCTCGTCCCCGTCCGCCCTCTCGACCGCCGCCTTCTTCCCGCCGGCAATCCGCCGAAGCGCGCGGTCGATCGATCGGCGAGAACTCTCGAGGCAACTCGCTTCGCGGCGCCCTTCACCGCGTCCGCCTGCCCGTCCGCCGCCCAGTCGAACGAGCGCCCGCTCTGTCGGCCGCTCGGAGGTACGCGATCGTCGTGGACGGAAGCGAACGAACCCAACGCATCTTCTCGAGGATTGGTGAGAAGAGAACGAAAGAGTTTGGGAGTAAGCGAGCTGGCGGCAAGTGGCCGTTGGGAAATGGGCGGGACGTGAGCATTTTTCCAGAAGATAACAATTTCATGGACAGGAGTGCGGTCAACGGTCGTCTCTCGAGCGCGGGACACAAATCGTTTGCTTTCTTGTTTCGTTGATCATTGTTTATTGGCTTGGTCAAGCAGAACGGACAATTACGAGGGCAAATGGACAACAAGATTAGTTTCTGAACGAGTGAAGGCGAAGATCACATCCATGTCATCCACTTGCTGTTTCCACATGCACAGAATCTCCTGGTAACGAGCTTTAAACTTCTGGACCAGTCCCGCGTCGAAGTCCTTAGCTTGCGAGACAAAATTCCGTTGTTGAGCGAAGAAGTCCGTCACGCACTGCGCGCATTCGTTCGTCTAAAATAGTGAAGGAACAACGGACGGCAAACAAAACAAAAACAAACGAAAGCCGGTTGGACGACATCCGTGCGCCAGCGAAGCCCCGTGCGCACTTCACTTAAACGCATGCCGGCTTTTTGCGCGCATCGGACGAGACGGAGAGTACGATCAATGAGAATTGGCAACGCGCGGCTAATTCGATCTGTTTGCTAATTCCCGTGGCGTTACAATAAGGGCTTTTAATACGAGAACTTACATTTTCTTTATCAAAAGAGTCGAGGAAGCTGAAGTCCATGGTGTGAGCCTCAAGCACGAACTTGTCGTTCAGCGAGCGTAGATTCTCGAAGGCCGTTTGAAAGTCGGCCATGTCTTTGGCTCGCATCGCATCGAGCGCCGGTTCGAGCAGGTATTTCAGGGGCATCCAACTGCCCACGCCGACATTCACAATAACTCGCTCGACCGCTTCGTTTGGCTCACAGCTAAACGAAAACGGTGTTTGGTTTGGTAGCGGTGAAACTCACGGTCCGTTTCCAACAATGTCTGCAGGCGACACACGGGCTTCCAGTACACGAGCACGGGCGCGAAAGAAGCGCGCAAGATCTGAAAGCAACGCCAACATTGAGTAAAAAAGGCGGAAAAGAACGTGCAAGGGAATCCCTTGATGAACGATTCAACGGTCACTTGGTGCATGAGCAACGGCAGCTCGTTAGGCAAAACAAAAGTGGCACGAGGATGCGGAAGCTCTAACTTCAACACCGTGTCGTCGCAAAGCTCGCGAAGCAGGTGGAAGGCGGCACCTCGGCAAGAAGGCCGGTACGAATGCAGCACGTGGATGACCTTCCAACAGCGAGAATCTGGAAAAACCACAATGAAGACACATTAAACGAGGACATCACTCAACTTTCAGAGCTCGAATCAGCGGGTAGCACTCCTGGATTTTTGCTAATGAGTCAAAGAACCAAGGCGAGAATCTGATGCGTAGGAACGCCGGCCGAGCCAGTTGCAGGATGTGGGCGATTGAGGCGGAGGTCAGATGATCGCTGCCCATTCGCACAGTCGACTGCCCCAAGCGCATCGACATTCCCAGCGACGAATCGTTCACGTCGATGCACGCGCCGTTAGCCCCAAGTTTTTCGTTCAAGGCGAAGTAGGCAGTAGCGAGTGAGCGCGAGCAGAAGAAGAATCGAAGCGTTCGGAGCCGCAGGGCCTCCCGATCTTGCAGGTGGGTGGGCGACAAGGGATCGAGGCCGTTGCCCGCACGGCCAGTGCTCAACGCGTAAAGCATCACGTGCAATCGGCCGTTTGCCGCGAGTCTTGGCTGATTTTCCGCCGTCGTCTGCGGAGCGGAAAAATTGACTGACAGTGAGCTTTCGGTGTCTTCAGCGGTCGCGAATTTCGCCTTCGTCTTCGGTGGCGTAGAGGCGGACATTTTGCTAGAAGCACAATACAGAATTCGTTTAGAGCGAGGGAGGGGAGAGAAGCGGCTGCCCACGCGGCGATCCGTTGGGCGACTGGACGAGCGACGAGTTTGGGCGCGAAAACAACGCCCGGCTTGTTGTGCTCTTTGACCCCAACGCCCAGGTTCGCCTCACTACGCGGTGCGCACACGCCATTCGAAGCAGCGGGTTGTGGGCGGCGAGTGGGCACTGCGGACCGCTCCAAGGCCCGCTTCTCCCCCTGCCGCCTCGATCGTCTCATCGCTTCCTTGCAAGCAAACAACCGCTCATCTTGTTCGCGTTTATTCAACAACACCGCTTCTTCTTCTCCAAGAACGAATTCAAGTAATCAGTTGGGTGCGGAACCAAACAAAGCAGCACAACAATTACGAGAACGACCACCAAGGCCCATGCCCAGCAGCGCAGGAGATTGAAAGTGGCGAGCTCCTGCATGACGTCCACCAATAGGGCCCAACACTCGCTCACAACAACAACAAACTAAATGAAGGAGTCGACGGATTCAACTCACTTCGCTTTTCGACTCGCTGCCGCCTTCTCCGCTGACCGCGTTCTCCTCGTCGGTCGATTGCGGCAGCAGTCGGACGTCCTCCGAACGCGTGACCTCCGCTCGTTTCTTCGGGTTCCGTTGAGCACGAAGGGCGTCGCGTTCCGCTTCGAGCTCGTCGACCATCGACCGCAATTCCCGCTTGTTTCACAGAAGTCCGCAGTTCTTCGGCTACCGCGCGGACACGCTCGAACCGTTCGGATGGGCGAGTGGAGTTCGCCTTCCCGCGTGGAGGGCGGCGATTTCGGCTTGCTGCTCGTCGATCGTTCGAAGCGATGAACGAGCAGAAGAGTGGTGTCGTGTGGAGCTTTGATCGAGTGGGCGAGTTTTCCGATCACTTCGTACGTCTGCCCGAGTTTGATGAGCGGGTGATTCCGCTGCCCGCTTTCTCTAACTCGGCCGTGGCTTCTCGCTGTTGCGCCACTCTGTCGGCGGAGAGGGCGGCGAGGGCGAGCGGGAGGACGAAGACGGCGGCACGAGTGAGTGGGCGGGGAGAACTCCCGGCTGCTCGCTGCACCCCTCGACGACGTATAGCGGAAAAAAAGGCAAGATGCCGACGGAAATCCCCACTCGCCCGCCTTCTTCCCGCCTCTTCGAAGCGAGCGGGCAGTCGGCGAGTGGAAGCGGCGGGCGAGCGAACGAGCCGCCCGCCGTCTTTTCCGCTGGGATCGACGGGATCGAAGCCGCCTTCAACCGACGGCCACTCCCCTCGACCGTCCCCACCGAGCGGGCAGAAACGAGTGGACCCCGCGGACTCGCCGGCCGCCGATTTGCGGGCAGTCGGGGGTCGAAGTCCAACGCCCCGCGGTCCCCCGGCCGCTCGACGGGCCGCTCGGAAGAAGGCGGGAGAGCGCGGTGGTCACCACTTCCCCATTGGAGGGGCAGTCGGGGAGGTCACTCGTGGTCGTCCTCCGCCCTCTCGCCCCCACTTGCGGGCGCCCGATCCGCGCGCTCGTTTCGGGGATGGCCGGGCGGGTGTTCACAAAGCGGACGCGGGCGCAACAACGCGCCTACGAGGAGGAACTCGTGAATTTCGACTTCAAACCGCTGCGCCCGCCGCCGCCCCGACGTCGTCGCGAAGGACCGCCGCCCGTCGTCGCGATCGACGCGGACGGCGGGCGGGCGGCAGCGGCTGGTCGAAAATTTCTCCTTCCATCGATCTTCAGTGTGGAGCGGCCCGAGAATGCGGGAGATCGACAGCTACAGCCCGTTCGTGTCAAGGAGGAGCCGGGCCACGATCAGACGACCGCTCGATCGAAGCGAAGGCGGAAGAAGAAGAAGCGGCGAAGCAGGCAAGGCGACCGGCAACCGAAGGCAGCGGGCATGAAGGGAGTCCAGTGGAACGGCTGGTGGGAGTTCAAACGAATCATCTGTCCGACGCTGCAGGCGATGTTTTCGACGGAACGGCGTCGAGTGCGCGGCCGCGAACGAGAGCGAGCGGGAGGACCGACGGACGAGCGGGCGGAAGACGTGGCAAGCGGAAGGAGTGCGTGGAGATGCCTTGTGCAGAGATTCGAGTGGGACAGATCGGCCGTAGAAACCAACCGTCCACGGCCGCTCTTCTCCCCCACGAACAGAAAATGTCCAGTGGAGAAGCGGAATTTCCATTCGAAGACCTCACGCATCGCATAGCCGAGAAATCCGCGTTCTCGACCGGCAAGAAGAATTGCGAACGGCGGGTGCACTCGAAAAATCGTAGGAATTCGGGGGAAGGAGCGAAGAACAAGACGAAGAAGCGGAGTGCTCGCAGCTATTGGAAGTTCTCGGCGGTCGTTTGACTCATTCCTTTGCTCGCTGATTGATCCACCTGCAGATCTCCAGTCGACCGTTCGAGTGCCTGAGCATCGGCATCGAATTGGCGAAAGAGCTGGGGATCGATCCGAACGGACAGCCCTAATCCGCCTGCGAGTTGCTCTACGGACAGCGGGAGTTCAACGGGACCGCTCTGCGTGTGTGGGGCATCCGCGTTACTCGCCGACCGAACGCGGCGGCATCGAGCAGCACGACAGGATTCTTTCGTTTGATGAGAGAGCGAGCGGTCGGCCGCCCGTCCAGCGGCAGCCGGCCGGCGAACGCGGAGAGCCGAACGATCGAGACGACGGGCGCGGAGAGCCGCCGCTGCTCGAAGGCCCGCACGAACGCGTGGTCCCGCACGGGCTTCTCGGCGTTGACGGAGAGCAGCCGGTCGCCGTTCGATTCGATCCACCATTGCGCTCACCGCTCGTCCGGCTGCCCGCCCAGCACGGGGTCCGCTGCCGGCAGTTGCGATGCGCTTTTCGAGCGGTCACTGAGCGCGAGCTCTTCCGCGATCCACCGCCCCTCCACTCCGCTCGGCCCTCCGTGACGGTGGACGAGTTGGAGGGCGAGTAGAACGAAGAGCTGCCTTCTTGCTCCGCTTTCCTCTCAAATCCCCACACCACTCGGTCCACGAGCGGCACGTGCACGAACTGCGGGCAGAGTGGAACGCGGAGCTCCCGTGCGGGCACTCCAACGGCGAGAACGACGGCTGCCGGCGGAGGAGCGATCGAACGGCGGCGAGGACGACGCGAAAGCGCAGAGCGGGGCGGGCAGCAGGTTCGAGCAAAGTGGAGCGAAAGACGGGCGGGAGTTCTCGTCGACGAGTCGCAGACGGAAAGAAGTGTGCCGCACGGCTCGAAGGGACGGACCGCCGCGATGAGGGCGAAGCGGAGAGTGGACGCGCCCTCTCTTCGATCTCCGCGCAAGTTCGAAGTGACCGGCTGGCGTCGTTCTTCGATGGTCTCCCCTTGAACGAGTTTTGGGCTTCCATTCCACGCATTCACCGGCGGTTCGCTTTGCTCCTCCGTTCAGGACCGCTTAGTCGACTACGGGGCGCGTCGCCCACCACTCGGCCGGTCGGAGCGGCGAGAAGCGGCGGCCACTCCACGAACAAACGAGCGGCCGGCGGGAAGGAAGACCGCCCATCCGATCGCCGCCCTGCTCGTGCACTCCCGCCCTTGCCGCGTGTTCCTCCGGTTGGGGGCAGCGGGCAAGGGGGACGTCCCCCACTCGCCCGTCCTCCCCTTTTCGCCGCGTTCACTTCCCGCCCGCTTCTTTTCGTCCGCGTCTCCGCCGGCCTGCCCACGTGTCGCCCATTCGACTCGGCGGCGAGCGGGCGCGTTCAGTTCGAGCAAAGCAGACGGCCGACGGTTTCGTTTAGACGGAAGGGGGGAGTCGGTTGCCGCTTTCTGTTGGTCACTTCTCAACTTCTTCCGCTTTTCATCGACCGACTGCACGAATGCCAGTTTGAATCAACTTTCCCTGATGATCGGCGCTGCAAGGAAGTCGGCGTTAGACGTGCGGTGGGCAAAAAACGGGAGCGTCAACTCGACCGCCCGCTCGTGCCGCAGCCGTGGGGCGGCCGGTTCTCCGCGCCCTCCGCCGGCCACGCGGCAGTCGGTCGCCTTCCAGCAAACGGGCGAGTAGAAGGCGGATTCTCGAACGCCTGCTCGTTCGGAGGGGCCGCTCACTCGTGCCCGCCGCCCCCTCGAGCGGGCGGAAGGCGGGCGGGCGGCCGGGACGCCCACTCGCTTTCTCGCCGCGGAGCTCGAAGGCGCGTTTGGCGTTCCGTTGGCCCTTGCGCCCGCCGCTCCGGCGCTTGCTCGCCCGCTCGTTGATTCCATTGATTCCTCGTCGTTTTGCTCCCAAGTTTTGGTAATTAACGCGAGTTTCCAGCATTCTTTGTCTGAAATAATTATTCGTATCGTTTTGCGTTCGTATCTTTGCGGAAATTCGTTCTTTGATCCAAAAAGCATCCAAAATTACGTCTTGACGCAATTCAAAAGCTTAATCCGCTAGTGTCGGTCGGTCCGTCACGCAAAATGGTGCAAAACGCGAAATTCTCATCCACTTTGTAGAGTTTTTGACGCTGATTCCAAATTTGCAATCCGTTTTTCGATATCTCTATTCATTCGTGAGTTATTTCGATTTGAATGTGCAAAAATCGCGGGCGGCGGGGAGGGCGGATTGCGCAATCCGCGGGCAGCGAGGGGTCAAAGGTCGCCAGCGAGCGGGAATTGAGCGGAAAAGTCATTTTGTCAATTCAGGTTGTCGCAGAACGGCCGAACGTGCTGTGCCGTGAATTTTCAAATTTCGTCTCAAAGCTCAACGGACACCAATCAAAGCGGATCGTGGCCGAAGGCCGCGACTCTGCTGGTCCCTTCTCATTTCTTTCGTTTTCCAGCAAAATGACTGCCTCTTCGAACGACGATTCGAGCTTAACGGTGTTCGAAGAAGAGTCCCCATTCGACGCGGAACAAATTCGCTCGACAAAGATCAAAATCGGGAAAAACGGCTCAATCCACTTCTCGTCGCCGATCTTTCTGTTCGCACAAACGTTCAATGACGTGGCGGCCGCTCTCGATGACTGCCGAAATCTGATCGAGCTTGAGATCTACTGGGAAGTCTGGTGGGAGAACCTGAACTTCCAGCTGTTGCTCCAGTGGATGAAAGTCGCCTCCCAGCTGCACAGTGAGTTCTCGGCCTTACTTCCGTCCACCGCGTCTTTTTGCTTCAGCGCTGCCCTCGCTGACGTCGATCAAACGGACCACGTGCTGGCTCGGGTACCCGTACGCGGACATGTTCTTTGACTCGTTGCCGGACAAGATCACCGACCTGACCACCGACGACTTCCGCTCGGCGACTTTGCTTCGGAAGCGGAAGACTCTGCTCAAATGTGTCGCTTATGACGGGTACACCTGTTCGGAACATCCGTGTAAGTGGAACATGGAAAACAACAGTGATATCTCGTTGTAGACCTTGCGGACCTCTTCCGTTCGAAATCCGCGCGCATGGAGCTTCAGGTGTACTACACAAGGACTGATGGCTCTCATCTTCTGCATGACTGCGGGCCGCTCAGCCGCAACGAGCACCTGCAGGAAGTCCACGTTCTGCACCTGCTCTGCGGAGGAAGCGACATTCCTCGAGCTCTCCGCTACCTGCGGGCGCTCAACGCTCACTTCAAACTCGAATGGTGCGCTGACTCCTGGATTTCGCTTTCCGTAAGTGAACCATTTTTTGACTAATTTGATTGATTCTCTTCAGGGAACTTCCGATTGGGACCAACTGGAAGACGCCGAGATTGAAGCGAAGGAGCTGGCCACGGCGATGCGCGACGCGGGTTTTCGATCGACGAACGACGTTTTGAAATTCCGCATTTTTGACGACGTTCGTTTCTCTTCATTGCGGCGCTTTCTTTACTCCTTGGTTCAGTGCTGCTGGAAACGCATCTCCGTTGACCAGTTGATCGACCGTTTCGGATGGAAGCGCGAGGAACTCACCAATGACGAGTCGAGGTGGTACACGCACGCGTGCTCGCTCGTCCACGACGGCGTCCGCATCAGAATCTTTATCGATTGAAAGTGCACAACGCACTCTGTTTCTCCGTTCATTCTTGTTGTTTCCTTATCTAAACGACACCGTAAACGCACGTCTTTTGCTTCGACACCTTTGTATCGACTCTCGGCGCGTTAAATCGATCGCTTTAAACGGACGGTCTGAGAGATCTGGTCCGTGGATATCGCAAGTCAGGTCAACAGTTGCGCGTCACAAGCGGGATGCTATTGTTTACACGCATTTTACCACACTGGCCAAACTGCAGTCAATAAACGGAGTGTTAGGGATGGAGCGGCAAATGAAATCCGCGGGCAGCTTTCCGCCAAACGATCGCGGGCATTCTCGTTTCCAAATCCCCGATCGGCAACCAGTGACCGCAAACAACAAGTCGATTGCAGTGGACGGCCGTAACGAAGGACTCGTCCCGTTTGCCGCCAAAGCAGAAGCCGAAGCCCACCGGCTGCACTCGCCGCTCGCTCGAATCGCCGCCTCGTTTCCCGCTCGCTGCTCGGACGGCGGGAGGAGAGCGCGAGTGGCCGCTTTGAGCGGAGAAGCGGGGACTCGCGAGCGGCCGTTCGTTGCGTCCAGTGCGCGCTTCCGCTTTTCCGCCGGCAGGGGGCGGCCGGCCACTCGGCGGGCCGAGGGGCGGCGAGGGCGAGCGGGAGGACGCCGCCGCCCTGGGGAACTCCCTACTCATGAGGACGGAGAGCGGGAAGAGCGGATGAGGGGGAAAGGAGAATAGGAGAGCTGCCCCCTTCTCGCCCGCCCGCTTCTTCCCGCCGATCCGAGGGGGAAGGCGAAGAGGGGAGGGCCGTTGGATTGCACTCGGCCGGCTGGAAAGAAGCGAGCGGGAGGGCGAATTCCATCCCCACATTTCTCTTCGACCATCCCCACCGAACAAGCGAGCAGCAGGAGTAGACGGCCGTGTGGAGGGCCCGCTTCCAACCGCCCACCACTCGGCGGCTGTCGGCCGCGCGGCGAGCGCCGACACTCCGGAGAGGGCGAAGCGGCTGGCGGAGAGGCGGGCGGGCGCCTGCCGGGAGGACGAGCGGGCGGGCGGGTGGACGAGACGACCGCCGCCTGCCGCCCGCCCGCCGCTCGCCGGCCGCCCTCCACTCGGCGGGGGCACTCGGCGGCGTGTCGGCCGGCTGCTCTCTCGTCCCCGTCCGCCCTCTCGACCGCCGCCTTCTTCCCGCCGGCAATCCGCCGAACCGAGCGGTCGATCGATCGCCGAGAACACACGAAACAACTCGCTTCGCGGCGCCCTTCACCGCGTCCTCCCGCCCGCAGCTGCCGCTTGCCTCTTACTCGCTTCCCGGTCAGCCACCATTGAAGTGGCTACTCGGATAATTCTGTGGATCGATGTTGGCTGTTCGGAAAGGACAAGAACGAGTGTTTATTCCAAGGCCACTGCATTTACCATATGATTGGAAGACGAGAGGGGAAGAATCGCCGATCGAATGGCCGATGAAAAAGCCGAGCAGACAAAAAAGAAATGCGACGATGAAATAAACGCGAAAAGAAACATTACGCACAAACATCAAGCAGCGAGAAGAAAACTCGTTCAACTGGCGGAGACGTTTGAAGGGCTAACGAGCAGCGCCAAACACCACGAAGCACACGTCCGTCTCGTCTACTCGCAGGTGCCAGCTGCAAAGAATCATTGGGCGGGAACAAACAGAGTCGAAGAAGTCCAGCGACTCCTGCTCGAACCCTTCGGTTTTGATCGTGAAGTTGAATTTCTGACCGAAATATCTGCTCGCAGAGTCAAAAAATTCGTCTAGTAGCTCCTGAAAACACGAATAAATCGGTTGTAAGACGGCCAACACACGTCGGAGCAGCCAGAAAAGCCGTTTTCGTGCACGGAAAAGTACATCCGCAGTCGCCCTAGCCGAATGCCTGCAGCTTGGGCCCATGCCACGAGTTGGAAGGAGCGTTTGACAAATAGCTCAAACCGATCGTGAACATTCGCCAGACCCTCCAATCGACTAATAAATTTTAAAAAACGAAAAGGAACATACGCTAGAGATGGAAAAGTCGCCCTCCGAAATGTCCAAGTGTAAGACGAAGGTTTCGTTCAACGAGCGCAGATTTTTGAACAGCAGTCGGTAATTCCGGGCGTCTTCTTCCATCCACAACGAGCCGAAGGGGAACTCACGGAAGGTGGACGAGTATTGTCCCACCACTTTTGCGTACACCTTTTCGACCGCCTTGTTGTTTTTGCATCTGAACAAACTAAGAGCTTCTGATTCACGGACAGCAGTCTCACCGGCCATCTGTTACAAGGTCCTTCAAGAACCCCGTAAAATGAAGCGCCCGCGCACGAGCACGAAAGAAAGGAGCAAGAGCTGTAGTACCCACTGAGATTCGCAGACGGAACGAACAAAACTGACCGGAAGCCCACGGCCATCGCACCAAAACCACCGCCATTCGGTCGCGTGCCGGGGCTAAGCAACTGAACAACAACGAGTGCCAGGGTGTCGTCGTGGACAACTCGACGATCTTGTGGGAAAGAACATCGCAAACAAAAAGGATCAGTTGGTTGATGCGCACGCCGTCGAGGAGCGTCAATTTTACCGCCTTCAAAGTGCGGTGGTCTAAAGAGAACAACCAACGAGTAAAGCACGCGATTGCTCACTCACCTCTCAGAGCCGCAAAAATAAGCGCCCATTCCCAAAGGATCTCGAAAGTGATCGCCCGGAACACTCGGAAGGTCACTTCAATTCGATCCATTCGAGCCGCTTGCAGAACGCGGGAGATCGAGCCCGCAGAGAGGTGGTCTTCGGTCAAACGCACGAAAAAATACTTTTTGATGCGTACAGACCACAGGCCAACCCCTCTCGCAAGTACAGTAGATCCGTGGTAGTGCGGAGAAACCCACGACGAAGGCGTGCGGTTCTTTCCGTTAGCGTCAAAGAAAGCGGACAGAAATCCAGGAGAGCAGAAGAGAAAGCGGAGAGTGCGCAGTCGGAGAGCCTCCCGTTGTTGCAAGAAGTCGTCGGCCTCTTCGTCAAGCAGGTTGGTGAGACGTCGAGTGTTTGTCGCGTGGAACAACGTCCACAGACGGCTGTCCGGCTTGAGTTTTGGCGTCGTTGCTTCCGACGGCTGCAGCGTGGAAAAAGAAACCGGCAGCGATTGAACCGCATCCTCGTCGGTCGTCAGTTTTGCTTTCTTCTCCGGTGGCGGTAAAGCGGACATCTTGCTGTAAGCACGGAATAGAACTCGGCAGGGGAAAAATGCGGCGGCAACCCACCCGGCAGTCCGTTGGGCGACTGGACGAGCGGCGAGTTCGTGCGCGAAAACAACGCCCGGCTTGTTGTGCTCTTTGACCCCAACGAGCATGTTCGCCTCACTACGCGGGGCGCACACGCCATTCGAAGCAGCGGGTTGTGGGCGGCGAGTGGGCACTGCGGACCGCTCCAACCGCCCGCTTCTCCCCTGCCGCCTCGACCGTCTCATCGCTTCCTTGCAAGCAAACAACCGATCGTCGTGTTCGAGTTTATTCAGCAACACGACTTCTTTTACTCCAAGAACGAATAAAAAAAGCAGTCAGGTAGGGGACCGAACAAAAAAGCACAAAGATCACGAGAACGTCCAGCGAGACCCACGCCCAGAAGCGAGCAAGAGGCGAAGGTTGTCCGTAGTCACTGCAGCCAACGCAGTAGACCACGTAGAAAACACAAAAAGCAGAGTAAAACAGGCATTAAAAATGTCACAAAAACTAACAAAAGCGTACTTTAGTGTGTGGTGTTTGTTGTTCCCCCTAGGCACCATCCCCTTCACCCTTTGAGCCGCGAGCGAGTGGTTCTTGGCCACGGCAAAAAAGGGCCGTTCAAAGTGGAAATGGACGACGATTCGGCGGTGACGTCCGCGGATTGGCCGTCGGTGAGCAGTTGGATCCGTTCCTCGAGCTGCTTGTTCTTCTCCGACAATTCGGCCTTCTCCCCTCGGAATCGTTCTGCCTGTGAAGCGTGATCGGCGAGTTCCGTCGTGACGTTCGCCAACCCGGCCGAACACTCGCTCACGACAACAACCCACTAAATGAAGGGGTCAACGGATTCAACTCACTTCGTCTTTCGACTCGCCGCCGCCTTTTCCGCTGCCCACGTCCTCTCCGTTCGTAGGTTGCTGCAGCTGTTGGACGTCCTCCGAGCGCTGACCTCCGCTCATTCCTTCGTGTTCAGTTGAGCACGAAGGGCGTCGCGTTCCGCTTCGAGCTCGTGCCCCACCGACCACAATTCCCGCTTGTTTCACAGAAGACCGCAGTTCTTCGGCTACCGCGCGGACATGCTCGGAGCGTTCGGAAATTTGAGGGAGGTCGCCTTCCCGTGTGGAGGGCGGCGATTTCGGCTTGCTGGTCGGCGATCGTTCGTTTCATCTCTTCGGGCAGAAGAGTGGTGTCGTCTGGAGCTTTGATCGAGTGGGCGAGTTCTCCGATCATTCCTTTGGTGTGCAAAGGTCGGATGAGCGGGTGATTCCCCTGGCCGCTTTCTCCACCCACCTTGTCGAACTCCTCATTCGGCACTCGCTGCTGCACCATTCGGTCGACGGTGAGGGCGGCGACGGCGGCACGAGTGAGTGGGAGAACCCCGGCTGCTCGCTGCACTCCTCGACGACAAAGCGAACAGAAGGCGAATGGCCGACGGAAATCCCCACTCGCCTGCTTCTTCCCGCCGACTCGAAGCGAGCGAGCAGTCGGCGAGTGGAGGCGGCGGTCGAGCGAACGAGCCGCCCGCCGTCTCTTCCGCTGGGATCGACGGGATCGAAGCCGCCTTCAACCGACGGCCACTCACCCCATCGAGCGTCCCCACCGAGCGAGCAGAAACGAGTGGACCCCCGTGGACTCGCCGGCCGCCGTTTGGGTGGGCAGTCGGGGGTCGAAGTCCAACGCCCCGCGGTCCCCCGGCCGCTCGACGGGCCGCTCGAAAGAAGGCGGAAGAGCACGGCGGTCACCACTTCCCCATTGGAGTGGCAGTCGGGGAGGTCACTCGGGGTCCCCTCCGCCCTCTCGCCCCCACTTGCGGGCGCCCGATCCGCGCGCTCGTTTCGGGGATGGCCGGGCGGGTGTTCACGAAGCGGACGCGGGCGCAACAACGCGCCAACGAGGAGGAACTCGCGGATTTCGCCTTCAAACCGCCGCGCCCGCCGCCCCCCCGACGCCGCCGCGAGGGACCGCCGCCCGCGATTGTTGAGCAGCTGGAGCAGGTCGCCGAGGACGCCTGCGAGCGGCGGGAGGCGCCCGTTCAGGTCAAGCAGGAGCCCGTCAACGCCTCCACTGATCGGCAGAAGCGAAAGCGGAAGAAGAAGCGGCGAAGCAGGCAAGGCGACCGGCAACAGAAGCCAGCGGACAGGACGAAAGTCCAGTGGAACGGCCGGTGGAAGTTCAAGCGAATCATCTGTCCGACAATGCAGGCGATGTTTTGGACGGGACGGCGTCGAGTGCGTGGCCGCGAACGAGAGCGAGCGGGAGGACCGACGGACGAGCGGGCGGAAGACGCGGCAAGCGGGAGGAGTGCGCGGCGATGCCTCGTGCAGAGATTCGAGCGGGACAGATCGGCCGTAGCAACCAGCCGTCCAGTGCCGCTTCTCTTCCCCCACGAGCGGGAAACGTCCAGTGGAGAAGCGGAATTTCCATCCGAAGACCTCACGCATCGCATAGCCGAGAAATCCGCGTTCTCGACCGGCAAGAAGAATTGCGAACGGCGGGTGCACTCGAAAAATCGTAGGAATTCGGGGGAAGGAGCGAAGAACAAGACGAAGAAGCGGGCGGTTCGCATCGATTGGCAGTTCTCGGCGATCGCTCGACTCGTTCCTTTGCCCGCTGATTGAGTCGCCTGCAACCACGGCCGAGTACTTCGGAGAACTCCCCTCCGATCGACCGTTCGAGTGCCCGAGCATCGGCATCGAATACGCGAAAGAGCTGGGGATCGATCCGAACGGACAGCCGCCCTCCGCCTGCGCGTTGCTCGACGGACAGCGTGAGTTCAACGGGACTGCTCTGCTTGTGTGGAGCCTCCACGTTACTCGCCGACCGAAAGCGGCGGCATCGAGTAGCACGACTGGATTCTTTTGGTTGACGGGAGAGCGAGCGGTCGGCCGCCCGCCCAGCGGCAGCCGGCCGGCGAACGCGGAGAGCCGAACGATCGAGACGACGCGCGCGGGGAGCCGCCGCTGCTCGAAGGCCCGCACGAACGCGTGGTCCCGCCCGGGCTTCTCGGCGTCGACGAAGAGCAGCCGGTCGCCGTTCGATTCAATCCACCATTGCGCTCACCGCTCGTCCGGCTGCCCGCCCAGCACGGGGTCCGCTGCCGGCAGTTGCGATGCGCTTTTCGAGCGGTCACTGAGCGCGAGCTCTTCCGCGATCCACCGCCCCTCCACTCCGCTCGGCCCTCCGTGACGGTGGACGAGTTGGAGGGCGAGTAGAACGAAGAGCTGCCTTCTTGCTCCGCTTTCCTCTCAAATCCCCACACCACTCGGTCCACGAGCGGCACGTGCACGAACTGCGGGCAGAGTGGAACGCGGAGCTCCCGTGCGGGCACTCCAACGGCGAGAACGACGGCTGCCGGCGGAGGAGCGATCGAACGGCGGCGAGGACGACGCGAAAGCGCAGAGCGGGGCGGGCAGCAGGTTCGAGCAAAGTGGAGCGAAAGACGGGCGGGAGTTCTCGTCGACGAGTCGCAGACGGAAAGAAGTGTGCCGCACGGCTCGAAGGGACGGACCGCCGCGATGAGGGCGAAGCGGAGAGTGGACGCGCCCTCTCTTCGATCTCCGCGCAAGTTCGAAGTGACCGGCTGGCGTCGTTCTTCGATGGTCTCCCCTTGAACGAGTTTTGGGCTTCCATTCCACGCATTCACCGGCGGTTCGCTTTGCTCCTCCGTTCAGGACCGCTTAGTCGACTACGGGGCGCGTCGCCCACCACTCGGCCGGTCGGAGCGGCGAGAAGCGGCGGCCACTCCACGAACAAACGAGCGGCCGGCGGGAAGGAAGACCGCCCATCCGATCGCCGCCCTGCTCGTGCACTCCCGCCCTTGCCGCGTGTTCCTCCGGTTGGGGGCAGCGGGCAAGGGGGACGTCCCCCACTCGCCCGTCCTCCCCTTTTCGCCGCGTTCACTTCCCGCCCGCTTCTTTTCGTCCGCGTCTCCGCCGGCCTGCCCACGTGTCGCCCATTCGACTCGGCGGCGAGCGGGCGCGTTCAGTTCGAGCAAAGCAGACGGCCGACGGTTTCGTTTAGACGGAAGGGGGGAGTCGGTTGCCGCTTTCTGTTGGTCACTTCTCAACTTCTTCCGCTTTTCATCGACCGACTGCACGAATGCCAGTTTGAATCAACTTTCCCTGATGATCGGCGCTGCAAGGAAGTCGGCGTTAGACGTGCGGTGGGCAAAAAACGGGAGCGTCAACTCGACCGCCCGCTCGTGCCGCAGCCGTGGGGCGGCCGGTTCTCCGCGCCCTCCGCCGGCCACTCGGCAGTCGGTCGCCTTCCAGCAAACGGGCGAGTAGAAGGCGGATTCTCGAACGCCTGCTCGTTCGGAGGGGCCGCTCGCTCGTGCCCGCCGCCCCGTCGAGCGAGCGGAAAGCGGGCGGGCGGACGCGACGCCCACTCGCTTTCTCGCCGCGGAGCTCGAAGGCGCGTTTGGCGTTCCGTTGGCCCTTGCGCCCGCCGCTCCGGCGCTTGCTCGCCCGCTCGTTGATTCCATTGATTCCTCGTCGTTTTGCTCCCAAGTTTTGGTAATTAACGCGAGTTTCCAGCATTCTTTGTCTGAAATAATTATTCGTATCGTTTTGCGTTCGTATCTTTGTGGAAATTCGTTCTTTGATCCAAAAAGCATCCAAAATTACGTCTTGACGCAATTCAAAAGCTTAATCCGCTAGTGTCGGTCGGTCCGTCACGCAAAATGGTGCAAAACGCGAAATTCTCATCCACTTTGTAGAGTTTTTGACGCTGATTCCAAATTTGCAATCCGTTTTTCGATATCTCTATTCATTCGTGAGTTATTTCGATTTGAATGTGCAAAAATCGCGGGCGGCGGGGAGGGCGGATTGCGCAATCCGCGGGCAGCGAGGGGTCAAAGGTCGCCAGCGAGCGGGAATTGAGCGGAAAAGTCATTTTGTCAATTCAGGTTGTCGCAGAACGGCCGAACGTGCTGTGCCGTGAATTTTCAAATTTCGTCTCAAAGCTCAACGGACACCAATCAAAGCGGATCGTGGCCGAAGGCCGCGACTCTGCTGGTCCCTTCTCATTTTTTTCGTTTTCCAGCAAAATGACTGCCTCTTCGAACGACGATTCGAGCTTAACGGTGTTCGAAGAAGAGTCCCCATTCGACGCGGAACAAATTCGCTCGACAAAGATCAAAATCGGGAAAAACGGCTCAATCCACTTCTCGTCGCCGATCTTTCTGTTCGCACAAACGTTCAATGACGTGGCGGCCGCTCTCGATGACTGCCGAAATCTGATCGAGCTCGAGATCTACTGGGAAGTCTGGTGGGAGAACCTGAACTTCCAGCTGTTGCTCCAGTGGATGAAAGTCGCCTCCCAGCTGCACAGTGAGTTCTCGGCCTTACTTCCGTCCACCGCGTCTTTTTGCTTCAGCGCTGCCCTCGCTGACGTCGATCAAACTGACCACGTGCTGGCTCGGGTACCCGTACGCGGACATGTTCTTTGACTCGTTGCCGGACAAGATCACCGACCTGACCACCGACGACTTCCGCTCGGCGACTTTGCTTCGGAAGCGGAAGACTCTGCTCAAATGTGTCGCTTATGACGGGTACACCTGTTCGGAACATCCGTGTAAGTGGAACATGGAAAACAACAGTGATATCTCGTTGTAGACCTTGCGGACCTCTTCCGTTCGAAATCCGCGCGCATGGAGCTTCAGGTGTACTACACAAGGACTGATGGCTCTCATCTTCTGCATGACTGCGGGCCGCTCAGCCGCAACGAGCACCTGCAGGAAGTCCACGTTCTGCACCTGCTCTGCGAAGGAAGCGACATTCCTCGAGCTCTCCGCTACCTGCGGGCGCTCAACGCTCACTTCAAACTCGAATGGTGCGCTGACTCCTGGATTTCGCTTTCCGTAAGTGAACCATTTTTTGACTAATTTGATTGATTCTCTTCAGGGAACTTCCGATTGGGACCAACTGGAAGACGCCGAGATTGAAGCGAAGGAGCTGGCCACGGCGATGCGCGACGCGGGTTTTCGATCGACGAACGACGTTTTGAAATTCCGCATTTTTGACGACGTTCGTTTCTCTTCATTGCGGCGCTTTCTTTACTCCTTTGTTCAGTGCTGCTGGAAACGCATCTCCGTTGACCAGTTGATCGACCGTTTCGGATGGAAGCGCGAGGAACTCACCAATGACGAGTCGAGGTGGTACACGCACGCGTGCTCGCTCGTCCACGACGGCGTCCGCATCAGAATCTTTATCGATTGAAAGTGCACAACGCACTCTGTTTCTCCGTTCATTCTTGTTGTTTCCTTATCTAAACGACACCGTAAACGCACGTCTTTTGCTTCGACACCTTTGTATCGACTCTCGGCGCGTTAAATCGATCGCTTTAAACGGGCGGTCTGAGAGATCTGGTCCGTGGATATCGCAAGTCAGGTCAACAGTTGCGCGTCACAAGCGGGATGCTATTGTTTACACGCATTTTACCACACTGGCCAAACTGCAGTCAATAAACGGAGTGTTAGGGATGGAGCGGCAAATGAAATCCGCGGGCAGCTTTCCGCCAAACGATCGCGGGCATTCTCGTTTCCAAATCCCCGATCGGCAACCAGTGACCGCAAACAACAAGTCGATTGCAGTGGACGGCCGTAACGAAGGACTCGTCCCGTTTGCCGCCAAAGCAGAAGCCAAAGCCCATCGGCTGCACTCGCCGCTCGCTCGAATCGCCGCCTCGTTTCCCGCTCGCTGCTCGGACGGCGGGAGGAGAGCGCGAGTGGCCGCTTTGAGCGGAGAAGCGGGGACTCGCGAGCGGCCGTTCGTTGCGTCCAGTGCGCGCTTCCGCTTTTCCGCCGGCAGGGGGCGGCCGGCCACTCGGCGGGCGGAGGGGCGGCGAGGGCGAGCGGGAGGACGCCGCCGCCCTGGGGGAACTCCCTGCTCATGAGGACGGGGAGCGGAAAGAGCGGATGAGGGGAAAGGGGGAGTGGGAGAGCTGCCTCCTTCTCGCTCGCCCGCTTCTTCTCGCCGATCCGAAGGGGGAGACGGCGGGCAAGAACCTGCCGGGAGGACGAGCGCGCGGGCGGGCGGACGAGAAGACCGCCGCCTGCCGCCCGCTCGCCGGCCGCCCTCCACTCGGGGCGGGCACTCGGCGGCGTGTCGGCCGGCTGCTCTCTCGTCCCCGTCCGCTTTCTCGACCGCCGCCTTCTTCCTGCCGGCAACACGCCGAACCGAGCGGGTGATCGATCGACCACTCAATGGATTGTTCGTCCTTCGGTTTGCGGCGGCTTCCACCGCGCCCTCCCACACGATCACCCGGTCGGCCACTCGAACGAGCGCCCGCTTCCCGCTCTCCCGGTCGGAGATTTGCGAAAGGAAGAAAACGGCAAGTGAGGTGTTGAGTTAATCTAAGCATTTAGCGTAAAGAAGCAGGTTCATGGACAAGGAGGCAGCTGGAAGGATCGACTCCGAAGTGAGCAGTATAACTCTTGTTATTTTGTGTGATTCGTGCATTTTTGTTTATTGATCAAGCCGAAAGGACGATTACGATGAAACAAACACGGCAGAAACGTCAATTGAATAAGTGAGGGCGAAGATCACGTCGGTGGTGTCCACGCGCTGCTTCCACGTGCACAGAATGGTCTCGTATCGAGCTCTGAACTTTGCGACTAACTCTGCATCGAACTTCTCGGTTTGCAAGACAAAATTCGGTTGTTGAGCGAAGAACTCTTGCACGCATGGGAACGTTTTGCTGTACTCAAACTGGAAGCAAGCGTTGATTGCTGACGATCAAAAAACGTACGGAAGTCTGTTGGAGATCGGTGTATAGCTTAATGCCCGCTCGCAATTCAGCCAAACGAACGCTCGCTTTCTTTGCCCAATAGACGATGCGCATTGAGCGATCAACGAGAGTGAGCAACGCACGGCAAATTTGTTTTGGCTGCTAGAATTACGAACGGCTAGTGACGAGGCGAACTTACTTTATTCATATTGGCATCTAAATAGAAGTCTTCTGTGTGCACTTCGATCACAAACTTGTTGTTCAACAAGCGCAGTTTCTTAAAGGCCGCATGATAGTCGGACGATTTTTGGGCCCATTGCAATTCGGCCGCCGGGTCAAACAGAAAGCTCAACGGCGAGCAACCGTGGACGTCCACATTCAATACCACACGCTCGACCGCTTTGTTCGCACCACAGCTAAAAAAGAAGGTTGCTGGTGAAACACAAGACAACTCACAGCTCGATACCAGTCATTTCCGCAAGCGACCCGCAAATTTCGAGCACACGGGCATGAGCACGGGAAAAGGGCACCAGGTCTAAAGAGCTAACTAGTGTTGAACGGCAAAACGAATGGAGCACAAACGAGGGAACATTTGGCCGCACATTTCGACGGACACTTTATCCAACAACACCGACGACTTGTTCGCCAATACAACGACGGCACGTGTGTGCGGAAGATCCAACTCCAAAACCGTGTCGTCAAAAAGTTCTCGGAACAGGCCAATGGCTGCCGTTGGACAAGAAGGAAAGGTGAACTTCATCGAAACTGTTTTTGAACATCGTCGATCTGAAATAGCATCTGTGAAAGGAGCCCACTGAGCAGAATACTCACTTTTCAATTCCCGAACCAACGAGTAACACTCCCGCAGATGACTGTACGAGTCAAAAGAAAAAGGCGTGAATTCGATGCGTAGGAAGGTGGGCCGGGCCACTCGCACGCTGCGGATAATTGAGGCGACGCTCAGGTGATCTTCGAACATCCACCAAGTCGACTGTCCTATACGCACCGACATCCCCGAGCAAGAACCCTTCACGTCAATCTGCGCCGCTTTCGTCCGATCTCCGTTATGCGAGTCGAAGTAGGCTGCGGGATATGCGCGCGAACAGAAGAAAAAGCGGAGTGTCTGCAGCTGGAGGGCGTCCTGTTTTTGCTGATAGGTAGGAAGCGACTGATCGAGTAGGTTGAAGGGCAGGCCGGTATTCAAGGCGTAAAGCATAACAAACAATCGACCCTTCGCTTTCAGCTTCGGCTGCGAAGCTCGATGTTGCTGGTAGGTGGGCGACCAGGAATAAAGCGTCGTGTTCGGCCGGCCAGTGTTCAACGCGTGGAACATGACGAGCAATCGAGCGTTCGCTTTCAGGTCCGGCTGCATCTCGTTTGTCGTCTGCGGAGCGGAAAGACCGATCTGTTGTGGGCCTTTCGTGTCCTCAGCAATCGCGAGTTTCGCTTTTTTCTCCGGTGGCGACGAAATGGACATTTCACTGAAAACGCAGAGATTAAAACAAAATCGAAGCGGCGGAAAGCAGCTGCCCACTCGGCGGTCCGTTGAGCGACTGGACGAGCGGCGAGTTTGGGCGCGAAAACAACGCCCGGCTTGTTGTGCTCTTTGACCCCGACGACCACGTTCGCCTCACTACGCGCTGCACACCCGCCATTCGAAGCAGTGGGTTGTGGGCGGCGAGTGGGCACTGCGGACCGACCGGCCGCCCGCTTCTCCCCCGCTTCGATCGTCTCATCGCTTCCCTGCAAGCAAACAACCGCTCATCATGTTCGAGTTTATTCAACAACATCACTGCTCCAACTCAAAATACGAATTCAAGAAGTCGGTCAGGTAGGGGATCAAGCAAATAAGCACGACGATCTCGAGAAGGACCAGCGAGACCCACGCCCAGTATCGGAGAGGAGGCGGGCGTTGGCCGTAGAAACTGCAGCCAACTCAGTACACTAGCACGCACAAGGCAACAATAAAGAGCAAGAGCAAAAGGAATTGCAAAGATCGCAGGTGCAAACAGCGCAGTGCCGTACGTGTACTGTTCGTCTTCTCCAGACAGCATCTCCTTCACCGTTAGAGCCACAAACGAGCGGTCCTTAGCGACTGCAAAAGAAGGGCCATTCAGACTGGAGTTCGAGGGCAATTCGGTGGTGACGTCCGGAAACTGACCGGCTGTGAACAGCCAAATCCGTCCCTCAAACTGATCCTTCTTCTCCGCCAACTGACTCTTCGCCATTCGGAGTTCCTCTGCATTCGGAGCGACAGCGGCGAGTTCCTGCATGACGTCCGCCAATTGAGCCGAGCACTCACGTACAGAACGGAGTGAGTGGAAGACCACTGCAACCAATGAACTCGCTTCTTCTTTCGCCTCGCCGTCGCCTTCCGCTGGCCGCGATCTCCTCGTTCGTCGATTGCTGCAGCCGTTGGACGTCCTCCGAGCGCGTGACCTCCGCTCGTTCCTTCGCGTTCGGTTGAGCACGAAGGGCGTTGCGTTCCGCTTCGAGCTCGTCCCCCACCGACCACAATTCCCGCTTGTTTCAAAAAAGGCCGCAGTTCTTCGGCTGGGGCGCGGACACGCTCTAACCGTTCGGAAATGCGAGTGGAGTTCGCCTTCCCGTGTGGAGGGCGGCGATTTCGGCTTGCTGGTCGCCGATCGTTCGTTGCATCTCTTCGGGCAGAAGAGGCGGGTCGTCTGGAGCTTTGATCGAGTGGGCGAGTTCTCCGATCATTTCGTTCGTCTGCAGGGGTTAGATGAGTGGGTGATTCCGCTGCCCGCTTTCTCCAACTCGTCCCTAGCTTCTCGCTGTTGTACCACTCGGTCGGCGGAGGACGAAGACGGCGGCACGAGTGAATGGGCGGGGAGAACTCCCGGCTGCTCGCTGCCCTCCTCGACAACGAAGAGCTAAAGGGAGGCAAGAGACGGACGGAAATCCCCACTCGCCCGCTTCTTCCCGCCGATTCGAAGCGAGCGGGCAGTCGGCGAGTGGGGGCGGCGGTCGAGCGAACGAGCCGCCCGCCGTCTCTCCCGCTGGGATCGGCGGGATCGAAGCCGCCTTCAAGCGACGGCCACTCCGCTCGACCGCCCCCACCGAGCGGGCAGAAACGAGTGGACCCCGCGGACTCGCCGGCCGCCGATCCGTGGGCAGTCGGGGGTCGAAGTCCAACGCCCCGCGGTCCCCCGGCCGCTCGACCGGCCGCTCGGAAGAAGGCGATAGAGCGCGGCGGTCACCACTTCCTCATCGGAGTGGCGGTCGGGGAGGTCACTCGTGGTCGTCCTCCGCCCTCTCGCCCCCACTTGCGGCCGCCCGATCCGCCCGCTCGTTGCGGGGATGGCCGGGCGGGTGTTCACGAAGCGGACGCGGGCGCAACAACGCGCCTTCGAGGGAACTCGCGAATTTCGACTTCGAACCGCCGCGCCCGACGCCGCCCCGACGTCGCCGCGAGGGACCGCCGCCCGTCGTCGCGATCGACGCGGACGGCGGGCGGGCGGAAAGCGAGTGCTCCCGCAGTGCAGCGAGCGCGCCCGTCGCCCGCGATTGTTGAGCAGCCGGAGGAGAACAGCGAAAAGGCCGGCGAGGGGCGAGAGGCGCCTGTCCGAGTGAAGCAGCAGCTTGCAGAAGACTCGACCGCCAAGCGGTGAAGCAGGCAAGGCGAGCGGCAACAAAAGCCAGCGGACCGGACAAAAGACCAGTGGAACGGCTGGTGGAAGTTCAAACGAATCATCTGCCCGACGATGCGTGATGTTTTCGACGGAGCGGCGTTGTGTGCGTGGCCGCCAACGAGAGCGAGCGGGCGGAAGACGCGGCCGGCGGAAGGAGTGCGCGGCGGTGCCTCGTGCAGAGATTCGAGCGGGACAGAGCGGCCGTAGCAACCAGCCGTCCATGGCCGCTTCTCTTCCCCCACGAACAGGAAATGTCCAGTGGAGAAGCGGAATTTCCATTTGAAGACCTCACGCATCGCATAGCCGAGAAATCCGCGTTCTCGACCGGCAAGAAGGATGGCGGACGGCGCATGCACTCGAAAAAGCGTCGAAATTCGGGGGAAGGATCGAAGAACAAGACGAAGAAGCGGAGTGCTCGCATCGATTGGCAGTTCTCGGCGACCGCTCGACTCGTTCCTTTGCTCGCTGATTGATCCACTTGCAACCACGGCCGTGTACTTCGGGGAACTCCCAACCGGTCGATCGTTCGAGTGCCCGAGCATCGGCATCGAACTCGCGAAAGAGCTGGGGATCGATCCGAACGGACCGCCCGCCTCCGTCTGCGAGTTGCTCGACGGACGAGTGAGTTCAACGGGACCGCTCTGCTTGTGTGGGGCGTCCAAGTTACTCGCCGACCAAACGCGGTGGCATCGAGCAGCCCGACAGGATTCTTTTGTTTGACGAGCGGTCGGCCGCCCGCCCGCCCGCGAGCAGCCGGCCGGGGAACGCGGAGAGCCGAACGATCGAGACGACGGGCGCGTGGTCGCGCCCGGGCTTCTCGGCGTCGACGAAGAGCAGCCGTTCGCCGTTCGATTCAATCCACCATTGCGCTCACCGCTCGTCCGGCTGCCCGCCCAGCAAGCGGTCCGCTGCCGGCAGTTGTGATGCGCTTTTCGAGTGAGCAGTGAGCGCGAGTTCTTCCGCGATCCACCGCCCCTCCACTCCGCTCGGCGCTCCGCGACGGTCGACGAGTTGGAGGGCGAGTAGAACGAAGACCCGCCTTCTCGCTCCAATTTCCTCTCGAATCCCCACACCACTCGGTCCACGAGCGGCACGTGCACGAACTGCGGGGAGAGTGGAAGGCGGATTTCCTGTGCGGGCGCGCCGACGGCGAGAACGACAGCTGCAGGCGGAGGAGCGACCGAATGGCGGCGAGGACGACGCGAAAGCGCAGAGCGGGGCGGGCAGCGTGTTCGAGCGAAGTGAAGCGAAAGACGTGCGGGAGTTCTCGTCGACGAGTCGCAGACGGAAAGAAGTGTGCCGCACGGCTCCAAGGGACGGACCGACGCGATGAGTGCGAAGCGGAGATGGACGCGCCCTCTCTTCGATCTCCGCGCAAGTTCGAAGTGACCGTCGGGCGTCAGTCTTCAATGGGCTCCTCTTCAACGCGTTCTTGGGCTTCCATTCCACGCATTCGCCGGCTGTTCGCTTTGCTGCAACAAAGATCGGAACCGATTTGTCAACTACGGGACGCGTCGCCCACCACTCGGCCGGCCGGAGCGGCGAGAAGCGGCGCCCACTCCACGAACAAACGAGTGGCCGGCGGGAGGAAGACCGCCCATCCGATCGCCGGCCGCCCGTCTTCTTCGCTGCCGCCCGCTCGCCGTCCTGCTCGTGCACTCCCACCCTTTCGTCGTGTTTCTCCGGCGGAGAGCAGCGGGCAAGGGTGAACGTCCCCCACTCGCCCGTCCTCACCGCCTCGCCGCGTTCACCTCCCGCCCGCTTCTTTTCGCCCGCGTGTCCGCCGGCCGGCCCACGTGTCGCCCATTCGACTCGGCAGACGGGGCCGCGCGCTCGCTTTTCACTCAAGTCGAGTGGTATTGAGGTGGGCAGAAAGTTTCTTTCTCGGCGGCTTCTGATGCAAATCCGCTGTTCGTGGTGGCCCCGATGGTCGAGTGGCGAAGACCGAAAATTTGCACGGCAGTCGTCGCCATTTGCCACTGCACCACGCGGGCCGCAACGGGACGGAAATTTGCATTAGAAACCACGGAGAAAGAAACTTTCTGCCCACCTCAATAAACAGCGAGCCGCATGTGTTTCGCGGGCTGCATCAATTGGGATTTTCGGCCATTTCTGTCGGCTGCGGGTGCAAAGAGGAATCCAATCGATGATGGGCGTTGTGTTTGGTCGACCAACGACCAAAGTGCCCCCCGCTCCCGCGGTTGTTCCCAGCAAACGCAATCCTGGAGGGCGGCATTTACAGGCGCGCGCGGCATCCCGATCGTGTGAACGCGCCGACTGATAAAAAGCGCTCATTGCTATCTTTGAGCCGACCTGGGTGGATTGGACGATTCGTTCGTGCTCGGTTCGCTTTTCGTTTCTTGCTCCAAAATTCCACTCGAGAACGCCTTCCTGCAAGCCCTCTGAATTCCCGCAGTTCAGGCAAAATGTACGCTACTTCGAATTCGGTCCACGGCATAAAGAAGGCGCGTCTCGATTTGGAGCAAATTCGACGGGCTCTGATCGTAATTGATCACGATGGTTCGATCAAGTTGACGTGGCCGGTCGTTCCGTGCGCGCAGGAGACCTACGAGGACGTAGCGGCCATTTTGAAGGCATTTCAAGCCCTCAACGAGATCCAGGTCACGTGGAGAGTCAATCCGGAGAACGTCGATTTCCGCCTGATGCTCCAGTGGATGAAAGTCGCCTCGAAGCTACACGGTAAGCTCATTTTTACCTTTCCGTTCTATTCGCTTTGTTTTCTTTTCAGCGCTGCCCTCTCTGACGTCGATCGATGTGCACGCTCGCTGTCCATCAACGATCCAAGAGGACGGCACGTTGCGCAAGTACCCCTTTGCGGACCTGTTCTTCGACTCGCTGCCCGACAAGATCACTCGCCTGACTATTGACGACCTCCGCCCTGCGACGTTGCTTCAAAAGCGGAATGCGCAGCTCGCAGGGGTTGATTTTCGCGTCTTCTCCAACAAGATCAAGACCAACTCGTGTAAGTGAAGGAGCGCTCACAATCAGCAATTTCCCTCTATTTTTGCAGACATAGCGGATCTTTTTCGCTTGAAATGCAGACGCATCAGCCTTTTGTTGAGTTTTGATTCGACCTCTTTTCTCTGCCAGCTGCGCGACTGCGGCCCGCTCAAACAAAATGATTGCCTGCAGGAGCTCCGCATTTTTGGCCCGGTTGTTGCGGCCAGCGGCATTCTGGAAGTTTTCCGTTGCTTGCGCGGCATCAACACCCATTTCAAACTCAAATGCTCTGATGGTGTCTCGCTCTGCCTGCGCGTAAGTGGTTGGCCTCAAGTTTGGAGTAATCCATTGCTCGTTTTATCAGGAACTTTCCGATTGGAAGCAAATGGACGTCAAGAAAGGAACGGTCGAGTTATTTAGGGCCATGCGGGACGCGGGTTTCGATTCGCGCACAACGTTGGACGTTTTCATCGGCGACTGCGTTTGTGTTCTTGTTCCGCTACTGAATTCAAGCATTTGTTTTAGAATCGCTGGAAACACGTGTCCCGAGACCAGCTGATTAAACATCTTGGATGGAAGCACCCATTCTCCCTCGAGTCGACAAGAGGGTACATCTACCAGAATTCCATTGTTCCCGACGTCCCTCGTGTTTGCATAGTTCTCTCGTGATGAATTCGGTCAACGCCCGTTGTATCTTCATCGTCATGCTGTTTTTATGAATGCCGCATAAACGCGTCTTCTCCTCCTACCTCTCTTCTTTGACTCCCGCTCGCTCGAATCGCCGCCTCGTTTCCTGCTCGCTGCTCAGAGGGCGGGAGGAGAGCGAGTGGCCGCTTTAAGCGGAGAAGCGGGCACTCGCGAGCGACCGTTCGTTGCGTCCAGTGCGCGCTTCCGCTTTTCCGCCGGCAGGGGGCGGCCGGCCACTCGGCGGGCGGAGGGGCGGCGAGGGCGAGCGGGAGGACGCCGCCGCCCTGAGGGAACTCCCGACTCATGAGGGCGGAGAGCGGGAAGAGGGAATGAGGGGGAAGGGGGAGTGGGAGAGCTGCCCCCTTCTCGCCCGCCTGCTTCTTCCCGCCGATCCGATGGGGAAGGCGGAGAGTGGAGGGCCGTTGGATTGCAATCGGCGGGCTGGAAAGAAGCGAGCGGGAGGCAGGCGGACGGCGAGTGGAGGGCGAATTCAACCCCCGGCCGTCCCCTCGACCATCCCCACCGAACGAGCAAGCAGCAGAGCGGCGGCCGACGGCTCTTGGACGGCTTCGACCAAGACGGCGACGGACTCGTTTCTTTCTGCCGATTCAAAGAGAACTCCCCATAATCGAGTACGATGTCCAAGAGCGGGCGGGAGCTGCTTTCGTGTCTCTCGCGGTTGTTCGTCGCCCCGCTCGCTGCCGACCGCCCGTCGATCCGAACCGCCCGCTCCTCCGCTCGTTCCCGCACGAGCGAGTGGGCGAGTGGGCGGAAGAAGGGCGTCTTCTCGAACGGCAGCGGGCGTCTCGTCGAAACGGAGGAGCCGGTCGATTGCCGCTGCTCCCACTCCTTTCAACGGGCGAGTTCCCCGTCGGTTGGACACGAGGGCGTGGACGAGAGAAGAACGTCGACGACTGCCGGAAAAGGCCGCTCGCCGCCGCCTTCTGCTGCTCGTCGTTTCGTTCAGCCCGTCCGTTCCAGTGGACACCCGCCCGGCCTGTTTCGGTGGGATCGCCGCCTTCCGATCCGCCCGGGGAGATTCGAATTGCAATCGGGCGATCAGCGGGCGGTCGAGCGGGCAGTCGGCATCCTCCACTCACTCGCTCACTCCTCCATCCACTCGTCTCTCCTCTCCACTGGAAAGACGCCCCGTTCCTGCACGGCCGTCCTCTTCGTCCTGCCGCTCACGAAGGACCTCCTCTCGGGGCTGCCGGGCGCCCTCACAAACACCCACGACAGAGCGACCTCTACTCCCCTCCACCTCCGGAAATGAGCGGACGGCGTGGTGGACGGCCTGTTGGCCGAGCTGCGCACTCTCCTGAACGTCCCGGCCGGCGTCGATCTCCGAGATAGTAGGCGCTCACACAGTGCTGCAGTAGAAGGACGGAAAGGAGCAATCAGTAAAGTGAATGGATGGATATTGAGGATAGAAGTGAGTGGGCGTACCGCTCGTTGTGGTCCCAACTCACCACTACGAAGACGCCGATGCGGCCAGAGTCCGGCGCATAAGCGCTCATGCTCGTCTCTGGCGAGTACTCCTGCTTGGCCGGCAGCCTCTAGTAAGCTTACTTTCTCCTTACGATCAATCATTTATCTCATAAGGGCTGGAAGTAACGAAAAAGTTTATACGAGTGTTCATTCGGTGTTGAAAGACGTCGTCAAGCAAGTACGAAAACACGAAAAAAGTAAGAGCAAGACTTCGTTTAAAGACACCGCTAAAACGGCTGCTAAGAATGAAGAGCGTATACTGCGTGTATCTTGTAAAAAGACGGAAAGAAGAAGACTAATCAACGAGAGATTAAGCGGATCGCGGCGTTTTCGTTGAATCCACGAACTCTTGCTGCGTGGGAGCGGTCACTGTAGCTATTTCCACCGGATTCGCTTATTCTATTTGTAGGTAAGCAGCCAGAACACCGGCAATGGACGACAAATCTGGCCCAGAAGATGCGGGCGTCGTGGTCGAGTGCACAGAAGCCCCCGGAACTTCCTCCACGTGTCCCTTTGCAGTTCTACAGCAAAAGAACGAATCCAATCGAATGGGAAAATTTACCCGCACGGCAACACTGCAACTTCCAGTTCGTCGTCTTCTCCCCTGACAACCACCACTAATCCTTCGTCGTCTCCTGTTTTCGCGTTCTGCACAACAAAAATGTGTTCGACAGGGCTGTTCAGAACGGAGACTCTCTTCCATGGCGGTTCTTCCAAACTGCAGCGGTGGATAGAGTATTGTAGCGCTTCACCGACGATCTCGAATCCATAACTGTACACGTTGGTGAGTGACCAGAAACTTCTAGTGCCACGCCACTGCAAGCAAGATTATGTAATTCCTCGTTTTTTGAATCCTACATCATCTATTGCAACCTCTTGGCGTCTTCCAAAGTCTTCGTGCTCGTCTCTGAAACGTTTTGTATGCATTTAGCGTTTAGTCGAATCGACTCGCGTTTCTTGCAGTGAATTCGAAGGTGGAAAAGCCGGTACGTTCGAAGGATGTCCATTAAGGGAGGTTGAAAACCACGTTTTTGTCGATAAGTTGAAAGTAATCAAGTATCTGTCGGAATACTCATAGCTGGGCGCCATTCCGTACAACAGTCCGGTTTTGCCGAAGTGATAGAACAATCGGGAGTGTTCAGGTGGAACCTGGGAACTCCATTCCACTTTCAAGCAGGGCTCATCAACGTCCAAGCGAACGAATCGAAGCACTTGGGCGAAGTCTTGGTTGAGCACCTCCTGCTGGATCTTCACACTAGTTCCAGTGATTTCCGTAAAGACGTAGGCAAACGCTCCGCTTTGTTGCAGCACGGTCGCGCTGTATGACTCGTCTTCGGGTCCTACTCGCACCAAAATCAAGGCGTCCCACTCAAGGACGATGATCGTAGTGGAATTTACGACCACGAAATCCTGCACTTCTTTGCATTTGCGATCTTTTGGAGCAAATCTTCTAAATAATGCTAGTTGGTGAGCAGATCAAATGCAAAACGGATGCCTACCCAAACGTCTTGTTGGTTATGTCAGTAAAGAAGATGTTGCCATCTCTTCTCAGCTCGAATATAAAACAGTTGTCCGATGACATGCGTATCAGCCGCGGAATCTTAACGAGCATAAAACGAACCGAAAACGAATGTACACACCTTTTTTTCTTTTACACTAATTGACTCTTTCATCCTCACTCGATCTGGGTTCAAAACCGACGCTGCCCTAATGGCTGTTTCGTCCACGGGATCCTTCAGCTCATTCATGTAGAACAATCGGCTGCTTTTACCGAAAGTGGGTTTCTCTCGTTCACTTTTGCAGGCATTATGGAAGTCAGCGCCTTCAAAGACAACACTTACGACGTCGTTGGAGCTGCAAATTGCGCGGTCGTGGGGTCTTCGACTTCTGGCCCTTCTTCCACCGTTTTTTTGGAAGTTTCAAGTGCGTTTTTGGGGCCTAGATTTGTTTGACCAGACATGCACTTTACACGAACACTTACAAACAATTATTGTGCAGTCATTTCGTCCTTTTTTGCAATCCAATACTTAACGGCAGAAATGATTCACACACAGCTAGTCGTTCACCCGAGTCTGCAATTGTCGCATGATTTCGACAGGCGAATTTCACGTCCGCGATCACAGCAAACGCCAGCAAAGATTCCGGATTCAAGACTGTTTGTTTAAAAACATCAATGATGTCTCTCAGAGACTCCTAGAAAAAGCAAACGTTAATTAAATAAAGGTAGCAAACCTCCGAAGTTTAGAGTCAGAATCGTGATGATAAAAAGTCATCCTTGCAAAATGCATTTCGTACTCTGTGACCCCGATATGAGCAATCCCTTTGGACGAAGCCATCCAAACGAGAAGCGAATCTTTGCGCGTGGTGAGTAAAAAGGTTCCAATCTGCGTCTCGTTTCTAATACCAACATTTAGTAAGACGAATAAACGGAGTGCTACTCACGTATAACCACGACCAACCACGCAGGTCAGAGTCATCAATGATGAGAAGAGGCAAGTCCAAATTCTCTTGCTTCAACTTTTGAATGTCCGTTGCGTACTCGTCGTAACGTTTTTCAAAGTCCTCATCGGTCGAGTAGATGAGATCGACGTATTTGTCGTAGCGACCGAATGGACTATCGAACCGTTCGGATGGGAACTGCTGAATCTCGTTCACTGCCTTGCGGTAGTCGGCTAACAACACGCGAACGACGTGCTTAATTTCGTTGAAAGGGCGGAATGCGCACTGCGTGTAAGATAGCAAGTGCGGCTCGTCAAACATGCCACAACCTGAGCCAACAATAATATGAACGTGTCACAGCACGCACCTTCTCGACATTTCGATGAAAACGATGGAATCCACGCACTAATAGGCGGTTCGGGAAAAGTAGCAAGAATCCAGTCGTCAAGTGCCCGCCCCGCCTTTGGCTTCAGATGATCAAACAACACCTTCTTCCACTCCGTTGGATGCTCAATGAGTTCATCTCCAAGAACGAAGGAGAGTTTCTGGGGCACGTAATCATGGAACACTTTCCAGCCATCAATGAACGGATGAGTGTACGCGTCAGCCGCCCGGATCCGATTTTTGGGGTCAAACGACATCATCCGCAAAAACAAGTCACGAACTTGCGAGACTAAAAACAGAACACCAAAATGACACTTCGTGGGGAGTCAAACGTTTAGCCGATGTAATCTGCGCACTATCTGTGACCTCACTGGTGGTCGGCGGTCCTACAAGTAAAAGATAACTGACTAACAACACAATAGAATGCAAACCATTGTCGATATCTTGGAAACCAGCGTCTGACAAGCGTTCTTCGACGGTAGCCTTTGCCCGGTTTTCACCGTCTGCAAACACACCACATTAACGATATTCGCGGTAACCGACCAAACAGTTCCTCTTGTTCTTGTTTAACGTCCTCTTCTTTTGCGCCTTTAAAAAGAGGTTCGCATGTGAGAAGTCTGTACATGATGCAGCCGGCCGACCAGACGTCCACTAAAAAGAAGCAAAAATACGAATCTTGTTTGCATGCTCACCGCTTTTTCCGTATTTCTCTCCACGAATCACTTCGGGCGCGCGGTAGTGCTTGGCGATCACATAATCTGTGAGCTCCTGCAAGTTTCCCGATTCGCTGGAATGTTCAGTTGACAATCCAAAGTCAATAAGTTGAATTGTAAGATGCGAATGAACGACGACGTTTTGCGGATGCAAATCCTAGAGAATGGTTGGTCTTGGCAACTGTAATTTTAGTCCGTACACGGTGAATGATGTCGTGTTCGTGCAAGTACGAAAGTGCTCTTAATGTTTGCACCATAACCCAGTGGGTGCTGCTCAGAGTGAATTCACAAGTTTCCAATAAGTTCTCCAGAGTTGTGCCCGATAGCAACGCTCCCATGTAAAAATCATTAAAATCATCGAGTGTTTCCGCAGGAGTAAACGCATCGTAAAGTCTCGCAATCTAAACAAAAAAATTAAAATGCAAGAAGGATCGACTACGTTTTCGTGCGCGATCGATTCCATCAAAAACAATTCTCGACAAGCGTTCTTGGCCGTTCGGACGGTTTCGAACGGCTGTTTGTGTCGCTTGATGGCCACGTCATTGTTCCGTCGACCCACTCGCGCGGCACTGCAAGCAGATGCCAACGGAACGCTACAAGACCACTTACCAAACGTCCGCCTGCACACCGTCACCGAGCGCTCTGACATCCTTGTAATCTTCAGGAAGTTGCCATTCATGTAGCCCTTTAATGTAAACAAGTTTCTTTCGCATTGCATCACTTAACAACATCACGTGTGTTTGGTCTAAAAATACAGATGTCCCGGCAGATATTTTGGCCATTTTGTGAGGAAATTTTAAACAGTGTAAAGAGCGGCAAAAACAAAACAATTCAAGAGCAAAGCGGTTGGTCCAATTTATTTCGGCAATCTCAATAGTTACGAAGCAAATGCACGACGCGATGGTGAGCAAAAACGTTTTCGGATGCTTCAATAATTTCCAGCAACTACGAGTGAGAAACTCCGGAGCGACGACCTAAGGGCCGCAATTTCTCCGCTTTTGCGCTTTTCGGAAACGAAAGACCAAAACGACGAAACGTTCATGAAACCCCGAATGCCTGTTTTTTGTGCATGGCGGCCGCGAATCGAAAGAGGTGATAAGAAACGACGCTTGTTATATGCGCCGCGGTCTGAAGAACGCAAACAAATCGTAAAGCGATGAATCGCAGTCCGGACGTTGGAACGACACAAACGGCTTTCAGAGCAAAAAGTAACCGGCTGCCCGAATTCTACTTTAGGATTGAGCATTAGAAACCAATCATGCCCCGATATGTGGCTTTGGCAAGAGACGTCCACTCGCGTTCTCGCCGCCGAGGACGAAAGCGACCAACGGCCAAAAGAAATGAGACGACCGCACAGAAGAGCGGGCGGAAGGAGGCCGCCGCTCGCAAGAAGCGACGGCGGCGAGCTCCGCTCTTCGAATGGCCGGCGGATTGGCGGCGAGCAGAAGAGGTGGTCGAAACGAAGGACTCCTTTCGTTCCGTTGAGCGGCGAGCTTTCGGTTCGCTTCTTCTCGTCGCCGCCTCGAGTCGACCGCCGCGTTCGCTTCGAGCTGCGGCGGGAGCGGCGGGAGCGGAGAGGACGGCGGCCGCTCTGAAGTGGCCGAGTCCTCAGTCGGCTGCCCGTCGGTTCGGTAGGTGGAACACGAGGTCGATTGGTTCTCGGCCCCGACTGCCGGGGGCTTTCGTCCACTCGCCCGTGCAGCAGCTGCTCCTCACTCTCGCACGCACAACAGCTCGAACACGCCGCTCCTCGCCGCTCTCGTGGTCGTGAATTCGGCGGCTTCCAATCGGCGAGCAGACGGTCGATTGGGACGAGTGATCGCGGATTTGCGGAGAACTTTCGGCCGGCCGCCCGCTCTTCCCACTGCTCAGCGGCGGCGACGAGGACCGCCGGAAGGTTCGTTGCATTTCGGTGATCACGAGCGGACGCCAACCGAGCACGGGGCGGCCTTCAGCTGCAGCCAGTCAGCAGCAACCGCCCTGTGGCCGGAGACGCCGACTGCTTTTCTCTCCTCCAACGACGCCCTCTCCACTTCGTTTCGGGCCGCTCTGTTGGCTGGCACCTAATCCATCATTCACCCGCTCCTTCGTTTGTCTGACGTGAGAAGAAATGAGAGGCGGAACTCGAAGTGGAGCCCGTTCTACTCGCACCTGCACGCGCCTTCCGCTTCACACGCCCCGCTGCAGCCATTTCGCACAAGACGGCTGCAAGCAGGCAACTTTGGAAGTCGGCGGCGGCCGCAACCACTCGGCTGCAGTCTGGCGGCTGCAGCGAACTGCCGTCGCATTTCGAACTTCGTTCTTCGCGATCGCGGAACCAGCGAGCGCGCACCTGCGGCTCAAAGCGCCCGTCGCCGCCTGCCGAGCAACACATCTCCGTGTTCGAGTGGTCTGGGGCGGTCGGGTCGCCCGTTCGAGTCCGGTGGGTCGTCAAAGCTGATAAAGTTTAAATCGGCATGTGTTTGGGGTTCACATCTTCTCGGGCAACCGGTACGTATCCCCGTCAGCTGAGCAGCATCAGATCGACTAAACAGCGTCATCGCGCCTGGTCGACTGTCTGGCCGGCACTCTGAAGGTTCTTTTTGGTCGAGAGGACGCGAACGGGCGCCTTTTTGGGTCGTCGGCCGGCCGCTGCGGTCCGTTCGGCGGGCGGCTGGAGGGCGAGCGGAAGACGCGTTCGGTCGCCGCTCGTTCGACGCTGCCGCCGACTGGCCGCGGAAAGCGTGGGGAAGAAGGCGGCCGAAAAACGAGCATCCACGGCGGAAGGTGCGGGTCGTTTGGGGGTTTCTTGCTGCCATCCCGACGAAACGAGCGAGCGGTTAGGCGACCCTCTCGCTGCCGTTCGGCTTCTTCCGTTCGTCCGATCGCCCGCCCGCCGCCCGTTAAATTGACTGCGCAGAATAACAAAGCTTCAATTGTGAGATTCAGGTTTTCGATGCTCTTGTTCATTCGACACTAAGGGTTACTGGTCACCCATGAAGTCGGGCCTGTTTATTCACAACAGTAACAAAAAAAAACAATAAAAATTAGCGGGTTGGTCGGATGGCCGCAAAACACACATTGGTTGCACTCACTTTAACACTCCACGTGCACAGAAGGCAACATCTTTCCGCTTCGACGCAAGTCACTAACGACTGATCGAAGTCGGTTGTTCGAAGCTCGTGCTCTGTGTGCTGAGTGAAGTATTGTTTCGCGAGTTTTAAAACGTTTTCTTCGGACGTCTGAACGAATAAATTAGACACTTTTGACTACGTGACTAACCGGATTGTTGTGTAGCAGATGGATGAAGATCCACAAAGTTTCCAAACGTACGCCCGCCGTTTTTGCCCACTCAACGAGTTGGACAGAGCGATTGACGAGGATAGTCAACGCGTCGTTTACTTGCGCTTGGACCTGTACAAAATAAATGGAAAGTAGGCACAAAAACGAACTTACAATTGAAGCGCGGAAATAAAACCCGTCCATCAAGATGTGCAGCGAGAACCTTTCGTTCAATGAGCGGAGGTTCTTAAGCGCCACAGGAAAGTCCCGAGTCGTTTTTTCGCTCCACAAACTGGCGGGTTGAAATTGTTGAAGAGTCTCTGGAGTTTCATACTCAAACAGGTGTAGTTCCACCAACTCCACCGTTACATTACGCTCACATCTAAACAAAATTGTCTATTTAATTGAAGAAGGTGAGAGCCTACGGTCCGTGCGCAGCGATAGATCCGATGTGGCAAGAGATGTTGTGCTTTTGAGCACGTGTGCGGAAGAACGCAGCGAGATCTAAGCGCCGCGATTATCTGACTGTTTCTTATCGTAAAAAGTAAACAAACAAGGGTCCGTTTCGTAGTACGCAAGGAGGAACACGTGTTTCAAAGGACAGGACAAGTCGTGCAGCACGCTTGTTTGACGGGAATTTCTCAAGTGAACATGGTCTATCTTGTCGTTTAAACCGGACTCGCGCACTATGTGAACGAACTGCTTGCACCCGCGAGCGTAAAAGATCACCAGTTCAATCGCTCTTAAATGGCGCAGTTCTGAAGAAAGCGTAAAAAGGGCGGACAAGCAAAGAGGACTTACTATTCAGCATCGAGAGCATCGACAACCAGTTTCCGAATAAATTGGGAGTAAGCTCTTGCCGCAACTCGAACCAAATAAACACGCATTCCAAACGTGTCAACTGCAGCAAGCGGTGCGTGGATCCGAATGACAAGTGGTCGCTCGTCAGTCGCACAGCGAATCGTCTGTACCAGAGCGCTCGCAGGCCCATCGCACAGACGTCAACGACAATACTTCGAGACGTGTAGCTGCGGTAATTGGCGTGAAAGAACGCCGACAGAAAGGCGGGTGAGCAGAAAAGTAAGCGGAGAGTTCGAAGTCGAAGTGCGGCTTGATTTCGAAGGTAGTCGGGAGCATTCGGGTCGAGCGTGTTGCTTGGACGACCGGTCCTCGTCGCGTGGAACAGAAGCCACATGCGAACGTTCGGCTTGAGCTTCTTTTTGGCCGGCGTCGGAGGAGCAGACGAAACGAGCAGCGTTGGGCTGTTTGCATCCGCGGCGTCCATGTGTTCCGGCTTCTTCTTCGTCGGCGGTTCCAAATCGGACATCTCGCTGAAACGAAGGCGGTTAGCGGAGTGGAAGCAGGAGAGTGAGCGACTGCTGCGTTCGACCGCTCGTCAAGCGGCAGGCGGGAGAGTGACGCCCCGCACGCGGCTGACCCACGCGGACGCCTTCGTTTGAATCGCGGTCAATTCGCCCGCATCGATCGGGCGGTTGCGTGCGAGCAGGCGGTGGGCAGTGCGACCTGCCGGCCTCGCCCGACTCGTGAAATTCAGCCGCCGCAAACGGGCCTTGCGCTCGCAAGTGATCTTCCTGCCGTTTGTGGCCGTTTTCCCTCTGTTCAAATGGGCAACGACACAAAGCGGTTAAGCGACAGAATCGAACGTCGAATTCATCCGTTCACGAACGTAAAAATAAGAGGGCTATTGAAACGACTTTAAGCATCCGTGCACATCGGACCAAGAGGAGAACGGCAACCGGTGGGAAGGAAGCGGTAAATCACCCCAAGTCCTTGCTCCTCATTTTTTGCACAAAATAGGAGCGTCTTCTTCCTCCCGCTGCTGCTGATCAGCAACTCGCGAGTGAACCGAAAGACGAGCGGAGAGATCGCGTGGGATGATCGTGAGTTCTCCGCTTCCTCTCGCCCGCTCCTCTCGGTTGCAGACGGCGGCGGGTGGGCGGTGGGCGGCCGGACGCTCGGCTTCCTGCTCGCGACGACGGCGGCCGCCTTCGTTTTCGTGCGGTTCGTGGAGGAGCTGGCCGAGGAGTGGACGCCCGCCGGCAGGAGGCGCTGTCCAGCGGCAGTCCGCCGACCAGGAGCTCAGTGCGGAGATCGAGCGGCGGAAGCGGCGGCTGCCGGCGAAGGTCGTGAGTGCGCCCGCTTCCCGTCTTGCAGCAGGAACTCCGCTCCGCCACCTCCGAAGAGCGCTGGAGGCGGCCGTCGAGCGGCTGCGCGCCGAACGCCGCTCGCCCGCCGCTCACGAGGCCGCGCGTCTCGCCGTCCGCAAGCAGGGGATCGCCGACGTCGTCTCTTTCCTTTCGTTGAATGAGCTTCTCGAAAGAATAAACTCGGTTGTTGTTTCTCGGCGTCGTTCTGTTGACTGTTTCTTGCGGTGCGGATGTGTCTTTCAAGTTTGTTTAAAGGCAGTTCATGCGCGGAGACAAGGCGGAGAAGATGAAGAGTGATCGCAAGCTCCCTCATTCACTCCAGCCATTTGCGGAGCTCCGCCACTAGCTGCACGGAGGCGGCGGTTCAGCCGTCGGATCGTCCTCCTGCTCGCTCATCACTCGTTCCAAGCAGACCGAAGAATAAACCGGGAGTCGTAAGAGATCGTGGAGCAGAACGAAAGCAAGCGTTGACGAGCAGAACGCAAACGAGCAGCCGATTGCCCGAACGCTCGAACCATCACTCCTCAACCACCTTTGTGAGTCCGCTCGTCAAGTGGAGCGGACGGCCCAAAATTTGTTCCCACAAGCGGGGGTGAGTACACACCTTTGGGTAGGTTTGAAACCTGCCGATAATTCGAGCGAGTGGGTGGGTGACCCCGGCGGGCAGGCGGCGGGTGGATGGGAAGACCGCTTTTGGGCGCCCGCTCGCTGCTTGTCGGGCACTCTCCGCCCGTGTCTTCGTCGTTTTGGAGTTCCGCTCGCCGCTTACAATTAGCGTTTGCTTTTTGTGCGGCACTGCGGGACTGCGGGCGGATTTTGGCGATGTTTGTTGATACTCTCGTTTATCGTTAATCCGTCGTCTTTTCGAAACAATTGCTTGATTATCGTTACCGGCTTTATCGCGCGTTTCTTTATTCGTTTTTGACCGCTTTCATCCCCGAACAGCACTTCGTCTCGCCCTTTTTATTTGCCTGTTTATTCAGCCGTTTTATACGCACGGCGGGCCCGCGTTTTCCGTTCCCCGTTGCGATTCCCGTCGTACGAATTCTTTTTTTCAGGATGACCGAACGAGTGTTAACGAAACGCACCCGAACGCAACAACGCGCCTACGAAGAGGAGTTAGAAACGTTCGAGTACAAGCCCATGCTGCCGCCGCAGGAGAAGCGCCGTCGCCCCGATCAGCCGGTCGTCGTCACGATCGACGAGGACGAACGAGAGGCGCCCGTCACTTGCCAGTTGGAGCGAGAGCAAGACGAAACTCCCGTTCGAGTCGACGCGCCCTTGTCCTCGGTCCACGTAAAGGAAGAGCCTGCGGGCGCCGTCGATCAGCAGGCAGCGCCGCCCGTTCTGGTCGACTCGCACGTGAAGCCGCAGCCCGCCGGCGACCATCCGCTCGCTCAACAGCCGAAGAAGAAACGCTCTGAGCAGTCGACCGCCGCTCTGGACATCGCCTACAAACTGATCGAGCGGATGGAGCGCGAAATCACGTGAGTCCCACGGACATTGCTCCTTCAAGACTCACCGATTTCAGCGAGCTCAAGCAACTGGTCGAGCAGAAGGACGTCAAAACGGCCGCGCTCGAGCAAATAGTGAGCAAGAACGAGGCGGAGATCGGTGGATTGAAGGCGGAGAACAGGTGAGTCGACGGAAGGCAATCAAAATGTAATTTTTTATCTTCAGTGAACTCAAGCAGGCTGTTGAGCGGAATGACGTTAAAACGGCACAGCTGGAGCACGCGGTTGCCAAGAAGGCGCTTAAAATCAGGTGAAAAAGCGGGAAGTAAATTGGAATGACAAATCTCTGCTTTTCGCAAGCACCGGCGAGTGAACGAGCGGCTGGAAACGACGATCGCTCAGATGAAGCAAGTGGTAGTTGAGAAGGATACGGAGATCGGCGCATTGAATACGCGGAACAGGTGAGAGAAGAGAACGTCACGCAATGATTTCGTGCTTTCAGCCGGTTCAATCGAGTCGACGAGCCGAAAAACCCGCCGGCGTCTTTAGCGAACCAGCCGAACGAGCCGCTCTTCGGTCTGCGGCTGGAGCCCGACCACGTGCCCTTCTTCAGCGAGAACTGCGCGGCAGGCGCCGTTGTGACGGCCGAGCTGCGGCTCACGAACCCGACGGACAAGCGGCACACGTTCAAGGCGAGTGCAGGAAATCGATCAGAGAGATGGGCGGCCGTTTGCAGATGACGTGCACGAACAACGAGGTCTTCCGCGTGCGACCGGCGCTCGGCTTTGTGGAGGCGGGCGCCACCGAGACGATCCGCGTCTTCTTCAACGTGCGCCCTTCCACTCGCGCTCACTCCTTCCGCTTCAGGTGTGCCCCATGCAGAACCCCGAGCGCAACTACTTCGCCCTCTACCACTTGCCGGCCGCGAAAGATGGCGGAAAAACGGCGCGCGCCTTCTGGACGCTCACCACACGGCCCGAGGGTGTCAAGCGGCTCGCTATTTGCCACGAGAACGCCAACGTGAGCGCGTGGGACGCCGAGACGCCCAAGAAGTGATCACTTTTGTCTGGGCGGAATAAAGAACTCTTAAAACAAAACAGAGAGTTTATCACTCTTTGGTTCGCCAACCGTTATGGTTCAGCACTTGCTTTTAACCCTTGTTAAAGTACTTATAACAGAAATCGAAGATATCACACAAGTCCACCGTTCATGACTTCGAGCGAGACAGAGCCTAGACGAAAGAAGCGATCCGCATCTCACCGGTAAGTCCCCACAACGTCCATTCAACTCCTTCATCCCGATTTCAGAAGCAGTACGCCCAGCTGCGAAATCTAACGACAAACTTCGCCGCCGTCCAGTCGCGCGCCGTCCCCAGCAAGCGGACCGAAACGAGCGAGCGGCGGCAACGGGAGGGCGAGCGGAAGAAGAAGAGCGGGACGGACGAGCGGATCGGCCGGCTGCTCGCCCTCGACCCGAAACTCGAAGACGCGATGGACGAAGAGGAGATGCGGGCGGTCATCCAAGCGGAAGTGGACGGCCGGCGGGAGGAGTCGGGGGACGGCGAGTGGGCGAGCGACGAGGAGGAAGCGGCCGTCAAGGTCGAGCTCGTTGCCGACTGTTGATTGCTGCCCATCATTTCGTCGAATAAACGTGCAGCAGACTCGGCAGCGGGCGGGAGATCACTCGTTCCATCCACCCATGAGGGGGGCCGCGTGCCGTAGAGGACGCCGCGTGGAGAGGAGCCGCCCGTCCCGCCCGCTTCGGCAGTCGGCGGCCGTCTCGCTCGAGGTCGATGAGGGGCGAGCGGCCGGTCGGGGCGCGGAAGAACCCACCCGCCCGCCCCGCAGAAGAAGCGGCCGCCCACTCGCCGGCCGGAAACTCCGTTCTTTTCTCGCCGGCCGTTCGATCGAGTGGCCCCCACGACGCTCGGCGGAGAGCTCCAGCGACGAGCTCGAGGAAGCCGGCGGGTGGGCGGCCGCCGTCGCGAAGCCCCGCCCGACCGCCCGCTTCTCCGCGCACTCCGCCGGCCACTCGGCAGTCGGCCGCCCTGCAGCAAACTAGCGAGTAGAAGGCGGATTCTCGAACGCCTGCTCGTTCGGAGGCGCCGCTCGCTCATGCCCGCCGCCCCCTCGAGCGGGCGGAAGGCGGGCGGGCGGACGGGACGCCCACTCGCTTTCTCGCCGCGCAGCTCGAAGGCGCGTTCGGGCAGTCCGCACTCGCCGCTTGCTTGCCCGAATCGCCGTCTCGTTTCCCGCTCGCTGCTCGGACGGCGGGCGGAGAGCGCGAGTGGCCGCTTTGAGCGGAGAAGCGGGGACTCGCGAGCGGCCGTTCGTTGCGTCCAGTGCGCGCTTCCGCTTTTCCGCCGGCAGGGGGCGGCCGGCCACTCGGCGGGCGGAGGGGCGGCGAGGGCGAGCGGGAGGACGCCGCCGCTCTGGGGAAACTCCCGGCTCATGAGGACGGAGAGCGGGAAGAGCGAATGAGGGGGAAGGCGGAGTAGGAGAGCTGCCCCCTTCTCGCTCGCCCGCTCCTTCCCGCCGATCCAAGGTGGAAGGAGGAGAGTGGAGGGCCGTGGGATTGCATACGGCCGGCTGGAAAGAAGCGAGCGGGCGGCGGGCGAGCGGAAGGGCGAATTCAACCCCCGGCCCTCTCCCCGACCATCCCCACCGGAGGAGCGAGCAGCAGAGCGGCGGCCGACGGCTCTTGGACGGCTTCGACCAAGACGGCGACGGACTCGTTTCTTTCTGCCGATTCAAAGAGAACTCCCCATAATCGAGTACGATGTCCAAGAGCGGGCGGGAGCTGCTTTCGTGTCTCTCGCGGTTGTTCGTCGCCCCGCTCGCTGCCGACCGCCCGTCGATCCGAACCGCCCGCTCCTCCGCTCGTTCCCGCACGAGCGAGTGGGCGAGTGGGCGGAAGAAGGGCGTCTTCTCGAACGGCAGCGGGCGTCTCGTCGAAACGGAGGAGCCGGTCGATTGCCGCTGCTCCCACTCCTTTCAACGGGCGAGTTCCCCGTCGGTTGGACACGAGGGCGTGGACGAGAGAAGAACGTCGACGACTGCCGGAAAAGGCCGCTCGCCGCCGCCTTCTGCTGCTCGTCGTTTCGTTCAGCCCGTCCGTTCCAGTGGACACCCGCCCGGCCTGTTTCGGTGGGATCGCCGCCTTCCGATCCGCCCGGGGAGATTCGAATTGCAATCGGGCGATCAGCGGGCGGTCGAGCGGGCAGTCGGCATCCTCCACTCACTCGCTCACTCCTCCATCCACTCGTCTCTCCTCTCCACTGGAAAGACGCCCCGTTCCTGCACGGCCGTCCTCTTCGTCCTGCCGCTCACGAAGGACCTCCTCTCGGGGCTGCCGGGCGCCCTCACAAACACCCACGACAGAGCGACCTCTACTCCCCTCCACCTCCGGAAATGAGCGGACGGCGTGGTGGACGGCCTGTTGGCCGAGCTGCGCACTCTCCTGAACGTCCCGGCCGGCGTCGATCTCCGAGATAGTAGGCGCTCACACAGTGCTGCAGTAGAAGGACGGAAAGGAGCAATCAGTAAAGTGAATGGATGGATATTGAGGATAGAAGTGAGTGGGCGTACCGCTCGTTGTGGTCCCAACTCACCACTACGAAGACGCCGATGCGGCCAGAGTCCGGCGCATAAGCGCTCATGCTCGTCTCTGGCGAGTACTCCTGCTTGGCCGGCAGCCTCTAGTAAGCTTACTTTCTCCTTACGATCAATCATTTATCTCATAAGGGCTGGAAGTAACGAAAAAGTTTATACGAGTGTTCATTCGGTGTTGAAAGACGTCGTCAAGCAAGTACGAAAACACGAAAAAAGTAAGAGCAAGACTTCGTTTAAAGACACCGCTAAAACGGCTGCTAAGAATGAAGAGCGTATACTGCGTGTATCTTGTAAAAAGACGGAAAGAAGAAGACTAATCAACGAGAGATTAAGCGGATCGCGGCGTTTTCGTTGAATCCACGAACTCTTGCTGCGTGGGAGCGGTCACTGTAGCTATTTCCACCGGATTCGCTTATTCTATTTGTAGGTAAGCAGCCAGAACACCGGCAATGGACGACAAATCTGGCCCAGAAGATGCGGGCGTCGTGGTCGAGTGCACAGAAGCCCCCGGAACTTCCTCCACGTGTCCCTTTGCAGTTCTACAGCAAAAGAACGAATCCAATCGAATGGGAAAATTTACCCGCACGGCAACACTGCAACTTCCAGTTCGTCGTCTTCTCCCCTGACAACCACCACTAATCCTTCGTCGTCTCCTGTTTTCGCGTTCTGCACAACAAAAATGTGTTCGACAGGGCTGTTCAGAACGGAGACTCTCTTCCATGGCGGTTCTTCCAAACTGCAGCGGTGGATAGAGTATTGTAGCGCTTCACCGACGATCTCGAATCCATAACTGTACACGTTGGTGAGTGACCAGAAACTTCTAGTGCCACGCCACTGCAAGCAAGATTATGTAATTCCTCGTTTTTTGAATCCTACATCATCTATTGCAACCTCTTGGCGTCTTCCAAAGTCTTCGTGCTCGTCTCTGAAACGTTTTGTATGCATTTAGCGTTTAGTCGAATCGACTCGCGTTTCTTGCAGTGAATTCGAAGGTGGAAAAGCCGGTACGTTCGAAGGATGTCCATTAAGGGAGGTTGAAAACCACGTTTTTGTCGATAAGTTGAAAGTAATCAAGTATCTGTCGGAATACTCATAGCTGGGCGCCATTCCGTACAACAGTCCGGTTTTGCCGAAGTGATAGAACAATCGGGAGTGTTCAGGTGGAACCTGGGAACTCCATTCCACTTTCAAGCAGGGCTCATCAACGTCCAAGCGAACGAATCGAAGCACTTGGGCGAAGTCTTGGTTGAGCACCTCCTGCTGGATCTTCACACTAGTTCCAGTGATTTCCGTAAAGACGTAGGCAAACGCTCCGCTTTGTTGCAGCACGGTCGCGCTGTATGACTCGTCTTCGGGTCCTACTCGCACCAAAATCAAGGCGTCCCACTCAAGGACGATGATCGTAGTGGAATTTACGACCACGAAATCCTGCACTTCTTTGCATTTGCGATCTTTTGGAGCAAATCTTCTAAATAATGCTAGTTGGTGAGCAGATCAAATGCAAAACGGATGCCTACCCAAACGTCTTGTTGGTTATGTCAGTAAAGAAGATGTTGCCATCTCTTCTCAGCTCGAATATAAAACAGTTGTCCGATGACATGCGTATCAGCCGCGGAATCTTAACGAGCATAAAACGAACCGAAAACGAATGTACACACCTTTTTTTCTTTTACACTAATTGACTCTTTCATCCTCACTCGATCTGGGTTCAAAACCGACGCTGCCCTAATGGCTGTTTCGTCCACGGGATCCTTCAGCTCATTCATGTAGAACAATCGGCTGCTTTTACCGAAAGTGGGTTTCTCTCGTTCACTTTTGCAGGCATTATGGAAGTCAGCGCCTTCAAAGACAACACTTACGACGTCGTTGGAGCTGCAAATTGCGCGGTCGTGGGGTCTTCGACTTCTGGCCCTTCTTCCACCGTTTTTTTGGAAGTTTCAAGTGCGTTTTTGGGGCCTAGATTTGTTTGACCAGACATGCACTTTACACGAACACTTACAAACAATTATTGTGCAGTCATTTCGTCCTTTTTTGCAATCCAATACTTAACGGCAGAAATGATTCACACACAGCTAGTCGTTCACCCGAGTCTGCAATTGTCGCATGATTTCGACAGGCGAATTTCACGTCCGCGATCACAGCAAACGCCAGCAAAGATTCCGGATTCAAGACTGTTTGTTTAAAAACATCAATGATGTCTCTCAGAGACTCCTAGAAAAAGCAAACGTTAATTAAATAAAGGTAGCAAACCTCCGAAGTCTTAGAGTCAGAATCGTGATGATAAAAAGTCATCCTTGCAAAATGCATTTCGTACTCTGTGACCCCGATATGAGCAATCCCTTTGGACGAAGCCATCCAAACGAGAAGCGAATCTTTGCGCGTGGTGAGTAAAAAGGTTCCAATCTGCGTCTCGTTTCTAATACCAACATTTAGTAAGACGAATAAACGGAGTGCTACTCACGTATAACCACGACCAACCACGCAGGTCAGAGTCATCAATGATGAGAAGAGGCAAGTCCAAATTCTCTTGCTTCAACTTTTGAATGTCCGTTGCGTACTCGTCGTAACGTTTTTCAAAGTCCTCATCGGTCGAGTAGATGAGATCGACGTATTTGTCGTAGCGACCGAATGGACTATCGAACCGTTCGGATGGGAACTGCTGAATCTCGTTCACTGCCTTGCGGTAGTCGGCTAACAACACGCGAACGACGTGCTTAATTTCGTTGAAAGGGCGGAATGCGCACTGCGTGTAAGATAGCAAGTGCGGCTCGTCAAACATGCCACAACCTGAGCCAACAATAATATGAACGTGTCACAGCACGCACCTTCTCGACATTTCGATGAAAACGATGGAATCCACGCACTAATAGGCGGTTCGGGAAAAGTAGCAAGAATCCAGTCGTCAAGTGCCCGCCCCGCCTTTGGCTTCAGATGATCAAACAACACCTTCTTCCACTCCGTTGGATGCTCAATGAGTTCATCTCCAAGAACGAAGGAGAGTTTCTGGGGCACGTAATCATGGAACACTTTCCAGCCATCAATGAACGGATGAGTGTACGCGTCAGCCGCCCGGATCCGATTTTTGGGGTCAAACGACATCATCCGCAAAAACAAGTCACGAACTTGCGAGACTAAAAACAGAACACCAAAATGACACTTCGTGGGGAGTCAAACGTTTAGCCGATGTAATCTGCGCACTATCTGTGACCTCACTGGTGGTCGGCGGTCCTACAAGTAAAAGATAACTGACTAACAACACAATAGAATGCAAACCATTGTCGATATCTTGGAAACCAGCGTCTGACAAGCGTTCTTCGACGGTAGCCTTTGCCCGGTTTTCACCGTCTGCAAACACACCACATTAACGATATTCGCGGTAACCGACCAAACAGTTCCTCTTGTTCTTGTTTAACGTCCTCTTCTTTTGCGCCTTTAAAAAGAGGTTCGCATGTGAGAAGTCTGTACATGATGCAGCCGGCCGACCAGACGTCCACTAAAAAGAAGCAAAAATACGAATCTTGTTTGCATGCTCACCGCTTTTTCCGTATTTCTCTCCACGAATCACTTCGGGCGCGCGGTAGTGCTTGGCGATCACATAATCTGTGAGCTCCTGCAAGTTTCCCGATTCGCTGGAATGTTCAGTTGACAATCCAAAGTCAATAAGTTGAATTGTAAGATGCGAATGAACGACGACGTTTTGCGGATGCAAATCCTAGAGAATGGTTGGTCTTGGCAACTGTAATTTTAGTCCGTACACGGTGAATGATGTCGTGTTCGTGCAAGTACGAAAGTGCTCTTAATGTTTGCACCATAACCCAGTGGGTGCTGCTCAGAGTGAATTCACAAGTTTCCAATAAGTTCTCCAGAGTTGTGCCCGATAGCAACGCTCCCATGTAAAAATCATTAAAATCATCGAGTGTTTCCGCAGGAGTAAACGCATCGTAAAGTCTCGCAATCTAAACAAAAAAATTAAAATGCAAGAAGGATCGACTACGTTTTCGTGCGCGATCGATTCCATCAAAAACAATTCTCGACAAGCGTTCTTGGCCGTTCGGACGGTTTCGAACGGCTGTTTGTGTCGCTTGATGGCCACGTCATTGTTCCGTCGACCCACTCGCGCGGCACTGCAAGCAGATGCCAACGGAACGCTACAAGACCACTTACCAAACGTCCGCCTGCACACCGTCACCGAGCGCTCTGACATCCTTGTAATCTTCAGGAAGTTGCCATTCATGTAGCCCTTTAATGTAAACAAGTTTCTTTCGCATTGCATCACTTAACAACATCACGTGTGTTTGGTCTAAAAATACAGATGTCCCGGCAGATATTTTGGCCATTTTGTGAGGAAATTTTAAACAGTGTAAAGAGCGGCAAAAACAAAACAATTCAAGAGCAAAGCGGTTGGTCCAATTTATTTCGGCAATCTCAATAGTTACGAAGCAAATGCACGACGCGATGGTGAGCAAAAACGTTTTCGGATGCTTCAATAATTTCCAGCAACTACGAGTGAGAAACTCCGGAGCGACGACCTAAGGGCCGCAATTTCTCCGCTTTTGCGCTTTTCGGAAACGAAAGACCAAAACGACGAAACGTTCATGAAACCCCGAATGCCTGTTTTTTGTGCATGGCGGCCGCGAATCGAAAGAGGTGATAAGAAACGACGCTTGTTATATGCGCCGCGGTCTGAAGAACGCAAACAAATCGTAAAGCGATGAATCGCAGTCCGGACGTTGGAACGACACAAACGGCTTTCAGAGCAAAAAGTAACCGGCTGCCCGAATTCTACTTTAGGATTGAGCATTAGAAACCAATCATGCCCCGATATGTGGCTTTGGCAAGAGACGTCCACTCGCGTTCTCGCCGCCGAGGACGAAAGCGACCAACGGCCAAAAGAAATGAGACGACCGCACAGAAGAGCGGGCGGAAGGAGGCCGCCGCTCGCAAGAAGCGACGGCGGCGAGCTCCGCTCTTCGAATGGCCGGCGGATTGGCGGCGAGCAGAAGAGGTGGTCGAAACGAAGGACTCCTTTCGTTCCGTTGAGCGGCGAGCTTTCGGTTCGCTTCTTCTCGTCGCCGCCTCGAGTCGACCGCCGCGTTCGCTTCGAGCTGCGGCGGGAGCGGCGGGAGCGGAGAGGACGGCGGCCGCTCTGAAGTGGCCGAGTCCTCAGTCGGCTGCCCGTCGGTTCGGTAGGTGGAACACGAGGTCGATTGGTTCTCGGCCCCGACTGCCGGGGGCTTTCGTCCACTCGCCCGTCCCGCAGCTGTTCCTCACTCCCGCACACAACAGCTCGAACACGCCGCTCCTCGCCGCTCTCGTGGTCGTGAATTCGGGGGCTTCCGATCGGCGAGCAGACGGTCGAATGGAACGAGTGGCCGCGGATTTGCGGATAACTTTCGGCCGGCCGCCCGCTCTTCCCACTGCTCAGCGGCGGCGACGAGGACCGCCGGAAGGTTCGTTGCATTTCGGTGATCACGAGTGGACGCCCAACCGAGCCCGGGGCGGCCTTCAGCTGCAGTCAGCCGGCAGCAACCGCCCTGTGCCCGAGACGCCAACTGTTTTTCTCTCCTCCAACGGCGCCCTCTCCACTTCGTTTCGGACCGCTCGGTTGGCGGGCGTCTAATCCATCATTCACTTGCTTCTTCGTTCGTTTGACGTGAGAATAAATGAGAGGCGGGACTTGAAGTGAAGCCCGTTCTACTCGCCCCTGCACGAGCCTTCCACTTCACACGCCCCGCTGCAGCCATTAGGGCGTCTATTGGAAGCTGCAAGCGGAGCTGCAGGCAACCGTGGAAGTCGGCTGCGGCCGCAACTACCTGGTTGCAATCTGCCGGCTGCAGCGAACTGCCGTCGCGTTTCGAACCCCGCTCCTCGCGATTGCGGAACGAGGGGGCGAGAAGAAACGAACCAGCGAGCGCCCACTTCGCTCCTGCGGCTTACGCTCTCGCCGCAACGGGTTCTCATCGCCGAGTGATTGTGGGCGGTCGGGCCGCCGGTTCGAGTGCGGTGGGTCGTCGAAGTGCTAAGCTGACAAAGTTTAATTTGGCAAGTGTTTGGGTTTCACATCTTCTCGGGCAACCGGTACGCGTCCCCGTCAGTTGAGCAGCATCAGATCGACTAAACAGCTTCATCGCGCCTGGTCGGCTGCCTTGGCAAAGGGACTCTGAAGGTTCTTTTTGGTCGAGAGGACGCGAACGGCCGCCTTTTTGGGTCGTCGGCCGGCCGCTGCGGTCCGATCGGCGGGCGGCGGGGGGCGAGCGGAAGGCGCGGTCGGTCGCCGCTCGTTCGACGCTGCCGGCCGAGTGGCCGCGGAAGGCGTGGGGGAAGAAGGCGGCCGAACAGGCGAGCAGCAGGAGTGGACGGCCCTGTGGAGTGCCTCCTTCCAAGCGCCCACCACTCGACGGCAGCCGGCCGCCCGCCCGCCGCTCGCCGGCCGCCCTCCATTCGGCGAGGGCGCGCGGCGAGCGCCGACACTCCGGAGAGGGCGGATCGACCGGCGGAGAGGCGGCGGGCGCCTGCCGGGGAGGACGAGCGGGCGGGCGGGCGGACGAGAAGACCGCCGCTTGCCGCCCGCCGGCCGCCCTCCACTCTGCGCGGGCACTCGGCGGCGTGTCGGCCGGCTGCTTTCTCGTCCCCGTCCGCCCTCTCGACCGCCGCTTTCTTCCCGCCGGCAATCCGCCGAACCGGGCGGTCGATCGATCGACGAGAACTCACAAAACAACTCGCTTCGCTGCGCCCTCCACCGCGTCCTCCCGCCCGTCCGTCCGCCTGCCGGTCGGCCACTCGCTGCTCCGTTGGGCGACTGGACGAGCGGCGAGTTCGGGCGCGAAAACAACGCCCGGCTTGTTGTGCTCTTTGACCCCGACGACCATGTTCGCCTCACTACGCGGTGCGCACCCGCCATTCGAAGCAGTCGGTTGTGGGCGGCGAGTGGGCACTGCGGACCGCTCGACCGCTCGCTTCTTACCTGCCGCCTCGATCGTCTCATCGCTTCCCAACAAGCAAACAACCGCTCGTCGTGTTCGAGTTTATTCAGCAACACGACTTCTTTTACTCCAAGAACGAAAAAAAAAGCAGTCAGGTAGGGGACCGAACAAAAAAGCACAAAGATCACGAGAACGTCCAGCGAGACCCACGCCCAGAAGCGAGCAAGAGGCGAAGGTTGTCCGTAGATTCTGCAGCCAAGCTTGTGCACTAACCAGCATAAGGCACAATAAGTCCGGCAAAGAACGATGACATCAAACAAACAAGAAAGAGAAGCATGGGGCCATGCGAGCACTTGGTTTTGTGCGCATTCAAAACCACTTTCACGAATTGACCCATCAGCGAGAGGTCTTTCCCAACAGCGGATGAAGCCGAAGAGAAAGTCCCGTTGCTGTTCGTCCTTCTCCGGCAACCGGGCCTTATCCATTCACGGTTTCTTCGCTTCCAAACGAGAGCGGCGAGTTCCATTGTGACGTCCGATAATCAAGCCAAACACCCGCCCACAGAAAGGAGGGAGTGGAAGACCACTGCAAGCGGTGAACCCACTTCGTCTTTCGATTCGCCGCCGCCTCTTTCCGCTGGCCGTGTTCTCTTCGTTTGTCGATTGCTGCAGCAGTTGGACGTCCTCCGAGCGCGTGACCTCCGCTCGTTCCTTCGTGTTCGGTTGAGCACAAAGCGCGTCGCGTTCCGCTTCGAGCTCGTCGATCACCGGCCACAATTTCCCCCGTGTTTCGCAGAAGTCCGCAGTTCTTCGGCTACCGCGCGGACACGCTCGAACCGTTCGGAAATTCGAGTGGAGTTCGCCTTCCCGCGGGGCGGGCGGCGATTTCGGATTGCTGGTCGGCGATCGTTCGTTGCAGCTCTTTGAGCAGAAGAGGGGTGTTGTCTGGAGCTTTGATCGAGTGGGCGAGTTCTCCGATCATTTCGTTCGTCTGCAGAGGGTTGATGAGGGGGTGACTCCGCTGCCCGCCTTCTCCAACTCGTCCGTGGCTTCTTGCTGTTGCACCACTCGGTCGGCGGAGTGGGCGGCGAGGGCGAGCGGGAAGAGGACGAGAACTCCCGGCTGCTCGCTGCACTCCTCAGCCACCATCAAGACTTGAAGGCAAGATGCCGACGGAAATCCCCACTCGACCGCTTCTTCCCGCCGATTCGAGGCGAGCGAGCAGTCGGCGAGTGGAGGCGGCGGTCGAGCGAACGAGCCGCCCGCGGTCTCTTCCGCTGGGATCGACGAGATCGAAGTCGCCTTCAACCGACAGCCACTCCCTCCACCGAGCGGGCAGAAACGCGTGGACCCCGCGGACTCGCCGGCCGCCGATCGGTGGGCAGTCGGGGGTCGAAGTCCAACGCCCCGCGGTCCCCCGGCCGCTCGACCGGCCGCTCGGAAGAAGGCGATAGAGCGCGGCGGTCACCACTTCCTCATCGGAGTGGCGGTCGGGGAGGTCACTCGTGGTCGTCCTCCGCCCTCTCGCCCCCACTTGCGGCCGCCCGATCCGCCCGCTCGTTGCGGGGATGGCCGGGCGGGTGTTCACGAAGCGGACGCGGGCGCAACAACGCGCCTTCGAGGAGGAACTCGCGAATTTCGACTTCAAACCGCCGCGCCCGCCGCCGCCCCGACGCCGCCGCGAGGGACCGCCGCCCGTCGTCACGATCGACGCGGACGGCGGGCGGGCGGAAAGCGGGCAACCGGCAGTGCAGCGAGTGCACCCACCGCCTTTCGAAATTGTGGAGCAGCGAGAGGACAACGGCGAGCGGCGAGAAGTGCCCCTTCGAGTCAAGGAGGAGCGCGTGGACGATTCGACCGGCCGGAAGATGGAAGCGGAAAAAGAAGCGGCGAAGCAGGCAAGGCGACCGGCAACAGAAGGCAGCGGGCATGACAAAAGTCCAGTGGAACGGCTGCAGGAAGTTCAAACGAATCATCTGTCCGACGATGCAGGCGATGTTTCGGACGAAACGGCGTCGAGTGCGTGGCCGCGAACGAGAACGAGCGGGAGGACCGACGGACGAGCGGGCGGAAGACGCGGCAAGCGGAAGGAGTGCGTGGCGACGCCTCGTGCAGAGATTCGAGCGGGACACAGCGGCCGTAAACACCAGCCGTCCATGGCCGCTTCTCTTCCCCTACGAACGGGAAATGTCCAGTGGAGAAGCGGAATCTCCATTCGAAGACCTCACGCATCGCATAGCCGAGAAATCCGCGTTCTCGGACGGCAAGAAGGATGGCGGACGGTAGATGCCCTTGAAAAATCGTAGAAATTCGGGGGAAGGATCGAAGAACAAGACGAAGACGAAATTCGACGAGATCGAATTTCGAGTCCATTCGAAACGTCCGGGAATTTCCGGCAGGACGAAGAAGCGGAGTGCTCGCATCGATTGGCAGCTCTCGGCGATCGCTTGACTCATTCCTTTGCTCGCTGATTCGAGCAACGTAAGGGTAGCAAATGAATGACGCCCGCTTTCGGCCGTCTTCTTCGGCGGGCGTCCACTCGCCGTCCTGCTCGTGCACTACCCCTTTCGTCGTGTTCCTCCAGCGGAGAGCAGCAGGCAAGGGGGAACGTCCCCCACTCGCCCGCTCTCCCCTCCTCGCCGCGTTCACCTCCCGCGCGCTTCTTTTCGCCCGTGTGTCCGCCGGCCTGCCCACGTGTCGCCCGTTCGACTCGGCGGTCGGGGGCAAGCGGGCGCGTTCGGTTCGAGCGGAGCAGCCGGCCGGCGGGTTCGTTTGGACGGCAGGAGGGAGTCGGTTGGCGCTTTCTGTTGGCCACTTCTCGACTTCTTCCGTTTGCTATCGACCGGCCGCACGAATGCGTGTTTGAATCGACTTTCCCGGATGGTCGGCGTTGTTTTTGAACCCCAACGACTCGAGTCCCCCCGCAGTCCTCCCACCGCCAGGTGCCGCCCGGCAGAAGGCGTCGGCGAGTTCCAACGGACGGGCGGCTGGCCGATCGCTTGGGTGCCCAACCCTTGAGGACGACTCGCTTGCTTTGTTTTGAACAGGGGTTTGGGAGTGAGGGTCGCGTTCCGCTTGCGCTCGGTTTTTCGCTCGTTCGCCTGCTGCTCGCTCACTCCTTTCGTTCGCCCGCCTCTGCAAACGCCGCCGAGCGCGTGGCAATGAAATTCGAATTGCGGCGGTCGGCGTGGTCTGATCGAGGCAAGCGACCTGTGTTTATGAAGACCGATGGAGGGTGGAAAGCGGTTTATTTTGAGGCAAAACAGGCGCCGCAAATCTTGTCTAATTGGTTTTTCACCCAACAATAAGCTCTTCCAGCCTCTACCGAACAAAGGAAAGCATTCACTCCGATTGGATGATTGGTTTGTTTTCCGCGCGACCAACGATCGGAGTGCTCGCGGTTATTGCAGCAGCGAAGGAGTGCCGGGCGAGGGCGGCGTTCACACGAGGCGCTACCCACTTACCGCGGAGTGCGCAGTTTCCATCGCGCTGCTCACTTTCTTTCGGTTTGGGCAGCAGTTCGGCGGGCGGAGGGCGAGTTCTCCTTGCTTGCTGATCGATTGCCGCAATTCGGGCAGTTTCTCGCTTCTAATTGCTCTTGTTTCAGGATGGACGGCCGTGTGTTCACGAAGCGCACCCGCGCTCAGCAGCGGCAGTACGAGGAGGAGTTGGAGACGTTCGAGTACAAGCCGATGCGCCCGCCCCAGGAGAAACGCCCCCGCACGGGGCCGCCGCCTGTCGTTGTGATCGATGAGACGGGCGAGCGAGAAGCGCCGACCGTCCGGGAAGTGCCCCGGCCGCCGCCGCTAATTCGCGCACAGCAGCCCGAGAATGCCGGCGATCAGCGAGAAGCGCCCGTTCGAATAAAGGAGGAACTACAAGTGAAGCAAGAGCTTGTGGACGACTCGATCGGCCGAAAGAAACGGAAGAAGAAGCGGAAGAGGCAAGTGGAACGCGCGACTCCCGGACTTCACGCAGCCAACGAGCCGATCCAACACGCAAAGGAGGAAGTCGGGTGAGTTTAAGGAACTCGTTTCAACGGACAAACGTTGGCTTTCAGAGAGGTCGAGCAAGTCGACCAGCCACAGAAAGCGATTGACGAGGTGCTTGAATCTACCGCACACGGCGACGAGAACCCTTCGGAACACGCCGCCGATGCCCAGTGGGATGAGCCAGCGGATGATGCGGACGAAGACCAACTGGAGACCGCGTCAGATGCCTCGGCCGATTGGACGGACCTGAAGGACGAAACTCACCGAGTAAGCACCTTATTCGCTTCTCTTCAATGACCATGCATGTTTAGTTCACATGTTCGACGTGCGGATTTGTGACGAACAAGTCAAATTACTACCAGTATCATCTGAAAGGACACTCGAGAACAAACGGCTTTTGTTGCTCGTTTTGCGGCGTCTACTGCGCACATTCAGACGACCGGAACGCCCATGAAAAAAAGCAGCACGGATTCGAGCGCCGGAAGGTCGACAGAACTTACAAGGGCGTCATCAAGATCCCATCGGTTTGCGCGCAATCGCGTTTAATGTCGTCATACTCGTCTTTTTAGAGCGACGTAAAGATATTTCGGCAAGTGGGTACAAACTTTACGGAAGTCCAGAAGGAAGCAAAAATCGCAGGCGAGCCCGCACAACCACGGGTAATGTCGGACCGTTTGTGAGAGACTGATATTCGGATTTAGTTCGTGTGCGAAATCTGCGGTTTTACTGCTCTGGATGGAAGAGGTGGCCACAAACATCTGAACGCGCATTTGAGAACGGACGGCTTTTGTTGCTCCTTTTGCGGCTTGTTCCTCGCAACAAGCCAGCAACGTAATCATCACGAACAAACACAACACGAATTCAAACGACTTGATACCGACAGATGGTTTCGGGGTGCCATCAAGATTCCAAAGGTTTGTGGAATATTCCGTTTGTCCTACTTAATCGTCCCGTTTAGAGTGAACTTGCAAAATACAAGAACGTGGGAACAAATTTTGCAAAAGTACAGGCAAACTCAAAGAAGCTTAGGGAAACTTTTGCAAGGCGTTCGAATCGAGGCGAAGGGGTGCGTCATGTCCAAAGTGTATCGCTGATCTTGACTTCTAGAATTGTGAGGAATGCGGTATCTTGTTAGCACGTGTGGGCGCAACGCACAAGGCAGCACACGCCGACGTTCATCGGAAATTTCTTTGCTCTGTTTGCGGGATTGGCAGTGGCGGAGCTTACGACGGAAGACGTCACGAGATCGCGGTCCACAACTTCGTGCGCGATCAGGTCGACTGGGCGATAAAAGATCCGGTGCGCATTCCACCGGTCAGTCTCCTCGTCCATTCAGCTCATCCATCCGCCGCTTGCAGGAGCAGTACGCGCAGCTGCGGAACCTAACCACCAACTTTGCCGCCGTCCAGCTGAAAGCCAAGAACATCGGCGAGTGTTTTTGGAAAAAATTGGAAAACAAGTCGATCTCACGGGGTACGTTCTTCAGTTTGGCAAAACTCTTCAGTTGTTTTTTACAGAACTGCACCGACTGCGGCATCTTGTTTGCATTTGTTGCCCTGCATCACAGCGCAGCACATACAAACACTAACGGAAAGTTCCTCTGTTCGCTGTGCGGCGTGGGGCTCGCGACGTTCACAAGCAGACGGGACCACGAAGCCAATGTCCATAACTTTGTGCGTGCCCAGGTCGACTGGCAGACGAAAGAAGCAATTCGCATTCCATCCGTTAGTCCTCTCGTTCCATTCTGCTTATCCATCTTCCATCTATAGGAGCAGTACTCCCAGCTTCAGAACCTCACCACAAACTTTGCCGCCGTACAAATGGAAGCACAGAGAGCCGGCGAGTGTGTTGCACAGCTATGGGTGCCCGGAAGAGGTAAAGGGGTAAGGCTTCAATTATTTGGCTGGTAACGTTGCCTGTGTTGATTCTTTCAGAACTGCAAGGAGTGCGGTATCCCGTATTCATTGCTGTCTACCAATCACACCGCCGCACATGCTGACTTCCATGAGAAATTTCTCTGTTCCATATGCGGGATCGGTTTCACTGGCGAACAGAGCAGAAAAAGGCATGAGTGCAGGCTTCACAACTTCGAACGAGACACGGTCGACCGACGGACGAAGGCAGCGATCCAGATCCCACCGGCCAGTCCCCACAACTCCGCTCAACTCAGCCCTCCCCCATTGCAGGAGCAATACGCGCAGCTGCGCAATCTGACGACGAACTTCGCCGCCGTCCAGTCGCGCGCCGTCCCCAGCAAGCGGACCGAATCGAGCGGGCGGCGGCAAGGGGCGGGCAAGCGGAAGAAGAAGAGCGGGACGGACGAGCGGATCGGCCGGCTGCTCGCCCTCGACCCGAAACTCGAAGCCGCGATGGACGAAGAGGAGATGCGGGCGTTCATCCAAGCGGAAGTGGACGGCGGCCGGGCGGAGTCGGGGGACGGCGAGTGGGAGAGCGGCGAGGAGGAAGCGGCCGTCAAGCTCGAGCTCATCGAAGACTGTTGATTGCTGCCCCTCATTTCGTCGAATAAACGTGCAGCGAACTTGGCAGCGGGCGGGAGATCACTCGTTCCATCCACCCGTGAGGGGGGCCGCGTGCCGAAGGGGACGCCGCGTGGAGAGGAGCCGCCCGTCCCGACCGCTTCGACAGCCGGCGGCCGTCTCGCTCGAGGGCGGCGTCCGACAAGCAGCAAGTGGGGGCGGAAGAATCCACCCGCCGCCCCGCAGAAGAAGCGGCCGCCCACTCGCGGCCGGGAACTCCGTTCTTTTCTCGCCGGCTGTTCGATCGAGCGGCCGCCACGACGCTCGGCGGGGAGCTCCGGCGACGACCTCGAGGAAGCCGGCGGGTGGGCGGCCGCCGTCGCGAAGCCCCGCCCGACCGCCGCCCCGCCGCGCCCTCCGCCGGCCACTCGGCAGTCGGCCGCCCTCCAGCAAACGAGCGCCCCGTTCGGAGGGGCCGCTCGCTCCTGCCCGCCGCCCCCTCGAGCGGGCGGAAGGCGGGCGGGCGGCCGGGACGCCCACTCGCTTTCTCGCCGCGGAGCTCGATGGCGCGTTTGGCGTTCCGTTGGCCCTCGCGCCCGCCGCTCCGCCGCTTGCTCGCCCACTTGTCGCTTGCCGGCTTTAGTCATCGTTTTATTCGAAGTTCTCGTCTGGGGAGGTGAGTTTTTGTTGTTTCTTCTGTGAAATAATTATTCTGATCATTTTTGACCGAATTTCCGCGGAAAATCTGCTTTTCTCCTGATTTTTTTCGAAAATCAGGCGTTTCTGCACATCCTTCAAATTTATTTCGTTTTCAGGCAAAATGAGCGACGCCGCGGGCTCTGAGGAGTCCGTAGAGGAGTCTCAACTCGGCTTAAAGCAAGTTCGATCGGCGTCTCTCCAAATCTACGGCGAAGACTCCATCGACTTTTCGCCGCCAATCACGCCGTCCATAGAGACATTCGAGGATGTTGCCGCTGTCCTCGACGACTGCGAACAGTTGACCGAGTTCATGATCGTTGGTTCGTCGCTCCGTCCGACGTCAATTTCCGCCTGATGCTCCAGTGGATGAAAGTTGCCTCAAAACTGCACGGTGAGCTCTCTGTGCGTTCTCTTGTTTTATTTTGACTTTTTAAGGCTTGCTCTCGCTGATGTCGATCGAAGTGCGCGCCTTCTGGCCTCTGTCGCTTGAAGTGGACGCGTGGTTGCGCAAGTATCCGTTCGTGAACATGTTTTTTGATTCGCTGCCCGACAAGATCACTCTGCTGTACACCAACAATCACCGCACCGCGACGCTGCTTCGAAAGCGGAAGGTCCACTTCGAACTGGTCAATTTCAACTGCGCATGCAACAAGATCAAGGACAATTCGTGTAAGTAGAAGAGCGGCGATGTACTCTTACCTTCATTTGCAGTCTTTGCGGACGTCTTTCGCTTGAAGTCGAAGCGCGTCGAACTTTCGTTGGATGGTGAAACGACTGGCGGCCTCCACCAGCTGCACGACTGCGGGCCGCTCGCCTGCAACGACCATTTGCATCAGGTCCACATCACGGACACGAGCGTCGCGAGCACTGAGGCCCCGCTCATTTTGCGTCGTTTGCGGGCTCTCAACAGCCACTTCAGCCTTCTCTGGGGCGAAACCCGCCGGCTTTCCATTCAGGTGAATGCATTTAATTACACAGGGGACTAATTCGATGGCCTGCCGTTTACAGGTGTCTCCCGTTCTGCAGCAAATGGAGGACTTCAAGACCGGGGCTGTGGAACTGGCCATGGCGATGCGAGACGCGGGATTCCATGCGACGGACGACATTTTGCAGCTTTCCATCGTTGACTGCGTTTGTTCCCGTAGTATTGGGCTGCATTCAACCACCTATTTCAGAACAATTGGCAACACGTGTCCGGCGACGAGCTGATCGAGCATGTCGCATGGAAGCGCGAAGAACTCGTCGACAGCGAGTTGGGACGAGTCACCCACGCGTGTTCCTTTGTGCACGACGGCATTCGCATCGTGATTAAGCTCTGCAAGTGGTGAATGTGCCGGCTCCACTTTTATGAACTTCCGTTGTTCTTTTTTAACGGCAACATAAACTTTCATCCTTTTCTTGCTCGTCTATTTATTCGACTCTTGACCCATCGAATCAGTCTTCAAGTCCCAGCGAATAGACAAACAACCGCAGGTCAACTAGCGGCAAGCCCAACTTGCGCGTCACAAACGCGATGCTCTTTCGAATTCACGTTGCGCTTGCCCGTCCGCACCTATTTAACGGAGTCGTCGGAGCTGGAGCGGCAAAAGCAATGGGCGGGCAGCTTTTTGACTGCCGATTCCCACCTTTTTGCCTTCAAAACAAAACTCACGAGTTCTCTCTTCCTACCAGCAGCCGCAAACGACGAGTTGACGGCTAAAACAAATGACTCGTCCGCCCGCCGCCGAAGCACAAAGCGGAGCCCACCGGTTGCCCTTCCCCCTTGCTCGAATCGCCGCCTCGTTTCCTGCTCGCCGCTCGGACGGCGGGAGGAGAGCGCGAGTGGCCGCTTTGAGCGGAGAAGCGGGGACTCGCGAGCGGCCGTTCGTTGCGTCCAGTGCGCGCTTCCGCTTTTCCGCCGGCAGGGGGCGGCCGGCCACTCGGCGGGCGGAGGGGCGGCGAGGGCGAGCGGGAGGACGCCGCCGCCCTGGGGGAACTCCCGACTCATGAGGACGGAGAGCGGGAAGAGCGGATGAGGGGGAAGGGGGAGGAGGAGAGCCGCCCCCTTCTCGCTCGCCCGCTTCTTCCCGCCCATCCGAGGGGGAAGCCGGCGAGTGGAGGGCCGTGGGATTGCACTCGGCCGGCTGGAAAGAAGCGAGCGGGAAGCGAGCGGAGGGCGAATTCAACCCCCGGCCCACCCCTCGACCATCCCCACCGAACGAGCGAGCGGCAGAGCGGCGGCCGGCGGCTCTTCGACGGCTTCGACCGAGACGGCCATTGACTCGTTTCTTTCTGCCGATTCGAAGAGGACTTCCCAGAAGAGAAGGCGAGGTCCAAAGAGCGGGCAAGAGCGACTTTCGTGTCGCTCGCGGTTGTTCGCCGCCCCCGCTCGCTGCCGTTCGCCCGTCGCTCCGAACCGCCCGCTCCTCCGATCGTTGCCGCACGAGCGAGTGGGCGAGTGGGCGGAAGAAGGGCGGCTTCTCGAACGGCGGCGGGCGTCTCGTCGAAACGGAGGAGCCGGTCGACTGCCGCTGCTCCCACTCCTTTCAACGGGTGAGTTCCCCGTCGGTTGGACACGAGGGCGTGGACGAGAGACGACTGCCGGGAAGGACAACTCGCAGCCGCCTTCGGCTGCTCGTCGTTTTGTTCAGCTCGCCCGTTCCAGTGGACACTCGCCCGGCCTGTTTCGGTGGGACGGCCGCCTTTCGGTCCGCCCGGGGAGTTTCGAATTGCAGTCGGGCGATCAGCGGGCGGTCGAGCGGGCAGTCGGCATCCTCCACTCACTCGCTCACTCCTCCATTCACTCGTCTCTCCTCTTCACTCGAAAGACGGCCCGCGCCTGCACGGCCATTCTCTTCGTCCTGCCGCTCACGAAGGACCTCCTCTCGTGGCTGCCGGGCGCCTTCAGGAACACCCACGAGTGAGCGTCCTCCACTCCCCTCCACCTCCCGAAATGATCAACGGGCTGCTCGAGGAGCTGCGCGCTCTCCCGACCTCCCGGCCGGCGTCGACCTCGCCGCCTTCCCGCAGCGCCCCCCGAAGGCCGTCGAGAAGCTCCCCGGCGGCCTGCTCGGTGTCCCCGAGGGCGTCCTCCGGCTCGCCTTCGTCCGGCAACTCCCCCCGCCGTTCGACTCGCTGCTCTCCGCTCTCGGCGGCTCCTCGCTCTAATCGGTTTGTTCAATCAACAGTCAGCCGTCGATCGAACCGAAGAAATGGACGAGCATTCGACGGAGCGGGTGGAGGAAGCCGCCGCTCACGAGAAGCGAATGGGGCGAGCTCCCCTCTTCGAATGGCGGCGAGCAGAAGAAGCGGTCGAAACGAAGGGCTCCTCTCGTTCCGTTGAGCGACGAGCTTCCGGTTCGCTTCTTCCCGTCGCCGCTTCGAGTCGACCGCCGTGTCCGCTTCGAGCGGCGGCGGGAGCGGCGAGAGCGGAGAGGACGGCGGCCGCTCTGAAGTGGCCGAGTCCTCCGTCGGCTGCCCGTCGCTTCGGTGGGCGGAACACGAAGTCGATTGGTCCGTGGCCCCAACTGCCGGGGGCTTTCGTCCGCTCGCCCGTCCAGCAGCTGTTCCTCCCTCTCACACACAACAGCTCGAAAACGCCGCTCCTCGCCGCTCTCGTGGTCGTGAATTCGGGGGCTTCGTTGAGTGGAGGAGTGGCCGCGGATTTGCGGAGAACTGTCGGACGAGCCGCCCGCTCTTCCCACTGCTCGGCGGCGGCGACGGGGACCGCCGGAAGGTTCGTTTCATTTCGGCGATCACGAGTCGACGCCCGCCGAGCCCGGGGCGGCCTTCAGCTGCAGTCGGCCGGCAGCAACCGCCCTGTGGCCCGAGACGCCAACTGCTTTCCCCTCCTCCAACGCCGCCCTCTCCACTTCTTTTCGGGCCGCTCTGTTGGCTGGCGTCTAATCCATCATTCACTTGCTTCTTCGTTCGTTCGACGTGAGAAGAAATGAGAGGCGGAACTCGAAGTGGAGCCCGTTCTACTCGCACCTGCACGAGCCTTCCACTTTACACGCCACGCTGCGGCCATTAAGACGTCTATTGGAAGCGGCAAGGTGAGCTGCGGGCAAATTTGGAAGTCGGCAGCGGCCGCAACCACTCGGCTGCAGTCTGCCGGCTGCAGCGAACTGCCGTCGCGTTTCGAACCCCGCTCCTCGCGATCGCGCAACGAGGGAGCGCGCGGCCCGCTCACATGCGGCTCAAAAGTCCGACTTCCAACTCCCAAGCAATACGTCGCCGCGGCCGAGGGGTCTGGGTCGGTCGGGTCGCCGGTTCGAGTCCGGTGGATCGTCGACGGTGCTAAGCTGACAAAATTTAAATTGGCATGTGTTTGGGGTTCACATCTTCTCGGGCAACCGGTACGTGTCCCCGTCAGCTGAGCAGCATCAGATCGATTAAACAGCTTCATCGCGCCTGGTCGGCTGCCTGGGCGGCACTCTGGAGGTTCTTTTTGGTCGAGAGGACGCGAACGGCCGCCTTTTTGGTGGTCGGCCGGCCGCTGCGGTCCGTTCGGCGGGCGGCTGGGGGGCGAGCGGAAGGCGCGTTCGGTCGCCGCTCGTTCGAGTGCTGCTGCTGAGTGGCCGCGGAAAGCGTTGGAGAAGAAGGAGGCCGAACGAGCGAGCAGCAGGAGTGGATGGCCGTGTGGAGTGCCCCCCTCTAACCGCCCACCACTCGACGGCCGCCGGCCGCCCGCCCGTCGGGAACACGAAGCGGCCGCCCGCTCGCAGGCCGCCCTCCACTCGGCGAGGCCGCGCGGCGAGCGCCGACACTCCGGAGAGGGCGAAGCGGCTGGCGGAGAGGCGGGCGGGCGCCTGCCGGGAGGACGAGCGGGCGGGCGGGTGGACGAAAAGACCCGCCGGTTGGTTGCTTGTCCACGATCGCTTTCTCGACGGTAGCCAGACACAGGGACACAAGACGAGCGCGAACGCTCAACCGACCCTCAAGCCGCTCGACCGTTGACACCGGCGACGTTCGCTTTCTTTTCTGTGCCCAAGGCGCACACACGTTTACAACAACAAGTTTTTGACAGCACATGAACAACGCGACCTAATTCTCTGCTGCCGGCTTTGCCTTCTTTACTAGCGGACGGAGCGCATCCGTCTACTTGCAAGTGCTCCACACCGAAGGCGGGTTTTAGTTTTTTGCCGCCCCTTCGGAACTTCAGTGTCGTTGTTGTCAAAAGGCAACTGGAAGACAGCAGAACACCCGGTTTTCGTCTGTTTATTTCAGAACACAAATGACAAGCAAACGACGCAAAAAGGCAACAACAATGATGGGGATAGTTCAAGTCAAGTCAGGCGACGGTAACACACGAAAGAAACCTCTGTACCTTGCACTTGCCGTTTCCAAATGCAATAAATCTTCCGCAAGCACCGACGGAAGTCGTTCACATCTTGCGGATCGAATCTTTCGGCCTGGAGCACGAAATCGGTCGTTAGGGCGAAATGCATCCGTGAGAACCGCAAGAGTTCTTTGCGCAGGTCCTGAATGAACAAAAACAACTAAGGTCTATGCGCACGAAACAGCCACAAACCTCAGAAGCTGCCGGTTGAGGCCACTGCGGCAGCTCAATCAGAATCTGCAGTTTGCTCAATCGAAGTCCCGCTGCTTTGGTCCACGCCACTAGACGAGGCGCGCGAGCAATGATCACGTTCAATGAATCGTAGACGGCCATTCGATCCTGTGGAGCTAGTTTTAAAGCAGACCGTTAATCAAATGCACTAACCGTCGCGACCTCAAAGTAGAATCCGCTGATTTGCAGCTCCAACAAAAACCGTGTGTTCAAGGAGCTCAAATTCTGGAACACCGTCTGGAAATCACGCGCCTTCTTTTCGCTCCACAAAGAAGTAGACGGCAGTTCTCGTAGAGTCGTTGGATTTTCTGCCTCACAAAGAAAGAGCTTCACTTTCTCGACCGTTTTGTTCCACTCGCAGCTGAAAGCAACGAACGTCGTAGATTCACATACAGGAGAACTCACGGTCCGTTTGCAGCCAGGTTTTCGATCAGTGTTCCGACTTCGAGCACTCGAACGGGCGTACCCAAGACGAGGCGCAAAGCTGAACGATTCGATCACGCGCCTTAATCAAATAAAGCAACAAACCAAATGTATCGTTCGCATAGAATTCGACTTTTTGCAACAAAGACAAACCGAGCAAAACGCTCGTGTGACGACGGTCGTCCAAATAGATCATATCGATCTCCTTGTGCAAAAAGTCGCGTACAATGTGAAACATGAAGGAAACGCGATTGCAGGAAGTTATCTGCAATCTGCATGCTTTCAAACCACCGATGTCTAAAGAACACGTAGAATTAGATAACGGAGTGGACAACAAGTAGGCACTCCGTACTGACCCTTCAACGTTGACAACATGGCACACCATTTCTGGAGCAGTTCAAAGCTGGGTGGCGGAAGTGAATTGAAATCCACGACGACGCGCTCCAAACGAATCGCTCGCAGCACTCGAGCACTGGAGCCGAAGGACAAGTGATCGTTTGTCAATCGCACCATAAACCGCCGCTGTCGTGAAATCCGCAGACCCACGTCCCGAATGTCCACGACGATCTTCCGCGCCTCATCCTTTCGATAGCCGTCAAAGAAGGCGGCCAGGGATTCGGAGGAACAGAAGAGGAAGCGGAGCGTGCGGAGTCGGAGAGCCGCGCGTTGCGGCAAGTAATTGGGCGCGTTCGAGTTGAGCCTGTTGTCCGTCCGCTCGGTCTTCGTTGCGTGGAACAGCAGCCACAAATGAGCATTCGTTTTGAGCTTCGACGATTGTCGTTCAGGCGACGGCAAGGCGGACATCTCGCTGAAAAATAAAGCGGTTAGCGGATTGAGAGCAGGAGAGTGAGCGACTGCTGCGTTCGACCGCTCGTCCAGCAGCAGGCGAAAGAGTGACACCCCACACGCGGCTGACCCACGCGGACGCCCTCGTTTGAATCGCGGTCGACCCGCCCGCATCGATCGAGCGGTTGCGTGTGAGCAGGCGACGGGTAGCGCGACTTGCCGACCTCGTCCGGTTGGTCGTGTTCAACAGCAGCTAACGATCCACGCTCTCGCAAGTGATCTCCTGCTGTTTGTGACCGCTTTCTCTCTGCTCGAGTGGGCAACGCACAAAGCGGCTGGACGACCGGATCGAAAACACGTCGGAATCGACCTTCACAGTCGTAAAGAGATGGTGCCATTCGATAGATTTCAAGCATCAGTGCACATCGGAGCGGGAGGAAGACCGACAACCGGGCATGCGAGCAGCAAACGAACCCCAGTCCTCGCTCCTCGTTTGTTGCACGAAATGGGCGTGAAAGCGGCCGTCTTCTTTCTGCTGCTGCTGGTGAACGACTCGCAAGCAGGCTCAAACACGAGCGGAGAGATCGCGCGGGACGATCGTGAGTTCTCCGCGTCTTCCCGCCCACTCCTCGCGGTTGCAGACGGCGGCTGGTGGGCGGTGGGCGGCCGGACGCTCGGCTTTCTGCTCGCGACGACGGCGGCCGCCTTCGTTTTCGTGCGGTTCGTGGAGGAGCTGGCCGAGGAGTGGACGCCCGCCGGCAGGAGGCGCTGTCCAGCGGCAGTCCGCCGACCAGGAGCTCAGTGCGGAGATCGAGCGGCGGAAGCGGCGGCTGCCGGCGAAGGTCGTGAGTGCGCCCGCTTCCCGTCTTGCAGCAGGAACTCCGCTCCGCCACCTCCGAAGAGCGCTGGAGGCGGCCGTCGAGCGGCTGCGCGCCGAACGCCGCTCGCCCGCCGCTCACGAGGCCGCGCGTCTCGCCGTCCGCAAGCAGGGGATCGCCGACGTCGTCTCTTTCCTTTCGTTGAATGAGCTTCTCGAAAGAATAAACTCGGTTGTTGTTTCTCGGCGTCGTTCTGTTGACTGTTTCTTGCGGTGCGGATGTGTCGTCCAAGTTTGTTTAAAGGCAGTTCATGCGCGGAGACAAGGCGGAGAAGATGAAGAGTGATCGCAAGCTCCCTCATTCACTCCAGCCATTTGCGGAGCTCCGCCACTAGCTGCACGGAGGCGGCGGTTCAGCCGTCGGATCGTCCTCCTGCTCGCTCACCACTCGTTCCAAGCAGACCGAAGAATAAACCGGGAGTCGTAAGAGATCGTGGAGCAGAACGAAAGCAAGCGTTGACGAGCAGAACGCAAACGAGCAGCCGATTGCCCGAACGCTCGAACCATCACTCCTCAACCACCTTTGTGAGTCCGCTCGTCAAGTGGAGCGGACGGCCCAAAATTTGTTCCCACAAGCGGGGGTGAGTACACACCTTTGGGTAGGTTTGAAACCTGCCGATAATTCGAGCGAGGGGGTGGGTGACCCCGGCGGGCAGGCGGCGAGTAGATGGAAAGGCCGCTCGCTGCTCGTCGAGCGCTCTCCGCCTGCTGCGCGCACTCGCCAGCCGCCGATTTGCGAGCAGTCGGGGGTCGAAGTCCAGCGCCCCGCGGTCCCCCGGGCAATCGATGGGGGCACTCGGAAGGGGCGAGGAAGGGCCCGTAGAGTGCGCTTCCTGCCTTTTGCGCGTTTGATTTCTTTGGCATTCGAATGCTCGCTCATTGCTTTCGCGTGGGACCTGTCGCTCACTTGCGGAGGGTGATCTTCCCACTCGTTTTTATTTCGTGTGCGCCGCGTTGAGTTTGCTCGCCATGATCTTCGCTTGATGCTCCCCTCACCTGCCGTTTTCTTTTCGTTTCAGAGATGAACGGGCGGGTGTTCAACAAGCGGACTCGCGCCCAGCAGTGGCAGTACGAGGAGGAGTTGGAGACGTTCGACTACAAACCGATGCGCCCGCCCCAAGAGAAGCGCGCCCGCACGGGACCACCGCCCCTTGTAGTCATCGATGAGACGGGCGAGCTAGAAGCGTCGCCCGCTCGAAATGTGCTCCAGCCGCCGCCCAACATCGCAGAGCAACACGAAGATGCCCGGGATCAACACCAAGCTCCCGTTTGAGTCAAGGAGGAGCCGGCGGACGAGTCGACCGCCCGAAAGAAGCGAAAGCGGAGGAAAAAGCGAGCGGTCGCCGTCGACGAGCACGTTCAGCAAGTGAAGCAGGAGCGCGAGTAAGCAAAGAGCGATGAGATTTGATCATATTCATTTGTTTTTAGCGAACTTATGAACCAGCAACAAAAAGCGGCTGGTTTGAACGAGAAACCAACGGAACACGCTGCTCCAGCCCAAGCCGCTGCTCCAGATGGTGACGCAACCGGCGCTCCAGAAGAGGACGCGCCGGCAACATTGTTAGAAGGCGTAAATCCAGCGCGCGAGACCGGGCGTGTTTGTTGCGGTCGTCTTTCGTGATCGCCAAGCTGCTTTTTTAGTTCACGTGTGCTACGTGCGGATTTGTGGCCGTTATTGCATCGAGCTATCATCAACACGTGAACGCTCATTCGCGAACGCACGGTTTCTGCTGCTCGTTTTGCGGGGTTATGTGTGGACAGAGTCAGCGCCGAAATGACCACGAGCGAACGCAACACGGATTCGAGCGGCAACGCGCCGACCGAGGATTTCGGGGCGCCATCAAGATTCCATCGGTTCGCCATACGTCATTCTACTAATCCAGTTCCTTTTTTAGCCCGAGTTGCGGCAGTACAAACAAGTGGGGACAAATTTCGCGAAAGTTCAATCCGGAGCAAAGAACGTCGGCGAGGACTTTGTTCGCCCAGTGTATCGTGCCAAAGGCGTACGTTTTTCTGCCCAAGGACTTTTTAATGCCGCCTCACCTGGTCCAGAACTGCGGAGAATGTGGCATTTCGTTCGCATTTGTGGCCGTTCAACACACTGCGGCACACGGCGACACCAACCGCAAGTTTCTCTGTTCGGTGTGCGGAACGGGCTTCGCTCAATGCTATAGCCGACGAAATCATGAGTTCACGGCCCACAACTTCGTGCGCGAGCGCGCCGACTGGCCTAAGAAAGCAGCGATCAAGATCCCGCCGGTCAGACTCCTCACTTCATTCAATTCATCCATCCACCCGCTTGCAGGAACAGTACGCGCAATTGCGGAACCTGACCACGAACTTCGCCGCCGTCCAGTCGCGCGCCGTCCCCAGCAAGCACACCGAATCGAGCGGGCGGCGGCAACGGGAGGGCGAGCGGAAGAAGAGCGAGGCGGACGAGCGGATCGGCCGGCTGCTCGCCCTCGCCCCGAAACTCGAAGCCGCGATGGACGAAGAGGAGATGCGGGCGTTCGTCCAAGCGGAAGTGGACGGCGGTCGGGAGGAGTCGGTGGACGGCGAGTGGGAAAGCGGAGAGGAGGAAGCGGCCGTCAAGGTCGAGCTCATGGACGGGCGTTGATTGCTGCCCGTAATTTTGTCGAATAAACAAGCTCTCGATCGACCCGTCGACTGAAAGCAACGACCGGCCGCGTCGCCCACCACTCGGCCGGTCGGAGCGGCGAGAAGCGGCGGCCACTCGACGAACAAACGAGTGGCCGGCGGGAGGAAGACCGCCCATCCGATCGCCGGCCGCCCGTCTTCTTCGCTGCCGCCCGCTCGCCGTCCTGCTCGTGCACTCCCGCGCTGGCCTCGTGTTCCTCCGGCTGGGGGCGGTGGAGAGCAGCGGGCAAAGGCGAACGCATAACAAACGGATCATTTTCGGATAACAAAAAACTCCCATAGAAAATAAAGAGACAGCGCCCGTCACCAACACTCTATTGCTCACCGTCGGCCGTCGAATCGAATGTGCAAACAAATCGCCCGGTTAACAAATCCACCTACTGTGGGCGTTTCAATCGGTCACTTGAAAGGAAGCGATTTGAAGGGCGAATTCCTCATCGATATTCCGACCCGAAAACACGAACGTGCATTCCACGAATTTTCCGTTCGATATTCGAACAACACGAATTGCAAGCAGCAGAGAGCGGGCTCCTGCTCGTCAACGTCTCTCTGCTACTTGGGGCGCTCGGCTGCCCCATGGAGTGTGTTCGTCCATACCCTACTGAACGCACGCGAGTCCCGTCAGATCTCGCAAGTTAAGCAGTGGTGGGCCTGATTAATACGTGGATCGGAGACGTCCTTGGAACCTCAGGTGACGAACGCATTTTTTTTTGCTTTCAGATCATTTTCACAAACGTTTTCGTATTTCCGGACGCTGTTAATCGCCCGGCGACGTTTCCCTTTTGCGGACACAATCTGGAGGGGACGGCGATGCGGGCGTTCATTGCGGCCGCCGAGTGCTCCTTCCAGCGGGCAGTCCGTCCTTCCGCGTGCAAGAGCGACCACTCCGACTGCCCACTCGTCCGTCGACTCGAGGGGATCCCCCGCGAGAGTGAGCGTCCGCTAACAAGCGACCTCGAGCGCCTCCCGTCGCCATTCGACCGCCCGCTCCAACCGGCTGCTTGCGAGTTGGGGCGCGCACACGCCCTCTGCCGTCACTCGTGCTCTCCCCTTGGAGATCTCCGCTGCTTTCGAGGGCGACGAGTGGCGATCTGGAGAGCTTCAACGCCGCCGACTTCCTCTCGTTCCCTTGCAGCAGGGAATCGTCGGCGTAGTGGGAGGTTTGAGGTCGAACGCCGCGTGGGCAAAACGCAATCAGCGGCGTCCATCCGCTCGTCGACTCGCCGCGCTCCCTTGTTCTTTTCGCTCGTTTCAGCTCTTCGATGGATGAGGAAAACTTGACTTGTTGACGAAAAGACCCAATTCCTCCAAAAAGACCCAATCCCTCCGAAAAGACCCAGTTGTTCAGAAACGACCCACTCGGTGGCAAAAGAATATCATTTCTGTAGCGAAGGAAACCCGTGGTTTTAATCGGCGATCACAAACGAAGACAAACGGCGAATGGAAGTTGACGAGTCGCGTCGTCCAAACACTCGCCGCTTTCCGGGGGCAGAAAGCGGTCTCGAGTTCGGCGTTTGTTCCACTCCCCCCAATTGATCGCACACGAACAGTCGTTTGTTCAACGACCAGCCACTTTGATCGCCGTGTAGAACGCGGGAACGACGAGAAGGAAGCCGCTCGACGGCGTCGCCGGACAGTCGAAGGCGAGGAGGAGCCGAAAGGTGGACTGAAAGTGGGCGGTCGCTTCTCCTTTTTTGCAACGAGTGGCCGTTCGTCGCTGCTCAGCCGGCAGCTTGATTGCGGTCTTCACGTCGGCTGCCGGCGGGCGGATCGATCGGAGCGCCGTCAAGGACTCCCGCACCTCTAGCCCCTCCGCGCACTGCCAGAAGCAAGCGGGCGGCCGCAATGACGAGCGGGGACTCCTGCAACGAACGACAAGAAGTGGCGGGCGGAACTCACGATAGAAATCTCCACTGTTGATCACGAGACGGGCGGCCGGCGGAGAGCACAGCAAAGTAAATCGAAGGCGCCGTCTACCCGCTCCCCGCAGTCGGCGGTCTGCAGGGCGGGGAGCTCGAGCTCGCCGACCGCGTGCTGCCGGCCCTCCCGTCGCACTCCGGCTGGCTGCAAAAAGGCAGGCGAATGAGCGGCAGAAGACGCACGAGACGAGCAGGACGTGTCCTTTCCACCCGAACAGAGCCGAGAAGCTTCCGTTTATGTACGATCGAAGAAGAACAATCGTCGTTGTGCTTAGTCAACCATATGTCCGACCACCATGTTCGCTGTGAGTGAAGGGGAGACAGACAGCAGAGAAGGCGGAGATGAGAGGAGCCTTGAAGCGATCGTTCGAACGAGCCGGCATCTTTTTGTTTCTCGCGGTCTCACGAACAGGCGGCTCTCTGAGTTCGCTGAAAACCGGCAAACAAGCCAGCGAAGTTGGTGATTCCGTTGAGTTCGCTCGAGACTCACCGCTGCCGGCAGTTGGGGCGAGCGGGCGCCCGAGAGGCGGCGGAGAGCGACGGCTGGAGTCCTCCGAGCTAAAGGAGTGGAACTCACGACTTCTTTCGTTGCGGCGGACGTCGCAGAAGGCGGCCGATCGAGTGGGCAGTCGGGCGGGCGGGTGATTTGAACGGGAACGTCCTCCGGTGGGCGGCTTCCTGCGGGTTCGCTTGAGGTTCGCGTGAGCGGCGGCTGCACTCCGGGACGTGCGAGTGGAGCAGACGTGAGCGAGCGAACAGGACGACGAGGAGGTCGCAATAGACAGACCCGTAGAAGCGGTGGAACGTTCTGAAATCCGAAAGACATGAGCGAGTGGAAGGAGAGGAGGAACTCACAGTGATTTGAACGGGAACATCCTTCGGTTCCTCCGGTCGAGCGAAGAAGCGCCCGTCCACTCACGAACACAACGACACAGCGGCCATTTCCACTTGCTTCTTTGCGCCCTTCTTGTTCGCCGCAGCAGCAGCGAGAGGGACCGCCCGCCCGCAACGAGCGGTGGAAGGGAAGAATAAGTGGAAAGCGAGTGGCCGCTCCCCTTCCGCGACTCTTCCGCTTTGTTGTTCGTTACGGGCGGAATGCGAGTGGGCAATCGACTGGCAAGCGTTCACTTACGATCGCCGCTTCCTTTCTGCTTTCTGCTCGCTGCACACCGACATCTCATCGTCCGATCAACCACACGTAATGACCGAGAGATTTCATTCACAGCAAACAGTCGAGGCCGCAAGTGAGCTCCTTCTTGCTGCCTCTCATCCTGCCCGAACTAGCGAACGACAATCACACGAGACTGCTCGTAGAACACAACGCTCGGCTCCACAACGATCGGATCCAACAAGAACTCGTAGCCGCGCCACTGAAACGGAGGAGGAGTCGCCCACCACAACGCGGTGCAAGAAGAGAGCAGCGGGAACACGACGAACACCAAGAGGAGCATCGCCGAGCTCTTTCTGATCACACCGCTCTCATCTTCCAACTCTTCGCCCAATGCGACCGCAACGGCGGGAAGGGCCGAGACGACGAGCACGACGGAAATCGTCCACGCGAGGCCCTGCAGATGGAAGGAGTGAGCGAAAGAACGAGCGACGACCGGTAGAGTGCGCGGCGACGCTGCCGATTGCCGAGCAGCAGGCGGAGGGCGTAGAGCAACGATTTCAACGCGATGAAGAGCGCGAACCCGCTCCGGTCGTGCAGAAGCGACCCGCGCGCAGAGAAGAGCACGCCGGACACGACGGCGATGATGAGAGTGCCCCTCGGAAATCTCCTCGGTCATCCCTCGTCCGTCAGTTCGTTCTCACGTGCACGTGCATCCCGCACAAACACGTCCAGCGCTCGTCGTCGTCGCTCGACATTTTGGAGCGAGTTGGAGCGGAAGAGGCTGCAGTTGGTCCGCTTTGCGCTCGATCGACCATGAGTTGACGATCAGGAACAAGTTGACGTTCGGGAACGAGTGGAAATTGAAGGGCCAGCGGAGCACAGCCACCTTTTAGTTGTTCGACTGCTGCTCGAATTCACGCCTTCTCTGCACGTTCTAAACAGTCGTTGACGCGTGATTCAGCTGCCAGCAATCTCATCAATTGTGATCAAATCGGAAATTCGCGCGCGCTGTTTGACCGCAATAAACAACCTCGCCGAGCAAGAAGGCGACCTCCCGGGAGTTCGTCGATGTCGACGAGGATTCTTCCAACGATTCAGAGTGATCCCCATTGCTCTCTTTGCTGGAAGGTCGTCGTTCATCTGCTCACTGATCAGTGTTGTTCAACTAAATTTTGTGTGCTTCCTTTCGTTCGACAGACAAAAGTGAACTGACCACCTTTCACGAACTCGAGGACGAGCGTTTGTTTTTGTCAACAGTACTCAACATCCGCTGGTTTTAGTGCGCAACGGTCGATTACTTCCACCTCGTTTGGCGGCATCGCCATCGTCGGATGATCACGTTGCGTAAGAAAGGCGGTTCGAATCGATTTCACTCCAAAGGTCGGCGTTGTCTTTCGGTTCCCAGCCATTCGAAAGTCGTTGCCGCCGCCCGCGGTCATTTCCTCCTTTGAACGCCGCCCGACAAAAAAGGGATTTGATGTGAACGGGCGGCTCATTTGGCGCGTGAGCGGGCGGCGGCGGTTTCCATTCGGGCGGGCGTCTCGTTTACCGCGCGGCGGCCTTGACGCTCGGCTCATTTTCGTTTGTGAGCAGAAACTCGAACGGAAAAACGTGGCGTGGTTAACGTGATTCTCGTTGTTGATCCTCTCTTCTATCCGTTTCGTTTCAGACATGGATTCTCGAGTGTTCACGAAGCGCACACGCGCGCAACAACGCGCCTACGAAGAGGATCTGGAGACATTTGAGTACAAACCGATGCTCCCGCTTCAGCCGAAACAACGCCGCAGGGGCCAGCCGGCCGTCGTCACAATCGACGAAAACGGCGAGAAAGAGGAAGCACAAGCTCTTGTTCGAGCTCTACAATCGGCGGAAGCCCGAGAGCGAGTGAACGATGCTCCCGAACGACTGCCAGTCCCCGTCCGCGTGAAAGCGGAGCCCGCGTCTGAAGAAGCAAGCGAGCGGCGGGAGGCCCTCGTTCAGATCGACGGCGGACTGGCGGGCGGCGTGCGAGTCAAACGGGAGCGCGCCGACGACCAGCTAACCGCTCGGCCGAAGAGGAAACAGGAGAAACGCCGGAATAAAACAACTTTCGGTTCCGACGTCCAGCACGTAAAACAAGAGATCTAGTAAGAGAACGGGGCGTGTTTGATTTTTATTGTTTGTTTTCAGCGAGCTCGAGCAAGACGACGAGTATCCCCAAAGAACGGCCCGCAAGGTTGAAACGGATGGTCTCGTCAATGACGAGCTTCCGCGGGAACAGTTCACAAAAGTCGCGACAACAGCTCCATACGATGACCGAGGCATCCTGCTAGTAAAAACGGGCGCAGTGGCTTCAACCAAAAAAATAAGCGCGGAATGGGGGACGAAACAAGTACGTTCTTTTTACGTGTCTAACCGTTCGTTTTATTTAGCTTCTTTGCGCGACATGTGGCTTTGTATCCGACACTTTGCAACGTCATCAATGGCATGTGGAAGGCCACTCGAAAGCCGTTGGATTTTTATGTTCCTTTTGCGGTGTGTCGTACAATCAATGCTCAAAACGAAACGGGCACGAACAAAAACAACACGGATTTGAGCGGCAAGCAGAGGACAAAGCCTACAAGAATGCCATCAAAATTCCGTCGGTTTGTCAACAGCCGCTTTCTTTGTTCAAGGTGATAATTTCAGCAGAATTTGGAAAAGTACAAGCAAATTGGGACGAACTTTGCGCAAATCCAAGCGGATGCAAAAGTCGCCGGCGGATCCGTTGCGAAACCACGGGTATGTTCGGCGGTTGTGGTAGGATTGATTTTCCGATGAAGTTCGTATGCGCTATCTGCGGTTTTGTGGCCACCAATGCCCTTAGCTATCAGAAGCATGTGTATGCTCACACAAGGACACACGGTTTCTGCTGCTCGTTTTGTGGCATTCTCTTTAAGAACAGCTTTCCCCGAAATCACCACGAGCGAATGCAACACGGATATGAGCGGCAGCACTCCGACAGGGGATTTCGACATGCCGTCAAAATCCCATTGGTTCGTGCAACATGAATTGGCCGTCATTAATTATGATTCGTCCAGAGCGAACTAGCGAAGTTCACGCAATTTGGAACAAATTTTGTGGTCGTTCAGACTAATGCAAAGGACCCCAGCTTGTCGCAATCCCAACGAGCGAACCCAAGGCGAGCCTACGGAGTACGTTCTTGTATTGTGTAAATGCTTATTATTCGCTTGTACAGAACTGCAGCGACTGCGGAATTTTGCTTTCTATCCTAAATCCAAGTCACAAAGCAGGACACAGCAACACTCACGAAAAGTTTCTTTGTTCGCTATGCGGCGTCGGGCTTTCTCATCCACGTCACCGAAGAGCCCATGAGCAAAATGTCCACAGCTTTATCCGCGATCGAACCGATTCCGGAACAAAAGAAGCGATCCACATTCCACCGGTCAGTCCCCCCTTCCACTTTACTCATCCACCAACCCGCTTGCAGGAGCAATACGCTCAGTTGCGGAACCTGACCACGAACTTCGCCGCCGTCCAGTCGCGCGCCGTCCCCAGCAAGCGGACCGAATCGAGCGGGCGGCGGCAACGGGAGCGCGAGCGGAAGAAGAAGAGCGGGACGGACGAGCGGATCGGCCGGCTGCTCGCCCTCGACCCGAAACTCGAGGACGCGATGGACGAAGAGGAGATGCGGGCGTTCGTCCAAGCGGAAGTGGACGGCGGCCGGGAGGAGTCGGTGGACGGCGAGTGGGAGAGCGGAGAGGAGGAAGCGGCCGTCAAGGTCGAGGTCATAGACGACTGTTGATTGCTGCCTATTTTTTCGTCGAATAAACGTGCAGTGGACGACTCACGATCCTAGGCTTCACTTTTCTAAACGAACAATTTCTGTTCAAATCCGCTCGTTGATTGCAGAGCAGCGCAAGAGCAAAGTCCATTGGTTTCGCAATGCATTCGCCGCTCAGGCAGAAGGACGCGGCATGTGCGCACTACGGCGTCGGTTGAGAGGTCAAACAAAACCAATGTGGAGGCGAGGGTTGGGGAGTCACTCGCACACCTCGTTCTACTCACCACCCGGTCAGCAGTTGGAAGTGGACCGCCGTTTTTGCTCGCGCTCGCGTTTGCTCGAACTACGCTTCAACACGTGTGTTTCCAGCAAAATGGGGCTCGTGAATTCGAAAGTGGCACAGAAGCCGAAGCTGCGTTCTCGTTGTCGACTGCTCGTCTTCTCCCACGCGACGGACACCGGACATTACGGGAACTTCTTGCCGTTTGAACTGCCCGATCGTGATGAACGACGAGCGGCCCTCCGGTTGCAAACCCTCCGGTTCTTTCTTTGTTCTTCCGGATTGCTTTCTGCGTTCTTCAACTCCCCGCCAAACGGAAAAAAGCCGCCGGAATACGCGCAAATCGGCGTGAGCGGGGAACTGGATCCGTTTTCGTCTGTGGAGTCGGAAAGGAAGTGGGTGCGAGGACGGTTGACTGCCGATCACCTTACCGTCGACTCGACCATCCGCCTTCTGCGCATCTCCGTACTGGAGCGGATTGTACTGTCAGTGTCGTGGAACCGAGAGCTCCCTTTTGAGAGCGTGCGGGAGTGGACGTCGATCTTCTCGACCCTGGCAGGTACGGCGGCAGTGAACCCTCTTTTCATTTTCCCTTCGTTTTTTAACCAATCGCAACCTGAAGGCAATTGAACTAAAAATCTCGGGATGTCAACGACAGATGCCTGTGATGAACATCTTGCGGGAGTTCCTGCTCGACAAAATCATTGACGTCTTTTACATGTGTACTTGCTGCTCCATCATGTGGCCCACATTCTCGTCGAGGTCGCTTGAAGGGCTGAGTCTCTCCACGTACAACGGAGGTTGGCCCAACGACTGTTTGTCTTCGTTGCACGTCTGTTGGTGTTTAACCACGCGAATTGTAGATTTTACGCCGTTCTTCCGCGCGCCTGCTCCTGTGCTCCGACTGTTTACTTCGATCAAGCAAATCGCTCGCCAGGAGCCGTAGGTTTGCTTCGCACTACCGATGTTCACGTGTTTAGGTGCGAACTGAACGAAGCGATCGCACGAGTGATCATCGGCACCTGTGCAAGCGGAAAACTGAAGAGGCTGCTCGAACTTCCGCCCGGTTCGCCGTGGAAAGAACGGGACGCGCGGGATTTCCAAACGGCCTTTGCGAAGCTCCGTTCGTTGAACGAAAAGTTCGTGCTGCAGCTGAACATCTCGGGCTTCAACCTGCCGACTGCCACTGTTCGTTCAACTTCTTGGTTTTTTGAGTTCTGAATCGTTCAGCAATCGGCGCAAGTGGCGCCCGCATTGGAGATTATCGTCCATCGTTCGTTGCTCCTTGCGCAGTGGGCTAAAGAAGCGGGGCTTCGTTTGGAGCAACTGAGCACTCGAATCATGATCTTCAAAGATAGCATTGGTTCTGGGGTGTGTTGTCGGCCTTTGCTGACATTTGTACTATTTTTTAGAACGAGACCACGTATCACGAGCGAGCGGAATGGGTGAAGCAATTCTTTGCGCCACTTACGCAATTCGAGATGAGCACCGATTGCCTTGGCACGGAGCTCCTTCACCGTCCAACGGCCGAAATCTTGTGCACATGGAAGCAGCGTGTTGACAAGACGGACGTCTGCTTTGTGCTCGCTCACGACTATCGTTAGTGATCGGGGCCGTGCATTTCTTTTCGTTAATTCACTTATTTATTGTCCGTAATAAAGTTGACTAAGGCGAAGTGGAGAGCGAGCAGCCGACCGGCGCGGAAAAACCCGCCCGCCCCGCAGAAGAAGCGGCCGCCCACTCGCGGCCGGGAACTCGGTTCTTTTCTTGCCGGCTGTTCGATCGAGTGGCCCCCACGACGCTCGGCGGGGAGCTCCAGCGACGACCGCAAGGAAGCCGGCGGGTGGGCGGCCGCCGTCGCGAAGCCCCGCCCGACCGCCGCCCCGCCGCGCCCTCCGCCGGCCACTCGCCAGTCGGTCGCCCTCCAGCAAACGAGCGGGCGCGTCCACTCACTCGTGTCCGCCGCCCTCTCGAGCGGGCGGAAGGCGGGTGGGCGGACGGGGCGCCCCCTCGCTTTCTCGCCGCGGAGTTCGAAGACGCGTTTGGCGTTCCGTTGCCCCTCGCGCCCGCCGCTCCGCCGCTTGCTCCTCGGCTTTCTGCTCGTGTTGCTCTTATTTCTCGTCCGGCGAGGTGAGTATTGTGTTTCTGATTATTTTGAGAAATATTTGGCTGTTTTTTGATCGCTTCCGCTTTGAAAATCCGCTTCTTTCTCATGATTTATTCCAAAAATTACGAGTTTTTGCGATTTCTTCGAATTTATTTTGATTTCAGGCAAAATGGACGGGAGTTTGGAGGAACTCCGGGAAGCGACGATCGAAATCCAAAACGACGGCACGATCGACATTACGCCGGCGGTCCTCCCTCTTGTGGAGACTTTTGAGGACGTGGCAAACGCTCTCGATCACTGCCGAGATGTGGCCGAGATCAAAATCAAATGGCAAGTCGATCCGCGAAACGTCAACTTCCATTTGATGCGGGAGTGGATGGAAGTCGGTTCGAAACTGCACGGCAAGTTTTCAATTCTTTCATTGATTTTATTGCCTCTTCCTTCAGTCTTGCCCGCGCTGACGTCGATCGAAGTGACCACGTTGTGGCCGCCGTTCATTCACGTGGGCGGTTTGTGGCTGAAGAAGTACCCGTTCGCCGACATGTTCTCCGACTCCCTGCCCGACAAAGTGACTCGTTTGAAAGCTGCCGATCTCCGCGTCGCGACTTTGCTGCGGAAGCGGAAGAGGCTGCTCAAATCGGCATCTTTCACGCATGTTGGCGTCCGTGACGAGGAGCAGCCGTGTAAGTGCAGGAACGGGCAACTATCCTTCATCTTTGCTTGCAGACTTTGCGGACTTCTTTCGGATGGGTTCGGAGCAAGTCGAGCTAAAATTGGACCGTATCTCGACCCGTCGTCCCCACGAACTGCACGACAGCGGACCGTTCAGCCGCAACACGCGTCTGCAGGAGCTCCACATTACGGACATGACTGCTGCGGACGGCGGAATTTCAAAAACTATCCGCCACTTGCGGGGCATCAACGCCCACTTCAAACTTCAATGGGGCGACATCCGCTCGCTCTCGCTTCAGGTAAGTGCATCGCATTGCAAGTGAGACTGGAATCCAATCGCCTGGGGTTTACAGGGAGCTCCCGACCTGAAGCACGTGGATGACATCAAGATCGCCGTCATGGAAGTCGCCACGGCCATGGGAGACGCCGGATTCCAAACGAAAGACGATCTTGTGGTTCTCTACATTCGCGACTCTGTTCGTTCTTTTCCGCATTGTAATGTCTATTCGTCTGTTTCAGAAGAAGTGGCAGCATGTGTCCCGTGACCAGATGATCGAACACCTCGGGTGGGCCCGCAAACAACCGGGCGGTGACGCGTCGACCGACATTGTCTACAAGTGCTTTCATGTCCACAACGGTGTCCGCATCGTGACGTTGTTCGGATGAATGCGGGCATCGCACAATCTACATCTGTTGTTCGTTCCTCTAAATGCCGTCTCTAAGCATAAACAAGCGTCTTTTTCAACCACACTTCTCTCGAAGCGTCAAATGGGTCCGATAAAACGGACAGTTTCTGCGAGCCGAAGCGGAGATTCAACCGAGCCGAGAAACAATCGCAGGCGGCCGCAAGCAACCGAGCCGCAAACGACTCGTTGCGCCTGCCTCCAAGCAGAGAGCGGAGCCCACCAGTTGCACTCCCCGCTTGCTCGAATCGCCGCCTCGTTTCCTGCTCGCTGCTCGGACGGCGGGCGGAGAGCGCGAGCGGCCGCTTTGAGCGGAGAAGCGGGGACTCACGAGCGGCTGTTCGTTGCGTCCAGCGCGCGCTTCCGCCGGTGGGGGCGGCCGGCCACTCGGCGGGCGAATGGGCGGCGAGGGCGAGCGGGAGAACGCCGCCGCTCTGGGGAACTCCCTACTCATGAGGACGGAGAGCGGGAAGAGCGGATGAGGGGGAAGGGGGAGGAGGAGAGCTGCCCCCTTCTCGCCCGCCCGCTTCTTCCCGCCGACCCGAGGGGGAAGGCGGAGAGCGGAGGGCCATTGGATTGCACTCGGCCGGCCGGAAAGAAGCGAACGGGCGGAGAGCAACAGCCATCGATTGCGGACTCAACCCCCGGCCCTCCCCTCGACCATCCCCACCGAACGAGCGAGCAACAGAGTGGTGGCCGACAGCTTTTCGACGGCTTCGATCAAGACGGCGGGCGACTCGTATCTTTCTGCCGATTCGAAGAGGACTGCCCAGAAGCGAGGCGATGTCCAAAGAGCGGGCGGGAGCTGCTTTCGTGTCTCTCGCGGTTGTTCGTCGCCCCGCTCGCTGCCGACCGCCCGTCGATCCGAACCGCCCGCTCCTCCGATCGTCGCCGCACGAGCGAGGGGGCGAGTGGGCGGAAGAAGGGCGTCTTCTCGAGCGGCAGTGGGCGTCTCGTCGAAACGGAGGAGCCGGTCGACTTCCGCTGCCCCCACTCCTTTCGATGGGCGAGTTCCCCGTCGGTTGGACACGAGGGCGTGGACGAGAGACGACTGCCGGAAAGGACCGCTCGCAGCCGCCTTCTGCTGCTCGTCGTTTCGTTCAGCCCGCCCGTTCCAGCGATCACTCGCCCGGCCTGTTTCGGTGGGATCGCCGCCTTTCGATCCGCCCGAGGAGATTCGAGTTGCCGGGCGATAAACGAGCGGTCGAGCGGGCAGTCGGCGTCTTCCACTCACTCACTCCTCCGTCCACTCGTCTCTCCTCTCCACTCGAAAGATGACCCGCTCTTGCACGGCCGTCCTCTTCGTCCTGCCGCTCACGAAGGACCTCTTCTCGGGGCTGCCGGGCGCCCTCACGAACACCCACGAGTGAGCGTCCTCCACTCCCCTCCCCTCCGGAAGCGAGCAACGGGCTGCTCGAGGAGCTGCGCGCTCTCCTGAACCTCCCGGCCTGTCGACCTCGCCGCCTTCCTGCAGCGCCTCCCGAAGACCGTTGAGAAGCTCCCCGGCGGCCTGCTCGGCCTCCCGGAGGGCGTCCTCCTGCTCGACTTCGTCCCGCAACTCCTCCCGCCGCTCGACTCGCTGCTCTCCGCTCTCGGCGGCTCCTCGCTCTAATCGGTTTGTTCAATCAACAGTCAGCCGTCGATCGAACGGAAGAAATGGACGAGCATTCGACGGAGCGGGCGGAGGAAGCCGCCGCTCACGAGAAGCAAATGCGGCGAGCGCCCCTCGTCGAATGGCGGCAAGCAGAAGAAGTGGTGGCCGAAACGAAGGGCGCCTCTCGTTCCGTTGAGCGACGAGCTTTCGGTTCGCTTCTTCTCGTCGCCGTTTCGAGTCGACCGCCCCGTCCGCTTCGAGCGGCGGCGGGAGCGGCGGGAGCGGAGAGGACGGCGGCCGCTCTGAAGTGGCCGAGTCCTCAGTCGGCTGCCCGTTGCTTCGGTGGGTGGAACACGAGGTCGATTGGTTCTCGGCCCCGACTGCCGGAGGCTTTCGTCCGCTCGCCCGTCCAGCAGCTGTTCCTCCCTCTCACACACAACAGCTCGAAAACGCCGCTCCTCGCCGCTCTCGTGGTCGTGAATTCGGGGGCTTCGTTGAGTGGAGGAGTGGCCGCGGATTTGCGGAGAACTGTCGGACGAGCCGCCCGCTCTTCCCACTGCTCGGCGGCGGCGACGGGGACCGCCGGAAGGTTCGTTTCATTTCGGCGATCACGAGTCGACGCCCGCCGAGCCCGGGGCGGCCTTCAGCTGCAGTCGGCCGGCAGCAACCGCCCTGTGCCCGAGACGCCAACTGCTTTTCTCTCCTCTAACGACGCCCCTTCCACTTCGTTTCGGGCCGCTCTGTTGGCTGGCGTCTAATCCATCATTCACTTGCTCCTTCGTTCGTTTAACGTGAGGAGAAATGAGAGGCGGAACTTGAAGCGAAGCCCGTTCTACTCGCACCTGCACGAGCCTTCCGCTTCACACGCCACGCTGCAGCCATTGTGCACAAGACGACTGCAACCTGCAACGCGAGCTGCAGGGAACTTTAAGAGTCGGATGCGGCCGCAGCTACTCGGCTGCAGCGAACAGCCGTCGCATTTCGAACTCTGCGAGGGGAAACGAACCAGCGAGCGCGCGCACGGCCCGCTCCCATGCGGCTTAAAAGCCCGAACTTCTGCCCCGCTTGCAACAAACTCGGTGGTGCAGTGGCTAGTGCGCTTGCTTTGAGTGGCTGGGTGCAGTTCAAGCGGTTCCTTCCGCGCCGTGTTCGGGTTCACGGCACCTGGCAATTGATTGTCAGGCACGTCCCCTATCCAGCTGTTCAGAGCGGTGTGCGAACCGGAATGAAGACTTGGTTGACTCGTCTCGTACCGGATGTGCCTTGCCCCGCGTAAGTCGGTCAGTAACCCCGAAACACCGGTAGGACGAATGTGTCCCCTGTGGGTCCAAGAGGCGAATCGGAATATGGCGAGCGAAAGGTTTTGCATTTTTTGTTTTGACTTCGTTCCAACTTGCAGAGACGACGCGAACGGGCGCCTTTTGGGTCGTGGGCCGGCCGCTGCGGTCCGTTCGGCGCGTTTGGTCGCCGCTCGCTCGACGCTGCTGCCGAGTGGCCGCGGAAAGCGTTGAGGAAGAATGGGGTTGAACAGGCGAGCAGCAGGAATGGACGGCCGTGTGGAGGGCCCCCTTCCGACCGCCCATGACGCGGCGGCAGCCGGCCGCCCGCCCGCCGAAACGAGCGAGCGGTCGGGCGGCGGACGGCGCCCTTCACTCGGCGAGGGCGCGCGGCGAGCGCCGACACTGCGGAGAGGGCGGATCGAGCGGCGGAGAGGCGGGCGGGCGCCTGCCGGGAGGACGAGCGGGCGGGCGAGCGGACGAAAAGTCCGCCGCCTGCCGCCCGCCGGCCGCCCTCCGCTCGGCGCGGGCACTCGGCGGCGTGTCGGCCGGCTGCTCTCTCGTCCCCGTCCGCCCTCTCGACCGCCGCCTTCTTCCCGCCGGCAATCCGCCGAGCCGAGCGGCCGATCGATCGACGAGAACTCGCGAAACAACTCGCTTTGCGGCGCCCTTCATCGCTTTCTCCCGCCCGCCCGCGCGCCCATCGGCCACTCGAACGAGCGCCCGCTCTTCCGATCGCTCAAAGGTCTCTGATCGTCGTAGGCGGCGCTAATGAATTTAACGGTCTCCGTAAGGATTTGCGAAAAGAGAACGAAAAGATTCGTAAGTGGGCGAGCGGGCGGCAAGAGCTCCGTGGGAGTGGGTGGCCAAGGGCGCCGAGAAAGCGGCCACTGTGGTCGTTACACAGGCCGTCAACACTTCTAGCTTGCGTACAACTTTCTTGTCTGCTTTCAAGTGGGCAGCTTTGTTTATTACTAACAAAAGATAAAAACAAGCGTTTACACCAATAAAAACGAAAACAACAATCGAAAACAGCGCTAACAGATTGTGAGCACGAAAGACACCTCCGCCGACTCCACTTGCCGTTTCCAAATGCCCGCGCACTTTGTGGGGCGCGCCTTGGATTTGTTCAGCAAGTCCTGCAGGGAGTAGTCGGGCTGCCCGACAAAGAGCGGCTGCTCGGCAAAGAACTGCTTCACGGTCTTCTCCTTTGCTTCGCAACTCTCCTAGAAACGAGGGTCAAAATGAGACGGCCTGAAAACGCCAACCTTTCCGGCCATCTTGTACAGACGGAGCTCGACGCTCACGGCCCCCAAACGAACACACGTCGCTTTGGCCCACTCCACGAGGCGTGCGGCTCGCTCAACAAGAATCCGTAGAACATCGCACGTCTCCGCTGCTTCCTATTTTAAACGTCATTGCAGAAGGGTCAAGACAAAACTTACGAGGAGGTCATTGGGAAACGAACAGCCCCCAATGTTCACCTCAAGAACGAACTTCTCGTTCAACGAGCGGAGGTTCGCGAAGGCGTCTTTGAAATTGTGCGCGTTCTCGTCCCACGCAAGTTTTGGGGCAGGTTGAAGAAGCGCGGCAAGGTGCCAATCATTGCCGTCGAGAATCACCCGCTCGACCACACCGTTCTTCTCACAACCGAAGCCAAAAGTTGTTTGTTCGGATTGTGTGAACTCACGGCCCATGCGAAGCGATGCTCTGGATCGGTGCCCCAATCTCCAACACGCGAGCGGGAGCGCAAAAAAAGCGCCCAAGGTCTGAAAGAGCAACGGTTGTGGGAGCGAATGGGGCCAAAGACGCACATGGAGACATTTCGTCCGTCCGAAGCACCATTTTTTGCATCAACACTGCAGACTTTCTGGGCAGCAGAATGGTGGAACGCGAACCGCAGACGTCCAGCTTCAAGAGCGTGTCGACGCAAAGCTCTCGAATGGCGGCGATGGCGGCTCCTCGGCGACAACGATGGAGCCCACGTACATTGATGGTCTTCAAGCAGGGATAACCTGAATCTAGAGACATAAGCAGAAGGTTTATGATTGCCCGCCTTTTAACGCCGAGAACAGCGGCCACCACTCACGAACTTGGGCGATAAAGGCAAAAAATAGTACGAGAATTCGACCCGTAGGAAAGCCGGCCGCGCTACCCGCACGATGCGGGCGATTGAGGCAGCGGTGAGGTGATGGCTGGACAACCGCACAGTCGACTGCTCCACGCGTACCTTCATCTCCGACCGCCAACCGTCCACGTCGATTTGCGCGGCTTTCCTACCATCTCCGTTGTGCGAGTAAAAATAGGTGGTGGGGAATGAACGCGAGCAGAAGAAGAAACGAAGTGTTCGGAGCCGCAGTGCCGTTCGATCTTGCTGGTAGGTGGGCGACTGGCGATTAAGTGTGTTGTCCCAACAGCCGGTTCTTAACGCATGGAAAAACACGTGCAGCCGGCCTTTCGTTTTCAGTTTCGGCAGCTTCTCCGTCGTCCGCGGGACGAGTAGAGGGATCGACGATGAGCCTCCCGTGTTTTCGGCGTTCGCGAGACTCGCTTGATTCGCTAGCGACGGGGACGCAAGCATTTCGCTGAAAAACACAAATTTAGGCGCGATCGGAGCAAGAAATATCGAAAGAAGCGGCAGGAAGCGGCTGCCCACCCCGCAATCCGTTGGGTGACTGGACGAGCGGCGAGTTCGGGCGCGAAAACAACGCTCGGCTTGTTGTGCTCTTTGACCCCCGACGAGCATGTTCGCCTCACTACGCAGTGCGCACACGCCATTCGAAGCAGTGGGTTGTGGGCGGCGAGTGGGCACTGCGGACCGACCGACCGCCCGCTTCTTCCCTGCCGCCTCGATCGTCTCATCGCTTCCTTGCAGCAAACAACCGCTCATTTCGTTCGAGTTTATTCAACAACACCGCTTCTTCTACTCCAGGGACGAGTTCAAGAAGTCGGTCAGGTACGGGACCAAGCAAAAAGACACGTCGGTCACGAGAACGACCAGCGAGACCCACGCCCAGTAGCGGAAAGGAGGCGAGCGTTGGCCGCGCATATTGCAGCCCAGCTCGCACAATAACCAAAAGAAGCAACAGTAAAAAACAAGATAACAAAAGGAGCTGTAAGGATCATCGATGCGAAGAGAAGCGTGGTGCCGTACGTGTACTGCTTGTCCCTTCGAGGCAACATTCTTTTTACCGCGTGAACCACGAGCGAACAGTCCTTGACGACTGCAAAAAAAGTCCCGTTCAAAGTGAATTTGAACGCTGATTCGGCAGGAATGTCCGCAGATTGGACGCCACTGCGCAGTCGGATTCGTTTCTCCAGCTGCTCGTTCTTCTCCGACAACTCGGTCTTCTTCATTTAGAGTTCGTCTGCTTCCGAAGCGAGAGCGGCGAGTTCTAGCGTGACGTCCGCCAATTGGGCCGAACACTCGCGCACAGAAAGGAGTGGGTGGAAGACCACTGCAAGCGGTGAACGCACTTCGTCTTTCGACTCGCTGCCGCCTTTCCCGCTGGCCACGTTCTCCTCGTTCGTCGATTGCAGCAGCAGTTGGACGTCCTCCGAGCGCGTGACCTCCGCTCGTTCCTTCGCGTTCGGTTGAGCACGAAGGGCGTTGCGTTCCGCTTCGAGCTCGTCCCCCACCGACCACAATTCCCGCTTGTTTCAAAAAAGGCCGCAGTTCTTCGGCTGGGGCGCGGACACGCTCTAACCGTTCGGAAATGCGAGTGGAGTTCGCCTTCCCGCGTGGAGGGCGGCGATTTCGGCTTGCTGGTCGTCGATCGTTCGTTGCATCTCTTCGAGCAGAAGAGTGGTGTTGTCTGGAGCGTTGATCGAATGGGCGAGTTCTCCGATCATTTCGTTCGTGTGCAGGGGTTAGATGAGTGGGTGTTTCCGCTGCCCGCTTTCTCCAACTCGTCCCTGGCTTCTCGCTGTTGTACCACTCGGTCGGCGGAGGACGAAGACGGCGGCGGGCGCGAATGAGGGGCGGGAGAACTCCCGGCTGCTCGCTGCACTCCTCGACGACGACGAAAAGCGGAACGAAGGCAAGAGGCAGTCGGAAATCCCCACTCGCCCGCTTCTTCCCTCCGATTCGCAGCGAGCGGGCACTCGGCGAGTGGAGGCGGCGGTCGAGCGAACGAGCCGCCCGCCGTCTCTCCCGCTGGGATCGACGGAATCGAAACCGCCCTCAACCGACGGCCCCTCCCCCCACCGAGCGGGCAGAAACGAGTGGACGCCCGCGGACTCGCCGACCGCCGATTTGCGGGCAGTCGGGGGTCGAAGTCTAACGCCCCGCGGTCCTCCAAGAGAGCGCACAGGCGGTCGCCAGGGTGTTCATGAGCGAGCGGAGCAACTGTCGACCCCTCACTGCTCGTCTGTCGCTCTCCCATCGACAGCCTTTTTGTTGTTGTCTACGGACATTTCGAAGGAGAACAGAACGGTCAGTTTGTTCGTTTATTTCGGAGCACAAGTGACGAGCAAACGATGCAAAAGAGGCAACAACAGTCATGAGGATAGTTCAAGCGAGACGACGGTAACACACGAAAGAAACTTCTGTGCCTTGCACTTGCCGCTTCCAAATGCAATAAATCTTCCGCAAGCGCCGACGAAAGTCGTCCACATCTTGTGGATCGAATCCTTCGATCTGGAGCGCGAATTCGGTCGTTTGGGCGAAATGCACCTGAGAGAGTCGCAAAAGTTCTTCGCGCTGGTTCTGAACAGGGAAGATCAAACCAAATTACAACTAAAAAGAAAGCCACAAACCTCAGAAGCCTCCGGTTGAAGCCACTGCGGCAGCCAAATCAGAATCATAATCCGCAGTTTGCTCACTCGAATTCCTGCTGCTTTTGCCCACTCGACTAGGCAAGACGCCCGTGCAATGAGCACCTTTAGTGAAGCGTCGACGGCCATTCGATCCTAGACGATGATTAGGCGCTCCGCAGGGTGGATTACACTCACCGTCGTCGCCTCAAAATAAAAGCCGCTGATTTGTAGCTCCAGCAGAAACCGCTTGTTCAGCGTGCTCAAGTTCCAGAACGCCGTGCGAAAATCGGAAGCCTTCTTTTCGCTCCACAAAAAATCAGGCGGCAGTTGGTGAAGATGTGCTGGATTTTCTGCCTCCCACAGGAAAAGCTCCATTTTCTCGACCGTTTCGTTCCGCTCGCAGCTGAAAACAGCGACGTTTTGAATGCACAATCAAAAAGAACTCACGGTCCGTTCGCAGCCATGTTTTCAATCGGCGTGCCGACCTCGAGTACTTGAACGGGCGTTCTAAATACGGGAGCCAAAGCTAAACAATGTGGCCACGCTCGTTAATCAAATAAAACAACAAACCAAGAGCATCGTTCGTATAAAAGGCAACTTTTTTCAACAAAGACAACCCGAGCAAAACACTCGTGTGGCGATGGTCGTCCAAATATATCACATCAATCTTCTCGTGCAAGAAGTTACGTACAATGTGGAACATGAAGGAAAGTTCGTCGCAGTAAGTAATGTACAGTTTGCAAATTCTAAAGCAACCAAGATCTAAATAAGTAATACGGATTGAAAAGTAGAATAAACCGCACACACCGTTCAACATCGAGAGCATCGAGCACCACTTGCGTACCAGCTCAAACGTGGGTGTCAAACGGGTCTTGAACACGACAAGAACGAGCTCCAGGCGAGCCACTTGCAGCATGCGACGTGTGGAGCCAAAGGCCAAGTGATCGTTCGTCAACCGCACAACAAGCCGCCTCTGTCGGGGTGTGCGCAGACCCATGTCCCGCATGTCGACCACGACCAGCCGGGCGTATTCCCACCCGGTGCCGTTTCCATCGGAAAAAGCCGTCAGGGATCCGGAAGAGCAGAAGAGGAAGCGGAGAGTGCGAAGTCGGAGAGCCGCTCGCTGCGGCAAGTAGTCGGGAGCACGTCGTTTAAGAGTGTTGTTTCGACGGCCGGTCCTGGTCGCGTGGAACAGCAGCCACAGTCGGGCGTCCGGCTTGAGCTTCTTCTTGGCTAACAGCGCAGGAGCGGACAAAGCAACTAGCGCTGGGCTGTCCACCTGCTCTGCGTCCATGAGCTTCGACTTCTTTGTCGGAGGTTCCAAGCCGGGCATCTCGCTGAAAAATAAGGCGGTTAGCGGAGTGGGAGCGGTAAAGAGAGCGACTGCCTCGTTCGACCGCTCGCCAAGCGGCAGGCGGGAGTGACGCCCAGCACTCGGCTGACCCACGCGGACGCCCTCGTTTGAACCGCGGTCAACCCGCCCGCATCGATCGAGCGGTTGCGTGCGAACAGGCGGTGGGCAGTGCGACCTGCCGACATCGCCCGACTCGTGAAATTCAGCCGCCGCAAACGGGCCTTGCGCTCGCAAGTGATCTTCCTGCCGTTTGTGGCCGTTTTCCCTCTGTTCAAATGGGCAACGACACAAAGCGGTTAAGCGACAGAATCGAACGTCGAATTCATCCGTTCACGAACGTAAAAATAAGAGGGCTATTGAAACGACTTTAAGCATCCGTGCACATCGGACCAAGAGGAGAACGGCAACCGGTGGGAAGGAAGCGGTAAATCACCCCAAGTCCTCGCTCCTCATTTTTTGCACAAAATAGGAGCGTCTTCTTCCTCCCGCTGCTGCTGATCAGCGACTCGCAAGCGGGCTGAAAGACGAAAGGGGAGGTCGCGCGGGATGATCGTGAGTTCTCCGCTTCCTCCCGCCCACTCCTCTCGGTTGGTGGGCGGCCGGACGCTCGGCTTGCTGCTCGCGACGACGGCGGCCACCTTCGATTTCGTGCGGTTCGCGGTGCAGCTGGCCGAGAAGTAGACGTCTGCATGCAGGAGGCGCTCGTCCAGCTGCAGACCGCCGGCCGCGAGCTCGAGGCGGAGATCGGGCGCGAGAAGCGGCGGCTGCAGGCGAACGTCGTGAGTGCGCCGTCTTCCCGTCTTGCAGGAGGAACTCCGCTCCGCCACCTCCGAAGAGCGCTAAAGGCGGCGTCGAGCGGCTGCGCGCCGAACGCCGCCCACGAGTCCGCGCGCCTCGCGTCTGCATGCGGGAGATCGCCGACGTCTTCAAGTCCCTCCCTCTGTTTAATGATCTGCTTGGGGAATAAACTCGCTTGCTGGTGTTCGGCGTCGCTTGCGGTGCGGATGTGTCGTTCACGTTCGTTTGGCGCCAGTTCATGCGCGTGTTCTGATGAGACGATCCAATGAATGAGCAGTGATTGCATGTTCATTCGTTCACTCCAGCCGTTCGGGGAGTTCCGCCACTGGTTGCACGCGGGCGGCGTGTCCATCCAGCGGACAGCTCTTCTGCTCGCCCGCCACTCGTTTCGAACAGAGCGAAAAATCGAGTGAGGGGCCGCCAGTGATCGTGAAGCAGAAAGAAAGCAAGCGAGTGACGAGCAACACGCAAACGACCAGCCGACTGCTCGAACGCTCCAACCATCACGCCCACAACCCCTGCTGTGTGTCCGCTCACCGGTGGAACGGACGATCCAAAATTTGCTCTCAACACTCCGAAGAGGTCGAGTGGAGTACACACCTCAAAAGGTAGGAATAAACCTGACGAGAGTTGGGGCGAGCGGGCAGGTGACCTCGGCGGGCAGGCCGCGGGTTGATGGGAAGACCGCTTTTGGGCGCCCGCTTGCTGCTCGTCTGCCGCCCTCCGCCGGCGGCGCGCACTCGCCGCGCTCTAGCGGCTGCCCGTCGTGGGCGGTGGCGAATGAATCGAACGCGTCTTCGTGGAACTCCCGCGTATCTCCTTCTATCCACCCTTTCCAATCGCTTGTGCGCTCGACGACCAGTTTGGGGTCAACGAGCACAACAAGCGGCGTTGGTTTCGCGCCCAGCTTACCACTCGCCCAGTCGACCGACCGACCTCCGAGTGGGCAGTCGTTTTTCTGCCGCTTCCTTCGTTTACAATAGACTCCGCGCTCAATCCCTTTATTTCCAGCACAATGTGCGCTTCGTTACCATCCGAGACGAAGAACCCGAAGTTGAAGTCGAAAGGCCGCTTCTTGCTTTTGTTACATGCCACAAAAACCGGCCTTCCCTTCAATGGCCTCAATCAGGCGTCGCCCAGCTACCGGCACGAACGTGAAGCACTTCAGCTGCAAACTCTCCGTTTTCTCTACAGTTCGCCCGCCTTTCTGTCCGCTTTTTTCGACTCACGACAGAAAGACGGCACGGAGATCGCTGCGATTCGCTTTTGGCCGCAGGTCTCCTATAATTCCGTGAAAGTGAGCGGGTTGACTGTTACGCTGTCCGAAGACCACGTTTCTTTCGAGTCGGCTGCGCGCGTCCTGCAAGCGGCCGTACTGGATCGCATTTGAATGATGTTTTCGTTCTCTCAGTTGCCGACTTTCGAACGACTCCGCGACTGGTACCGAATCATGTGGGCCTTGAAAGGTGGGTGAACTGTCGATATCCTCTTTGTAGCTTCCGTTCTGCAGACCATCGCACTCTGCGCGCAATTAAAATGAATCTCGTCGTCTTTCCAATGGGCTACAAAGGGCGGACGTCTCTCTTTCGAGAGATGTGGTGCGACAAAATCCAGGACGTTCATCTTACGCACTTTCGCCACGCGATTCTCTTGCCTCGTGAGACGCCGGTGCCGATGAACAAGGTGACCACATTCACAAATCAAAAGAACCCTGGTGGGGTCTGCTTCTCCCGTTTATTCAAAAGTCGCGTTCTTAGGATTTGACAGCCATCTTTCGAGCGTGTGCGCGGGTGCTCGTAATTTACGGGCACATTCCCACCATCGCCTCTCATGGACCGTAAGTTCAATCAACCGAAAAGGAAAAGTAAGTATGTGTGTTTAGATCCGAACGGAACGAAGCCGTCGAACGCGTGGTCATCGATTTGTACCGTCGTGAAACAGCCGCGAATTTCGTGCAAATGGGCGGTATTCCGCAGGTGTCGTGGAACGAGGATCAAACCCGCGACTTCAAAGCGGCCTTCAAGAACCTCCGCTCGCTGAACGAAAAGTTCGTGCTGGAGCTGCAGATTACTGGTTGCTATTTTGGCGCCGCCATTGTGCGTTGACTGTCCGGCGTTTAAACCTACGGAAATTTTTGTTTAGAAACCGGCTCAACAGTTGCTCGTGCTGGAGCAGCTCATCGCTCGCTCCAAACTCCTCGTTAAATGGGCCGACGAGGCGGGAGTTCGCTTGCGGCCGGTGCGAATTTCGATCGAGATGAGCGACTTGTTGAAGAACCATTCGGTTTGTTCGTGCACGCACTCTAAGAATGCTTCTTTTCTGCTCAGAGCGCGTACAACAAACGGAAAGAGCTGACGCGGCGGTTCTTCATCGAACACGCGGATTTTGTCCTGCAGCCCGACGATGGGGAAGCGAATCCGGTCGCGGAGAACACGGCGAGTATTTGTGTGTTTGCAATCAGCGAGTGGAGCCGGCAGACACCTTCGTCCAGTAAGCTGGAAGTTGTGGCCGAATATTCGCTCCGCTTTTAATCCTTGTTCTTCTGTGGCAATAAATTATTTGAGAAGTAGAGGTGCAATGTGCTTCTTCGCTAGAGTTGCCGCTCTTTGCAACACCCCGTTGCATATATCAACGGAAAGGGCGGCGAGCGGAGAGACAAAGACGACGGAAGGAGTGAGTGGGTAGGAGAACTCCCGGCTGCTCGCTGCACTCCTCGACGACGACGAAGCGCTAAAGGAAGGCGAGAGGCCGACGGAAATCCCCACCCACCCGCTTCTTCCCGCCGATTTGAAGCGAGCGAGCAGTCGGCGAGTGGAGGCGGCGGTCGAGCGAACGAGCCGCCCGCCGTCTCTTCCGCTGGGATCGACGGGATCGAAGCCGCCTTCAACCGACGGCCGCTCGCCTCGACCATCCCCACCGAGCGAGCAGAAACGAGTGGACGCCCGCAGACTCGCCGGCCGCCGATTTGTGGGCAGTCGGGGGTCGAAGTCCAACGCCCCGCGGTCCTCCGGCCGCTCGACGGGCCGCTCGGAAGAAGGCGGGAGAGCGCGGTGGTCACCCCTTCCCCATTGGAGGGGCAGTCGGGGAGGTCACTCGTGGTCGTCCTCCGCCTCTCGCCCCCACTTGCGGCCGCCCGATCCGCCCGCTCGTTTCGGGGATGGCCGGGCGGGTGTTCACGAAGCGGACGCGGGCGCAACAACGCGCCTACGAGGAGGAACTCGTGAATTTCGACTTCAAACCGCTGCGCCCGCCGCCGCCCCGACGTCGTCGCGAGGGACCGCCGCCCGTCGTCGCGATCGACGCGGACGGCGGGCGGGCGGAAAGCGAGTGCTCCCGCAGTGCAGCGAGCGCGCCCGTCGCCCGCGATTGTTGAGCAGCCGGAGGAGAACAGCGAAAAGGCCGGCGAGGGGCGAGAGGCGCCTGTCCGAGTGAAGCAGCAGCTTGCAGAAGACTCGACCGCCAAGCGGTGAAGCAGGCAAGGCGAGCGGCAACAAAAGCCAGCGGACCGGACAAAAGACCAGTGGAACGGCTGGTGGAAGTTCAAACGAATCATCTGCCCGACGATGCGTGATGTTTTCGACGGAGCGGCGTTGTGTGCGTGGCCGCCAACGAGAGCGAGCGGGCGGAAGACGCGGCCGGCGGAAGGAGTGCGCGGCGGTGCCTCGTGCAGAGATTCGAGCGGGACAGAGCGGCCGTAGCAACCAGCCGTCCATGGCCGCTTCTCTTCCCCCACGAACAGGAAATGTCCAGTGGAGAAGCGGAATTTCCATTCGAAGACCTCACGCATCGCATAGCCGAGAAATCCGCGTTCTCGACCGGCAAGAAGGATGGCGGACGGCGCATGCACTCGAAAAAGCGTCGAAATTCGGGGGAAGGATCGAAGAACAAGACGAAGAAGCGGAGTGCTCGCATCGACCGGCAGTTCTCGGCGACCGCTCGACTCGTTCCTTTGCTCGCTGATTGATCCACTTGCAACCACGGCCGTGTACTTCGGGGAACTCCCAACCGGTCGAGCGTTCGAGTGCCGGAGCATCGGCATCGAATTCGCGAAAGAGCTGGGGATCGATCCGAACGGACAGCCCTAATCCGCCTGCGAGTGGCTCTACAGACGGAGTGAGTTCAACGGGACCGCTCTGCTTGTGTGGGGCATTAACGTTACTCGCCGACCAAACGCGGTGGCATCGAGCAGCCCGACAGGATTCTTTTGTTTGACGAGCGGTCGGCCGCCCGCCCGCCCGCGAGCAGCCGGCCGGCGAACTCGGAGAGCCGAACGATCGAGACGACGGGCGCGTGGTCCCGCTCGGGCTTCTCGGCGTCGAAGGAGAGCAGCCGGTCGCCGTTCGATGGGATCCACCATTGCGCTCGCCGCTCGTCCGGCTGCCCGCCCAGCACGGCGTCCGCTGCCGGCGGTTGTGATGCGCTTTTCGAGAGGTCGGTGAGCGCGAGCTCTTCCGCGATCCACCGCCCCTCCACTCCGCTCGGCCCACCGCGACGGTCGACGAGTTGGAGGGCGAGTAGAACGAAGACCTGCCTTCTTGCTCCAATTTCCTCTCGGATCCCCACACCACTCGGTCCACGAGCGGCACGTGCACGAACTGCGGGGAGAGTGGAAGGCGGATCTCCCGTGCGGGCACTCCAACGACGAGAACGACGGCTGCAAGCGGAGGAGCGATCGAATGGCGGCGAGGACGACGCGAAAGCGCAGAGCGGGGCGGGCAGCAGGTCCGAGCAAAGTGGAGCGAAAGACGGGCGGGAGTTCTCGTCGACGAGTCGCAGACGGAAAGAAGTGTGCCGCACGGCTCGAAGGGACGGACCGCCGCGATGAGGGCGAAGCGGAGAGTGGACGCGCCCTCTCTTCGATCTCCGCGCAAGTTCGAAGTGGCCGTCTGGCGTCGTTCTTTGATGGTCTCCTCTTGGACGCGCTCTTGGGCTTCCATTCCACGCATTCGCCGGCTGTTCGCTTTGCTGCAACAAAGATCGGAACCGATTTGTCAACTACGGGACGCGTCGCCCACCACTCGGCCGGCCGGAGCGGCGAGAAGCGGCGGCCATTCGACGAACAAACGAGTGGCCGGCGGAAGGAAGACCGCCCATCCGATCACCAACCGCCCGTCTTCTTCGCTGCCGCCCGCTTTCGGCCGTCCTGCTCGTGCACTCCGCTCTTTGCTTCGTGTTCCTCCAGTTGAAGGCAGCGGACAAGGCGGAACGTCCCCCACTCGCCCGTCCTCCCCTCCTCGCCGCGTTCACCTCCCGCCCGCTTCTTTTTTTATGCTCGCGTGTCCGCCGGCCTGCCCACATGTCGCCCGCTCGACTCGGCGGGCGGCAGCGAACGCGCGCGTTCAGTTCGAGCAGAGCAGACGGACGGCGGGTTCGTTTGGACGGGCGGAGGGAGTCGGTTGGCGCTTTCTGTTGGTCCTTTCTCGACTTCTTCCGCTTTTTATCGACTGTTCACACGAGTGCCTGTTTGAATCAACTTTCCTTGGTGGTCGGCGTTGTTTTCGATGCCCAACGACTCGAGTGCCCCCGCAGTCCTCCCAACGCCAGGTGCCGCCCGGCAGAAGGCGGCGGCGAGTTCCAACGGGGCGGGCGGCTGGCCGGTCGCTTGAGTGCGCGGCCCCTGATGGGCGGCTTGCTTTCTTTTCGGGCAGAAGTTCGCCGAGCGGGGGACGCCTCGCCTCTCATCCACTTTTTACGCTCGTTCGGCCGGCCGCTCGCTCGCCTCTGCAGACGCCGCCGATTGCCGCCACGAAATTTCGAATTGCGAGGGTTAATGGGGGACGCGCACGGGGTGGACGAACGGCCCATTCCGATCGAGTCCGACGGGGGCGACGTTGCGGCTGGGAGTCGCTCGCTTTGGTCCGTTTTGCGCGTTCGTCCGCATTCGTCGGGGTGCCGCGAACAACGCTTGCACACGCACTTCCATCAGCCTTTTCTCTCTTCCCTCTGCTCGTTCCTTCGCGGTCATTCGGGGCGAAACGCCATCCAACAGGGCGACGTTCAGGCGAGCGGCTCGTTTTTTGTTCGGGGAGGATTTTGACGAACAGAGTGCGTGTTCCTACCGCTTGATCGACGCGATTCGCTGTTTTTAGCCTGTTCGTTTATTCCCCCATTTGTTTTCAGACCGCGATGGCGCGAATGCGAGACCAAGAACGGGAATGCCAAAAGGAGCTGGACGCCGTTGAAATCAAGCCACCGCGCCCACCCCAACCGAAGCGCCGCCGCCCCGACCATCCGATCGTTGTGGTCATTGACGAGGGCGGCGAACGACAGGCGCCGGCCGGTGGAGAAGTGGCCCAGCCGCCGCCCATCAACGCAGAGCAGCCCGAAGGTGCCGGACATCCCCAGCAAGCACTCGTTGCAATCAAAGAGGAGCCGCAAGTGAAGCAGGAGCCCGCCAACGACGCGCCGGCCGCGAAACGGAAGCGGCGAAAGAAGAAGAAGCGGGCAGCCCTTCACCCGATCGTTCAGCAGGTGAAACAGGAGGTTCGGTAAGCGAAGCGAACGGTATTCCGGCTCTTATTGCCTGATTTTAGCGAGCTCGAGCAAATCGATCCGCAACTCGAGATGGCATTCGGCGAGCTTGGAGGCGGCCGACAGAACGAGGGTGGAGAACGACCGCTGGAAGCTCAGGCAAATGCTTCGCTGGACGATGCAGAGGAAACGTCGTCGGAGACCGTGCATCGGACGGTGAACTCGGCAAGCAAGACAGGCCGCGTAAGCCTTGGTATTTTTTAGCCGTCAATCATTGTACGTGTTTAGTTCATTTGCTCCACATGCGGATTTGTCCCTAACCATGCATTTCACTTCCGCGGGCACGTGAAAGCCCACTCGAGTCCGCAGGGCTTTCAGTGTTCGTTTTGCGGTGTTTGCTTTGACAAGAAAGATTGTCGAAACATTCACGAAAAAGGGCAGCACGGCTTCGAGCGACAAGACGCGGACAGCAAGTACAACGGAGCCATCAAGATTCCTTTGGTTAGTGTAAAGATGACTGGCTTTGTTTACCTGAAGTCATTTCAGGGCGATTTGAACGAGTACACGCAAGTGGGTACCAACTTCGCTCAGGTTCAATTGGAAGCAAAAAAGGCCGGCGAGCGCTTTGTGAAGACGAGGCTAAGACCGTCAAAGCGTGTCTTTAATGCAAGTTTTCGACCTCAAGTCGCTTATCAATTGTATTTTGTTGATACAGAAGTGCAAAGACTGCGGCCTGCTGATGTACCTGTCGTTCCGGCACGAAGCCGGACATGCGATCCACACGGCGAAGTACCTTTGCTCGGTGTGCGGAATTAGCGTCCGTCGAGCCGCTAACCGACGACGTCACGAGTTTCAAACTCACAACTTCGCACGACATGAAGCCAACTGGCCGACGAAAGCAGCCATCCGCATCCCAATGGTTAGTCTCCTCGCTCCGTTCAACCCATCCCTCCCCCGATTGCAGGAGCAGTACGCACAGCTGCGGAACCTGACCACAAACTTCGCCCCCGTCCAGTCGCGCGCCGTCCCCAGCAAGCGGATCAAATTGAGGGCTCGCATCGAGACTGATGAATAGGACTCCGAAGGCAGCGAATGGGAGGAAGACGAATTGAAGGACGAGAACGCGAAAGTAGTCGTCAAGCTCGAATAATTCGTAGTTGCATTCATTGTTGCTTGTTTCTTGGATAAACTGGTGAAGGAAAACTCTCCATCACACGGCGAGCGGTCAATCCCGTGGCTATGCGTCGATCATCTGTTACGAGCGACCGGCCAAAAGCAAAGGCACAGGCCACCAACAACGTAGAATTCGCGGGAAGCGGCCGCCCGTTGTGGGGATCGGAGAGGACGGGCAGTGGGAAACATCGACCAGGAGTCCCTTCAACTCGCTAGTGAAAAGGGCGGGACGATCCGAATGCCGAGCGGAGGGAAGGCGAGTGAAGTGGGTCGAATGGAAGGAGACCAGCAGTGAAGGGGGAGGGCAGGAGCCGCCTGCATCCTCCGCATTTCACAAAGCGGCAGCTCTAGCCATTCAGCCGCACGACTGCTCCTTTTATCCGGCCGTCCGTCCTTCCGCGTGCACGAACGACCACTCCCACCGCCCACTCGTCCGTTGACCCGAGAGGATCCCCCGGGAAGAGCGAGTGGCCGCCACCAGGCAACCTCGCGCGTCCTCCCGCCGCCATTCGACCGCCCGCTCCAACCGACTGCTCGCGAGCGGAGGCGGCTGGCCGGTCATTTGGGCGGCGAACCGCTCGCCCTGCGCGGTCCTTCGTGCTCACGTCAAAACATGCGCAATCGACCAAACCACGCGAGCAGTGCGTGCGCACGTCGAACGAGGCGGCGTTGGTTGAGGTCAGCCGAGTGGTGAGCAGGACCTTTCGCACGCATTTTCCATTTGGTTTGTCGGTCGGGCGCGGCGCTCGCGTCTTCCTTGTGCTCACAATCAACCTCCATTTTATTTTCAGCGAAATGTCCACCGGAGAACCGTCGGGAAAGAAGCCGCCGACGTTGAAGCCAAACGGTTGCTTGTGGACGTTGTTCCACGCGACGCGCACCGGAACTCCAGACAACACGCTGCACTCGGCGCCCGCCGACTACTTGCGAGAGCGAGCGGCCCTTCGACTGCGCACTCTTCGCTTCCTCTTCTGCTCTCCCGCTTTCCTGTCGGCGTTCTTCAACGCAAAACAAAAGCACTGCACGAGTCCCGCGTACATTGGCGTTGCGGAATTTTTGTTCGTTTCAATTCGAATCAAACGGCGGACAATCGGTGTGCGTTTGACGAACGACCACCTGTCTGTCGGTTCGGCCGGTCGCGTGCTTCGAGTGGCTTCGTTGAATCGAGTCGTCATCTGGTTCGACTCGCTTACCGAGCCCACTTTCGAGTCGGTCCAACAGTGGTGTTTGCTTCTCTTGGCATTGAAAGGCGAGTGTCTTTGTCAATAGTCGAATTTCGTGCGCGTTTCAGACAACCGCAGCTTGAAAACAATCGAATTGACGGCCTTCAATTGTACCCGTCGACTGATTTCTGTTCTTTGCGACTTCTTGCCCCGCAAAATCGCCACGGTTCGTTTCGACGACGTCGCATACGCTAGGTTGTTGCACGGCCAGTCCTCGGTATTGGAACACGTGTACGTTTGGGCGCACGCGAAACGTCCGCAATGTTCGTTTTTTCGTCTTGCCATTGAGTAAATCGCTAGTCATTTAGATCTTGTTCCCTTCTTCCGAACGTCTGCCCGTGAACTCCGCATCGACACGCCGATCGAGAGCATTAAATTTATCCTCGCGCGTTCGCCCTCTCGACCGTCTTATTCTTCTCGTCGGTAATCAAGCGAACGGATCGTTCGACCAACGAGAACCGACGGAACTACTCGCTGGTCATTTGTTGCACGAAATGACGGTGACAGCGGTCGTCTTCCCGTTCCTCCTCTTACTGCTGCTGGCGGGCGACTTGCGAGCGGCCGGGAAGACGAGCGGAGAGGCCGCGCGGGATGATCGTGAATTCCCCGCGTCTTCCCGCCCACTCCTCTCCGCTGCAGACGGCGGCTGGTGGGCGGCGGGCGGGCGGACGCTCGGCTTCCTGCTCGCGACGACGACGGCCGCCTTCGTTTTCGTGCGGTTCGTGGTGCAGGTGGCCGAGGAGTGGACGCCCGCATGCAGGAGGCGCTCGTCCAGCTGCAGACCGCCGGCCAAGAGGTCGAGGGCGAGATCGAGCGGCAAAAGCGGCGGCCGCAAGCGAACGTCGTGAGTGCGCCGTCTTCCCGTCTTGCAGGAGGAACTCCGCTCCGCCACCTCCGAAGAGCGCTAAAGGCGGCGTCGAGCGGCTGCGCGCCGAACGCCGCTCGCTCGCCGCCCACGAGGCCGCGCGGCTCGCCGTCCGCAAGCGCGGGATCGTCGACGTCGTCGCCTTCCCTCCGTTTAATTGTCGGTTTGGGAGAATAAACTCGATTGTTGTTGCTCTGCGTCGTCCGGTTGACTGTCTCTTGCGGCGCGGATGTGTCGTTCAAGTTTGTTTGGGCCCAATTCATGCGCGTGGCCTGATGAGACGAGCTAATGGATGAGCAGTAATTGCATCTTCACTCTTTCACTCCATCCGTCAGAGGAGCTCCGTCACTGGCTGCACGGTGGTGGCGAGTTCAGCCAGCAGATGGTCCTCCTGCTCGCATACCGCTCGTTCCGACCAGGCCGAAAAATCGAGCGAGAGCCGCCGGAGATCGTCGAGCAGAACGAAAGCAAGCGATTAACGAGCAGCAAACAAACGACCAGACGACTTCTCGAACTCTCCAACCATCACTCCTCGACCACTTCTGTGAGTCCGCTCGTCGAATGGAGCGAACGGTCCAAAATTTGCTCTCAACACTCCGCAGAGGTCGAGTGGAGTACACACCTCAAAAAGGTTGGATAACCTGACGAGAATCGGGGCGAGCGCGCGGATGACCCCAATGGAAAAGCGAAGGGTTGATGGGAAGACCGCTTTTTTGCCGCCCGCCCGCTGCTTGTCGGCCGCTCTCCGCTCACTGCGCGCTCCCTCCGCACACACCAACCGGCCGCCGATTTGCGGGCAGTCGGGGGTCGAAGTCCAACGCCCCGCAGTCCCCCGGCCGCTCGACCGTCCGCTCGAAGAAGCGGGAGGGCGCGACGGTCACCACTTCCCCATTGGAGGGGCAGTCGGGGAGCTCACTCGTGGTCGTCCTCCGCCCTCTCGCCCCCACTTGCGGCCGCCCGATCCGCCCGCTCGTTTCGGGGATGGCCGGGCGGGTGTTCACGAAGCGGACGCGGGCGCAACAACGCGCCTTCGAGGAGAAACTCGCGAATTTCGACTTCAAACCGCCGCGCCCGCCGCCGCCCCGACGCCGCCGCGAGGGACCGCCGCCGTCGTCGCGATCGACGTGGACGGCGGGCGGGCGGGAAAGCGAGGATCCCGCAGTGCAGCGAGTGCCCCCGCCACCCTTCAAATCGTGGAGCAGCATGAGGGCAGCGGTGAGCGGCGGGAGGCAGCCGTTTAGGTCAAGCAGGAGCCCGCGGACGACTCGACCAACGGGAAGAATCAATCCGCATTCCACAGGTCCGTCACCTTTAAACCAACTCATTCATCCCCCACTTGCAGGAGCAATACGCCCAGCTGCGAAATCTAACGACAAACTTCGCCGCCGTCCAGTCGCGCGCCGTCCCCAGCAAGCGGACCGAAACGAGCGAGCGGCGGCAACGGGAGGGCGAGCGGAAGAAGAAGCGCGGGACGGACGAGCGGATCGGCCGGCTGCTCGCCCTCGCCCCGAAACTCGAAGACGCGATGGACGAAGAGGAGATGCGGGCGTTCATCCAAGCGGAAGTGGACGGCGGCCGGGAGGAGTCGGAGGACGGCGAGTGGGCGAGCGGAGAGGAGGAAGCGGCCGTCAAGGTCGAGTGATTGACGACTGTTGATTGCTGCCCATCATTTTTGTCGAATAAACACGCTCGTGATCGATTCGTCGACTGAAAGCAACGACCGGACGCGTCGCCCACCACTCGGCCGGTCGGAGCGGCGAGAAGCGGCGGCCACTCCACGAACAAACGAGTGGGCGGCGGGCGGAAGACCGCCCATCCGATCGCCGGCCGCCCGTCTTCTTCGCTGCCGCCCGCTTTCGGCCGTCTTCTTCGGCCGGGCGTCCGCTCGCCGTCCTGCTCGTGAACTCCCGCCTTTCTTCGTGTTCCTCCGGCGGAGAGCAGCGGGCAAGGGGGAACGTCCCCCACTCGCCCGTCCTTCCTTTCTCGCCGCGTTCACCTCCCGCCCGCTTCTTTCGCCCGTGTGTCCGCCGGCCTGCCCGCGTGTCGCCCATTCGACCTGGAATTCGAAGAGCGGGCGCGTCCAGTTCGAGCCGAGCAGACGGCTTGCGGGTTTGTTTGGACGGGAGGAGGGAGTCGGTTGCCGCTTTCTGTTGTTCACTTTTCGCTTTCTTCCGCTTTCTATCGACTGCGCGCACGAATGCCCGTTTGAATAGACTTTCCCTGATGGTCGGCCTTGTTTTCGATCCACAACGACTCAAGTGCCTCCGCAGTCTTCTCATCGCCAAGTGCGGCCCAGCAGAAGGCGGCGGCGGTTCCAATAGGCCGCTCGCCGATCGCTTGAGTGCGCGGCCTTTGACGGGCGGTTCGCTTCCTTCGTTCTGCAGAAGTTGGGCGGACGAGGAGCGAGCGCGTTCGCCTTTTGCCTACTTCTTTCACCCGTTCGGCCGGCCGCTCGCTCGCTTGTTTTGCTCGTCCCCTCTGCCGACGTCGCCGATCATCGCGACGAAATTTGAAGCGCGGTGGTCGGCAAGACGCGACCAGGGCACGAACGGCTCGTTTCGTTTGTGTTGGGTCCGATGGAACGTGGAAGGCGTCCACCGAACAAAGGAGCACGATCACTCCGATTGGATGATTGGCTTTGTTCGCCGAGCGCCGAACGACTGGAGTGCTCGCGGTCATTTCCCAGCAAAAAAGGGCCGGGCGAGGGCGTCGGTCGCGCGAGGCGCAGTCCACCTATCGTGGAAGTGAGAGGCTTCGATTGCGCTGCTCACATTATTTTTTGGGCAGCTGGTTGGCAAGCGAAGGGCGCGTTCAGCTGTTTGCCGCTTGATCGTCGCGCTTTGTGCAGTTGCTCGCTTCTAATCGCTGTCGTTTCAGAAATGGACGGCCGAGTGCTCACGAAGCGCACTCGCGCCCAGCAGCGGCAGTACGAGGAGGAGTTGGAGACGTTCGAGTACAAGCCCATGCGGCCGCCGCCGGAGAAGCGCACCCGCACGGGCCCGCCGCCCATCGTCGTGATCGATGAGACCGGCGAGCGAGAAGCGTCACTCGTTCGGAAAGTGCCCCAGCGGCCGCCCGCAATCGCCGAGCAGCCCGAGGATTTCAGACACCAGCAACAGGCTCTTGTTCAAGTTAACCAGGGGCCAAAAGTAAAGCAGGAGCCCGCGGAAGACTCGACCGGCCGGAAGAAGCGGAAGATGAAGCGAACGTCGGCCATCGATGAATCCGTTTTGCGGGTGAAGCAGGAGAGCGGGTGAGCGAAAGGAATGTGGCTTTGAGCGGTAATTTTCTGCTTTCAGCGAGGCCAAGCAAAGCCATCTCGAGGCGACTGCTCCCTCCGACGGCGCGAGCGACCAAGCAGTAGAGATTACCTCCGAAACGCGGACTACCATGGCGAATGCGGCAAACGAAAGCGGCGATGTGCGTCCCATAATCACCTTTTCTAACGCATTCGCACTGGTTTAGTTCCATTGCTTGACGTGCGGTTTTGAAACCACCAATGCACAATCCTATAAGTCTCATCTGGACGGACATTCAAGGACTCAAGGCTTCTGCTGTTCTTTTTGCGGAGTTTATTTCAAACCAAGCAGCGTGAGAAATCGTCACGAAAGAAAGCAGCATGGATACGAGCGGCAGGAAGTGGACAAGACGTACAAAGGTGTCATCAAAATCCTCGCGGTTCGTCAACAATTGTTTCCTTCCTTTAACGTGAGGATATTTAGGACAGTTTGGGGGAGTACACGCAAGTGGGCAGAAATTTTGCCGACGTCCAAAAGAAGGCGAAAGTTGCTGGCGAAGCTGCAGCACCGTGGGAAACGACTGCAGATTTTTTTCTTTCAAACGTGAATACACTCTTGTTTGATTTCGTAGTTTTATTCGTCGTTCGTTTTAGTCTACGTGCTCTACCTGTGGTTTTGTAACCGTCAGCGTGCAGAGCTATCGACAACATATGAACGCGCATACAAGAACGCACGGCTCTCGTTGTTCGTTTTGCGGCGTTTTGTTTGACGCGAATTGGACTCGAAATCGACACGAACAAGCGCAACACGGTTTTGAGCGACTGTCCGTGGACAAATTCTTCCGAGGGGCCATCAAGATTCCATTGGTTTGTGAACAATTGGTTGTCATTTGAAATGTTCTTTTAATTAAGGAAGAGTTAAAAAAATACATGCAAGTCGGGACAAACTTCGATCAGGTCCAAACAGAAGCAAAGGGCGCCGGCGTGTGTTGCGCGAAACTGCCAAAACGAGACCGAAGCAAAGAAGTATGTTTTTAATTTTCAATTCGTCAACGTTGTCCTTAGTCGTCTCGAAACTGCAAAAAGTGCGGAATTCTGTTTGCACTGGTGGCTCCCACTCACGCAGTCGCACACGCTGGCCTCTGCGGGAAGTTCCTTTGTTCAGTGTGTGGGATTGGTCTCCATCGATCGAAAATACAAGAACACGAGTTCAAGCTTCACAACTTCACCCGAGACAAGACCGTCTGGACGACGAAGGAAGCCATCCGCATTCCACCGGTCAGTCTCCTTTTTCCATCCAACTCATCCATCCACCGCTTGCAGGAGCAATTCGGGCAGCTGCGGAATGTGACCACGAACTTCGCCGCCGTCCAGTCGCGCGCCGTCTCGAGCGGGCAGCGGGTGGACGAGCGGATTGCCCGGACGCCTGCCCGCAACCCGAAACTGATAGTCGCGCGCGACGAGGCGGAAACGCGGGTGCTCGTCAATGCCGAACAACACAGCGGCCGGGCGGAAAAGCGCGATGAAAACGAGCCCGAGATGAAGGAATTGGGGAACGGCGAGTTGGAGAATGGAAGCTGTTATGCAGATGATTGGCAAATGTTGTTGAGTATTGTTTATGGTGAAGTAAACGTGCAGTAAATAAAGACCATTAGTAGAACGGCATGCAATTCGTTTTTGTTGACCCATCTCTGAGATATTCGATCGAAATGCTTTTCCGCCAAAAGATTATTATTTGACCATTCATTCGCGTCTGCTCCCAACGGCAACAGCCGTTCCGAGAGCCTGGATCGATGCAGCGACCTTTCGATCTCCACTCCGCCCAATCGAGCGGGGGGAGCGGCCGCTCGTCGTGGTCGTCGGCGAGGATGGGCAGTGTGAAGCCGCTCTTCAACTCATCATGGAGAAGAGCGGGGACGATCCGGAGGCCAAGCGGAAGAATGACGACTGTAGTGGGTCGAATGAAAAGAGACCAGCAGTGAAAGGAGATGGCAGACACCGCTTCCATCCGCTAGGGGGCAGCTTTCGCCATTCGGCCGCCCGAGTGCTCCTTCCAGCGGGCAGTCCGTCCTTTCACCGGCAAGAGCGGCCACTTCCGCCACCCACACGTCTGTCGACTCGAGAGGATCCCCCGAGAAGAATGAGCGGCCGCCAACAGGCGACCTCGGGCGTCCTCTCGCCGCCATTCGACCGCCCGCACCAACCGACCGATCGCGAGCTGTGGCGGCCGAAGGGTCGTTTTGGCGGCGAACGGCCCCCACCGGCATGCAGTTGCCTCCCGCTGCTCATTGTTGTGTTGGGCCCGCCCGTTCCAGTGAACACCCGCCCGTCCTGCTTTGATCAAACCAGGGAGCACGTTTCGCTGCGATCGCCGCTTTTCAATCCGCCGATCAAAAACATTTCCGAGGGGATTTGAATCGCAATCAGCCGATCAAGCGAGCGAACGACGAGTGTGGCGGGTATAAAAGCGAGAGGTCGGCTGACAATCGGTATCTTCCACTCCCTCACCCACTCGTCCGTCCACTTCTCTTTTCTTTCGACTCAAAGATGACCCGCTCTTCCACGGCCGTTCTCTTCGTCCTGCTGGTCGCCTCGACGGCCGCCCAACCGCTCACGAAGGACCTCCTCTCGGGGCTGCTAGGAACGGTGAACGGCGTGGCCGGGAACGCGCAGCCGGTGGTCGGCGAGGTCACCGGCCTGCTGGGCGGCTGCAAGCAACCGGGCGCTCTCACGAAGATCGTGAAGCTGCTGAACCTGCCGGCGACCGTCGATCCCGCCCAGTTCGTGCAGCTGCTCTCGATCCTTACGCGTCTCGACTCCGTCCTCACGCAACTCACCTGCACCGTCGACTCCGTCCTGCCGCTGGAGGGGAGCGGCGTGGACGGCGTGGTGGGCGGCCTGTTGGACGAGCTGCGCACTCTCCTGAACGTCCCCGCGAACGTCGACCTCGGCAAATTCCTCCAAAACCTGCTCAAGGCCGTCGAGAAGCTCCTGAACGACCTGCTCGGCAACCTTGGCGGCCTCCTGCGCACGCTTCTCGGCGACGTCACGCAGCTCACCGGCGGCGTGCTCGACATCCTGAACGGCGTCCTCGGCCAGCTGACCGGCCTGCTGGGCATCCCCGACGGCGTGTTGCCCCTCGACTTCGTCCAACAACTCCTGCCCCAGCTGGAGAAAGTCCTCGACTCGCTGCTCTCCGCTCTCGGCGGCTCCTCGGGCGCTCTTCCTCTCTAAGCAGTGTGTTGCGTAGTGTAATCGGGTTATTCAATAAACAGTCAAGCATCACTGGAAGGCACGTGAAAGCGCAATAATTGACGAGCATTCGACTGGGCGGGCGGAGGAAGCCGCCGCTCCCGAGAAGCGACTGCGGCGAGCTCCCCTCTTCGAATGGCCGATGGAGTGGCCGAAACGAAGGCTTCCTCTCGTTCCGTTGAGCGACGAGCTTTCGGTTCGCTTCTTCTCGTCGCCGCTTCGAGTCGACCGCCCCGTCCGCTTCGAGCGGCGGCGGGAGCGGCGAGAGCGGAGAGGACGGCGGCCGCTCCGAAGTGGCCGAGTCCTCAGTCGGCTGCCCGTTGGTTCGGTGGGTGGAACACGAGGTCGATTGCATCTCGGCCCCAACTGCCGGGGGCTTTCCTTCGCTCGCCCGTCCAGCAGCGGTTCTTCACTCTCACGCACAACAGCTCGAACACGCCGCTCCTCGCCGCTCTCGTGGTCGTGAATTCGGGGGCGTCGAATCGGCGAGCAGACGGCCGAATGGAACGAGTGGCCGCGGATTTGCGGAGAACTTTCGGACGAGTCGCCCGATCTTCCCACTGCTCGGCGGCGGCAACGAAGACCGCCGGAAGGTTCGTTTCATTTCGGCGATCACGAGTGGACGCCCAACCGAGCCCGGGGCGGCCTTCAGCTGCCGTCGCATTCGGTCGCCGCTCGTTCGACGCTGCCGGCCGAGTGGCCGTGGAGAGTGTTGAGAAAGAAGGCGGCCGAACAGGCGAGCAGCCGGAGTGGACGGCCCTGTGGAGTGCCCCCCTCTAACCGCCCACCACTCGACGGCCGCCGGCCGCCCGCCCGTCGGGAACACGAAGCGGCCGCCCGTTCGCCGACTGCCCTCCACTCGGCGAGGCCGCGCGGCGAGCGCCGACACTTCGGAGAGGGCGGCCGGCCGGCGGAGAGGCGGCGGGAACCTGCCGGGAGGACGAGCGGGCGGGCGGGCGGACGAGAAGACCGCCGCCTGCCGCCCGCCCTCCGCTCGCCGGCCGCTCTCCACTCGGGGCGCGCACTCGGCGGCGTGTCGGCCGGCTGCTCTCTCGTCCCCGTCCGCCCTCTCGACCGCCGCCTTCTTCCCGCCGGCAATCCGCCGAACCGAGCGGTCGGTCGATCGACGAGAACTCACGACACAACTCGCTTTGCGGCGCTCTCCACCGCGTCCTTCCGCCTGCCGGCCCGCCGGTCGGCCTCTCGAACGAGTGCCCGCATGCCGTTATTCCGGTTGCTCGGAGGTCCCCGATCGTTGTGAACGGGGCAAACGACGAGCTACCGCCCATTTTTGCTCTTTTTATTTGCAGGTAGACGTGACGGCAGCAGGCAGGACACCAAAACGGCGTCACTCCGCCGCCCGATTGTCGCTTCTCTTAACGCTAGGAGACGAAATACGGAGATCGTGTAGAATTTCCGACGCGATCTTGGACGATTTCTGTTGCTACCGTTTCTTAGTTTATTCTCGTCTAACAGAAAAAACAACAACGCACTGGCTTACTTTAAACGACGGATGGCCACAAAACACACGTATGTTTCGTCCACTCGCAGGTTCCAACAGCAGCGAGCGGTCAGCAAGCTAGCACGAAGGTCATCCACCAATTCCGGGTCGAACACCTCGGCTCGCATCACGAACTTCGTCTTTCGCGCAAAGTACAACTTCGCGTATTTCAAGAGTTTGTTGTAGAAGTGCTGAATGAGAGCATCATACCACTGCCGAGTCCAGAACGAACCTCGGGTCCTTGCGCTTCGTTCCAGCCCGGCGGTCGGAGAAACGTCCGCAGTTTGCGCAACCGAATTCCCGTCGCGTTGGCCCATTCGACCAGGTGAACGGAGCGATTGACAAGGATCTTCAACGCGTTGTACACTTGCATTGGCTCCTAAATGTAACTCAGAAAGATAGAAGAAAGAAAAAACATACGGTCGAGGCCTCGATGTTCGCGCCATCGATTTCTAGCTTGAGTTCGAAGGTGTCGTTCAAAAAGCGGAGATTCGTGAAACTCGCGCGGAAGTCCCGTTCGTCGTCTTCATTCCAAAAGGCTTCGGAAGGCAGCTCGAGGAGTGTGGTCGGGTATTCGAGTTTGTATACATTTAGCCTGATCTTCTCAACCGTTTCGTTTCGGTCGCAGCTTAATGGAATCGTCGTACACATTAACCTTCGGTAACTTACGGCCCCATTGCGGCGATATTTTTGACGCATGTATAGATTTCAAGTTCCCGCGCGGCCATCCGAAAGACGGGCACGAAATCTGAAGGGTTTCGTTGAAAAGCCGCTCATACCGAAAATGACTGACCACAGAAAGGAGCATAAAGGGACGCGCAGTACACGCGTTCAATTAGGTCAGAAGACAGGCCGTACATCAAGTTTGTTTGACGAAACGCATTAAAATAAACATCAACCATCTTGCTAGGCAAGAAGTCTTGAAGAAAAAGCACCAATTGATGGTGCTTCGGGCATTCGGAAATCTCAACTTTGATTCCTTGCAGCGTACGGTGTTCTAAAACGAACGTGAGAGAAAGCACAAGCCATAGTCGTTCACCCTTCAACGCCGAAAGCATCCAACGCCACTTTTTCATCCGATCGAAAGTGGGTGTTGGCGCCGCGTAGAACGAAACCACAACGCGATTCAATGGAGCCACACGCAAGATGCGCCCGATTGTTTCCACGGTCACGTGATCGTGAAACAGACGCACGTAAAGCTTCGTTTTGATTCGGACCGACCAAAGAGAAAGACTGTTCATGGAAATCAATGCCGAATGCGTGTGCTCATTGTCAGATTGACGTTCAAACAGAGCGGTCGAGAAACCGGCCGAACAGATGAGAAAACGGAGCGTGCGAACCCGCAGAGCCGTCTGGTCGCTGAGGTAGGTGGGCGACGAGGAATCCAGCTGGTTGTATTCGCGTCTTGTGTTCGTCGCGTGGAACAAGACGAGGTAACGACCACTCGGTTCGAGCTTCGGCGACTTCGAATCGGGCGACGGCAAGGTGGACATTTCGCTGAAAAGAAAGCGGTTAGCGGAGTCTGGGGTGGAGAGTAAGGGACTGCTGCATTCGACCGCTCGTCAAGCGGCAGGCGGGAGAGTGACGCCCCGCACCCGGCTGACCCACGCGGACGCCCTCGTTTAAAGCGCGGTCCAACCGCTCGCATCGATCGAGCAGTTGCGTGCGAGCGGAGAGTGGGCTAGTCGACCTGCCGACCTCGTCCGGCACTTGACGCCCAGCAAGAGACTTTTCTACTATTTCCAGTCGCGTACCCTCCGTTCATGTGGGCAACGACACAAAGCGGCTGGACGACAGAATCGACAACACATTCAAAGTGACCCGTTCACGACCTAAAAAGAGGAAGTGCCACTCGACTGTATTCAAGCACCAGTGCACATTGGAGCGCGAGGAAGAGCGGCAACCGGTGGGATGAAAGGGGCAAATAAGCCCGAGCCCTCGCTCCTCATTTGTTGCACGAAATGGCGGTCAAAGCGGCCGTTTTTTTGTTTCTGCTGCTTGTGATGTGCGACTCGCCAGCGGCTTGGAAGACGAGCGGGGAGATCGCGCGGGATGATCGTGAGTTCTCCGCTCCCACCCGCCCACTCCTTTCCGTTGCAGACGGCGGCTGAGGGGCGGCCGGCGGCCGGACGCTCGGCTTCCTGCTCGCGACGACGGCGGCCGCCTTCATTTTCGTGTGGTTCGTGGCGGAGCGGGGCGGGAGCTTCGCGGAGGTGCAGCTGGCCGTGGAGTGAACGCCCGCATGCAGGAGGCGCTCGTCCAGCTGCAAATCGCCGGCCAGGAGGTCGAGGCGGAGATCGAGCGCGAGAAGCGGCGGCTGCAGGCGAACGTCGTGAGTGCGCCGTCTTCCCGTCTTGCAGGAGGAACTCCGCCGACTCCGAAAAGCGCTCGAGACGGCTGTCGAACGGCTGCGCGCCGAACGCCGCTCGCTCGCCGTCCGCAAGCGGAGGATTGTCGACGTCGTTGCCTTCCTTTCGTTGAATGAGCTTCTCGAAAGAATAAACTCGATTGTTGGCGCTCGGCGTTGTTCGGTGGACTGTCCCTTGCGGTGCGGATGTGTCCTTCAAGGTTGTTAGGCGTCATTTTGTCGGCTCCTCCAAACTCGTCGCCGAAACCCGCTCTCTGGACGCCCACTCGAACGGGACGAAGCCGCTGAATTCAACCCAGTGATCAGTCAATTCATTCCGTCCAACTGTTCCTCCCTCGTTTGTTCGTAGCCCAATAATTTCCTCCCCTCGTTCTTCCCCTCTGTTCGCCTCCGGCAATTCGTTTGTAGTTCCTCTCTCTCCCCTCGCAGTCGGGATCACATCTCCTCCTCTCTTCTTCCTCTCCATCCAACGGACATCCCCGAGCGCGCCTCCCAGAAGGTGACGGGCGCTCTCCAAGGAAGGGACGGGAATCCCCCCGCTCGCACGCCATCCGGCGCCCGTGGAAAATCTGCTCATTTCACCGCTCGACGCGCCCCGTGCAAAAAACGCGAATGAGCGGCGGCGGAGGGGTACGGTCAAGTCGTCCACTGGCCGAAAGACTTGGCCTTCTCGCACGCGCAGCGGCTCAGGATCACGTCGGCGCGCGCTGAAACCGGTCGCAATCGAAAGAGGAAGGTCGATTCTACCATATGGCTCGCGGGCAGCAGCCAAATCAGCGGTTTTGTCCGCTTCCCTTGTCCGAAAGTCCGAATGTCGGATTTTCGTTCCAGTTCGTGGACGTTTGTGGATGTGCAGTGCGGCGGGTGGGATTTTAATCCAAACGTGAGGACGTCAGGGCTGTTCAGCGTTTTCTCCTCTTTCGTTTGAGCTACAACTCACTTCATTGCGTCATCACCCCCCGTCGTCATTTTGCGCCAAAGGTTGACCGACGCGCGATTTTCGGGCTGTTCTCATGTTTCTCGTTTTGATGCGCGGCGCGTGGGATTTTTACGCGAACCCGCGGACGTCAGGGCTGTTCAGCGTTTTCTTCTCTTTCTTTTGAATTACACTCGATCACGTCTGATGAACTTCTAAGGTCGCTATTTCGCGTAGAAGGTAGAGAACCATCTCATTTTTCAGGCGCCGCATTCCTCCGTTATTTTCTCTTGACTTGCGGCAGAAGCGACAGTTTTCTAATGAAATCGACTACGCAGAATCCAAATCCGCCGTCCATTTGGCAAAATAAACCAATGGTGTCGCGCAATGTTCGAGTCTTCGACCTCCTTCAACAGCAACGAAATGCCAGAGCGCCCAAGCACGCGCTCATTTTCGCTCTCGTCGCAAACTCGCCGAGCGGTGAAATGGGCGGTTTCCGGATGGCTTGCGCTTGAAGCCGCCGCCACCCGCTCCACGTGGCCGCCCTTGCCTCCATCCGGCACCCGCCCGTCTCGCCTCCTCCGCCGCCGGCGATTGCATCCACGTCCAGCGATCCGAAGGACCCGCCGCTCCAAGTCCGCCACCGCGCCGCAGTCTCAAACTCAATCGGCCACCTCGCCCTTCCACTCGCCGATGCGCCAGAGCCACTCGCCTGGAGACCCCGATCTTCCCGACCACTCAACCCCGATCCGACTCGGTCGGCCGCCGGCGGAGTCCACCTCTCTTCTCTCTGTCCCCCAACTTCCAATCCTCGATCCCGACTTCCTTCGTTCAATCCTCCCGTTCGTTTTGTCGATTAGTTCTGCCGTCTCTCTTGCTCCCCCTGCTATTTCTGCTTCCTCTCGCTTGTTTTCGTCCGCCCGATCGGCGCCCCGGCCGCCCGCTTATCTCCGCCCCGTTCGCTCGCCGCCGTCTCGTCTGCTCTTGCGTCATCCCGCCCCCCGTTCGCCCACTCGTATTTAAGCGGCGGCCCGCCCGTCCACTTCTCCCCTCTCCACCCCCCTTCTCTCCGCGGCCCTGCCCGCTCCTCCCCACTCGGCCCCAGCGCCTCCCCGCGGTCCGCCGCCTCGTTCCTCGGCCCTCGCGCCTCTCCGACGGTCCGCCGTCCTCCCTGTCTGTAGTTCGTTCACTCGTCAATAAACTTCGCTCCTTTTCCCGAGGATCTTCCTTCCACGTGCTCAACTCGAGCTTCCCGTCCTTCCTTTGTGCCAATTCCTCCACCGCCCTCCACCATGGACGGCCGTGCGAGCGACAATTTCATGCGCGTGTTCTGATGAGACAAGCCAATGGAGATGAGCAGGAATTGCATGTTCAGCCTTTCACTTTAGCCGTTTGGGGAGCTCTGCCACTGGCTGCACGAGTCAACGAATTCAGGCGGCAGAGCGCCCTCCTCCTCACCCACCACTCGTTCCGAGCAGACCGCAGAATCGAGCGCGAGCCGCAAGAAATGTGAAGCAGAACGAAAGCAAGCGATTGGCGAGCAGCACGCAAGCAACCAGCCGTACAGCGTCCGGCTCCTACTTAAACAACAACGCCTCCACCATTTCTGTATGTCTCCGCTCACCGATGGAGCGGACGGTCCAAAATTTGCTCTCAACACTCCGAAGAGGTTGAGTGGAGTACACACCTCAAGAGGTAGGATTAATCCTGACGAGAGTTCAGGCGAGCGGGCAGGCGGCGAGGCGACGGGAAGACCGCCTTCTGCTGCCCGCTCTTTGCTTGCTGGCTGCTTTGCGCCTTGCGTTGCACAAACAGCACGCCGTAGTGCGCAAAAGCAACGCGCTATTGTTCGTTCGAACCGCATTCGGCTTTTTTGAATGAACGAGCGCAACAAAAAACGTTTGAAACGATTCTTCTTTCACATTAAGAGTTGTTCCATTCACACTTGCTGGATGACCTCTGCGCGCCCCGCGGACATCCCAGCGCAAAGTGGCGCCCAGAGGAGATTGAGCGGCGACTTTTTGCGAACAGAGGCGATTTACCGCTCGATGGCGCGGCGGCGAGTTGCGTCCGGTCGTGCATCGTAATTATCGAGCGGACGCCCTTGACGCTCGCTCGTTTTTAGTTTTTGCGTCGAGCTTCGAACGAAAGATATTTTAGAGTCCGTTTGCTGCTCGATCGTTGCGATTCGTGCTCTTGCCTTTTTCAATCTCTCTCCTTTCAGGATGGACGGACGGGTGTTCACGAAGCGCACGCGCGCCCAGCAGCGGCAGTACGAGGAGGACCTCGAAACGTTCGACTACAAGCCCATGCGCCCACCACAGGAGAAGCGACAACGTCCCGATCATCGGGTTGTTGTCACGATCGACGAGGACGGCGAGCGAAAAACCCCACTCGTTTGCGAAGCGCCCCGGCCGCCTTCTTTAGCCGGGCAGCCCAAAGCACGCGAAGAGCAACACCAAGTCCTTGCTGGAATCAACACCGAGCCGCAAGTGAAGCTGGAACTCGCGGACGAACAACCGGCCATCCGGCCGAAGCAGAAGAAGAAACCTCGCAGCAAAAAGACTGTCTTTCTTCAGGTTGAAGTGAAGCAGGAGAACAGGTAAGTGAAAGCGGTGCGTTCTACTCGTGATTGTCTGTTAAAGCGAGCTCCATTACGGCGATCAGCCGCAAGAGCTGCCGGCCGGAGAAGTTGGATCGAACGGATCCGTCAATGACGAGATTCCATTAGATCAAAACGCTGAAGTCGAAACTGCTTTCTTTGAGGACACAGACGAGGATTCAACGGGAACGTGCGCACTCGCCTCAACCAAAAGCGCAAGCACAAAAAAAAGAAGAAATCAAGTACGTTTGTGCTGACTAACAAAGTCACCGGCTGACTTTAGTCCACCTGCTCGACGTGCGGCTTTGCGACACATAAGCTAAATTACTTCCAATGGCATATGAACGGACATTCGCTGACAAGCGGCTTTTGCTGTTCGCTTTGCGGCGTTTCCTTTCACGCAAGCAAACACCGAAACATGCACGAGAAGAATCAGCATAGATTCGAACGAGAAGCAGAAGACCGGACGTTCAGTGGAGCCATCAACATACCGCCGGTTTGTTAACATATGGTCTTTTTTGTTGATCAGAGACAATTCAGGAACATTTGGAGAATTATACACGAGTAGGCACCAATTTTGCGAAAATCCAGAAGGAGGCGAAAGTCGCTGGCGGTTCAGTTGTTAAACCAAGGATAAGTTAAGCTTTCCTCTTAATTTTGCGTCTCCAAAACAAAATTCAACTCGCAAGATGCGTTTATAATAAGTTCGTCCCATTTAGTTCGTGTGCGAAATCTGTGGTTTCGCGACCAACATGACACACCCCTATCGCCTACACGTAAACGCACATTCGAAAAAGCACGGTTGTTGTTGTTCGATCTGCGGCTTCTCGTGCGGGAATACTGGGGATCGAAATAAGCACGAACGACTACAACACGGATTCGAGCGACATTCGGCCGACAGAGGATTCCGAGGCGCCATCCAGATTCCAACGGTTTGTTGACATTGATCTTGCAGTATTCTTTCCATTCCGTTTAGAGCGACCTTGCAAAGTATGCACGTGTAGGAACAAACTTCACGCAGGTCCAAATGGGAGCGAAGACAGCCGGCGAATCCTTTGCAGCGCGATCGAAACGGAGCGATGGAGTATGGTTTCAATCTTCTGGCGGGTAGTCATTATTTTTGGCTTCTCAGAACTGCAAGGAGTGCGGAATTCTGTTTTCACTTGTGGCTCCGAAACACATCGTGGCACACGCTGACGCGCGCGAACAGTACCAATGTTCGGTGTGCGGTGTGGGCTTCAATACATTCCACCGCAGGCGGGATCACGAAGCCAAGGTCCACAATTTTGTGCGGGACAAGGCCGAGTGGCAAACGAAAGAAGCGATCCGCATTCCGACGGTCAATTCCCAACACTTCGTTCAACTCATTCATTCACCGCTTGCAGGAGCAGTACGCCGAGCTGCGTAACCTCACAACCAACTTCGCCGCCGTCCAGAACAAAGCAAAGAGCGTTGGCGAGTGTTCGCAGAAGAAATCTAAACGCGGACGACCTTACGAGGTAACCGCTTCAATGCACTCCCGTGCAACGATTTTCTTTGTCCAGCACTGCAAGGAATGCGGGGTTTTGCGGACGCTCGTGGGCACACAACACGCAGCTGCCCACGCTAATCTCGGAAGAAAGCTCATCTGCTCGGTGTGCGGGATCGGCTTCACTGAAACCCAGAGCAGACGGAGACACGAGCGCCAAATCCACAATTTCGAGAGAGCCCACGGCGACGGAAGGATCAAAGAAGCGGTCGTAGTTTTGCCGGTCAGTCATCACGTTCCCTTCAACTCATCCATCCGCCGCTTGCAGGAGCAGTACGCGCAGCTGCGGAACCTCACAACGAACTTCGCCGCCGTCCAGTCGCGCGCCGTCCCCAGCAAGCGGACCGAATCGAGCGGGCGGCGGCAACGGGAGGGCGAGCGGAAGAAGAAGAGCGGGACGGACGAGCGGATCGGCCGGCTGCTCGCCCTCGACCCGAAACTCGAAGACGCGATGGACGAAGAGGAGTTGCGGGCGTTCATCCAAGCGGAAGTGGACGGCGGCCGGCAGGAGGAGTCGGGGGACGGCGAGTGGAAGAGCGGAGAGGAGGAAGCGGCCGTCAAGGTCGAGCTCGTTGACGACCGTTGATTGCTGCCCCTCATTTGGTCGAATAAACGTGCAGTGGACTCGGCAGCGGGCGGGAGATCACTCGTTCCATCCACCCATGAGGGGGGCCGCGTGCCGAAGGGGACGGCGCGTGGAGAGGAGCCGCCCGTCCCGCTCGCTTCGGCAGTCGGCGGCCGTCTCGCTCGAGGTCAATTGGGGGCGAGCGGCCGGTCGGGGCGGAAGAACCCACCCGCCCGCCCCGCAGAAGAAGCGGCCGCCCACTCGCGGCCGGGAACTCCGTTCTTTTCTCGCCGGCTGTTCGATCGAGTGGCCCCCACGACGCTCGGCGGGGAGCTCCGGCGACGACCGCGAGGAAGCCGGCGGGTGGGCGGCCGCCGTCGCGAAGCCCCGCCCGACCGCCGCCCCTCCGCGCACTCTGCCGGCCACTCGGCAGTCGGCCGCCCTCCACAAAACGAGTGAACCTCCTTGTTTGGAGGGGCGGAAAGCGGGCGCTTCCACTCTGTTTCCGCTCAGTTGAACGCAATCCACTCATTTGTGGTTCTTTTTCCGTTGTACGCGTCATCCGGTTACTTTTTCACCTTCGTTTTTTGTTTACTTTTACACCAACAAAGAGAGCAACACAATGTATGGAAAGTCACTTCGAGCGACGAATGGCCACAAAATGCACGTCCGTTTTGTCCATTTGCAGTTTCCAGCAGCACCGCGCGATCAGCGAGTAATCACAAAGGTCATCCACCAGTTTCGGGTCGAACTTCTCGGTTTGCATCGCGAACTTTGTCTTACGCGCAAAGTACAGTTTCGCGTATTTTAACACCTTGTTGTAAAAGTGCTAAAGAATGACTTGTAGCAATACGGAGTTCAGAACATACCTCAGGTCCTTGCGGTTGCTGCCAACCCGGCGGTAGGAGGAACGTGTTCAGTTTGCGCAACCGAAGACCCGCCGCTTTGGCCCATTCGACCAGGTGAACGGAGCGATCCACAAGGATCTTCAACGCATCGTACATTTGCATTGGCTCCTAAATGTAGCTCAGAAAGACAGAAGAAAGAAAAAACATACGGTCGAGGCCCCAAAAGTGGCTCCGTCGATTTCCAGCTTGAGTTCAAAAGTGTCGTTCAAAGAGCGAAGATTCTGAAGCATTGATCGAAAATTCTGCTCATTTTCTTCGGTCCACAGAGCGCGGGCGGGCAGTTTCAGTAGGGCCGTCGGGTTTTCGCGCTTGAACACGTTAAGTCTCACGATTTCGACCGTATCGTTCCGTTCGCATCTAAACATAGCAATCATACGAATCAACACAGCAACTTACGGCCCCATTGCGGCAATGGGCATAATGCGCGTATAGATTTCCAGCTTTCGAGTTGCCAGTCGAAAGACAGGCGTAAAGTCTGAAAAGTTTGTTTGACACGCCTCCCATGCCGCCAAAGGCAAACCGAAGAAAGGAGCCGAAAAGGACTCGCAGTACACTTGTTCGATCACTTGAGATTGACCGTGCAATAAACTCGTATGACGAAAAGCGACCAAATTGACGTCGTTGACCTTGTCGGGCAGCGTGTCGCCGAGAAACGGCACCAATTGGTGATGGTTCGTGCATTTTCGAATATCGAGATCAATTGCTTGCAACGTAGGATGTTCTAAAACAAAGATGGGAAAATGCTTGAGCAATCCTGATTTACCCTTTAACGCTGAAAGCATCCAGCACCACTCTGTTATTCGAACAAAAGTGGGTGGATCCGCCGAGCAGAACGAAACTGCGATCCTATTCAAGCGAGTCACTCTCAATACTTGTTGCATTGCTTGCGGAGACAGGTGATCGCACGAAAAACACACATGAGGTAGCATCTCGGTTATTGCCGACCAGAGAGAAAGTTCGTCCATGCAAAGCATTGTCGAAAACGTGTGCTCCGGTCCATGATCGAACAATGCGGCGGGAAAGGCGGCCGAACAGAACAGGAAACGCAGCGTTTGAATTTGCAGAGCCGCGCGGTCGCTGACGTAGGTGAGCGACGAAGAATCCAGCCGGTTGAATTCGCGGCCTGTGTTCATTGCGAGGAACGAGACGAGGTAACGGGCAGTCGATTTAAGTTTCGGCGACTGCTGTTCGGGCGACGGCAAGGTGGACATCTCGCTAAACAGAAAGCGGTGAGCGAAGTGGGAGCAGGAAAGTGAGCGACTGCCGCGTTCACTCGCTCGCCGAGCAGCAGGCGGGAGAGTGACGCCCCGCACTCGGCTGACCCACGCGGAAGCCCTCGTTTGGACCGCGGTCACCTCGCCCGCATCGCTCGAGCGGTTGCGTGCGAGCGGAGGTCAAGCAGTGCGCCTTGCAACCCGTCCGGCTGTTGGTGTTCGGCAGCAGCAAACGGACCTCTCGCTCGCGAGTGAACTTCCTGCTGTTTGTGACCGCTTTCTTTATGTTCAGGTGAGCAACGACACAAAGCGGCTTGGACGACAAATCGACAACCCATCGGAATTGACTCGTTCACGGAAGTAAAGAAGAAGTTCCATTCGATTGACTTCAAGCGTCAGTGCACATCGGAGCGAATGAAGAACGGCAACCGGTGGTGGGTTGAGAATGGCAAACAAGCCCTCGTTTGTTGCACGAAATGGCGGTGAAAGCGGCCATCTTCTCGTTCCTCCTGCTGCTGCTGGTGGGCGACTTGCGAGCGGACTGGAAGACGGACGAAGAGATCGCGGGGGATGATCGTGAGTTCTCCGCTTCCTTCCGCCCACTCCTCTCGGTTGCAGACGGCAGCCGGTGGGCGACCGGACGCTCGGATTCCTGCCCGCGACGACGGCGGCCGCCTTCGTTTTCGTGCGCTTCGTAGTGGAGCGGGGCGGGAGCTTCGCGGAGGTGCAGCTGGCCGAGGAGTGGACGCCCGCATGCAGGAGGCGCTCGTCCAGCTGCAGACCGCCGGCCGCGAGCTCGAGGCGGAGATCGGGCGCGAGAAGCGGCGGCTGCAGGCGAACGTCGTGAGTGCGCCGTCTTCCCGTCTTGCAGGAGGAACTCCGCTCCGCCACCTCCGAAGAGCGCTGGGGGCGGCCGTCGACCGACTGCACGCCGAACGCCGCTCGCTCGCCGCCCACGAGGCCGCGCGCCTCGCCGTCCACAAGCGGAGGATCGCCGACGTCGCCTTCCCTCCGTTTAATGAGCTGCTTGGGAGTATAAACTCGCTTGCTGGTGTTCGGCGTCGCTTGCGGTGCGGATGTGTCGTTCACGTTCGTTTGGCGCCAGTTCATGCGCGTGTTCTGATGAGACGATCCAATGGATGAGCAGTGATTGCATGTTCATTCGTTCACTGCAGCCGTTCGGGGAGTTCCGCCACTGGTTGCACGCGGGCGGCGAGTCCATCCAGCGGACAGCTCTTCTGCTCGCCCGCCACTCCTTTCGAACAGAGCGAAAAATCGAGTGAGGGGCCGCCAGTGATCGTGAAGCAGAAAGAAAGCAAGCGAGTGACGAGCAACACGCAAACGACCAGCCGACTGCTCGAACGCTCCAACCATCACGCCCACAACCCCTGCTGTGTGTCCGCTCACCGGTGGAACGGACGATCCAAAATTTGCTCTCAACACTCCGAAGAGGTCGAGTGGAGTACACACCTCAAAAGGTAGGAATAAACCTGACGAGAGTTCGGGCGAGCGGGCACTCGACCCGGCTGGCAAGCGGCCGGTCGATGGGTAGGCTGCTCGCTGCTCGTCGGGCGCCCTCCGCTTGCTGCGCGTTCCCTCCGCCGGCGTCTTCTTCGTTGTGGCGTTCCGTTCACCGCTTGGTGCGTTTCCCGCTGGCCACGTTCTCCTCGTTCGTCGATTGCTGCAGCAGTTGGACGTCCTCCGAGCGCGTGACCTCCGCTCGTTCCTTCGCGTTCGGTTGAGCACGAAGGGCGTTGCGTTCCGCTTCGAGCTCGTCCCCCACCGACCACTCCTTAAGACCGCAGTTATTCGGCGACCGCGCGGACACGCTCGAAGCGTTCGGATGGGCGAGTGGAGTTCGCCTTCCCCCGTGGAGGGCGGCGATTTCGGCTTGCTGGTCGTCGATCGTTCGTTGCATCTCTTCGGGCAGAAGAGGGGGGTTGTCTGGAGGTTTGATCGAGTGGGCGAGTTCTTCGATCATTTCGTTCGTCTGCAGGGGTTGGATGAGCGGGTGATTCTGCTGCCCGCATTCTCCGCTGTGGCTTCTCGCTGTTGCACCACTCGGTCGGCGGAGGGCGAACGGGGGCGAGCGGGAGGACGAAGACGGCGGCACGAATGAGTGGACGGGGAGAACTCCCGGTTGCTCGCTGCATTCCTCGACGACGAAGAGTGAAAAGAAGGCGAGAGACCGACGGAAATCCCCACTCGCCCGCTTCTTCCCGCCGATTCGAAGCGAGCGGGCAGTCGGCGAGTGGAGGCGGCGGTCGAGCGAACGAGCCGCCCGCCGTCTCTTCCGCTGGGATCGACCGGATCGAAGCCGCCTTCAACCGACGGCCACTCCCCTCGACCGCCCCCACCGAGCGAGCAGAAACGAGTGGACCCCGCGGACTCACCGGCCGCCGATTGGTGGGCAGTCGGGGGTCGAAGTCCAACGCCCCGCGGTCCCCCGGCCGATCGACGGGCCACTCGGAAGAAGCGGGAGAGCGCGGTGGTCACCACTTTCCCATTGGAGTGAGAGTCGGGTGGCATTCGAAGAAGCCCCTCGTGATTTTCTTCCGCGCTCAACACACGCGGGCAAACCAAACGCGGTGGGTATTCGCCCAATCGACCGATTTCGATGTCGAATACGCAGGTGTGGCCTGATGAAAATCAGGTACCGAATTTTCCTTTTCTTTTACGATAGGTGCCTTCTTTTTAGGGATGGCAAATGCCCGGGCAGCTGAAATTTGTGGGCAGGATGCCCGGGCAGCTGCCCGGACAGCTGCCCAAATGCCCAAAAATTTTGGGCACGTGGAAAAATCGTTTGACAACTGTATTTAAACACTTATTGTCACTTAAAATTGATTTTTTCAGTATTTATAACTTTAACAACACGTAAACTAACATTCGGCAAGGATAGAATAAAAGAAACAACCATTGCATGACCATCAGGGTTTATGAGCGCATGGACATAAGGGGGTACCCTGATGAAATTATCAGAAAATTTTTTGCCCATTTCAGTGCGCAAACAACTTCGATGTCTACGAAATGTTTACTAAAGCGTTTCTATTTGCCGCACACCTTAAAAACAGATAGGTTTTGTTTCAATTCTTCAAAAATACCTCTTCAAATTGGTGATCCAAGCAAAAATTGTTCGAAACACGATGTTTAACGCGTAAATTGCATTAAAAGTCCTAGAAAATTTGCTAAAATTACTCATCCGTGCAATAGAAATGTCAAAACGGTCGGTAAAATGTTTTTCCACGTGCCCACTTTTTCGCTGCTGCCCGGCCGATTTTACCTGCCCGGGCACGTGCCCGGGCAGCTGCCCGGCTGCCAACCCTACTTCTTTTTTAGTGCGTGGTTCACTTCATTGTCCGGAGTGGACGGAAAGCCTTGAAGTCAGTCAGCGAGCTTTTCGAGTGCACCGAACGAAAACAGATCGGGGACGTCCTTGAGCACTCTGCTGGTCGTTACGCGTACAAAGACTACAAAGTCGTTCGAATTTCTGATGCCGCGACAAAAAATGAGCTCTCGCCCACTGAATTGATGAAAGTGGGCGCCGTTTACGCGGTAGAAATCGAGGAAAAGGTGAAAGCCAAGAGTGACCGCATTGATTTATTGATTTATGTTTGCAGACCATCACGATCCAACTGAAAGTGGATGACGAAGAGCCCAAACAAGTGCATGTGCCGTGCAGCCTTCTCGTGTGCGAGTTGGAAGAACACCTGGACCTCTGCATGGCCTCGGTGTACATCTGGCATCCCGTCTACGGCTACCTCGCATTCGATGAGGAATCGAAAGCAGTAGTCGACGAAGGATCGGCCTACTGGATCAAAACGGACATCTACGATTGCGTTCAGTGCGGCAACTGGGTTTCCGCTGCGGTCGGCGGCCTTGCTTCGAAGCTGGCCGGCGAGAAGAAGAAGCTGAAGGACGTTGAGGCTCCACCATCGAAAGAAAAGTGAGCACGACAGCACAACTCACACCGTCCTTTTCGTATAGATCGAAGGTTCCGACAGGATGCTCTTGCTGCCTGCTCACCACGTTGTTCGTCTTCCTTCTCGTCGGCTTTTTCGTCTTTCTGGGCGTGTTTCTGTTCGTCGCAACCCGGACGGCGGCAACCGAGGCGACGGACTCGAATGCCGCAAACGCAACGACGTCGGCGACGAACGCCACCATGGAACCCGAGAATACGAACGATAGCTGGGTGGCTTTGCTGATGCACATCAGCCGCAAACTGGAAGCGGAACGAGCAGACGTCCACAAGCGGTTGGACCGAATCGAGCGATTGGAGATGACCAAGAACGACAAGGCGGCCGACGGGGAGGCGGAACGGGTCGACAAACTCGAGGAACAGAATGCCCGCCTGCAACGTCGACTGGAAGAGTTGGAACATCGCGAACAACTCGCTCCTTCCGTCCCTCTACCCGCTCTTCCGTCTTTCGCTACCTCCTCTCTCACTTCTTCGCAAACCGAAACCCAAAAGAAGCGAGTTCGCGGCAACTTTCTGGAAGACACGTGGTGGGGCCGAGTCATTGCAATCGTCTTGATTATTCTTGGGATCTGTTTCATTGCTTACTTGAAACACATCGAACATGAGAACCTGATCGAAGACATCAATTCTCGTCGCTAATTGTTCTCATTGTGCTCTCTGCTCACCTTCCACTGTTTGTTGAATAAACTTTCTGTATCAAAAAAGGGCTGGCATTGATCACTACTCGCTTGCATAAGCAGTCGATAATTGGTTGAAAGAAAAAAGCGAACGCAGAGCGGAAAGGATTGTGAGCGAGCGGAGGGCGAATTTAACTCCGGTCCTCTCCTCGACCATCCCCACCGAGCGAGCAGAAACGAGTGGACCCCGCGGACTCACCGGCCGCCGATTGGTGGGCAGTCGGGGGTCGAAGTCCAACGCCCCGCGGTCCCCCGGCCGCTCGACGGGCCGCTCGGAAGAAGGCGGGAGAGCGCAGTGGTCACCACTTCCCCATTGGAGTGGCGGTCGGGGAGCTCACTCGTGGTCGTCCTCCGCCCTCTCGCCCCCACTTGCGGCCGCCCGATCCGCCCGCTCGTTTCGGGGATGGCCGGGCGGGTTTCACGAAGCGGACGCGGGCGCAACAACGCGCCTTCGAGGAGAAACTCGCGAATTTCGACTTCAAACCGCCGCGCCCGCCGCCGCCGCGAGGGACCGCCGCCCGCGATTGTTGGGCAGCTAAAGGAGGTCGCCGTGGAGGCCGGCGAGCGGCGGGAAGAGCCCGTTCGGGTCAAGGAAGAGCCCGTGGACGAGCCCACCGCCAAGAGAAAGCGAAAGAAGAAGCGGCGAAGCAGGCAAGGCGACCGGCAACCGAAGCCAGCGGGCAGGACAAAAGTCCAGTGGAACGGCTGGTGGGAGTTCAAACGAATCATCTGTCCGACAATGCAGGCGATGTTTTGGACGGAACGGCGTCGAGTGCGTGGCCGCGAACGAGAGCGAGCGGGCGGACCGACGGACGAGCGAGCGGAAGACGCGGCAAGCGGAAGGAGTGCGTGGCGACGCCTCGTGCAGAGATTCGAGCGGGACACAGCGGCCGTAAACACCAGCCGTCCATGGCCGCTTTTCTTCCCCCACGAACAGGAAACGTCCAGTGGAGAAGCGGAATTTCCATTCGAAGACCTCACGCATCGCATAGCCGAGAAATCCGCGTTCTCGACCGGCGGGAGGAATTGCGAGCGGCGGATGCACTCGAAAAATCGTAGAAATTCGGGGGAAGGATCGAAGAACAAGACGAAGACGAAATTCGACGAGATCGAATTTCGAGTCCATTCGAAACGTCCGGGAATTTCCGGCAGGACGAAGAAGCGGAGTGCTCGCATCGATTGGCAGTTCTCGGCGATCGTTTGACTCATTCCTTTGCTTATGGATTGATCCGCCTGCAACCCCGGCCGAGTACTTCGGAGAACACGCCTCCGATCGACCGTTCGAGTGCCCGAGCATCGGCATCGAATTTGCGAAAGAGCTGGGGACAGCCCGCCCCCGCTTGCGAGTTGCTCTACGGACAGCGTGAGTTCAACGGGACTGCTCTGCTTGTGTGGGGCGTCCGCGTTACTCGCCGAGCGAACGCGGCGGCATCGAGCAGCACGACGGGATTCTTTCGTTTGACGAGAGAGCGAGCGGTCGGCCGCCCGCCCAGCGGCAGCCGGCCGGCGAACGCGGAGAGCCGAACGATCGAGACGACGCGCGCGGGGAGCCGCCGCTGCTCGAAGGCCCGCACGAACGCGTGGTCCCGCCCGGGCTTCTCGGCGTCGACGAAGAGCAGCCGGTCGCCGTTCGATTCAATCCACCATTGCGCTCACCGCTCGTCCGGCTGCCCGCCCAGCACGGGGTCCGCTGCCGGCAGTTGCGATGCGCTTTTCGAGCGGTCACTGAGCGCGAGCTCTTCCGCGATCCACCGCCCCTCCACTCCGCTCGGCCCTCCGCAACGGTCGACGAGGTGGAGGGCGAGTAGAACGAAGACCCGCCTTCTTGCTCCAACTTCCTCTCGAATCCCGACACCACTCGGTCCACGAGCGGCACGTGGGCGAATTGCGGGGCGAGTGGAAGGCGGATCTCCCGTGCGGGCACTCCAACGACGAGAACGACGGCTGCAAGCGGAGGAGCGATCGAATGGCGGCGAGGACGACGCGAAAGCGCAGAGCGGGGCGGGCAGCAGCTTCGAGCAAAGTGGAGCGAAAGACGTGCGGGAGTTCTCGTCGACGAGTCGCAGACGGAAAGAAGTGTGCCGCACGGCTCGAAGGGACGGACCGCCGCGATGAGGGCGAAGCGGAGAGTGGACGCGCCTTCTCTTCGATCTCCGCGCAAGTTCGAAGTGACCGGCTGGCGTCGTTCTTCGATGCTCTCCTCTCGAACGCGTTCTTGGGCCTCCATTCCACGCATTCGCCGGCTGTTCGCTTTGCTGCACTACAGAGCAGAACCGATTGGTCGCCTACGGGACGCGTCACCCACCACTCGGCCGGTCGGAGCGGCGTGAAGCGGCGGCCACTCCACGAACAAACGAGTGGCCGGCGGGAGGAAGAGCGCCCATCCGATCGAGCGGCCGCCCGTCTTCTTCGCTGCCGCCCGCTCGCCGTCCTGCTCGTGCACTCCCACCCTTTCGTCGTGTTCCTCCCTCCGGTTGGGGGCACTGATCACTCGTTGTTAGAGGGGAAGCGGGAACGCCCCCCACTCGCCCGTCCTCTCCTCCTCGCCGCGTTCACCTCCCACAGGTCGGTCCGCTCGTTCGTCCACCGATTGCCAGCACAGATTCAAAAAGCGGGCGGCGGCGAGAGGACGCGCCAGACGCGAACGAACGGAAAAGAAGTGCACAAAGAAATCGGTCCCTAGATTTCTCGCCGCGGAGCGCATACGCGCGTTCGGCGTGTCCGCTTGCTGCCGACAGATCATCCCCCACTTGCCTGACTGCCGACGAGGCCGGCCGCCGTTTGTGAATCATTCGCAGACAGGCCGACCGCCTAGACGGTCTGGTGGCTTTTTCCCGCTTTTCGCGCGGCCGGCTTCCCATGTCTTTTGTTTCTTTTCGTAGAGTGTAGAGAATCAACCGCCTTTTCCTTCTTCTGGCTCCTTTCCGCCGCTCTTTCGAGCCGTTCGCGTAGCCAATACTCCGTGCGATTTCTCGTGGAGTAAACTCCGTTCTACCTCCATTAAACGAGCTCCGCGTCGCCTGTCGGCTGTGCACAAGTGAGCGGTCAAAGGCCGAATCCTGAGCTAAGAAACCGTCGTTCCTGTACGAACGAGCAGCCGTTTTACTTCCTTACTCGCTGTGCAGGCGTTTCGTTGCCCGTTGCGCCGTCCGCTCAGCAGTTGTTTTCATTTATTCCATTTTAAGACTAAATGGATGTCAAGTCGACCGACACGCCGGTGCGCGAGTTTTTCTCCAATGACGTGGAGCGAATTCCCTCGGGGATCTTCATCGATGACGATGGCTCGATCCGCTTCATGCCGCCGCTCATTTCGCACGTGCAGACCTTTGAAGAAGTGGCGACTGCTCTCGACCACTGCCAACACATGACCAAGTTCGAGATCCTTTGGATTGTCTGGCCGAATTTCCTGAACTTCGGCGTGATGCGCCAGTGGATGCAAGTCGCTGCGAAACTGCGCGGTCAGCATCCATACACCCACCCATCCGTTCTGACCGCTTTTGCTTCAGCGCTGCCCTCGCTCGAGTCGATCGAAGTGCACGCGAGCTGGCCGCGGTCGGACGAAATGAACAACATCTCGTGGCTCAAGTACCCGTTCGTCGACATGTTCTACGACTCGCTGCCCGACAAGGTCACGGAGCTGGCCATCAACAACCTCCGCCCCGCGACGCTGCTTCGAAAGCGGATCGCCCAGCTCGAACGGGTTCGCATTAACGACTTGGACATCAGTAGCAAACGGCATCTCTGTGAGTGAACAAACACACATCAATCCTTCTCCTCTTTCTGCAGAATTCGCCGACCTTTTCCGTTTGAAGTCGAAACACATCAGGATTGGGCCGCACTGGGCGTCGCCCTGCCTCCTCGGCCAGCTGCACGACTGCGGACCGCTCGACCGCAACGAACATCTGCTGGAGGTCCTCATTAAGAGCTCGATCGTTGCGGTCGGCGTTCCGCGAATCCTTCGCCATCTGCGAGGCCTCAATGCGCACTTCAAACTCGCATGGTTTCACGACATCACGCTCTCGCTTCAGGTGAACTCTTCCGATGCCGATTAATCCGTCTGCTTCTCTCCAACAGGAACCTTCCGATCTGCAGCACGTGGACGACCTCAAAATCGCGGCGATGGAATTCGCCGCGGCCATGGGCGACGCGGGATTTCGTGCGGAGGACGGCGTTCTGAAAATCCGCTGTTACGACAACGTTTATTTTTCTCTCCGTTGCGCTGTTTTAATCGTCTGCTTTAGAAGTGGGGGAAGTTTTTCTCCCGCGACCAGCTGGTCGAGCGTTTCGGATGGGAACGCGAAGAACCCAACGAGGGCGAGTCGATGCACTCCACGCCGGTCTGCTTCCTCGTCCACAACGGCGTCCGCATCAGAATGAAGCTCTGCTAGTGATGAACGTGCTTGACTCAGTTTCATGTTGTTCCCTTTTTTGATCAGACCCATAAACAAACGTGCTTTCTACCACATCTTTTTTCGGCCATCAACCCGTCGAAGCAGTCGGCTCGAGCCGGCTGTCTTTGCGGTTCGAGTTGGAGATCAGTCGGAGACGAGCACAATCGCATGCCGCATGCACCGTCTATTCTGTCCCTTCCTTCGCGGTTCCGCTCGCTGAACGCTCGGGTTCTTTTTGGAATGAAGTTCTTTGCTTTGAGTTAAACGCCGTGACGGCGGACTCATCCCTTCGCTGTTCAAGAGGTCTGTACTGTGCACCGGCGACTCCCGCCGGTCGTTTCTTCCGGCCGCTCGCGTTCTGCTCGCGATGATGGCAATCAAAGCGCCGGCCATCGACGCGTACTTCAACGTGGTGCAGACCCTTCGCTGCCGCACGAAGGCGGTGGGCAGTCGAAAACACCCCCTTCTTTTTGCTGCAGACGGCGGAGTGCGTGCTCGGTCGTTCTACCGCTTGCAATCGCCCACGACGACTTCTGCTTCGTGACCAGCAGCGAGCAGCGAGCTCGAGAACGACGGGGCGTTGCAGCGGGCCGTCGAGCAGCTCGTGTTGGGAGCCTTCCATCTTCCTTTCTTCCTTTCATTCACTCGCTTGTCGCAGAAATTTGGCTTCTCCCAGCAGCTCGATCGTTCCGTTTGGACATTGACTTCGTCCTCACCGGCCGTTTCGTTCGACCGAAAGTCGCTTCAACGCCCCGTCTTCAAGCAGAAAGTACGAGTGATCAATTGTGTTTATTCAACAATATTCCATCAGAGAATCGAACACTCACAGCGAGAAAAGCTATTCAAAGCAGAGGTTGATGAGATCCCGCAAGCCGGTCACTCCCCAAGAGAACACAACGATCAGAAGGGCAGGCACGCCGATCGCGAGCGCACAATTGCGCCAAAAAGGAAAAGGAGGCGGCCGTTGGCCGTAACGCTTGCAAGCGTCCGTGTAGATGAGAGAACATAAGAACCAAACGAAGGCTGCGAGGATCAGAGCGCCAAAGGCAATGAGGAACAAGGCAAAAAGGAGACCCCACGTTTTGTCCGTAGTGTATCTTCCCCGTTCTTCAGCCTTAAAGAACCTTTCGTCCAACCGCATCACCAGGCGGCAGAAGGCCGAACAGTCCTCCTCTCCAGCAAACGAAGTGCCGTTCGTGGCGGTCAGGTTGAAGGAGACGAGTGCCGTCGGAGTGGAGGTAGCTACTGAAGTTGATGGGCATTCGACCGGTCGTTTGCGAAGTTGATCCTCGAGTTCATCGACCTTCCGTTCCATTTCAGCCTTCTCCTCGCTGTGCTTCGCCTTCGCTTCAGATGCCTCCGCTTGCAGTTGGGCGTTCCGAGCGGCGGCGGTCTGCTTCTGGTCGGCGAGTTCCTTCGTGACGTTCGCCACCCGCGTCCAGCACTCCTGCACTTCGGCCGTCGACTAAAAGAAGCGAATGAATGGAATGATGAACGGAGTGGACTAACTTCTTCAGCTGCTCCATGGGTCTCTTGCCGCCCGCTCTTCCACTCGGCCTTCTTCACTTCGCACATGCCGAAGAGTCGCTCGTTCTCCGCTCGCATCTCCGCGATCACGCCGTTCAGGCGCCCCACTTCGAACAGGAGGCCGCCGACCAGGAGACACACGACGAGAGCGGCGATTCCTGCTCCAACCGCCACGATCGTTGAGTTCCACCGCCTAAATCTCCTTTCCTTTGAATCACCGCGTTTAATCGTCTACCGCGTGTTCCGTCGGGCGCACAAGGCGGCCAGCGAGTAGGCGGGCGGCGCGTCCGCGGGCGGCCGAAATTCCGCCGACTTCCGCCGCTCGCCGCCGCCCGCGCTCGAGAGCGACGGCGTCCGCTCGGAGTCGCCGTCCTGCAAACGAGATGAGAACAGCGGGGAATCCGAGGGCACTCACTTCTTCCATCCGCTCGGTCGATTGGCGGCTGCAAGCGAGCGAAAAGTCAGTAGAGCAATTGAACGGGTGGACTGTGAATTAATCAACGGAACGGCACGATCAACAACTGAACGGCTATCCGAAGTTCAAGACTCAAATCCAAGCAGCAGCAGCAAACTCGAATTTCTCGCTCGAATCCGCTCGGAAAAAAAGAGCGGCCGGCCGGTTTTTTCGAGCGCCGCGTGACGTCCGCTGGCACGCCGCCAATTTCTCGCTTTTCGCAACGCCCTCTGCTCGCTTGACGTCAGCGGCTCCGCTGCTTCTTGCTCGGCCTTCGGTAGGAGGAGCGGAAAAGGAACAAGGAATCGCCGTGAAAGATTCTCCATTCCATTCGGACAGCAAATGGCCAGAATCTTGGCTAATGTTTTTGCAGACGGTGTTCTTCACCACACATTACCGCTGTTTGACGCTTCAGCAAGCAGCAAGCCTGATTGAACAGTCCGGAGCGGTGCTTTCCGTAAACAAAACCTGAGCAAATGAGACAAAGTCGCAAAAAACAGAAAATAAACAAAGGAACTACCGTTTATTCACTTCTCGAACGTCCACTCGCCCCCTACTTGTGGTGCATTCTTGCCTCCGTCTGGTATTTTTCCACAAATGCTCCAGTGAACTCAATTCATTCTACCCAACTTCTTCTCCCATCTGCCCAAACTCCGGCACTCACACGCGCCCGCGCCCCGCCGCGCTGCCGGAAAATCGATGGCGGCGGCGCGCTCGAAACTCGGCGCCCACTCGCCGGCGTCGCGTCGCTCGGCGGCGAGTTTGCGGCGAATTTCCGTCGAATTCGAGCGGATTTGCAGCCAAACTCACTTCAATTTCTATTCAGAGCGCGATGGTGATCAACGGGGGCGGGCGGCCGTTCATGGAGTCGCTGGAGATCACGGACTTCAAGTCCTTCAAGGGGCGGCACGTGATCGGGCCGCTCAAACGCTTCACGGCGATCATCGGGCCGAACGGCTCGGGTGGGCGCTCCCGCTCGTCCACGCACTCATCCCCTCGCTTGCAGGCAAGTCGAACCTGATGGACGCGATCTCGTTCGTGCTGGGCGAGAAGGGCAACAACCTGCGCGTGCGGAAGCTGGGCGTAAGCTTCGATTCCGCTCGCTTCCGTTGATTCTTTCGTTCGTTCTCGTGCAGGACCTCATCCACGGCGCCTCGGTAGGCCGTCCGACCGGAACCAAGTGCCGCGTGCTGATGAACTTCGTGGACGCGGAGGGGCGACGGCGGACGTTCAGCCGCGCGATCATCTCCTCGACCACCTCCGAGTACCGCGTGGACGGCCAGGTGTGCACGCCGCAGCAGTACCACCACGCGCTGCAGGAGATCCAGATCTTCATCCGCGCCCGCAACTTCCTCGTCTACCAGGGCGCCGTCGAGCAGGTCGCCATGCAGTCCGCCCGCGACCTCACCCACCTCATCGAGGAGTTGTCCCGGTAAGCGTTGGGGTTGGGGGGTCCGGGGATTCTGTGGGCAATGCAGTCACGATAACCACTCGACCACGAAGACACCACGTCAATCGTTTAGATCGTCGGAGCGGAAGGCGGACTACGAGCGCCTGAAGGCGGAGATGGAGCGCGCCGAGGCCGACGCGCAGGACAACATGAACCGACGGCGCGAGGTGGTGCACGAGAAGAAGGAGGCGCGCGCCGAGAAGGAGCTCGCCCGCAACTACCAGGCGGTGCGCGACGATCTGGTGCGTTCCCCCGCCCGTCCCCTCACTTCCGCCCCCGCCTTCAGGCCGCCAAGAACCGCGACCTCTTCCTCGCCCAACTCTTCGCCGCCGAGCACGCCCGTCGCCGCGCCCAGCGCGAACTGGAAGCCTGCGAGCGGGAGGCCGAGCGGGTGCGCGAGGACGCCGAGCAGCACCGCGGCGAGCTCCAGGAGAAGCACGAGGCCGTCCGCCGCCTCTTCCGCGAGCTCAACAAACTCGAGCGCGAGCTCATGAAGAAGGTGGGTGTTCGGGCGGTCCGTTGGGGAGCGGTGTGGGATGGAGCGGTGGAGGAGATGAACAGGCTGTGTTTCCGTATGAGCTGTGGGACAAATCAATTGCCATTTTTTATGGGAGCAGATGCAGTTGATGAGGAAAGTGGGCAAGAAGCAGGAGATGAACGGGGAGCCGCTGGAAACATCGGCGGAATCCCGCTCGTTCCACGATTGAACCCCTCGACCGACTCACCGCTCAACCCTTCATCCTTCCACCCCCTCCTCTACAACCCGACCACCTCGCTAACTCTTGCGTTTAGAACAAGGCGGTGGCGGACCAGCGGCCGCTGTGCGCGCAGTCGCGGCAGGTGGTGGACCACCTGAAGGTGAAGCTGGACGGCGCGCGCAAGGTGCTGCACGCGGCCGAGCGCAAGGCCGAGGAGCACCAGGCGCACGTGCGGGAGGCCGAGCAGAAGCTGCGGTAAGCTCGGATTTGTTCCCCCGTCTATCCACCGCTTGCAGGGAGGCCCGCAAGGAGAAGGAAGCGCTCGGCAAGCGGCTGGCCCAAGAAAGCCGCCAGCAGAAGCTGAACCTCGACCACGAGCAGCTGGCCGAGTACCACCGGCTGAAGAACGCGGCCGCCAAGCAGACGACCGTCAGCGGCGCCGCCCTCTACAACCTGCAGCAGCAGCAGGAGTCCGACCGCGCCGTCGTCGAGCACGAGCGCCGCAAGCGGGCCGAGTGCGAGGAGCGCATCCGCGAGGTCCCTCGAGTTTCTTCCGCCTCTACTCACTCCTCCCCGGTTGCAGAAGACGCACGAGATGGAGCGCGTGCAGCGGCAGATCGACGGCATGCGCGAGAACGTCGGCCAACTGCAGGAGCGCATCAAAACGGAGCGGGCGGGGCTGGACGAGAGCGAGCGCGAGGTGCGCGACTTCAAGGAGCGCAGCGCCGACCTGAACGCCCGCCTCAACGACGTAGTGAAGCGCATCTCCGAGGCGCACGGCGAGACGCAGGAGACGCGCCGCGAGCAGACGCGTCGCGAGGCGCTGGAGAACCTGAAGCGCGTGTTCCCGGACAAGGTGCACGGCCGGCTGGTGGAGTTGTGCACGCCCTCGCACAAAAAGTACTCTATCGCCGTCACCAAGGCGCGTGCGGGACTTATTACTCGTTTATTCACTCGTTCCGTTGCAGATCCTCCAGAAGCACATGAACTCGATCGTGTGTGACACGGACGAGACCGCCCGCCAGTGCATCCCGTACCTGCGCGAGCAGCGCCACCCGCCCGAGACCTTCCTGCCGCTGAACGCCATCGAGGTGCAGCCGCTGAAGGAGTCGCTGCGCGCCCTGCCCGGCGCCAAGCTCGTCTACGACGTCATTCAGTGCCAGCAGCCGGCCGTCCGCAAGGCGCTCCAGTTCGCGTGCGGCAACGCGCTGGTCACCGACAGCGCCGACGAGGCGCGCCGCCTCGCCTACGGCGCCGACCGCCACCGCGCCGTCGCCCTCGACGGCACCCAGTTCCAGCCCAACGGCGTCATCTCCGGTACGTTCGGTGGGAGTCGTTTGAGGGAGTGGGCGTTTGTGGGGAGGGGCCGGCCGTTATGGCAAGTTGAAAGAGAAAGCAAGCGGAAGAAGCGAGTCGGACGAACAGAAAGCAGGAACGATCCTCTGCTACAGCTTCTTCCGTTTGCTTTCTCCCCAACCCGCCATAACATTCGCTTCAACCCAACGAGTGGGGGTCAACCATCTTTTTTGTTCGGTGTCCACAAGCGGCAGGAGTGGTGGCTGTCGGTTGTTTTCACTGACGGTTGGCAGCTCCTACTGCTCCCCTAATTGCCCGCGTATTCGTTCTTTTGTTTGCCGAACATGTTCCCCATGAGGAGCTGAGCTCCAACAACCAATTCTTTTTCCAACTCACCATCACTCCCGTCCACCGCCTACTGACCGCTTCTCGTTGCAGGCGGCGGCTCGGATCTGAAGGCGCGCGCGAAGCGGTGGGACGAGCAGCACCTGCGGAAGCTGAAGGACGAGCAGCGCGCCCTGCTCGAGCAGCTGCACGCGCTGCAGGCGAACAGCAAGCGCGAGCTGGACCTCGAGATGAAGCGGCGGCAGATCCAGTCGCTGGAGTCCCGCGTCCGCTACACGCAGCTCGAAATCAAGAGCCACGGCGAGCAGCTCCGTCAACTGGAGTTCAAGTTGGAGGAGCTTCGCGCCGAGCTCGACAACATCCAGGTGAGCGCGGGCAGTTGTTGGGGTTGGGGTGGTCTCTCCGGGCCTGTCTGGTGCTCCCATGTGTGAATGGTCTCTAGGGCCACATTCTATTGTGGATTCTCTTGTTCTCTTGAACACGGGGTGTTGAGCAGTCCATCCGCGCAGTCATTTACGTTCACTCCCCTCTCGACGACTGACTGCTCACTGACCGCTCTCCCCTTTCAACATCACCCACTTCAACCCCTCCCTTTAACTCCCGACGCTCCCTCCTCCAATCACCCCACTCACCGCGTGCTTTCAGCCGCGGATCGAGGACAAGGAGGAGGCGATGCGGGAGCGAGCGGCGGCGATCACGCGCGAGGAGGCGAAGCGGAGCGGCGTGGAGGACGCGGTGTTCGCGGACTTTTGCGCGCGCATCGGCGTCGCGCACATCCGCGAGTACGAGGAGCGCGAGCTGCACTTCCACCAGGAGATGGAGCGCCAGCTGGCGGCCCGCGACGCGGAGGTCAGCCGGCTGGAGAACGAGCTGGAGTACCTGCGGACGGAGGATCGCGCGGCTGCGGTGCGGCGCGAGGCGGCGGCGATCGGCGCGCTGGAGCGGGAGCTGAAGACACGCGAGCGGGCGGCCCGCGACGAGGCGGCGCGGCTCACCGAGCTGGAGGCCGACGTGCAGAAGCTGGAGGAGAAGCGGGACGACTGCAAGACGAGGGCCGAAGAGGCCGAGCAGCTGCACGTCGCCACCCGCAAGCAGGGCCAGGCCGTCGAGAAGGAGCTGCAGCAGCTGGAGAAGCGCGCCCTCCAGCAGCAGCAGGTGGCCCGCCGCAAGGCCTCCGCCCGCCACGCCCTCCTGCACGAGTGCAAGGTGAACGCCGTCGAGCTGCCGCTGCTGCGCGGCTCGCTGGACCGCCTCGTGGTGTTGGACGAGCTGCTCGGTGAGTGGGCGGATTTCTTTCTTCAATGCCCTTGCTTTAGTGGACGACCCTACGGGATCGCAGCAGCCCAGTGGATCGCAGGGCAGCCAGCACGCGGACTCGCTGTCGACGGCCGACGAGATCGAGGTGGACTTCCGCTCGCTGAACGCCAAGACGCGCCGCCTGCTGGAGGACGAGCAGGAGACCGCGAAGCTCGTCGCCGGCCTCGAGAAGGCGGTCCGCGACGCCGAGGAGCGCTTCGGCAAGCTGCAGGCGCCCAGTGCGGACGCCAACGAGCGGTGAGCGCCGAGATCAATCGTTTAATCAACCGATCGATTGCAGGATGGAGCAGGTGAAGGAGCGCGAGCAGGCAACCACGCGCGAGAGCGAGGCGGCGCGCAAGAAGACGCGCAAGGCGCGCGCCGACTTCGAGCGCGTCAAGAACGAGCGCCTGCAGCGCTTCCAGGAGTTCTTCGAGCCCGTCAGCCAGCGCATCGACGAGATCTACAAGGCAGCAGATAGCAGAAGGAACAGACTAACCGGCCCGTTGCAGAAGCTGTCGCAGAACGAGAGCGCGCAGGCCTTCCTCGGGCCCGTCAATCAGGAGGAGCCCTACCTGGACGGCATCAACTACAACTGCATCGCGCCGGGCAAGCGCTTCCGCCCGATGGACAACCTGTCGGGCGGCGAGAAGACCATCGCCGCCCTCGCCCTCCTGTTCGCCATCCACGCCTCCAACCCGTCGCCCTTCTTCGTCCTCGACGAGATCGACGCCGCCCTCGACAACACCAACATCGGCAAGGTGCGCTAGACGACGGGATTGCCGGTATTATTAACCCCTCTCTAGGTGGTCAAGTACATCACGGACCGGTCGCGCGACGACGTCCAACTGATCGTGATCAGCCTCAAGGAGGAGCTCTTCAACAAGGCCGACGCCCTCGTCGGCGTCTTCCTCCGCGACACCCAGCACGCCGTCATGGCCAGCGGCATCGTCACCTACGACCTCGAGAAGTTCCAGAACAACTGATTGGTGGACTGTTCCTTTATTTGTGGCTTTGATCTTTTATTTTGTTTGTATCTTTTAAAGTATTTGTGTCGTAAACGCGTTTAATAAGTTCCGCTGGTGGAGGTGGGAGGAAAGGAAGCAATTGAGGCCGAAGTCGAAGGAGGAAAACAACGGCTTACGTTTGGGGCGGGCGAACAAGTCTATTTGCACGGCCGCTCGCCCTGGTTGATTGCTGGTTTTGCATCAACCATGATTCCTCGCCTCAACGATCTCCATCTGCGGTCACTCCGAAGAGAAGCAGCAGCTGGACCGATGCGTTGGATGTTTATTTCATTCTCACGTCCATAACAACAAACGATAATCGAAGGAACAAAAAGGAATGGGATCCTAATCAAACGAACAATTCAACAGTTCAGCCACGATCAACCGCTTCAAGCTTTCGCTTTCGAGGGATCGATTCGCTTGGACATCAGGTCGACGACATCGACCGAGGAATCGAGCGGACGGCGGTGGAAGTGCGGGTCTTCGGGCACGATCCCGAACTTCTTCTGTTGCTCCATCGAGGGCGTCTTGATGGTCTCCGGGTACAGCGACTGCGATTGCTCGTCGGTGGAGATGTGCGAGACGCGGCCGAGCATTGGGATCACGTAGATTTTGTCGATCTGACATCGGAGGTGGAAAGAAACAATCGAAAGGGAGGACGAACCACGAGGTAGAAGCGGAGCAAAGCGGCCTCTCGCTCAAAGTCCGGACCGTCGTACTGGAACCGTTCGGGCACGTGGACCGCGTCGGGAGTCGTACGGATGTCCTGCGAACGACGGAGAAGGTGGAATCAAAGGAAAGAACGTACATTCTCGTACAGCGACGTGTACACGATCTGCGAGTCGATTTTCCACTTCTTGTCCACGGACACGTGGATGGGGATCAGCTTGGACATGAGCTCGCGGCCCAAGCGGACGTACTCGAATGGAATGCGCACCTTCTGCTCCAGCTCTTCTCGCATTTCCTGAACGACTCAATTGGAAGATGTAAAAAGAACGAACAAACTTCTTTCAATCGGCCGTAGTACGCGAGATCGAAGAGCGACGCGTAGACGGCCTTCCGGGGCAGCAGGAGCTCGTCGCGGGCGGTCTTGTGCGCGACGTCCAGCACGTCGAACTGGTGGCCAACGCCTGCAGCAAACAGTAGAATAGAAGACACAAGCGGGGCAAAAGAACGAACCCTCGACATCCTCCAACAGGATCACTTTGATCGTGTAGTCCTCCTTCTGCTCGGGCGTGCGCACCACCTCGTACTTCTGAAGGTCCTGGAAGTCGGTGGGCGGCCGTTGGCGTTCGCCCGGCGGAGTCTTCGGCGGCGCCACCACGTGCCGAAGGACCCAGTGACTCTGCAAACGACGACGAAGAAATCAACGAAACATTCGAGGCTCCGAGCTCACCTTTCGGATCGAATTGATCGCGTGCCCGTTCGCGCTCGTCGCCCCGACGAATCGCAGCGAATTCGCCGCCAATCGGCCGCCGTCACGCCCAAACGGCAGCGCGAAACGAGCGGCCAAAACCATCGGGAATCTTCGCGGTTTGGACGCCGAACGGAGGCCGGGAAGGGGAGATTAAATTCACTCGTTTCTTCGGTCACGAGCTGCAAATGAAAGTAAATTTATGAGATCGATTAAGACGACGAATTTAATGGACGGAACGAACGAAAGAACGGCGAAATCAAGCGGAAAGCGAGCGAGATCTGGCCGCGGCGATCGGCAGACGGAATGCCAAACGCTCGCCTCGTTCGCTGTCTGCCGCCGCTTCTCCGCCACGGCTCGTCGTCCTCTGGGTTTGGGTCGTGCGTTCGGATGGCTGATTTCCATCGCTTTCTGTCCTGATCGGTCGGTCGGACGTGTTCGATCGTTTGGCCGAAGCTCCTTTAGATTTCGCGTCATTGTCATCGCATATTCTGCGAACAATACGAGAAACAATTAATTTATTCCGCAAATTTCAGCCGTCTTTCCGCTTCCAACTTCCGATCTCCAATTCGCTTCGATCATGCAGAACGGCTACGCGTACCCGTCGAGCTCGAGCAACGCGACGGCGGCGGCGGCGAATCGGAACGGCGAGATTCGCGTCGAGAAGAACGCGGAGCAAAAGGGCGAACTGTTCGCCACGCTGTGGGCCGTCGAGCGAGCCGCCCGCCCGGAGGCGCCGCTCATCGACGTGATGAAGCAGGAGAACGACCCGAAGAACAAGTACATGAACGCGTTCCAGCCGACGGATCGCGTCAAGTGAGTTCCCACCATTTAATCGAGTTTCTATTGGCTTGCTTGCAGGATGGGCAACTTCTGCATGCAGAAATACCTCCGGCAACTCAATCAACAGTCGCGGTACGTCCATTTCCTTCGATTTTTTCGTATTTGTTGTTGTTTAGCGAGGACTTGCCGTCCTACCCGTTCGCCGCGATCACCGACGACGAGGAGGACGCGGTGGAGCCGGCGGGCGGCCGCCAACCGCCGCAGCACCAGCAGAACGGACTGTACGGCGGACAGCAGCCGTACGGAAAGAAAACCGATTGGTGGTGATTCCTGCCCGCTGCAACCGTATGCCTACCTCCTTTTGTCCTTCTTCTACCCGTTCGGATCTTTCCGTTGGTGCTGATCGTTCCATTTGTTGGAATCTGCTTCGTTCGTTCTTTTCCCCTAAATCCTGATGTCTCCTCCCCTCCTGCCACTTGAATCTGTCGGTTTCGTCCGAAATAAACGCGGTCTACTTCCTTGCAAGCAGAAGATGAGCAAGGTGGAGTGAATAGAAGGTCTGCAGCGCGGTTGTTTCTTTAATCGAGCGGAATCCCTTCTGGTTCCGCCTGCCCAACAAAAACTTTGTCTTAGTCACGAATACCCCCATGTCTCCAGGTCATGCGCATCGAATGAATCATCCCGTCGGTTATAAGCGGCGAGACGGAAGAAAGTCAAGTGCACGTCCTTCTTTCCGATCACACGCACTCATTCGGCGACCGACCGCCGTTGATCACTTGACGGCGACGGGCGTGATCGGTGAATGCGGGCAACGCGGAAGCGACGGCAACGGCTTCTTATCGCTTTCACGCACCCGATTGTTGCCAGTCGCGTCCAGCACGTTTTTTTCGGCCACTTGATCGACGAGGTTCTCTTGGAACCCACTGCTTTCTGTTGGTTCTTTGCACACAACTTCGTCTTGTGGTGAGTGTCCAACGGGTGGCTTCTTCTTTTGCACTTGGCTTGTTGTTGTAATTATTTTGAATGATTATCGACGGCGGCGGGTGCAGTCGGTCGGCCGTCCGCTCGTGCGACTTTGCCCACTTCTCGTTCGTCTTCGACCTTGACGGACGGACGGTCGGCGGCCGGCAATCACAAACACACGGCGGCCCATTCGGTGGAGTTGATTTCGACGGGAACTTCTGGGAATTCCTCAGCCCGGGGGTTTGTTGTAGACCGTGTTGTTGCAAAAAGAGTAGATTTTTGTTTTGTTCCGAATTCGTGTGAGATTTCGATTATCATGAGCCATTTCTTATCCTTCAACAAGCCAATGATTAGAGGTCCCATCCTCCTCCTCTCCTTGTCCCCGTCCGCAAACTGCGGCGAGTAGCGGCCGAGCGGGGCAAAGTCGAGCGGGCGGGCGGGCGGTTCGGTGCGGCAGTCGGCTGTTGTTTTTGTTTTCCGCAGGATTCTTCCGAATTTCACGAGTTTTCTTCGGTTTACAATCAAGACGACCGTCTGTTCACCAACTTCTTATCGTCGTTCTTCTCTTTACCCCGTTTTCCCGCGTGTTACTCGCGATTTCCCGTCGATTTTGCATGAAATTCATTTCATTTGTCCCTTTTAGCCGGCCCGTTCATTTCGCACCCGAACGGACGAGTCGAATCGCCGGTCGCTTAACCGCTCCAGCACCCGAAGTTCCAGCCGAGTCGAATCGAAGCCGGAGATCATGGCCGCCGCCCTCCAAATCGGCCGCCTCTGCCGTCCGGCGCTCCAAATTCGCCAACTGCAGCGCCACTTCGCGCTCACGCCGCGGGCTTTCGGCGGTGAGTTCGATTCTTCGGCGATTCTTTCGTTCTTGCGCTTTCGACCCACAAATTTCTCTAACACCATCCATTCCGTTCAAAACAGCTTTCGATTCTTGTGCTTCGCCTTCGACTAATCCACGCCGTCGGCTTTGCAGAACTGGGCGCGGGCACCGGGCCGTCGGGACCGAGTGGTTAGTCGCTTCCTTTCGTTCACCATCTTTTTCCACGTACTCCGTCGTTCAACTCGTCCGTTTAGATCGTTTGTACACGAAACGACACGAGTGGATCCAAATGGACGCCGACAAGAAGGTCGGAACGGTGGGGATCTCCGAGTTCGCGCAGGAGGCGCTCGGCGACGTCGTCTACGTGGAGCTGCCGGACGTCGGGACGGAGCTGGAGCGGGGCGAAACGGCCGGCGCCATCGAGAGCGTGAAGGCGGCCTCGGACATCTACGCGCCCGTGAGCGGCAAGGTCGTGGAGCGCAACTCTAAGATCGAGGACACGCCGATCGTGATCAACAAGTCCCCGTATGAGAAGGGTTCGTTCCCCTCTTCCCTTTGTTCTATTCACTCGCTCCTTTGTGTTCAGGCTGGTTGTTCAAGCTGGAGATCAAGGACGCCGAGCAGCTGAAGGAGCTCATGAACAAGGCCGAGTACGAGGTCTTCCGAGCCCAGGACGAGGTCGAGGAGTGAAGCCGCCGGTCGAGGCCGAGCGAACGGATGCTAGTGTCTTCTTTCTTCTTCCTTTGCCAAGTGTAATTTAATTAGGAGAGCAGAGCCATCAGTACGTAATAAATTCGATGATTTCTATTAGTGTGTGGCTGAGAACAGGTGCACTCGCTGCTCCTCTGTTCGTTGTTTGTCCACTGCGGGGACGTGAACACGAGAAGTAGACGGACTGAAGAAAGAAGGGAGGTGCTGGAATGTGTAGTTGTTTGTACGATGACCACCCGACGAACGACGCGTACTACGCACTTTTTCTCCGCTCGCCTCCGCTTTTTCCACGGAGAATCGGAGCGGTCAGTCGATAAAAAGCGGCGAGTTGCGCGGCGGAGTCGTGGATGCAGCGGAGAAAAAGAAGACGCCGGTGGAGAACACCCGCACACGCACACACGATGCAGGAATGCGGCGAGAAGGGAGAAGAAGGAAAAAGGGAGTAAATCAATCGATTGGGCGGGGAAGCGAGTGGATTGCTGGAAGAAGAAGGCGGATGAAAGGAAGGAAGGGGGGAAGTGCGGGGGATGCGCTCCGCAGGCGATCCGCCCGCTTTTTATGAACGAGCGTGGCGCAGCGTTGAGCCGCTGGAACAATCGATCGCTGGATGGCTTCTTTCCACACGTCTTCCTCATTCCTTTGCTGTTCTTCCGCGATGATCGCTTGATGTCTGCAGTTTCGTGCTCTCGCTGGCTCATGCATTGCTTCGCAAACATTCGAGTACTCTCTCGTTCCTCCGCATTCCATCACACGCGTTTCGCAATTGGATCACGTCCAACTTCCCGCGCGCGCATTCCGCCCGCTCGTGTTCCACAGTGCTGACCGCCGGCCGGCCGGCCGCTTGCGCGCCCCCGATCGCCGCTCGAGGGCTGCGCGAGAGCGGGCGAAAGGCGAAAAGTGTGCGGACGGGCGTGTGGAAGGACGAGAGAAGGGTGAATCCTCACGCGCTCCTCCACTCCCTCATTCATTCACTCGCTTCTCCTCACTCTCACGCACTTCCCACACCCCCCGTTTCGCTCCAAACTGTTCACATCTTGGCGTGTGATCTGCAACGTGGTTTCCGGATTCGTCGCCGCCCGATCGAGGCGCCAAGGCGGCAATTAACCGAAAAAGATCGAAATCTGCGGAAATTCAGGCGGATTGACTCATTCCTTCGACTTTCCTCTCCGTCATTCTTTTCGATTGCACTTTAAGCTTCGAACTCGTATGGGTGGCGCGCGGTTCGAATTCCCATTGCTTTCGCTCCCAAACGTTTCGATTTCGGTGGCCATTCGTGACGGGCGGCGGTCGCTGCAGGTGTTGATCGCCGCCGTTTGTCGGCCGCTAATTTCCGCTCCGATTTCGGCCGCTTTCGCTCGTTCGGGCGCTCCGCAACGATGCCGACCGCTCATTCTGGTGGACGGCGGCCGAATTCGACCGCTTTCTGGCTTCTTTCGTTCGCCGCCCTTTTGTTCCCCGATTCGAGTCGTTGGGAGGCTTTCGGGAGTGCCGAAGAATGAGTTTCGGAAGACGATCGCATTTCTCCGACACGCGCAGATGCTTCCTATTGCTTTATTAGCTTGTTTTGAGCAAGATGTCAAGTGCAGAAGTTCTCGAGAATGCAACGAAGACCATGCGTCGTTCCTTTCTTCCATCAGGGCGTGTTGCTTCGTCCATTAGCCGCGGGAAGCGGCCGTTTGTCTTTGATGCTCTTCGATCAGAAGCACCGGCTTTTCGTTCCGCATTGTTTCTTTCCACTAGCTGGCTTTTGATTCGCGGAAGATGCAAAGCAAAACGGAGATCTTGAGGAGCGAAACGCTTCGCTATACCTTTTTCTCAACCGTTTCGCTCTAATCGAACGGGTCGCCATTCGATGCGCACTTTCTTTCACTTGCAAATGGACGGGGCGATTCTTGCGCGGGAATCGTGGGCGAAATTCGGCGGGGCTCGCTCCCGACCACTCTGCTTTCTTCGAATGGTTGACCGGGTGTCAATCGCGTCTATTCGTAAATTTTCGCTTCTTTAAACCGATGGATTCCAAACTCCAACTTGTTTTACGACTGGCCGACGATCAGACGAAAACAACGCATGTTTGCCTGACGGTTTGTACTCGAAATGCCCCGAAGTGTCGTTCGTAAAGCGATTGATCGCCACCGCTGTTTTGAGTTTGCTCGAGCGAGGTTCGAGTGCCACAGGTTCCGTCCGCAAGAGCAAACGAGCGAGCGAGCGAGCAGAAGGACGAGCGGGCGACAAATCGCAGTCACTCGCTCGGTCACAACGGCCGGCCGGCGGCTTGCCGCGAGCGGCAAAGCAGAGAGCAAGGGGGTGAGCGGGAGTGGCGGGAAAGAGCGGAGGAATTCGGGCTCTCGAACAACAACCTCCTCGTTTCGCTCGCTCGCTTCTCCCGATTTCGCTTTGCGGAGTTTCCGGCGTGCTTTTCCCCGGCCGGCCGCCCCGCTCGCTTTTTTGGTGCCCTTGGGCTCCCGCTCGCAACGCCGCTCGCTCGCCGCACGCTCGAAACGCGGCGACCTCTCCGTTTGGACCGGCCGAAACTTTCGGCTCGGTTGTTCCGCTCGTCGATTACGCGCGTTTCTCCTTCGATCGTTTAGTCGGAGGAATGACGAGTGTCGTCGATTAACCTTCGCACTCACCCGCCCGCTCGCCCTCATGTCATCTCTCCATCCATCCATCCATCGTTTAATTAATCCCCCGCTCTCGCCGCCCTCCCTCGATTCATAACACCGCAGTCCGGTCGGCCGGTGGAATGACCTGCGGGCCGCCGGTTGCGAAAACATCACGTGCACGTGTTTCTGCTCGCTCGCGTCCATAAATTCGTTTCACTCCAATGGTTTGCGGGTGGCTAGAAGCCAGATGTCGTTAGTTTGAGCACACACCTGTTTGCCGCAATTGCTTCTAAAGAACGCTTGATTTGCACCCATCCTTTAGTTTGTTTGCTCATTCTCCACTCTTGTTTTACTCCATTTTTCTTCTTTACCGTACCGCTGCTCGCCGTTCTCGTCCGGAACGACCGTTGACCTTTTCGCTCATTAGTTCGTGGCCCTCGGCCCGCCCGCACGTCCACTAATTAACCGCCCATTCTTTCCGTTGAACAGCCGGCCGGCGAGGTTTTTTTTCGCTTCGTTTGAATCGAGCCCAAACTCCCGCATTCTCCTCCTCCTTTGCTTTAAGTTGCTTGCTCGATTTGGGCGTTTGTTTTGATTCGACGAGAAGAAGTGGAATCTAATGAGTTCGCTCCGCATTCAACCACCTTCGCTCTCCCGCAAACAAACCACCTGCTGCTCTGCTGTGATTGAATCACGATTCGCTCCTTGTTTTGGCTGATTTCTTCGACGCCTAGTCGTAGAGGAACGCAATTGGCTCCGTTTACGCGAACTTTGCGCACCGAAGGCAACAAGTGGTGATTTTGAAGGTGATCGAAAGGAACAAACGGGCGGCGCGTGCACCGGCACTCTCGTTCTTGCATCTCGTCGGCTTCAATTGCGGCCGCTTAATTGACTTTCCGCTCGCATCGGCGTTCCTCCTCGTCGTTTGGCCGTCATTCGGGATGACGTCCCGTTCGGCCGGTCGTCGTGGGTGGGCCGTAATGAGAGCGCAGAAATGCGGTGGGAATCCGGAGGGCTGCTTTTGGCACTCGCCGCTTCCTTCTGTCTTTCACTTGCATGCGGAGCAGTAAGCGGATGATTAGAACGAGCACTCACTTCTTCCTTGGGCACGCGGCTGTGTTCGTTTGATGCTGGTCCGCTCGTGCGTGTCCTTGCAATTTAATTACCTGCTTTCATCTGCGCATTACTACACCGTTTGCTCACTCCCGTTGCTCCTTTCCGTTCTTCTGCTCCGTGCTGCTGCGAAATGTGCGAACCATTCCTTTATTTTGGGCTGTTTTCGGATTTGGACTCTTGACTTCGCGGCGGCCATCGGCGTTCCGCCCGCCCACTTCCCTTCGGGCCGCTCGCTCCTTCGCGGGCGTCACGAACTTTGCGGCCGCTGCGGGAGCGCGTGCCCTCGCCGAGCGGCCGGCCGGCATAGCGTCCTTGTTTTCGGTTTTAATTTCGACTTTTGAGCGCGCCGAAAGGAGCGACTCGCCGCTGCTGCTCGCGGCACGTGCTCTCGTGACCTCATCGCGCGCGAAGTGGAGGACGTGAAATCCGAAAGAATCCAATTAAAATCCCGCCTTTCTTCCGCCTTCCTCTGCGGACTTCCGTTTGTTTCTGTTGGTTCGATTAATTGGAGCATGGAACACGTGGACTTGAACGAGTTGACGTGTGTTCGCTTGGAATTCGAAAACAGTCGATTCGAAGCCATCGTGGAGAGGACAGTCATCTCTGATTGCTCAACAGCTAGTTGCTCCTTCCTTCCGCTTCCGCTCGTTCCGGCGTGCCGATCGCTGGGGAACTCGTGGCCCCCAATTCGCAACCAGTGAATCGATCGGCCGCCCGACCGTTTGGCCTCGAAACGGAGCAAACGACGAGGAAACCGAAACAGTGCCGACGATCCCGCTCGACTACAAACCGCGAAGCGAACGTCAACCCGTTGGATTGGCGGCCGAATGACGGCTTTTCGCAACCTCCCGCACCTAAAAGGGCACGAATACAAACGGCCCCACTTGTTCACTTGCGGCTTCGAGCCGAAAGTGCAGCAATTCGAGCAACACAAATCACTCCGCTTGTTGCGTGCACGAAGCCGAAAGGTCGACGTTGTGGGTGGTCCGCGAGTTGTACGACGAGAGTCGGCTTCTCGTCGTTGGAGACACTTGACGGGCGTCATCGCGACCATTCCGTTTGCTTCGAGTTTGATTCGCGGCCGCTCTCACGCTCGTTGAGCGGCAATTTTCCCTCCGTTTTGCTGCGTTTCGATCAAAAGTCGTCGGTTGGGCGGCCAAAAGTGCGAACTTGGAGGCTATTTTCGGCCTAATTATCGCCTTCGTTCCACCGATTCGCTTGCAATTTGCTCGCGGCTTTGATTCGTGACGCGAGCGAAGTGTTCGCTCCGTATGAGAGCTGCAGGGTTCTCTCCTTTTATGGCCGCTTGTTTTCGTTCATGTGAAAGGTTGCAGTCAATCGGGCCCTTTGTTCGGCGTGTCCCCGCTGCAATCCGCGAGCTCTAATCCGTCGGTCGGCGTCGCGGCTCTAATCGCCGGCCGGCAATCTTCGTTCCCGCTTTTGCTTTCCGCGTTTGTGCGCCGGCTTTCAAAAATAAAACGATTTGGGCTCCGTGGAAAGGTGAGCGGCGGAGAAGGAAGTGGTTTCGATTAGCGCTGGAAGGAGCAAGAAGCACTTAGCAATGTGCTTCTTTTAATTGTGGCTTCTTTCGTGATCCTCATTGCGTTCTCGAGTTCCAGATCCTCCGCTCCTCTTCGATCCCATTCGCACTCACATTCGCACTCGTAATCTGCCGTGCACTTCCATTTCGACCCCCGAATTCGAAACCACTCCGCCCGCCCAGCGGATCTCCGAGCGGCGCGAACGACCCGCTCGCTTCGCTCCGGTCGGCCGTGGCGCCGCTTCGCACCGTTTTCGTTTCTAATTAGCCGTCCGGCGAGTGGCCGTTAGCGATCGCCGAGCAAATCCGCGCGCGCCCACCTGTCGCCGCGACGCCGCGTTGATCGTCTCGAATTCACTTCGACTTCCATAATCCGGTGCTAGCTCGACACTCTTTTCTTGTGGGTTGTTCGTGTTCGTTGCACTTGTTCGCTTTGTGATCTACGTTTCCCGTCGTGTTTACCGCGAGGCATTCCTCTCAATGCACCTGCCTCTCGTTGGCTTGAAGGTCGCCATCTTGAACGAAGGAATGCCATCCAATGAGTGAATGAATTATGATTGCTTTCCTTCGAAAATAACGGCCGTTGGCATCCGCCTTCTGCTCGGAGATCACCGCGCCGAACTGCCGGGAGCGGGCGAGAAGCTCGCCGCTTTTTTCGATCGCTTTGAATTAGCTCGCGGAAAGCATTTCGTGCGGTTTGGGCGTGGCGGTCCACGGGACTTCGAGCGGCAGAAAATCGACTGCGAGCGCTGTGGTTGGACCGAAAACCGAAAGAGGAGTTCGCGGCGCTTCCATTTTGGTTTGCGTTCGTGGGCGCCGTGGAGCCGAGCGGAACAAACCGAAAGCGCAAAGTAAAGCGAGTTTTCTTCCAGTTGTTTTTTGTTGCAGGCGAACTACGAGCTTCTTTGCGGACAACGGAGGACTCTTTTGTTCGATGCTCGTGGGCCACGCGGCATTTCCGCTCGATTCCACGTTGCTTCACTCGCCATTTCGATCGTTTTGTCAGCAATCGAACCCCACGCGTTCTCCTGTTGCTCTCGCTCCGAAAAAACAGAAAGAAGCGACCGGAAACTCGCCTCTTTCGCTCCGTTCTCCAGCGGGCCCCCGCTTCACGTTCTCTTCGCATCCGCTCGCCGCTCGTCGCTCGCGGCCCGAAGAGCGAAATCACTTTCACGAGTGAGCGTGAGTGCGTGCGGCGGGCGAGTTGAAGGCGGTTTTTTCTTTCCGCTTTTCGTTCTTCCTTCCCGCTTTCTCGTTTTTCTTTTGCCACTCGCCGTTTTTTGCGATTTCGTTCACGTTTCTCTTGTCCGTTCCGCGTTCTACTCCCGTCAGCACCGTGAACCGAAACGCGCTTTCCGTTATTCATCGGGTCGTTCCCATTCGATTTATTGACTCGTTTTCCGCTCCTTTTCGCCGCTTTCTGCGATTTTGCGATGAGTGTTTTTCGTTCCCGATTCACGTGAAACGTTGACGCCCCGCTGGGCTTTTCCGCGTTCTCCTCCGCTTTCTGCATCTGCAACGTGAATATTTTGCACAAAAAGAAGCCATAAACCGAAATGATTGCGCGCGTTGTGTTTGCGACCTCGCTGTAATGTTTTCGATTGATTTCCTTCGCCGTTCATCGCCTTTCGTGGCGCCAATCATCAATTTCATTGATTGTTTTCTTCCTCTGCATCGCCTTGCGTTCGCTTTTCCACTTGACGTCACCGGGCCCTTCGTTCGACGTCCACCGTGCTTGCTTCGACGTTCGATTCCCGGTTGGATTTAGGGACTCCATCGATTGCTGCGCCCCTCCCGTTCGCCGTTGCTTCCATTCGCGCTTCACGCCCTTTTTGCGCACGTGAAGTGCGGGAATGCGGGGCCGAAACAAGCGAGCGAGCGAGGGCGAGGGCGAGGGCGACGCAAGGCGAATCGAAAGCAGGGCGGCAAACGAACAAAATGCGAACAGCGCGGCCCTTTCTCCCGACCGCCCGTTCCTCACGCTTACGTTTCGCTTTTCGTTTGCAAACTTCGTCGCCGCACTTCTCCAAACTTCACGGCAATCAAAACGGAATTCCACGCGAAGGTCATCGACGCTTCGAAGCGGCCCGCGGCTTCCGTTTTTCTCGCTCCACTTTCTGTGCCCCTCGCCGATCGATCGACGGACTCCGCTCGTCCACTCGCCAACGGGAGAGCGCGAACTTTGGACCGCGCTCGTCTTCTCGCCGCTTGCCCGCGGCCACACCTCCGCTTCGTTCTGCTCGCCCTGGAAATCGCGTCGATTCCAGCGAGCGGCGGAAAGGTCGGAGGTCAACGCGCGCTCCCACTCACCGCCGCTTCGCGTTGGCTGCCGATCGGCGGGTTCGGCGATGCCCGCGGGGCCTTCGGCCGCCCGCTCGTCGTCGGTTTGGCGCAGTGCTTCGAACTGATAACAAAAGGAAGGAAGGACGAGCGGGCGCGAGTACACGCACTCTACCACTCACTCGCGAACTGATGGGTCTTCTGCCCGCTCGCTCGCTCGCCCGCTTTCACGTCCGTTTGTTTTCGTTTCGTTCCGCTTGCGTAGGTCAGTTCCAAGAGTTCCCCTCGCCCTTCTGATTCGAGAGGATTTCCAGGCAAGAATCACTTCCGCGTTCCGCTCGAGCAAATTGCCGCCTTTCGTGGTGACCTTTGAAATTTGCTAATGCTAATTGCAAGTGGCCACTCACACTCACCCACACGCTCACACACACGCTCATCCACTTGCATGCTCGCTCGCTCCTTTCGTTCGTGCAATCGATTCCAATGGACCGCTGGGAGGATCGCGTGACTCCGCCGGCCGATTCGACCGTTGGCTCCGCTCCGGCGGCCGCGTGTCCACGATCACGCCAACGGGCATTCAACGGGGCCGTGAGTTGAGCGCCACTTTGTTAATTGAGCCCTTGGCACGAGCATCCAGCGAGTAATTAGTTTCTGGTCCGCTCGCTCAATTGATTGCCGTGCGGGCGGTGGGGAGGTCGATGGATGGGCACGCATTCCTCCTCGCTTTCGCTCCCTCTGCTCGAAATAAATAACCGCGATGGTTTATGGAAGGTTTTTGTGTTGGATTGATGAGCACGAAGAAGAGGGAAGCGAACGTTGCCTTCTTTCCGTCTTCCAATTGTTCGCTTCTGCTCTCATTTGTCCCTTCATCGGAGACAACGCACTGGAGCAACGGATCTCTGTCATCAAGCCCTTGGTCCGGACGTCCGCGTCGACGGCAACCGACGGCATCAATCCGCTTATTCTGTTTTCCTGCCGGCCGGCCGGTGGACTCGGCGGGCTCTCATTTGCTCGGAGTGCGCTCGAGCGAGCGACGTCGAGATGAGTGGTGGTGGAAGTGAGTCATGAGCGGAGCGAGCGGATCGGGCTAAAGGATGAGGAAGCGAGCTGAATGACAGGAGGGCTTGCCCGGACATCCCGACAGCTCGCTTCTTTTCTCGGCCATCAGGAGAATCAATTTGCGGAAATTGCGCCCGATTTGGAGCGATCGGCGTCGTCGCTTTCGCAAATCCGCCGCAAGTCTTTGGTTCGAACATCGCCGCGTGCCCACGAGAAGCGGATGGGCGGGCGTCCTCGGATCTCCTTCACATACTTGGAGCCGCGATTCCTCGTCTTTCTTGTCGTTCTCTCCACGCAATCGACTCGCTTTCACGTTCGTCTCTTGATGTTGTCGTAAAACGCGATTTCTCGTCGTTCTCTGCACCATTAAAATGTTGCTTCTATCGCGGGTTATTGCAGCGTGCTTTGTGTCGTTTACACCTCGCGTTTGGCCACACACGACGATGCCCTTTTGTCGACCACAGCTTTACGATCAGCAAGAGAAGGAGAAGAATGCAAAGATCTTCTTTTCGTCCCTGATCTCCGTGTCGCTTTCGAGATCGCCGGCGGGCGCGCACGTGATTCGGCGGAAGTTCGCGCGCGATTCGCCGAGCGGTCGTAAACGGCGCGCGGATCCGCGAGATCGACGGAATGTTTTCGTTTCTTCCCGCCTTGATCACTTCCTTTCGCCATTCGCTTCCTTTCGACTCGATTCGTTCGTGTCGTGGTCATCTCAATCGTGCTCTCCTGCAGAAGTGTACTCGAGCACTCCACCAAGCTTCTCGCTGCTTTCAGCCACCCGCTCACTGTTCGCCGCAAACGAGCGTGGACGCTCCGCTCTTCGTCCTCTCGAATACCTCAAGCAACACGCAAAGTCCTCATCTTCTTCTTTCAAAGGTACGTGACCTCTTCGTTTCGCACGAACCCAGCGGAAAGTTCGCTTGCTTTTCCTGAATTCGCGAGCCGGAGCGCGTCGAGCGGGTTTTATCACTTGCGGAACGAAACGCTCTTCGTTTTCGCGAGCATTAGGGCGCTCGTAAAACGGAGGGGTGGCAATGAAAACAAGCAGCCGTTCCGAATTCGGTTGATTGGACGTCCAGAGAAGCTTTCCGCGCTCCCGCATGCGGCTCGAAGCTCGTTGCTTTGCTGAAGGTCACTCATCTCTTCACCAATCAATTAGCGAATTGAAGCCAACGGCAACAATCTCGCGTTCACTCTCGCCGGCGTTTCGAACCAGAAATCGTCGCTCGCTCGCTCGAAGTCACACGCCCGGTTTTTGGTGCGGCGAACGAAAACAAACAGAAGCCCGTTAAGGTGATGGGTTTCCCGTGCGCCTCGCGGCATGTTTTGGTGATTCCCCCCATCGGGCAAGTAAGCTGATTATTGCGGATTTCTTCGCTGCTCCGGCTGCTGCTCTTCGCATCGCTCGACTGTTCGTTTTGTCGCCACGGACGAGCAGCCGCGTGCGCTTCGCGAACGTTCGCTTGGCATTCCGTGCCGTGCTGCAAAAGAAGCCACTCATTCACTCGTTTGCAGGCAGTGCGCCGTATCGTCCGTTGATCAACACGCGAGCTCGTAGTTCGATTGCTGGATTCTTCTTCTTTCTTCTGCCCAACCAAACCGCCGGCTAGTGGACGAGCGCCCGACTTCTCTTCGGCTCGCGATCGTCGCCTTCTGCCCACCGGTTTTCCCCGCGTCCGATTCGTCCGCCAACACGAAGCCGACGCGCGGAACCCACGAGGCAACGCGGAGCGATCGCCGGCGAGCGGGCCGACCGGCGCGGCGGACGGCCGTCGTTCCGCCGCTTTCGACCTCCGACTGCGAGCAGCGAGAAGCCGCCACTTCTTTCGGGCGATGGGAGTCACGAGTGCCGCTCACCTCCTTCGATTCGGACGACCGCTCGCCCGCGGACCTCCGATGGCCGTCGGCTCTCGACTTCCGCTGGACGACCGCCGACTTCGCCGCCGCTCCGCCGTCTCGTCGGTCCGAACGCCGACCAAGAGCTCGCCGCACCGCCCCGCATGATCTCACTTCTTTCGTGGTGGATGGACACGATCGGCAGAAGGTTGGTTGCTATGCTCGATAGTTGAAGTTGCCGCCTTTCTTTGCTTCTTTTCACTTGTTTCCGTCCCAGTTCCTTCTTTCTTGCCCGCCTTCTTGTCCTTCCCTCCTTTGTGCTCGAGCACGTGCGTAACGGAACGCGGAGTTATTGGCATTTGTATGGAGGAGAAAACACCTGCAAACTTCCGAGAACGTTCGACTCGCTAATTGGCGGCCTTCAGCCGGGCGGGTTGCTCACTGATCGGCGAGCACGTGGGTCGGCCGGTGGTTCCGTTTTGTTGCGAAGCGGTGATCTTCGAGACAATGCGGGCGCTTCTTTTCGTGTGCTCGTTGCGAACATCATCGTGCGGATTACGGCGGAGTGAGCCGCAGCGGCGAGATTTCGCAAATCCGCTCGCTCCTCCTCGTTTGTACTCGCCGTTTTCTTCCGTTCGCCGCTCGCTCGCGTTTGCTTCCGCTTTGGGCATGCGGCGGCTGACTTCCGTGTTGCACAATCCGTTTGCGTCACGCCCGCTGCAATGATTTGTGTTGAACGACTGCCCTTCATCGTTCTTGTGTTCAATTTCGTTAATGGAGCGAATGACCACCGAGATCGTCGCTCTCGCGCGTCGTTCATCCGCTTCGAGGCGATTCCGCGGCTTCAATCCGTCGAATTACGTCTCGATTGCCTCGACAACAGCGTCGATCGTGTTTTCGCCGGTCGGATGGCCGCTTCTTCCACGGAACGCTCGGATTAACGCTCGTTGTTCGGCGGGGATTAAAGCGGCAGATTGCGGTCGAACTTCGGAAGCGAACGTGCTGTTTTCGATTTGCGGCGATTATTGCGCGCTTTCGGCGACCTTTCGGAGTTTCGCGGCTGCCCGCTTTGCACTTCCGATTGCTCTCCTGATCGCCGTTGCAAATGCAATCGATCGTTTTGTGCGTTGATCACGATGCTCTCATTGTCAGTTCGCACCTGCACTCCATCCCATCACTTCGACTCGTGTGTTGCCTGTGCATCTCATTCGTCCGCTTCTGTCGAGCTCGGGGGTCTCAGACGGGGCTTGGGCGAAAATCCGCGGCATTTCCGGCGACCCACCGCCCGAATGACGAGCGGCGGGCGGATCGGCGGTTTTTGCTTGGTGTCCGGAGATTTCCGTCATCTGACAACACAGTTCTTAGAGCTGGAGGTCGAATATGAGTGATAAAAAGGAGGCACAAGGTTCACTGGCCCTGCCTTCTACTCGCTTCTTCTACCACCCCAGTGAACTTCTCTCGTGATCGCTTCTCGAATGCTCGCACTCCCCGAAATGATTGACGTTCGGCATTTGCGGGCGGCGAACTTTGGATTGAATGAGCAACGGCGAGAAGAACGGGCGGGTATCACGAACTGACCTTTGCGCGTCGTAAACACTCCTTTCTTCCTTCTTTTTCGTTCCGACCTTTGCGTGATCACTGGCCTCGAAGTCATGCGGTTGTTCCGTTGGAATGACAAATCGGGCACTAGTGGGTTCTTCTGCACGAACCGTCGAACTGACATCACTTCGCTGTTGCCATCGATGCTAAAGAACCACCTTCAACTCCGTAGGGCTCGAAGTCACGCCCTTTTTTTCTGAAGGTCGTTAATCACGCGAAATGATCTCCATTAACCCGATCAGCAGCTGGGCGCCCCGCTTCTTCCCTTCGGCCTTCCGAATGCCCTCCGATTGCCCGCGATTCGCTTCGAATTTACGACTTCGACGCGAAAAGAACGCGGGCCAACGGCCAAAGAGCGAACTCACGTGTTTGCTCCCAGAGCATGAGTGAGCAACGGGGCGGCCTTCCTCTCGTCTGTTTATTCAACTGCAAAAAGCAGGAGGAAGAAGAAGCCGTCGGGATTCCACGAATCACTCGTGTACATCCTTTCATTCCTTCCTCCTTCTGCTCCATTCCTCCGTTTGCTCGTGGATGATCGCTTGTCGAATCCACGGGGCGAATTCGCGGAATCGCCGCTGCTTTCCTCGATTGGATGCGTCGAACTCGCGGCCATCCGTTAACTGGCGAGTGTTTCCACTCCGCTTTGATAAAAAGAGTCGAATTGGAGTGCTTCTGTTGCGAAAGGTTTCGTTCTTGCGTGCTTGAGGCACCGTTGTAGGTCGTAGAGCTCCTTGAATGGCCCCAAACACGAAGCTTTTCGACTTCCTCGTTTCCTCCAACCTCGGCTGAATCCACGCATTTCACAACGTTTCTTCCCGTTCCGTCCGCTTCCGCCTTTTTTGGTCGTCGCTGCCCGCTTTCGCCTCCAATTTGGGCGAATTTTTCCCCAAATGGCACTCCTCGAGGGACTCGATGAAATCACGACGATTTGTCGTCCGAAACCCAATTGCTTCGGCGAGCATTGGGCACTCGCAGGTTGCCGTTGATGTAATTCACGTGTAATGGCTTCCGTCATCCTCCTCTTTTTCATCCTTCCTCCCATTTCATTCTGGCTTCGTTCCTGCCACTCGTCCACCTGAACTCTGCCCATTTGGACACACCGGCGGATTGCGGAAGTGGAAGCGGGCGGGCGGGCAGACTGGCGAGCAAAAAACGTCTTCCATTAGGCGACCTTTGCCGTCCTGTTGCCTCCTTTCTACTTCTTCCATGAAGCTTGGTGGAACTCGTCTGAGTGAATTGCTCGTTTTGGGTACTCGACGATCGTGATCGAAACGGATGAATCGTTTGCCCTTTGGCTCATCGAGTGTACTGCCCACCAGTTTCTCTCAACCAATCCGATATCGTTTCTTTCTCATCCGTTTCCATTTCGGTCCGCTCGGTCCGCATATCCACGCCCTTCCTGCGATGCGTGCCGCGTTCGGTCCGGCGATTACGCGCGTGTTTTCGCCCCCCACGTGCACTCGCCGGCCGCTCGGCCCGTTCGAATCGAAACCCCGAATGTGCTCGAAATAGCGAGAGGGAGAACGCACGTGGCCGCGAGGGATTCCTTGCAACCGGCCAGCCGCCCGCCCTCCCAAAGGTTTCCTTCCACGGAGTCCAAAAGGAGTGTTTTTCTTCCGCCTGCGTGTGGGCAGCTGTCGGCGGCATTTCCTTGTTTTTTCGTAGTTTCAATTCGAACGGCCACTCCGTCGGCCACTCATCGCAATTACCATTAGCTGTTTTGATTATCCTTTTGTCCTCGAATCGCATCAGGGCGATTAATCCGAGAGACTTTCGAAGAAGGAAGCGGCGAGCACCCCCGTCTTCTGCGGAGCGGATTCCGCGAGCTCATTATGACGACCGCAGGAGGTCACAAGGCCCCGGAGGACGGAGGAACGGGTGGCCGTGAATCAGCGAGCGTCGTTCATCGTGTTAAGATACTCCTTGTCGTTGGAATGAAACCTTCCGCGTGCCCATTCACGTGATCTTTCTTCCTTCTCTCTCGGGACGGAACGAACGGCTGCAAACCGCGCGAACCACGCGAATTGCGCGAACGGGAACGATCGAGAGCGCTTGGAAGCAATCGAGGGGCATCGAGTTTGCACTTCTTTCCGCCGCTCCCCGCTGGCGCCACTCGTCCGTGCACGTGATCACTCCATCAACAAGGGCTCCATTCGATTATCACGAGCAGCGGCAACGAGCGGGCGGGAGGGCGGCGAGTGGAAAGAAAATTGATGAGCGTTGGGCGCCACTCGACGATCGCTGCCGCCCGCGGCCTCGAGTTTTTATCGCCAATCTGCGCGCCTCCTTCCGCTCGCCGCGTTCCCGCTCGTGCGCGCGCGATTTTCTTGCTGGCATCGACGTGATTCGTGGGTTGACGGCCGTTCCCTTCCGTTTTCTTTTCTTTGCGCTGTGTAAACCAAACGTTTTCATTCGATTTCCGCTGCGTTATTACAGCACGCTTTCCTGCCATCATCCTTTGCGGATCGTTCGATCGCGCTCGATGTTTCTGCAGCACGAGTTCCGTTTTCGTGGGCTTCGTAGATTGCAAACGCCGGAATAAACGAACGCGGAAGCTGCGAAACGAGCGGAACGAGCCGCTCGTCTTTTTCTCCGATTGATCTTCGACCCCGGCCGGTTCACAACCGCGGCCGCGGAGCTCGTCGGTTTGCCCGCAGGGTCGCGAGTTCAACGCTCGCCGTTCGTCCGCTTGCTTCTCGTTTTGTTTGCTCGCGAGGACGCACTTTTCGCTCTTCACGGTGTTTCGGGATCGAATTCCCGCTTTTTTTCCTTGTTGCAACCGAGTCTTCGAGCCGGGCGAACGGGAGCGTGAACGAACGGACTGGCGCCTTCCGCGTTTTGTTCGCGTCTTGTATTTTGTGCTGATTGGAGTCACGCGCCCCACCTTTCGCCAATTTATTTATCGCCGAATTGCTTCGATTCGATGGGCGTGAGCGAGGAGCGCAAAGTCCAACGAAAACCGCAAGGACTCTCGCTCGTTATCGTCGGTTTTTTGGCCCCTCTTGCTTCACGTGACTCCGGGCGCCCGCGGGCTGCTCGTGATCGCGCCTCTCGCTTTTGGAGGTGTGCAAAACAGAACGCCGCGTTCGAACACGAATTCGCTTTTCGTCGATGCTTCCATCTCGTTAATGAATGCGATGAGCCTCATCGTTTGTTTTCGAGTGACGTGAAAGACGAGCGGCGAGTGTTCGCCCGTAATCCACGCGGCCTCCGCCCTCGAGCGGAGAAGCCGTTGGCCACAAAGTGACGTTGAAATGGAGGCGTTTGCTCGATGCCGGAGCGCAGCAACTTTTTTGCGCACGTTGTTGCACGCAGCGTTCATGCGTTCTTCTTTCCTTCTTGCTTTTCGCATTCGACGAACAAGAAAGCTATCGTTTGCGCGCTTTGTTTTTCTCGTTTCTATCCGCAAAAAGGTCGTGGGAACGAGGAAGGCCGAAGCGGAGGGCAAAAGAGGAAGCGGGAAGAAAGAAGGAAAAGCGCTCCGCGTTCGCTTTGCTTCGTGTTTCTTCCTGCCGTTTCACGCAGCGCGTGCGTGTGCGGTCGACGTCCCCCGTTTCTGTTTTTTTTCGTTCACGCGAAGCACAGCTGTCCGCTCGCTCTTCTTCGCTCTCCGTTCTTCGTTCCTTTTTGTTCGTCGCTCGCTCATGCACACGCTCCGTTTCTTTCCTTTTCGCCCGCTCGTCCGCCCGCTCGCGTTCGAGCGCCGAAAAAACGATCGAACGCGGACTTCGCCGCTGTTTTTCCGCTCCGCGTCGACGCGTCGAATTGTTTTTCGCACGCATACTCGTCATAATTTGTTATACTTTAAATCAGCACATTAATTTCGTCCGGTTTGCAGCCCACCCGCCAGCGACGAGCGAGTGGCGCTCCACACCGCGCACTGACGTCCCCAACGCGGTTGTTTCGTCTCGTGCTCGTCGGCCTCCTCCTCCTCCTTTGCGCCGCCCTCGGGCCCGCCTCCGCCGCCTCGGCCGCGCCCTCGACACGCGACTTGCTAGTTGCCTCTCTCGACTTCAATGGTGAGCGTTTGATTAAAGGGCATTCGATTGATTCGTTTGTTGCAGCCGCTCCGTCGCCTCCCCCACGACTCCGCGCCCAACGGAGCATCGCCGAAGTGAATGCGGAGGCGATCAAGGACGCCGTTCACTCGCCGCCGCCTCCGGAGGTCGCCTCCACTTCGACAGCCGCTCCCCCTCAGTCGACACTTCCGCCTCCGACCATCGAGCAGGCTTTGGGGTCGAAGGAAACGAGCGTTCAGTTCAAACGTCGCGCCTTCCACGGCGATCGCCCGTTTGTGACCACCGAACTCAAAGGTTCGTGCTCCAGCTGCTCCGTCTCGCTTCAACACGCTTCTTTCAGACGAGACCTTCCGTTTGAACTCGTCGGTGGACGTCGCCGACCTCCGTTTCGAGTGCGATGCCGAGCTGGAGGCGGGCAACTCGAGCGCGAGCGGGAGCACAAAGACGATCATCCCGCTCGAAACCTTCTGGCTGGACGGCCGCTCGGGCGATGTCGTGGCCGACGGCCGAGTGCTGCGATTCGACGCGGAGGCGGCGGAGGCGTTAAAGCGATCGCGGGTGAGTTTCCGCCTTCCTCCACACCAAAGCATTTGCTTCGTCTAGGAGCGCCGTTTCCGATGCGCGGCGCGGCTTCGGCTGCCGTGGCGCGGCATCGACTCCTTCGTCCAGTCCCGCTCGTTCGTTCTGATCGCCGACCAGCAGCCGCACGTTCATTTGTGGCCTTTGCGGTGAGTGATCGCTTTTTATTGCTCATTCCTTACCGTAACGACTCGGATTGTTTCGCTTACGTCGGTCTCAGCTGTTGATTGTTGAACCGAAGAGATTAGCGGAGAGAACAGTGGGATGCGACAATTCGCTTCCGCATCTCCTCGCGTTCACTCTTCGCTGTTTCACGGAAAAGATTCACCGCAAGGGATGACTTCCTTTCGTTCCTCCTATTCGGTGGCCGCTAATCTTGCGGCAAAATTGAACGCCTCTAATCTTTTCGTTTTCGAATCTGCGGGCCGAAGTCGTGGGTGATCTTCGGAACGACGAAAACATCCCCCACTCATTCGTGTGCGTCATAATCCGCCGTGTTTTTCGTTCCAGGCTGAACGCCCTGCTGCACCAATCGTTGCGTATCGAGTGCAAACACAACGGAAGTCTCGTGCCGTCGGCGCCGCCCTTCCAGTGGACGCACAACGGGCAGCCGATCGAGCGGGCGGACAAGGCCGACGGGTTCGAGATGTGAGTGCTGGAAATCCACCGACCTTCTCATTCCTCCATTGCAGCTACGATGTGGGCGACCGGTCGGTGTTGTACGCGCGGAACGCCCGCGCCGCGCACGTCGGCATCTTCGGCTGCGCGGTCGACTTCGCGGACGGGCGGCGGGCGGAGAGCGCGACGCAAACCGAGGTCCACGTGCTGGAGACCGCCGCCGATCTCGCCGAGTACCCGGGCGCGCGCGGCGAGGAGATCCGACCGGACGGGCTGCTCGAGGCGCGTTTCGGCGAGGATTTGATGCTCGAGTGCTCGCGACCGGACGTCAATCAGACCGAGTGGTTCCGCACGAATCCCGCCACCAAACAACGAGGTTTCTTTTGCTTCTCTCGAATCCCATTGACTTCTTTGTGTTCAGAACGCATCACCGCCGGTCCCGCCCTGATCTTTCGCGCGGCCAAGCTCGAAGTGAGCGGCGACTACGAGTGCGTGATGCGAGCGGCCGACGGTCAAAATCACACCCGCCGAAGTCACGTGTTCATCGACGGTTCGTCATTTCATCCATCCACTCACTCATCTCTTCCTTCCATCTGCAGAGAACTTCTTCGCCGCCGAACAGGTGCCGCTGACGATCGTGCGCAAAGCCCAGGGCACGCCGGCCAAACTTCTCTGCCGAACGTTCCCCCAGCTGAACGAAAATCCGTCGATGGTCGAGTGGAAACGCGACGACGTGCACCTGAACGCGCCGTTGGATCGCCTCTACCGCCGCACGAACGCGATCACCGAGGGACCGCAGCAGGGCAAGACGGTCACCTTTCCGACTGTGCAACTGGAGGATCAAGTGAGTTCTCCTCTTTTTCATCCCCTTTTACTCTCGTTCGTTCAGGGCGTGTACAAGTGCACGGTGCGGCACGGATCGACCCACGAACGCGTCCAACAAACGCTCTTCATCGTGCAGCAAATGGGCAACGACACGCTCTTCAACTTCCGGATGTCCGTCGACCACAAACGGCGCTGCTTCAACTCGCACTTCGACATTCCGACGGACGTCAACCATCTGATCGCCCAGAAATCGCACTACTTCCTCTACTACTTTTCGGCCGACCTCCAGTCGGACCTGAACGCCGTGCCTAAGTCCGAGGCGAAGTGCAGCACGAACGGCTCGTGCACCGTGGAGTGCTGGACGCCTTCCTTCCCGCTGCAGCCGGCCACCGAGTACACGTTCCGCTTGTCGGCCGTCTTCACCGACTTCAACACGATCATCACGCCGCTGACCGCCGCTGTGAACGCGACCTCGTGGGACGCGGCGGCCGACGAGGGCGTCCGCTTCGACTGGCTTCACGACCCCGCCGAAGGTCGGCTGGATTTGCGCTGGCAACGGCCGAACGTGAGCGGCCAGCTCGTCGAGTACCACCTCGAACTGGTGAAGATGGACGGACCGAACGGACGCGCGAGCACCGAACGCAAGCTGCCCCGCCTGAAGCTCCAAGTGGACGCCCGCGAGCAGGACTACATGTTGAACCTGAGCACGCCGTTCGCGCTGAAGATCCGCCTGATTCCGATCACGCGCTCCGGTCCGCCGCCCGCCGTCGCCCTCAACGACGCGCGCAAATTCGGCTACACGCTGGTGGCGGCCGGCGGCGAATTCGGCGAGTCGCACGCCGCCGACGCCCGCATTCCCGCGCCGAACGTTCGCATCGAGCAGGTCGAAGCGGCGGCCCAACTGCGCGTCTACTTCGAGCAGCCCACCGACGCGGAGCACAACGCGACGAGCATCCGCGTTCACTACCGCCCGCTCTCCTCGACGCGCCCCAACTCCGCGATGGAGTCGCACGAGGTGATCGAAACGGACGAGACGGTGCAGCTCGAGTCGGACGGGCGGAAGGTGATGACGCTGACGGATGACTTGAAGATGGTTCGTTTCTTCCGTTCATCTTCCTTTCATCCTCGTTCGATTGCAGGGAATGTCCTACCAAGTGTGCGCTGCCTACGAACGCCGCACCGAGCCGCCGGTTCTGGGCTTTTGGCGCTGCGCGAACGTCCCGCTTTCGACCGCCGACGGCCGGGCGGCGGCCATCCGCTCGGAGGACGCGTTCACGAACGCGCGCCACCTGCTGCCCCGCCCGGTGGACTGCGGCAAGGCGGCCACCGGCTGTCGCTGCACGCAGTCCCGCAACGACCACGACCTCATGGAAATTCGGTGGAAGACGGCGGCGACCGCCCCGAAGGCGCCCGGCCGGGATTTCGGCCTTCCGTTCCACCGAAACGACCCGCAAGTCACCTATCGCCTGCACTACACGCTCAACGAAACCGACCCGGCAATGGAGCGCTCGACGGTTATGAGGTGAGTGCATGAGGGAAGGAAGAAGCATTAAACGATCCCTCGATTGCAGCCGCCTGTTCTACGCGGGCACCGAGACGGTCATGGAGCTCCGCGGCCTCTTTCCCCAACTGCCCTACCGCGTGATGATCGAGGCGCAGAGCGAGCAGGGACACGCCGTCGAGGGCGAGTTCTTCACTTGTTTGACGCCCAAAGGTTCGTTTACTCAAGAATGTTATCTCTTACGCCTTCTCTGCTCCAGATCTCCACCTCCCGCCGCCCGCGGCCGGCGAAGTGAGCGTGCTGGGCGGAAAGGTCGCCCAAGTCCAGTGGAAGCCGCCGCTGCCCGAGGAGCTCCTGAAGAAGATGCCCGCCTTTGACGGCTACACGCTCCATTGGAAAGGGCCGGACAGCGCCGAGCATTCGGAGTTCGTCAAAGGTCGGGTCCAACTGAATGAACGAACAAGGATTCAATGCGTGTATTCAGGTCACGACGTGAACAGCGCGATGCTCACCGCCCTGGAGCCGAGCGTCGACTACACGGCCCAACTGAGCAGCCACTCGTCGATGACCGGCGACTCGCCCCTCCGCTCGAAGCCCTTCGTCGTGCGCATCCCCGGACCGGAGGGCGACACGAACGCCCCCAACAGCGATCCCCTCCACCGAATGCTGAGCGGCAAGACGATGGACGGCAAAACGGGAGTGCGCGCGACGAAGAAACCGCCCGTCGCCGGCGAGTGGCCGCCGATCAACGACGCGAAGCCGAAGCCGCCCGTCGTTGAGGACGATCCGCTCACTCGCCTCCGCCTGGCCGACGCCAACCTGCCGTGGTACCGGACGTTCCGCTTTCGCGCCTTCGCCCTCCTCTTCGTCGTCGCCGTCCTCATCATCTGCTGCTGCGTGCTGCTGTCGGTGTGCGTCAGCGAGAAGTACTTCGACTGGCGACAACGACGCGCCGAGAATCGCGGCGGATTTGCGCGCCGCAAGCGCGAGGCGGAGGACGAGAACGCGCTGATGTCCGCCATCGCGTTCCACTCGGCCCACGGCCATCTCGGCGGCCTCGTCAACGGCGGGCGGCGAGGCGCGGGCGGCAGCGACGACGACGGCGACGCGCACTCGATGACCGCCGACGACATCGCGGCGGCGATCCACGTGAAACGCGACCCGCAGCCGCGCCGCTCGTCGACGGCGGCCGCCGCCTCGCATTCGGCTCGATCGCATCTGCTGGCCGAAGCCGCCGGTCGCGTCCACCATCAGCAGCACCACAAGTCGGCCTTCAGTCGCTTTTCGTTGCGCAAGAAGAAGCGCGCGGTGCCGTCCGGCCTGTCGAGCGGCCGCCTCTCCGCCGCCTCTTCGCGCCTGTCGCTCCACTCACTCACCGGCGACTCGCATCCGGCCGGCTCGCAGCCCTCGAGCGCCCGCCACGCCCTGAACGGCCTGATCGCGTGGGCCAAGCGGAAGACCAAACGCGACTCGATCGAAACCGCCGGCTACTGCGCCTCGGACGACGACGACGGGCCGCGCCTTTCGATCGTCCCGCGCCCCGCCGTCCTTCCGCAGCTCGACCCCAAGGGCGGCCCGCAGGGCTACCGGCCGCGTGGGCAACGACGAGTGCGCCGAATGATCAAGGACCCCGAGTTCAAGTCGAAGATCAAGGAGATGAACGCCGACCCGAGTGGAATCGGAAAGACGTGGCGCGAGATGCTCGACGAAATGAAGGAGGCGCAGCAACGAGTGAGTTCTTTCGACTGCAATCTATGGGTCATGTTCTTGTTTGCAGGCCGGTGTGCTCACGAGTCGTCAACGAGAGGAGTACGAAGCCAACGGCATCCCGATCCCGCCCATCCAACGCCCCTCGCTGCCGACGCCGCCGTTGATGCTGCCGTACGCCGGCGAGTACTCGGGCGGTTCGATGGACGCGTGCAACGTGCCTTCGACCAGTCGAGGGCCGTGGCGCGCGTGTCGGCAGGCGTCGAATGCGAGCGCGCCCAACCCGTCGGCTCACACCCAACAGCCGTCTCGCCAACATCGACAGCGATCGCGTGCCGCCCGCTCCTCTCGACACCACCGGCCATCGATCGGCGGGACGGACGAGAGCGACGGCGAGGGCCCGTCCACCTCCGAGCGACGCCAATCGACGACCAACGAGGACGGGCATCGCCCGCACGCTTCCCATCGACACAAGCGGCGAGAAGGCGGCGAGCGGAAGAATCGGCGGCATTCCAGCGACCAGCGCGCCCACGGCACGTCCTCGGCCGCCCGTCCGCATCGACATCACCGCCATCGACGGACTTCCGCGAACCAACCGGCGGCAGTCGAAGGCGCCCACTTGGCGGCGATCAACGAACCCCCGCCTCGACTGCACAAATCGAACTCGCTGGTCGACTTCTCGGAAGCGGACGTCAACGGGAACGGCGCCAAGACGAGCGGATTGGCCGACGGGCGGCCGTTGGAGTCCTCGAACTCGGCCGGCAACGTGCACGCGGCGAGCAACGGCCGAGACGCCGCCGTGGCGCCGATCGTCCCGCATTTTCGGAAGCGACCGTCGTTGAACTCGCTCGACGACTTCTATCCGCCCACCACCGCCTCGTCGGCCGCCCCGTCCGAGTTGATGACGCCCGGCACGCCGAAGCACTTCCCGCCGCTCGTGGTCGAAGAAGAGGCGACTCCGCCCTGCGAGCACTCGACCAACGGCCTCCTCGAACCAACCGCTCACTTCGCGACGCGTTGCGAAAGGCGCGCCTGTGGGCAGCGAGCGGAGGCCGCGGAGCCGCGCGTCGAGTTCCTGATCGGCACCAACGGAGGCGACGAGGAGGTGCGCTTTCGGTTGAAGTCGGCGGCGTCCGCGAAGCCGGCGGAAGGCGACGCCGCGGTCAAGAAGACGTCCAACGGCACGACGTCGATGCCGAACCTCGCGGATTCGGGCATCGTTTACGACGAGGTCGCCGGCCACCCGCAGCACATCGGATTGCACCCGATCACGTCGATGAAGATCCTCAAGCTGCATCAGGACGATGAGGACGACTATCAGAGGTTCGTTTCGAATAAAGAGGATGAGGAGTAACCCGTTTCTTTGTAGCTTTGCGCACCACTCGCACTCGGATCAAAGCCACTTCCATTCGCACGTACCGCTTATCGCCGCCCTGCTGCCGGACGCCCGCTGCAAACGAGCGGGCGCCGAACGTCCGCCGACCGCCGACGATCAACAGTCGGCCGTTTCGACGAGCTCGGGCGCCTCGTCGCGCGGCTCGGCCATCGGTTCGACGCGCGATCCCGCCGAGTTCGACGCCGACGCGCTCACTCACGTCGTGGTGATCGAGGCGAACGGGAAGGACGGCCGCGAGTTCGCCCCGCAGCTCCCGCACGTGCCGCTCCAGTTTGGCCCGCACCTGAACGGAAGCCCCGTCCACAACGTCGCCCTCATGATCACCGGCCGGCGCGCCCACGAGGAGCCGGCGGAGCGGCGGGACGAAAGCCGGTGGCTCCGCGAGAACGTTTGATCTTGTCGATTCTTCCACTTTTTTCTTTTTCTTTTTCGTTTGATTCGTTCCTTTCCACTCGATTCCCGACCTCTCGCTCGACCGCGAACCGAAAGCGCTCGTTGGCCGACCACGAGCGCACTCTATAGCCACCTGCCGACTTCTTTTTCTTTAGTTTATTGCATGGTTCTTTGTTCTACGTAGTCGTTTGTACAAATCTCCGCTCTCCACTCAATTTAATCCCGCACGCGGTCGAACGAGACGAGAATTCCGGCGGAACGATCCTTCTTCCTCTCCTCAAGCAAATCAACCCAACTACCTCATGGACCGTCCGACGGGCGGCTTCAACATCATCACCCAAGTGCCAAATTTCTATCCTTTTGATTGCGTAGCAGAATGTACAGCGATTCGTCTTTATCGTTCGTTTGATGTCGTCCTTGTAGATCAAGGCGACCAACCTCCCTCCTTTCTTTAACCTCTTCATTCTTCATGGTCATTCTTTGATTGATTGTCCCTCCCCCGATACCTCCACTCCCTCCTCCCCTCCTTTGTTTCGAATACAAGTGATAACCTTTGATCAATTCGTGTACGGGTTCCTTTTCTCCCTTGTTCTGTGCGTGTTTCCCCCTCAATTTGGTCCAAACCTCAACCATTGGCTTTGGGACGTCTTCTTTCAAGCGGCCCGCCCACTCGTTCGATAACCTCCGCAATCGTTTAAATTATTCTTCCGTTTCTCTTGACCCAACGGTGCAAACAACCTCCTCTTTGTTTTTGTGTCGCGTGCTCATATCCTTTTCGAATAAAGCGAACATTGATTGAAACCTGGATTAGAGACCGTTAAAGGAGAAAACAAACAATTTTCTAATTAGGCAGTTGATTTAAACGAAAGCAGCCAGCTTGAATCGATCGATGGATCTCGCGCGGACCCGCGGAAGGGGTAGACGGATAGTCGTGGGGACCAACGGCTGAACAACAAGTCGCCGCCAATCATCCAAGAGTTGTCGACGAGCGGTGGACGACGCCAACGGACGGCCCGCCTCGCAGCCAGCCGCCGACCAGCAGCCGAAATGGGCGGACGGCCAGGAACGTGGAGAGCGGAGCGAAAATGAAGCCGGCGCTCACGACGAACGAGGCACAAACGCCCGCCCACGGATGCTCGGCGCCGTCGGCCACGGCGGCCGCTCCAATCAGCGAGGGCAGCAGGTTGCACACGAGCGGGCAGAACGCCTGAAGATAGTCATTTGCAGTGCAGCAAGTAGACAGCCCACGTTGCAGAAGAGCACGCGGTCCAGCTCGCGGTTCAGCCGTCGCGTGGCCGTCGAAACGGTGGCGCCCGATCGCGTGAAGCGGCGAATTCGCGCGGCGCAAAACAAAACGGCAGCGTAGTTCAGCAAAAACGTCACAAAGAACGCGCCGATCGCCACAACGTCCTCTTCGTCTTGCTAAACGAGCGTGATCGTGGATGGAGAGAACGGCGGACGAACGAAAGCGATCTCGACCAACTCCGCGGCCTCGACCGGCAGTCCGCTCTGGCGCAAAGCAGCTGCTGCTCGTTCGAAGCGCCGTTCATTCCGCGGGCTGCCCGAAGTCCATCAGCCGAAGGTTCGCCCAACAGAACACTCCGCTTGTCCCCACGGGGATGACCGCAAAAAAGAGAAGGCGACCAAGCGAAGGCGATCGTCCACTGCAATGAAGCAGCCATCGATCGCCCTCTAATTCTACTTACTGCTTCACCAAGTAGAGGCGAAAAACAAATTGAAAGGTCGGGAAGGCCCACAAACACATCATCGAAACGATTTCCGCCGCCAGCAGCGCCGAGTTGAAGGCGGCCGACGGCGAGTGGAGGCCGTTGTTCGAGAAGGCGAGCGAACCGCCGGACGCAATGTGGTACAACTGGAAGCAAGCGGGCAATTGAACGAGAAGCGAGGAGCAACCCACCGGAAGAACCAGCATGTGGACGGCACATACGACGAGCTCTAGCACGGCGCCTCCCACGACCACCGCGCGCATTTTGCCCAAAGCCGTCGGGCAGAGGCGCACGGCGACCAAAAGTCCCGCATTTGCCGTCAGCCCCAGAAAGCAGAGGGCAATGGTCACAACACGATGAACGACTAATCGCAAAAATTTACTCGAATATTTGAATTCATACCGAACTCACACAACATCCCCGATTGATCGGCGATTGGCGGCGCCGAAACCCGTCCAAAATCGACGTCATCAACGGCATCCATTGAAACAAGCACCATAATGAACAGAAAGCAGTTTCCAAGTTGTTCAACAAACGTGCCGCCTAACAGAATTCTCGATTCTTCACGCAGTTTGATTTTTGGTCCTCGTTTCCTGCCCTCTTGTTTTGTTCCGCGAGTCCAACGCCGAGTGAACGCAGGTGAAATCGAATTCTCGCATCTCGAATGTGATTTGCTTGCACCTGTTCTCCTCGACGCAATGCCGGTTGGCTCGAAAAAACGTGGATTGCAGCCCGCCAGGCATCACAAAACTCAACTGTTTTAGTCGAAGAACCCCAGGCCAACTTTTCGCTTCGAATTCAACCAACACACTCGCTTCGATTCTGATGTCCTCCCTCCCGATGCAACGAGTAGACGTTCTCTTGGGGCCCCACGGGATCGTTGACAACAGCGGACAGGACAATTGAGCAGTTTATTTTTGCGGAACAACATAAATCCCATGGGCATCGATTCGAAGGGAACACACAGAAGAAAGGGAAGTGATTTAGGCTTTCAGTGAACAACCATGAGGTCAACAAGTAGGGGGATCGTTTGGGCACACAACAAACAAGTGGAAGAAGAAGAGGGGATCATCAGACGGTCAGCTTGATCCGGCTCGCATCTTCGGCCGCGTAGAGCGTGAGGGTCTCGCCTGAAAAGGAGAAGCGAGTAGTCGGAGGAACGAAGCAAAAAGAAGAACTCACAATCCAGTCCACGGCACATGAGGAGCGTCTTCGTGCCGCGCGCACCGCCGCCGCAGGTGGCCGCCGGCTGGACGGAGGTGAGCGCGTAGATGAGCGGCCAGAAGGCGGCCTCGCTGTGGAACGCTTCGACGGCGAACTCATTGGATTCGTTGACGCCGTTCTTCACGAACAGGATCAACTGGCACTCGACCGGCTGCCCGCCCACTTGGCCGGCCGGCATCCGCCGCTTGTAGCGCACGCAGTCGGTCAGCGGGAGCGGCGGCTTCGCCTCCCACGCCGCGATGTCGGCGACGCGGAGCAGGAGGACGGGACACTCGGCGTTGCGCTCCCAGTCCTCGATGGCCATGTCCATTTTGAACTGCAAGCAAATGGAGGATGATGGGAAGGTTGGAATGCGGAGAAGGGTGGTGGGAGTCGAAATTGAACGAAACTCATTCCCCAAATCAAGAACTCACGTGTTCGTAGTCGAAGTAAAAGACGGTGGGCGGATTGTAGGTCAGGAAGTGCTCGAACTGCCAGTACTCGTTCAGTGAGTACGCGTAGTTGCCCTCCGCTCCGGACACGAAGAACATTCCGATCTTGTCCGCCACCGGTCCCGCCACTCCGCCCGCCTCCACGGCCGTCGTGTCGCCGTTCGCGTCCTCCGATTGGAACGACAGGTCGATGCTCGGGGTGCGTTCGCGTTCGCCGCTGACGCGTTCGCCCTCGAAGTCGATGATCGTCGCCGCGTTCCTGCAAACGAGCAACAACGAAAGAATCCCCAAACCTGCAGCAAAAGAACTCACGAGTAAGTTTCGACCGCATCCAACTGAGTGGTGACCGGGCTTTCGACCAGCGACAGGCGGCGCTTAAGCTCGGCAACCTCCGTTTGGGTCCGCTCGTTGTTCTCCTTCAGCTGATCGACCTCGACGGCCTTCTGCTCGCTCAGCTGCTTCAGCTGCGCGTTCTCCGCCGTCACGCGGTCCTTCAGCTGCTGCAGGTCGGCGATGGTCGACTCGTGCAGCTCGTTGCGGCGACGCAGCTCACTGAAATCAAGAGGAATAAACAAAAAGAAGCAAGAGTGCTCACTTTTGCTCCTCTTCCAGCCGTTTGATGCGCTCCTCGGCGGCGGCGAGAGCGGCAGCGCGTTGACTCGACTTCCGCTTGCGGGGATTTGGCTCCTGGCTCGTGGACGGCTGCTGGCTGGCGGTCGACTGGGTGGCGGCCAGCGGAGTGGCGGGCTGCTGAGTTGGAGGCGGTTGATCGTCAATGGGCTCCGGCTTCAGTTGGATCTTCGGTTGGAGCGGCGGCTGCGGCTCGCGGGGCTCCGTTTTGACCGGCAGCAGCGGACGAGCGGCTCCCGCCGGAGTGGACGGTTGAGTCGCCGGCAGATTGCGGACGGGAGTGGCGACTCCGTTGGACGCCGAGGCGATCGGCTGTTGGGTGGAGGCGTGCGGAATCTCGCGCCCATCAACGGGCTGCGTGGCGGCGACCACTCGACGGCGTTTGGTTTGAGTCGGCGGCATCGCTGCGTGCTCGAAGCTCTCCGCTTCTTCGGGACTTGGAGTTCACACCGTCGACCGCCTCCAAACGTCGCCTGCAAGAAGAAGGGCGTTAGTTCGTCGCTCGGATGAACGGGGAAGCAGTGTGCGAAAACACTTGAACGAACGAGATCAAACGGATGGCCAAACGTGGGAAGGGAGAAAAGAAAGCCGCCCGCTGCACTCGATCGTCGACCCCGCAGCCCCAGTACCCACTTGAGTGAGGCCTCTTTCCCAAACAACGCCGCTCGCCCAGTCCAAAGCGCCCCGCAGCATCAATGATTGGGCAGATTGCGCACACCATCGCCCGCTCTCATCCCCCGCCTCCGTGGGCCTGCATCCCGCTCGTTTTTCGCACGAACAATAGCAATCATTGCATCGATTGATGCACGGGCTGTCAAGGCAGATGATAGGAGAAATGATTTCCACACTGAATTCAACCCTGAGAGACCCTCAAACAGGTAGAAACGCCGCACATGCACCGCTTTCACCTGCTTTACATTTCTGAACGACGCGCGCACATCTGCTCTCCGCAATCAAACGGCGGCCATCTGGAACGTGGAACAAGACGCGCATTCCTCTCTCCATCCAACCGCCGTTTGCCCGCGCGCTGCCGCCCGAATTTCGAATGTTGGCGGGCGAAATGAACGTGCGTCTCCGCGCTCTCCTTGTTGCCCCCACGGAACAGGAGCAAGAGACACAACAAAATAAGAAGCAGATGGCCAAACGAAACGATGCAGTAGTCAAAAGTGAGTGAACCTTTGGGAACGCGTAGCCGACCACACGAACAACAAAACGTTTATTGGAACGACGAACGAATTAAAGCACCACAACAACGAATCTCGTCTCCATTCCGGGATTATTCATTAACGAAAAGAACAACGGAGCAAAAGAAGCCAAGGGAAGATCGGGATCGAACTCGTAATTCGAGAGTTTTCGCTTTAGACGGGAGGTTTGAATTCAACTGAAAAGATGCTGGAGATTCTCCGTATTCACTCCTCCTCTTCCTCCTCCTCGTCGCTGCTGTTGATGAAGTAGAAGGGCGAACGCCGGGCACAAGAAGCGGCCTGAACGAAAGTAGAATTCAGGCATCTACCGGCCGGCTTACCGCCTGATTTCCGCCGGATTGCTGCGGACGCTCGTCGTCGGTGACCTCGTCCTCCTCCTCGCCGTTCCACTCGTCTTCGTCGGACGTCTCGACGTTGCGGTTCGTGTAGACGCCGGCCGGAGGCGGCGGCGGGACGGGCGAGCGCTCCGCCGGCTGCGGACTCCAGCGATCGAGGAACGAGTCGCCCGCATCGCCGCCGGCACCTCCGAGTGGACGCGGCGGCGAACCGACGGGCTGGTAGGGCGGCGGCGGCTGCGGCGGCACCTCGTCGTCGGACGTCCAGTCCGAGTCGGGCAGCACGTTCACTTCGATCAGCTCCCGACTGCACGCGTAGCCCTTCGGAGCGGTGCCTGCAATTCGGAGCAATGCAAACGAACAAATCGAACGAAAGAACTCACTCGTTTCGTGTTCGCGCACCGACCGCTTCGTTTCGGTGGCGCGATTCGTGGCGCGGCTGGTCGATTGGCGCGAGTTGCCGGCGAGCACGTCGCTGAGGGTGTCCGTGCTGATGTTGATCAGTTTGGAGAAGATGCCGCACATCTGCTCCTTGGTCATCACCTGCAGCAGCTCCTCGGCCGTCATCGCCTGCACGGCGGCCACTTTCGCTTCGGACGTCGGCGAGGAGCGGTAGAAATCGGACCAGCGCGTCCGCTCCGCTTCGCGGCGCCAGCGGTCGTCCGCTCGGCTCCAGCGATCGTCCGGCTCGTCGAACATGTCGCGCGTGACTTCGTAGCAAGGACGATCGCGGACAGCGGGCGGATCCGAGCGAGGAACGGGCGGCGGCGGCGGCTGGCGACGCGCCGGGCGGCCTCCGAAGTGGTCGAACGTTCGGTGCGTGTCTTCGGCGTACTCGTGCGAGTAGCGGGGCGGCGGCGGGCGGAGATCTTCGGGCACACGAACGGGGATGATCGGGCGTTCTTCGCGGAACAGCGGGCCGCTGGTGGGCGCCTGGCGGAAGCGGAGGGGCTCCGCGTGGTGGTGGTGCACGAACGGGCGGTGTGCGCGCGGCGTGTGGCCGACGAAACCCCGACCGTTGGCCATCGGAGCGGCCGGCGGCCCGCTCGCGCGCGGTCCACTCGTCATCCACGTGCTCCCGATGCGCGGCGCACTCGGCGGCGGGTTCGGCAGACGAGCGAGCGGCGGCTGGACGGGAGTTTGGGCCGCACGGAAGCCGGGCAGTTCGCGACGAGCCTCCCCGTGCGGTTGCGGCGACTCGTAGACGCGTTGGGGAGCCGCGACCGTTGGAGTCGGTTGCCTGAACTCGACGAGCACTCAACACTTGAAATCAAACAAAGGGAACTCACGAGAACATCGGGACACTCATCGGTTGGTTCGAGACGACCGGCGGAACGCTGGAAACCGCCGGACGGACGGTCTGCTCGGCGACCACCTCCGAAGCCGCCGGACGGGTCGGCGGAACACACGCGACCGCCGGCTGTTCGCTCGGCACATGCGAGTGGACGGGCACGATGGGAGTGGTCGGCGGGTTCACGGGAGTCGACGGAACATGGGGACGGCGGCCGGAACCACGGGCGACGGAGTCTCGCGACCCGCTTTCGCGGCGAACATGCTGGCGACCGTCTTGCGAGTCGCAGAGCTGCTCGGCCGGGGCGTTTGAGCCGCCGGAACTTCCGGAGCCGCCGGTCGAGGCGCCGGAGCAGAACGAGGGGCGACCGGAGTGGCGGCCGGACGGGCGCGCGGCGGCGGAGGCGAGTCGCTGATCACGAGATAACGGCGGTCGTCGATTTGCGCGGCCATCTCGGGATGGAGCAGGCGGAAGTGCTCGTTGATCTGCTTGATGAGCTCGCCGGTGTCCGAGAAGTCGGTGGGCTCGTTGTCGGAATCCCAATGCGAAGGGACGGCGGTTTGTCGCTGCGAGTCGCCCGCCTCCTCCGTCTGCTGCTGGGTTTCGGTCCGCGCGATGTAGTCGAGGATCATCGAGGCGCGCGGCAGGACGCCCTCCTCCACCTCGGGCACGCGAGCGGTGGGCGCCGCCGGGGGTTGGGCGTGGCGCCGCATGACGAACCGCACGCTTTCGTCCTCGCTGTCCTCGTCGGCCGCCGCTTCGGGCGACTGGACGGCCTTCCCGTCGCGGTTGGAGCACGGCATCGCGGCTGAAAAGAACAAGAGGATGGTTGATTAGAAGCAAAAGAAGAATGACGGAAAGCGCGCGAGTTTACATCACGTAAAGCGATTGAAATTCGTGCTCTTTATTCATTAAAAACGATGCGAACCAAGGCGTTGTAGTCACTCATGGGGGAGCGTCAACAAGGGGATCGTTTGCACGATCGAATCATTTCATTTTGATCAGCAAGCGCAAAGATAAACCAATCGAATGATAGGATTCTTTCCGATGCGAAAATCGGGTGAATTTGACGTCGTTTTCGAGTATTTTTGGTTGAACTGAATCAAAGTCGAATCGTATATTCTTTTGGGATTCTTCCCAAAGGATGATGCAAAACGAGGATGATGGCCGCAGACGCGCGGAAAATGCCGCCGATCGGACGCCGCGCCGCAACGCCGGCCGACGCCAATCGCGCGAATTTTCGCGGTGGAACTCTTCGGCGGCCATCTCGGGCGAAAGCGAAGGAATTTACGGGCGTCTGTGGCTGATTCACATCGTCTTTCAGTCATCGTCGTTGCAGTTGATCGAACCCGCACAAGGAACAGTTACTCAGAGAAGTCGAACACAAATTACCGTTGTTTTAAAAGAAACACAGCACCAACCACCGACACTCTTGCATGCTTATGGTTGTTTGCGAAACGTGCTGGAGAAACGTTCATGGGTTCGAGAATCATTGTTGGAGTTCATTCGGCAAACTTCTCGTTTATTCTCACGCTCATTGCTCGGCTGAATGTTCCTACTTTTGACGAAGCCCTGAACTGACCGTTTGCTTTGAATTCAGCGCAAACCACGACAAAAACTGCTCCAGCTGTTCTTCCGAACAGACACTAGAGATGATTCATCGCGAGCAATCTTTGTTCTCCCGTCTGCTGAAACCGAAACCGTTCGGAACTTCCAATCGGAGAAGAGGATCGTTCGGGAGAGGCCGGACGAGAGCGGCCGGAAAAGCAAGCGAGCGAGCGAGGGGAATAAACAAACGACTGCCGCTGTTTATAAAACGGACAAACGAGGTCGAATCTCCCGTCTTTCTGGCCGTTCGACCAATCGGCCAATCGATTGCAATCGACCGGCGATGCCTCGCGTCCAACTCGACTGGAACACGGCCGAACTGTTGGGCGAGATCCTCTTCACGAATCACACCGTTCCGCCGGCCATCTTCCTGCCGCCCCGCTCGCCTCCGTCGACCCCAGCGCCTCCGGCTTCCTCCCACTTTTCGCTCCTGCTCACGCTGCTCGTGGTCGTCGCGGTGGTCGCGGGCGGCGTGTTCGCCGTCGTCCGCCGCGGGATGGAACGCCGCGCCGTCGGCCGTCGACCGTCGGCTAAGTGGAACGACGACGAGCAAACCAGTGAGTACTTCGATCAATAAGAAAAGGAATGGGTGGTGGATTGCAGGCGCCACTCAAATGTCCGTCCTCCGCGACGTCCACGAGTGTTCCACTTTCCCTAACTGCCTTGTGTTCCGTGAAGCCAATAAACACGAGTATGTGCATCCCTTCGCCGAAAAAAGATGGATCAGCTCCGATGGGAATGCGAACAAGCACGTTTCCGCTTGCGGCCCGCGTGTCGCACTCGTTCGAAATCGGCATTTCAAACGAGTGATTGGTCGAAAAAATGGTTTCCTCGTTGTCCTTCGACCTTCAACCCCGATTGCTTCCTTTCCTCCCACCTCCACCAGCGGAACTTATTAAACGCGTTTACGACACAAATAATTCAAGAGATACAAACAAAAAGATAGAAGCCACAAATAAAGGAACAGTCCAGCAATCAGTTGTTCTGGAACTTCTCGAGGTCGTAGGTGACGATGCCGCTGGCCATGACGGCGTGCTGGGTGTCGCGGGGGAAGACGCCGACGAGGGCGTCGGCCTTGTTGAAGAGCTCCTCCTTGAGGCTGATCACGATCAGTTGGACGTCGTCGCGCGACCGGTCCGTGATGTACTTGACCACCTAGAGAGGGGTTAATAATACCGGCAATCCCGTCGTCTAGCGCACCTTGCCGATGTTGGTGTTGTCGAGGGCGGCGTCGATCTCGTCGAGGACGAAGAAGGGCGACGGGTTGGAGGCGTGGATGGCGAACAGGAGGGCGAGGGCGGCGATGGTCTTCTCGCCGCCCGACAGGTTGTCCATCGGGCGGAAGCGCTTGCCCGGCGCGATGCAGTTGTAGTTGATGCCGTCCAGGTAGGGCTCCTCCTGATTGACGGGCCCGAGGAAGGCCTGCGCGCTCTCGTTCTGCGACAGCTTCTGCAACGGGCCGGTTAGTCTGTTCCTTCTGCTATCTGCTGCCTTGTAGATCTCGTCGATGCGCTGGCTGACGGGCTCGAAGAACTCCTGGAAGCGCTGCAGGCGCTCGTTCTTGACGCGCTCGAAGTCGGCGCGCGCCTTGCGCGTCTTCTTGCGCGCCGCCTCGCTCTCGCGCGTGGTTGCCTGCTCGCGCTCCTTCACCTGCTCCATCCTGCAATCGATCGGTTGATTAAACGATTGATCTCGGCGCTCACCGCTCGTTGGCGTCCGCACTGGGCGCCTGCAGCTTGCCGAAGCGCTCCTCGGCGTCGCGGACCGCCTTCTCGAGGCCGGCGACGAGCTTCGCGGTCTCCTGCTCGTCCTCCAGCAGGCGGCGCGTCTTGGCGTTCAGCGAGCGGAAGTCCACCTCGATCTCGTCGGCCGTCGACAGCGAGTCCGCGTGCTGGCTGCCCTGCGATCCACTGGGCTGCTGCGATCCCGTAGGGTCGTCCACTAAAGCAAGGGCATTGAAGAAAGAAATCCGCCCACTCACCGAGCAGCTCGTCCAACACCACGAGGCGGTCCAGCGAGCCGCGCAGCAGCGGCAGCTCGACGGCGTTCACCTTGCACTCGTGCAGGAGGGCGTGGCGGGCGGAGGCCTTGCGGCGGGCCACCTGCTGCTGCTGGAGGGCGCGCTTCTCCAGCTGCTGCAGCTCCTTCTCGACGGCCTGGCCCTGCTTGCGGGTGGCGACGTGCAGCTGCTCGGCCTCTTCGGCCCTCGTCTTGCAGTCGTCCCGCTTCTCCTCCAGCTTCTGCACGTCGGCCTCCAGCTCGGTGAGCCGCGCCGCCTCGTCGCGGGCCGCCCGCTCGCGTGTCTTCAGCTCCCGCTCCAGCGCGCCGATCGCCGCCGCCTCGCGCCGCACCGCAGCCGCGCGATCCTCCGTCCGCAGGTACTCCAGCTCGTTCTCCAGCCGGCTGACCTCCGCGTCGCGGGCCGCCAGCTGGCGCTCCATCTCCTGGTGGAAGTGCAGCTCGCGCTCCTCGTACTCGCGGATGTGCGCGACGCCGATGCGCGCGCAAAAGTCCGCGAACACCGCGTCCTCCACGCCGCTCCGCTTCGCCTCCTCGCGCGTGATCGCCGCCGCTCGCTCCCGCATCGCCTCCTCCTTGTCCTCGATCCGCGGCTGAAAGCACGCGGTGAGTGGGGTGATTGGAGGAGGGAGCGTCGGGAGTTAAAGGGAGGGGTTGAAGTGGGTGATGTTGAAAGGGGAGAGCGGTCAGTGAGCAGTCAGTCGTCGAGAGGGGAGTGAACGTAAATGACTGCGCGGATGGACTGCTCAACACCCCGTGTTCAAGAGAACAAGAGAATCCACAATAGAATGTGGCCCTAGAGACCATTCACACATGGGAGCACCAGACAGGCCCGGAGAGACCACCCCAACCCCAACAACTGCCCGCGCTCACCTGGATGTTGTCGAGCTCGGCGCGAAGCTCCTCCAACTTGAACTCCAGTTGACGGAGCTGCTCGCCGTGGCTCTTGATTTCGAGCTGCGTGTAGCGGACGCGGGACTCCAGCGACTGGATCTGCCGCCGCTTCATCTCGAGGTCCAGCTCGCGCTTGCTGTTCGCCTGCAGCGCGTGCAGCTGCTCGAGCAGGGCGCGCTGCTCGTCCTTCAGCTTCCGCAGGTGCTGCTCGTCCCACCGCTTCGCGCGCGCCTTCAGATCCGAGCCGCCGCCTGCAACGAGAAGCGGTCAGTAGGCGGTGGACGGGAGTGATGGTGAGTTGGAAAAAGAATTGGTTGTTGGAGCTCAGCTCCTCATGGGGAACATGTTCGGCAAACAAAAGAACGAATACGCGGGCAATTAGGGGAGCAGTAGGAGCTGCCAACCGTCAGTGAAAACAACCGACAGCCACCACTCCTGCCGCTTGTGGACACCGAACAAAAAAGATGGTTGACCCCCACTCGTTGGGTTGAAGCGAATGTTATGGCGGGTTGGGGAGAAAGCAAACGGAAGAAGCTGTAGCAGAGGATCGTTCCTGCTTTCTGTTCGTCCGACTCGCTTCTTCCGCTTGCTTTCTCTTTCAACTTGCCATAACGGCCGGCCCCTCCCCACAAACGCCCACTCCCTCAAACGACTCCCACCGAACGTACCGGAGATGACGCCGTTGGGCTGGAACTGGGTGCCGTCGAGGGCGACGGCGCGGTGGCGGTCGGCGCCGTAGGCGAGGCGGCGCGCCTCGTCGGCGCTGTCGGTGACCAGCGCGTTGCCGCACGCGAACTGGAGCGCCTTGCGGACGGCCGGCTGCTGGCACTGAATGACGTCGTAGACGAGCTTGGCGCCGGGCAGGGCGCGCAGCGACTCCTTCAGCGGCTGCACCTCGATGGCGTTCAGCGGCAGGAAGGTCTCGGGCGGGTGGCGCTGCTCGCGCAGGTACGGGATGCACTGGCGGGCGGTCTCGTCCGTGTCACACACGATCGAGTTCATGTGCTTCTGGAGGATCTGCAACGGAACGAGTGAATAAACGAGTAATAAGTCCCGCACGCGCCTTGGTGACGGCGATAGAGTACTTTTTGTGCGAGGGCGTGCACAACTCCACCAGCCGGCCGTGCACCTTGTCCGGGAACACGCGCTTCAGGTTCTCGAGCGCCTCGCGACGCGTCTGCTCGCGGCGCGTCTCCTGCGTCTCGCCGTGCGCCTCGGAGATGCGCTTCACTACGTCGTTGAGGCGGGCGTTCAGGTCGGCGCTGCGCTCCTTGAAGTCGCGCACCTCGCGCTCGCTCTCGTCCAGCCCCGCCCGCTCCGTTTTGATGCGCTCTTGCAGCTGGGCGACGTTCTCGCGCATGCCGTCGATCTGCCGCTGCACGCGCTCCATCTCGTGCGTCTTCTGCAACCGGGGAGGAGTGAGTAGAGGCGGAAGAAACTCGAGGGACCTCGCGGATGCGCTCCTCGCACTCGGCCCGCTTGCGGCGCTCGTGCTCGACGACGGCGCGGTCGGACTCCTGCTGCTGCTGCAGGTTGTAGAGGGCGGCGCCGCTGACGGTCGTCTGCTTGGCGGCCGCGTTCTTCAGCCGGCGGTACTCGGCCAGCTGCTCGTGGTCGAGGTTCAGCTTCTGCTGGCGGCTTTCTTGGGCGAGCCGCTTGCCGAGCGCCTCCTTCTCCTTCCGGGCCTCCCTGCAGAGCGGTGGATGGACGGGGGAACAAATCCGAACTTACCGCAGCTTCTGCTCGGCCTCCCGCACGTGCGCCTGGTGCTCCTCGGCCTTGCGCTCGGCCGCGTGCAGCACCTTGCGCGCGCCGTCCAGCTTCACCTTCAGGTGGTCCACCACCTGCCGCGACTGCGCGCACAGCGGCCGCTGGTCCGCCACCGCCTTGTTCTAAACGCAAGAGTTAGCGAGGTGGTCGGGTTGTAGAGGAGGGGGTGGAAGGATGAAGGGTTGAGCGGTGAGTCGGTCGAGGGGTTCAATCGTGGAACGAGCGGGATTCCGCCGATGTTTCCAGCGGCTCCCCGTTCATCTCCTGCTTCTTGCCCACTTTCCTCATCAACTGCATCTGCTCCCATAAAAAATGGCAATTGATTTGTCCCACAGCTCATACGGAAACACAGCCTGTTCATCTCCTCCACCGCTCCATCCCAGTCCGCTCCCCAACGGACCGCCCGAACACCCACCTTCTTCATGAGTTCGCGCTCGAGTTTGTTGAGCTCGCGGAAGAGGCGGCGGACGGCCTCGTGCTTCTCCTGGAGCTCGCCGCGGTGCTGCTCGGCGTCTTCGCGCACCCGCTCGGCCTCCCGCTCGCAGGCCTCCAGTTCGCGTTGGGCGCGGCGACGGGCGTGCTCGGCGGCGAAGAGTTGGGCGAGGAAGAGGTCGCGGTTCTTGGCGGCCTGAAGGCGGGGGCGGAAGTGAGGGGACGGCCGGGGGAACGCACCAAATCGTCGCGCACCGCCTGGTAGTTGCGGGCGAGCTCCTTCTCGGCGCGCGCCTCCTTCTTCTCGTGCACCACCTCGCGCCGCCGGTTCATGTTGTCCTGCGCGTCGGCCTCGGCGCGCTCCATCTCCGCCTTCAGGCGCTCGTAGTCCGCCTTCCGCTCCGACGATCTAAACGATCGAAGTGGTGTCTTCGTGGTCGAGTGGTTATCGCGACTGCATTGCCCACAGAATCCCCGGATCCCCCAACCCCAACGCTTACCGGGACAACTCTTCGATGAGGTGGGTGAGGTCGCGAGCGGACTGCATGGCGACCTGCTCGACGGCGCCCTGGTAGACGAGGAAGTTGCGGGCGCGGATGAAGATCTGGATCTCCTGCAGCGCGTGGTGGTACTGCTGCGGCGTGCACACCTGGCCGTCCACGCGGTACTCGGAGGTGGTCGAGGAGATGATCGCGCGGCTGAACGTCCGCCGCCGCCCCTCCGCGTCCACGAAGTTCATCAGCACGCGGCACTTGGTGCCGGTCGGACGGCCCACCGAGGCGCCGTGGATGAGGTCCTGCACGAGAACGAACGAAAGAATCAACGGAAGCGAGCGGAATCGAAGCTTACGCCCAGCTTCCGCACGCGCAGGTTGTTGCCCTTCTCGCCCAGCACGAACGAGATCGCGTCCATCAGGTTCGACTTGCCTGCAAGCGAGGGGATGAGCGGCGAGACGAGCGGGAGCGCCCACCCGAGCCGTTCGGCCCGATGATCGCCGTGAAGCGCTTGAGCGGCCCGATCACGTGCCGCCCCTTGAAGGACTTGAAGTCCGTGATCTCCAGCGACTCCATGAACGGCCGCCCGTCCCCGTTGATCACCATCGTCGTCTGAAAGCAAGAAATCGGCTTGAATTCGGCTTGAGTTGCCGCGGATTCGCCGAAAACTCGACGCCGAGCGACGCGACGCCGGCGAGTGGGCGCCGAGTTTCGAGCGCGCCGCCGCCATCGATTTTCCGGCAGCGCGGCGGGGCGCGGGCGCGTGTGAGGGCTGGAGTTTGGGCAGATTGGAGAGGAAGTTGGGTAGAATGAATTGAGTTCATTGGAGCATTCGTGGAAAAGTACCAGACGGAGGCAAGAATGCACTACAAGTAGGAGGCGAATAGACGTTCGAGAAGTGAATAAACGGTTGTTCTTTTGTTTATTTTCTGTTTTTTGCGAATTCGTCTCATTTGCTCAGGTTTTGTGGACGGAAAGCACCGCTCCGGACTGTTCAATCAGGCTTGCTGCTTGCTGAAGCGTCAAACAGCGGTAATGTGTGGTGAAGAACACCGTCTGCAAAAACATTAGCCAAGATTCTGGCCATTTGCTGTCCGAATGGAATGGAGAATCTTTCACGGCGATTCCTTGTTCCTTTTCCGCTCCTCCTACCGAAGGCCGAGCAAGAAGCAGCGGAGCCGCTGACGTCAAGCGAGCAGAGGGCGTTGCAAAAAGAAAGAAATTGGCGGCGTGCCAGCGGACGTCACGCGGCGCTCAAAAAAGCCGGCCGACCGCTCGCTTTTTCATTTCGGGCGGGTTCGAGCGAGAAATTGAAGCTTGCTGTCGTTTGTTGAATTTGTGTCTTGAACTTCGAATAGCCGCTCGGTAGTTGATCTCGCCGTTTTGTCCGCCCAAGTCGTTAGGCGGGCAGGGAAATCGTTGGACGTCCGCCTAGAGGCCCGAACCACTCTGGTCCGACCTCTTCGGCGGGTTGGGATTGCCTCGAGGCCCGGACGGCTCTAGTCCGGCCTCTTCGGCAGAATAAATGAGGCCCGAACGCGGAGCGTCCGGCCTCACCGGCAGTGGGCCGAGAGAACGTTGGGAACGGGTGGCTTTATTCCATGTTCAATCGACGCGGAACGCTCGCCGTTCCGCGATTAAATACAAGCGGCTGGGTACCAAAAGATCAAAAGGCGGGCGGCGGGCGTGAGTGCTTCTTGTCCGCCGTTCTGGGGCGGACAGTTCGTTCGTTCACGTGTTCGCATCGTTTCTCATCGTTCTACTCCAGGAATCGAGCGAGCGACCAGACGGAGGCATGGAAGAAGTGAGTCGCCGCGGACTTCCCGCAATTCTCCCGCTTTCTCGCTTGCAGGACGGCGACTCCGAGCGGACGCCGTCGCTCTCGAGCGCGGGCGGCGGTGAGCGGCGGAAGTCGGCGGAATTTCGGCCGCCCGCGGACGCGCCGCCCGCCTACTCGCTGGCCGCCTTCTGCGCCCGACGGAACATGCGGTAGACGATTAAACGCGGTGATTCAAAGGAAAGGAGATTTTAGGCGGTGGAACCCAACGATCGTGGCGGTTGGAGCAGGAATCGCCGCTCTCGTCGTGTGTCTCCTGGTCGGCGGCCTCCTGTTCGAAGTGGGGCGCCTGAACGGCGTGATCGCGGAGATGCGAGCGGAGAACGAGCGACTCTTCGGCCTGTGCGAAGTGAAGAAGGTCGAGTGGAAGAGTGGGCGGCAAGTGGACCATGGAGCAGCTGAAGAAGTTAGTCCACGGTGCCCACTTCCATTTCCTCGCTTTTTTCAGTCGGCCGTTGGCGAGCGGGAGTGCTGGACGCGGGTGGCGAACGTCACGAAGGAACTCGCCGCCCAGGCGGAACAAAAGCGAGAGGTCCTCAATCGGATCAATCAGCTGGAAGCGGAAGCGTCCGGATCCCACGCAAAGCACGGAGAGCAGACGGCCGCCTTGGAATGGAAGATCGAGAGGCTCGGCGAGGAGAAGGCTGAAATGGAACGGAAGGTCGATGAACTCGACGAGCAACTCCGCAAACGACCGGTCGAATGCCCATCAACTTCAGTAGCTACCTCCACTCCGACGGCACTCGTCTCCTTCAACCTGACCGCCACGAACGGCTCCTCTATTGCTCGGGAGGAGGACTGTTCGTTCTTCTGCAGATTTGTTTTGTGGGTTGACAGCAACATTCACACAGACCTGCAAGGGAAGTATGACTGGGGCAAAACGTTTTCATTTGTTGTCTTCGCCCTGTGCTTCATTGGTCTTGCAATACTGCTGTTGTACGGTCTCTGTCGTTCGTTTCACGGCGTTTACGAGCACGCCTGCGATTACTACGGCCAACGTCCGCCCCCGCCTCGGTTCTGGGGCCGTTGTCTGCTCGTGATCTCCATCCTCGTTGTGTTCTGCTTTGTAGTGACTGGCTTACGGGATCTCATCAACCTCTGCTTTGAGTAGCTCTTAGGATAGCGTTTGATCTCCAAATTTAGTTCGTCAAATAAACGTTTTCTACTAGAAGATGACGGTTGGCGGTTAAGACGAGCTCCACACGAAAGAAACCGTCGAGCAGGTCGGCAGCTCAGATTGTGGAGCTCGTCCTCACGGGATCCCCGACGGTTCTTCGTCGACTACAAAAACGAACGTCGGACTTCCACGACTCCCACATGTGGCGGGTGACGCGCACGCCGAAGGCAGCATTAGTGACGCTTGCTCGACGGCTCGAATCGGATAAGGTTCAAGTCGACGTGCAAACGGAGCGATCGAGCTGCTGAAAGATACACAGCCACTCGCTTTTCGGGTTCGCAGCAAGGAGAGGAGTGAGTGGAAGGCGGATGGAAGGCTCGCTTGTACACAAGCAGCTCGTCCGCCCACTGCAACGGCTCGTCATTCTCGGGCTCGCTGCTCGCTACTAATCAAGAAGCACAGGTCGTCGTGGGCAATTGCAAGTGAAAGGACAACCGAGCATTCACTTCGTCAACTGAAAGCGAAACGGACAGAATTCCTTCTTGCGTGTTCCTCGTTCCTTCGTCGCAGCGGCGAGGCTTGGAGCACGCGTCAATGGACGTCGCTCCGACCGCCGCCGTCGCGAGCGGCAAGCTGATGAGCAGCACGCGAGCGGCCAAAAGGAGCGACCAACGGCGGTCGTCAGTGCAGAGTTCACAACCTCTTGAGCCGCGAAAACAGGAACTCAACGTTAAGATCTCCGACGAAAAACACAACAAGTTCGTTGCAAAGAGAAACTGCCCTTTCAGCGAGCGAACAGGTGAAAAGAAGTTACGGAATAGAACGTCGCTTGTGCTGGGTAAAGCTTGTTTTTGTCTCGGCTTGATCTCCGATTCGAGCCGTAACAACAACCTGCCCGACTCCATTGATTCCACGCGGGTAGAAGACACGTTTGTTCGCCTCCTCTATAAAAGAGCGGACTCCCTAAAATCGGTTTCGCGCGTTAGCGCGAAACCGATTGCGAGGGGCGAAGCCCCAGCCCTGGTGAGCATTATGGCCCTATTTAAATGAGAAAACAACAAAAAAACATGAATTGGGTCAAGCACGTTCACCACTAGCAGAGCTTCATCCTGATGCGGACGCCGTTGTGGACGAGGGAGCAGACCGGCGTGGAGTGCATCGACTCGCCGTCGGTGGGTTCTTCGCGTTCCCATCCGAGACGCTCGACCAGCCGGTCGCGCGAGACAAGCTTCTCCCACTTCTACAGCAGACGAATAAAACGGCGCAACGGAGAGAAAAACAAACGTTGTCGTAACAGCGGACTTTCAGAACGTCGTCCTCCGCCCGGAATCCCGCGTCGCCCATGGCCGCGGCGAATTCCATCGCCGCGATCTTGAGGTCGTCCACGTGCTGCAGATCGGAAGGTTCCTGTTGGAGACAAGCAGACGGATTAGTCGGCATCGGAAGAGTTCACCTGAAGCGAGAGCGTGATGTCGTGAAACCATGCGAGTTTGAAGTGCGCATTGAGGCCTCGCAGATGGCGGAGGGTTCACGGAATGCCGACCGCAACGATCGAGCTTTTAATGAGGAGCTCCGGCAGACGCTCGTTGTGGCCGAGCGGTCCGCAGTCGTGCAGCTGGCCGAGGAGGCAGGGCGACGCCCAGTGCGGCCCAATCCTGATGTGTTTCGACTTCAAACGGAAAAGGTCGGCGAATTCTGCAGAAAGAGGAGAAGGATTGATGTGTGTTTGTTCACTCACAGAGATGCCGTTTGCTACTGATGTCCAAGTCGTTAATGCGAACCCGTTCGAGCTGGGCGATCCGCTTTCGAAGCAGCGTCGCGGGGCGGAGGTTGTTGATGGCCAGCTCCGTGACCTTGTCGGGCAGCGAGTCGTAGAACATGTCGACGAACGGGTACTTGAGCCACGAGATGTTGTTCATTTCGTCCGACCGCGGCCAGCTCGCGTGCACTTCGATCGACTCGAGCGAGGGCAGCGCTGAAGCAAAAGCGGTCAGAACGGATGGGTGGGTGTATGGATGCTGACCGCGCAGTTTCGCAGCGACTTGCATCCACTGGCGCATCACGCCGAAGTTCAGGAAATTCGGCCAGACAATCCAAAGGATCTCGAACTTGGTCATGTGTTGGCAGTGGTCGAGAACGGCCGCCACCTCCTCGTAGGTCTGCACGAGCGAAATGAGCGGCGGCATGAAGCGGATCGAACCATCGTCATCAATGAAGATCCCCGAGGGAATTCGCTCCACGTCATTGGAGAAAAACTCGCGCACCGGCGTGTCGGTCGACTTGACATCCATTTAGTCTTAAAATGGAATAAATGAAAGCAACTGCTGAGCGGACGGCGCAACGGGCAACGAAACGCCTGCACAGCGAGTAAGGAAGTAAAACGGCTGCTCGTTCGTACAGGAACGACGGTTTCTTGGCTTAGGATTCGGCCTTAGACCGCTCACTTGTGCACCGCCCATAGGCGACGCGGAGCTCGTTTAATGGAGGTAGAACGGAGTTTACTCCACGAGAAATCGCACGGAGTATTGGCTACGCGAACGGCTCGAAAGAGAGGCGGAAAGGAGCCAGAAGAAGGAGAAGGCGGTTGATTCTCTACACTCTACGAAAAGAAACAAAAGACATGGGAAGCCGGCCGCGCGAAAAGCGGGAAAAAGCCACCAGACCGTCTAGGCGGTCGGCCTGTCTGCGAATGATTCACAAACGGCGGCCGGCCTCGTCGGCAGTCAGGCAAGTGGGGGATGATCTGTCGGCAGCAAGCGGACACGCCGAACGCGCGTATGCGCTCCGCGGCGAGAAATCTAGGGACCGATTTCTTTGTGCACTTCTTTTCCGTTCGTTCGCGTCTGGCGCGTCCTCTCGCCGCCGCCCGCTTTTTGAATCTGTGCTGGCAATCGGTGGACGAACGAGCGGACCGACCTGTGGGAGGTGAACGCGGCGAGGAGGAGAGGACGGGCGAGTGGGGGGCGTTCCCGCTTCCCCTCTAACAACGAGTGATCAGTGCCCCCAACCGGAGGGAGGAACACGACGAAAGGGTGGGAGTGCACGAGCAGGACGGCGAGCGGGCGGCAGCGAAGAAGACGGGCGGCCGCTCGATCGGATGGGCGCTCTTCCTCCCGCCGGCCACTCGTTTGTTCGTGGAGTGGCCGCCGCTTCACGCCGCTCCGACCGGCCGAGTGGTGGGTGACGCGTCCCGTAGGCGACCAATCGGTTCTGCTCTGTAGTGCAGCAAAGCGAACAGCCGGCGAATGCGTGGAATGGAGGCCCAAGAACGCGTTCGAGAGGAGAGCATCGAAGAACGACGCCAGCCGGTCACTTCGAACTTGCGCGGAGATCGAAGAGAAGGCGCGTCCACTCTCCGCTTCGCCCTCATCGCGGCGGTCCGTCCCTTCGAGCCGTGCGGCACACTTCTTTCCGTCTGCGACTCGTCGACGAGAACTCCCGCACGTCTTTCGCTCCACTTTGCTCGAAGCTGCTGCCCGCCCCGCTCTGCGCTTTCGCGTCGTCCTCGCCGCCATTCGATCGCTCCTCCGCTTGCAGCCGTCGTTCTCGTCGTTGGAGTGCCCGCACGGGAGATCCGCCTTCCACTCTGCCCGCAGTTCGTGCACGTGCCGCTCGTGGACCGAGTGGTGTGGGGGTTCGAGAGGAAAGCGGAGCAAGAAGGCGCGTCTTCGTTCTACTCGCCCTCCAACTCGTCAACCGACGCGGAGGGCCGAACGGAGTGGAGCGGCGGTGGATCACGGACGAGCTCGCGCCCGCTGCCCTCTCGGAAAGCGCATCACAACTGCCGGCGGCGGACCCCGTGCTGGGCGGGCAGCCGGACGAGCGGTGAGCGCAGTGGTGGATCGAATCGAACGGCGACCGGCTGCTCTCCGTCGACGCCGAGAAGCCCGTGCGGGACCACGCGTTCGTGCGGGCCTTCGAGCAGCGGCGGCTCTCCGCGCCCGTCGTCTCGATCGTTCGGCTCTCCGAGTTCGCCGGCCGGCTGCCGCTGGGCGGGCGGCCGACCGCTCGCTCTCTCGTCAAACAAAAGAATCCTGTCGTGCTGCTCGATGCCGCCGCGTTCAGTCGGCGAGTAACGCGGATGCCCCACACGCGCAGAGCGGTCCCGTTGAACTCCCGCTGTCCGTAGAGCAACTCGCAGGCGGATTAGGGCTGTCCGTTCGGATCGATCCCCAGCTCTTTCGCCAATTCGATGCCGATGCTCAGGCACTCGAACGGTCGACTGGAGATCTGCAGGTGGATTAATCAGCGAGCAAAGGAACGAGTCGAACGATCGCCGCGAACTGCCGATCGATGCGAGCAGCCCGCTTCTTCGTCTTGTTCTTCGATCCTTCCCCCGAATTTCTACGAGCTTTCGAGTGCATCCGCCGTTCGCAATTCCGCTTGCCGGTCGAGAACGCGGATTTCTCGGCTGTGCGATGCGTGAGGTCTTCGAATGGAGATTCCGCTTCTCCACTGGACGTTTCCTCTTCGTGGGGGAAGAGAGGCGGCCATGGACGGCTGGTGTTTACGGCCGCTCTGTCCCGCTCGAATCCCTACACGGGGCATCGCCGCGCACTCCTCCCGCTTGCCGCGTCTTCCGCCCGCTCGTCCGTCGGTCCTCCCGCTCGCTCTCGTTCGCGGCCACGCACTCGACGCCGTCCCGTCCGAAACGTCGCCTGCATCGTCGGACAGATTATTCGTTTGAACTTCCACCGACCGTTCCACTGGACTTTTGTCATGCCCACTGTCTTCGGTTGCCGGTCGTCTTGCCTGCTTCGCCGCTTCTTCTTCCGCTCCTTCCGCTTCGGCCGAGCGATCTTCGGATTGTGGACCGGCTCCTGCTTAACTCGAACGAGCGTCGCCCACCGCTCGCCGCTGCCCTCATGCTGCTCCACACTTTCGAAAAGCGGCGGGGGCCCTCGCTGCACTGCCGGCTGCTCGCTTTCCGCCCGCCCGCCGTCCGCGTCGATCGTGACGACGGGCGGCGGTCTCTCGCGGCGGCGTCGGGGCGGCGGCGGGCGCGGCGGTTTGACGTCGAAATTCGCGAGTTCCTCCTCGTAGGCGCGTTGTTGCGCCCGCGTCCGCTTCGTGAACACCCGCCCGGCCATCCCCGAAACGAGCGGGCGGATCGGGCGGCCGCAAGTGGGGGCGAGAGGGCGGAGGACGACCACGAGTGACCTCCCCGACTGCCACTCCAATGGGGAAGTGGTGACCGCCGCGCTCTCCCGCCTTCTTCCGAGCGGCCCGTCGAGCGGCCGGGGAACCGCGGGGCGTTGGACTTCGACCCCCGACTGCCCACGGATCGGCGGCCGGCGAGTCCGCGGGGTCCACTCGTTTCTGCCCGCTCGGTGGGGGGAGGGGCCGTCGGTTGAGGGCGGTTTCGATCCCGTCGATCCCAGCGTAAGAGACCGCGGGCGGCTCGTTCGCTCGACCGCCGCCTCCACTCGCCGACTGCTCGCTCGCCTCGAAGCGGCGTGAAGAAGCGGGCGAGTGGGGATTTCCGTCGGCCTCTCGCCTTCTTTCCGCACTTCGTCGTCGTCGAGGGGTGCAGCGAGCAGCCGGGAGTTCTCCCCGCCCACTCACTCGCCCTCGCCGCCCCCTCCGCCCGCCGAGTGGGGCAACAGCGAGAAGCCACGGACGAGTTGGAGAAAGCGGGCAGCGGAATCACCCGCTCATCCAACCGCTGCGGACAAACGAAATGATCGGAGAACTCGCCCATTCGATCAAAGCTCCAGACAACCCCACTCTTCTGCCCGAAGAGATGCAACGAACGATCGACGACCAGCAAGCCGAAATCGCCGCCCTCCGCACGGGAAGGCGAATTCCACTCGCATTTCCGAACGCTTTGAGCGTGTCCGCGCGGTAGCCGAAGAACTGCGGTCTTAAGGAGTGGTCGGTGGTGGACGAGCTCGAAGCGGAACGCGGCGCCCTTCGTGCTCAACCGAACTCGAAGGAACGAGCGGAGGGCACGCGCTCGGAGGACGTCCAACTGCTGCATCAATCGACGAACGAAAAGAAAGCGGCCAGCGGAAAAGGCGGCAGCGAGTCGAAAGACGAAGTGAATTCACCGCTTGCAGTGGTCTTCCATTCACTGCTTCCTCTTTCGCGAGTGTTCCGTCCAATTGGCTGACGTCACGCAGGAACTTGCCGTTCTCCTTTCGGAAGCATGAGGATTCCCAATGGAGAAGACCGAGTTGTCGGAGAAGAATGAGCCGCCGAGGAACGCATCCGAATGCTCAGCGCCGGTGAATCCGCAGATGTCACCGCCGAATCGCCATTCAACAGGTGTCTTCTGCGAGTTAGTGTACTCGCCTCGCTGCCTGATCTACGCCCAACCCTCGCCTCCTCTCCGCTACGGGCTGTGGGTCTCGCCGGTCGTTTTTGTGATCGTCGTGCTTCTTTGCTTCGGCCCCCGTACTTCTTGAATTCGTTATTGGAGTGCAAGAAGCGGTGTTGTTGAATAAAATCGAACGAGATGAGCGGTTGTTTGCTTGCAAGGAAGCCATGAGACGATCGAGGCAGGGGCGAAGCGGGCGGTCGGTCGGTCCGCAGTGCCCACTCGCCGCTCGGATGGCGTGTGCGCACCGCGTAGTGAAGCGAACATGAGCGTCGGGGGTCAAAGAGCACAACAAGCCGGGAGTTGTTTTCGCGCCCGCACTCGCCCAGTCGCCCAACGGACCGCTGGGTGGGCAGCCGCTTGTTCGCCGCTTCTCTCGCTTAGACCGCGACTTAATTCCTGCGTTTTCAGCCAAATGTCCACTTCTCCGTCACTGCAAAAGAAGCCGAAACTCACCGTCGATGACTACATAAGGGACGCACAGCCCCTTTCTCTTCCCGCCGCGCAGATGACGGCGAAGCCGCAAGCACTGAAATCGAATGGCCGGCTGCTCGCGATGATCCACGCGTTGAGCACAGGCCAATGGAACAACGACATTGATCCTGAGTCTCCCAACTATTGGCAAGAACGGGAAGCACTTCGGCTGCGGACGCTCCGCTTCTTTTTTTGTTCCTGCTCATTTGCTACCGCCTACTTCTCTCCAAATGAAAAAATCGGGGCGAAAGGCGGATGCATCGAAGTGCCTGACGGGTTGTCCGTTGATATTGGAGAGTGGACCGTGTGGATGCACGAAGATCACATCTTGTGCGGCTCGGTTGTTCGCATCGTGCAAGTGGCGCGGCCGAAATTTGTGCGCGTTCAGTTCGAAAACGATTTTCCCTCGTCGGGCGAGCGAATTGGTGATTGGTATCCGTTGATTCGGGTTTTAAAAGGTGCCCGATTATTTTTGTAACAATTCTCGGCATGGATTTTAGATCAACGTTGCTCCAAAGCAATCAATTTGTGCAACAGCCCCTCGCCGCGACAGAACGTGGCCATCGGCATGCTTCGCGAACTCTACGACGAAACGGTGGTGGAGTTAGATCTTTAACGTTCTTGTGACACGGTTCTGGTGCCCAACAAGTCGCCGTTGTTGATGGAAAAAGTAGATGTCGGTACAGTCGACGAAAAATCTCCCTGTCCGATCTTCAAACCTTTGTGTCAAATAATCGCATTTTATAGATCTCGCGCGTTTCTTTCGCGCACGCGCACGTGTGCTGCGGACTTTGGCGGGCCTCGAGCATATCGCCGCGTACGGATCGTGAGTCTTGCTCGCTTAGTCAAGTTAAGCATCCACTTCTTTCAGCTGCGAGCGGAATGAAGCGGTCGAACGCCTAGTCTTTAACTACGAAACGTATACCTGTCGCTCGCTGAATGTGCTTCTCGAGCTAGGAGCCAATGAGATTTGGGCCGCTTACGCGTTGGCCTTGTAAAAAGCGTTTGCAAATCTCCGATCACTAAATGATAAGTTTGTCCTTGAACTGAAGCTGCAAGGCTTCGACGTCAATTGCAATGTTTGTTTCTTTACCTTTTCTGTCCCAGATAATTGTTTAGGAAAATACCCAATTGTGGCTCGCACTTGCTATTCTTGTCACCCGCTCCGCGTACCTTGTGCAGTGGGCAGAAGAAGCGGGCGTTGGTCTGAGCAAAGTGCGAACGGGCATCAAGATTTACGCGAATACAGCCGTTCGCTCTCGTTTTTGTCCTCAATTCCGGTTCTTCTTTCAGGATGCGCTCAAGGAAACATTGCGAATTATGAACGAATTCTTTGCTCAACAACCAAATTTCGTTATGCAACCAGACGATTTGGATGTTAGGTCAATCGCAAAATACAAAGCTCGTTATGGAACGATCCCGCAAATGTGGAAGAATCGAGTGGGCAACGCGGATGTGATCTTTGCCTTTACCCGTTGAAATGAATGTTTCGGCTATTATGGATTGCCTTTTTTCCCTTAAACACATTGTATCGTCTATTTTTCCTGACCAATAAAGAAAGATGCACAAACAGCAACAAACTCATGTTGCGCTTGTGAGACGACGGTTCCAGCGTCCTCTTTGTCTATGTACTTGTTTTTCCCGAAAAATGCTTCAATTCACTCGTAGTTTTGCCTACCACGCTCTGGTCTCCATTGCGTCTAACAGTCGTCCATTTCGCCCACTCGCCGCCTTCGGCTATCCAACCCCAACGGTCGTCTTGCCGCCCGATCTTCCACTCAAGAATTCTTTCCTACTCCTCCCCACATCCCCGTGGAGACGCGTCCGATTCGCTCGCCCCGCTCACCCCGATCGGTGACCTGCGAGCGGCGGGAAAACGGGAAGCGGGCGCTCGTTCGAGTGGGCGACCGGCAAACGGACGGGCGGACGGCGCTGCAAAGCGAGTTGTTTCGTGAGTTCTCGTCGATCGATCGACCGCTTGGTTCGGCGGATGGCCGGCGGGAAGAAGGCGGCGGTCGAGAGGGCGGACGGGGACGAGAGAGCAGCCGACCGACACGCCGCCGAGTGCCCGCCCCGAGTGGAGGGCGGCCGGCGAGCGGCGGGCGGGCGGCAGGCGGCGGTCTTTTCGTCTGCCCGCCCGCCCGCTCGTCCACCCGGCAGGTCCCCGCCGCCTCTCCGCCGGCCGCTCCGCCCTCTCCGGAGTGTCGACGGACGCCGCGCGGCCTCGCCGAGTGGAAGGCGCCGTCCGCCGCTCGAGCGGCCGCTTCGTGTTCCCGACGGGCGACCGTCTGCCGTCGAGTGGTGGGCGGCGGGAAGGGGGCACTCCACACGGCCGTCCACTCCTGCTGCTCGCTCGTTCGGCCGCCTTCTTTTCCACCGCTTCCCGCGCCCAATTGGCAGCAGCGTCCAACGAACGGCGACCGAACGCGCCTTCCGCTCGCCCTCCAGCCGCCCGCCGAACAGACCGCAGCGGACGGCCGACGATCCAAAACGGCCGCCATTCGCGTCCTCTCGACGAGCTGGAAGGAAATCAAAACCAAAAAGTGCAAACCCTAGCGTGCCTGCACCCATTCAGCCTCTTGGCGCCAGAGGAGCCCACGAAGTTTCCGCTGTTTCGGGTGTTCAGCCGACAAGGCGCGTCGAGATACGAACGAGTCAACCAAGTTCGCAGCAAGTTTAGTCGTCTTATGCTATGTTGAAAGGGGACGTACTGTCCAACGATCAATTGCTGTACGGTGCAGTGAACCCTAAACACGACCCGACTTCACTTTTTCAACTAGCACATCGAACCCACTAACCGGCTCCGAACCCGCGACCCACCGTACCAATCCGCGCCCGCAACCACTCGGCTACGAGAACTTGTTGTGAGCGGAGCCAAAGCGGGCGCTTTGAGGCCGCAAGGGGGCGGGCTCGCTGCTTCGTTTCCGCTTACGGCGGGATGGCGAAGAACGAAGTTCGAAATGCGACGGAAGTTCACTGCAGCCGCCTAACTGCAGCCGAGTAGTTGCGGCCGCAGCCGAAATCCAAAGTTGGCCGCAGCTCACCTCGCAGCTTCCAATAGACGTCCTAATGGCTGCAGCGTGGCGTGTGAAGTGGAAGGCTCGTGCAGGTGCGAGTAGAACGGGCTCCACTTCACGTTGCGCTCCTCATTTCTTCTCACGTCAAACGAACAAAGGAGCAAGCGAATGATGGATTAGACGCCGGCCAACAGAGCGGCCCGAAACGAAGTGGAGAGGGCGTCGTTGGAGGAGAGGAAAGCAGTTGGCGTCTCAGGCCACAGGGCGGTTGCTGCTGGCCGACTGCAGCTGAAGGCCGCCCGGGCTCGGCGGGCGTCGACTCGTGATCGCCGAAATGAAACGAACCTTCCGACGGTCCCCGTCGCCGCCGCCGAGCAGTGGGAAGAGCGGGCGGCTCGTCCGACAGTTCTCCGCGAATCCGCGACCACTCCTCCACTCAACGGAAGCCCCCGAATTCACGACCACGAGAGCGGCGAGGGTCGTCGTGTTCGGGCTGTTGTGTGCGGGAGTGAGGAACAGCTGCTGGACGGGCGAGTGGACGAAAACCCCCGGCAGTTGGGGCCGAGAACCAATCGACCGCGTGTTCCACCCGCCGAACCAACGGGCAGCCGACTGAGGACTCGGCCACTTCAGAGCGGCCGCCGTCCTCTCCGCTCTCGCCGCTCCCGCCGCCGCTCGGAGCGGACGGGACGGTCGACTCGAAGCGGCGAAGAGAAGAAGCGAACCGAAAGCTCGTCGCTCAACGGAACGAGAGGAATCCTTCGTTTCGACCACTCCGTCTGCTCGCAGTCATTCGAAGAGGGGAGCTCGCCGCATTCGCTTCTCGTGAGCGGCGGCTTCCTTCGCCCGCTCCGTCGAATGCTCGTCCATTTCTCGGGTTCGATCGATGTCTGACTGTTGACTGAACGAACCGATTGGAGCGAAGAGCCGCCGAGAGCGGAAAGCAGCGAGTCGAGCGGCAGGAGGAGTTGCTGGACGAAGGCGAGCGGGAGGACGCCCTCGGGGAGGCCGAGCAGGCCGCCGGGGAGCTTCTCGACGGCCTTCGGGAGGCGCTGCAGGAGGGTGGCTAGGTCGACGTCGGCGGGCGCGTTCGGGAGAGCGCGCAGCTCCTCGAGCAGCCCGTTGCTCATTTCGGGAGGTGGAGGGGGAGTGGAGGACGCTCACTCGTGGGTGTTTGTGAGAGCGCCCGGCAGTTCCAAGAAGAGGTCCTTCGTGGGCGGCAGGACGAAGAGGACGACCGTGGAGGAGCGGAGCATCTTTCGAGTGAAGAGGAGAGAGGAGTGGACGGAGGAGTGAGTGAGTGGAGGATGCCGACTGGCCGCTCGACCGCCCGCTGATCGCCCGACTGCAATTCGAATCTCCCCGGGTGGATCGAAAAGCGGCGATCCCACCGAAACACGCGCCCTCGTTTGATCAAAGCAGGCCGGGCGAGTGGCCGCTGGAACGGACGGGCTGAACGAAACGACGAGCAGCAGAAGGCGGCGGCGAGCGGTCCTTTCCGGCAGTCGTCGACGTTCTTCTCTCGTCCACGCCCTCGCGTCCAATCGACGGGGAACTCGCCCGTTGAAAGGAGTGGGAGCAGCGGCAGTCGACCGGCTCCTCCGTTTCGACGAGACGCCCGCTGCCGTTCGAGACGACCCCCTTCTTCCGCCCACTCGTCCACTCGCTCGTGCGGCAACGAGCGGAGGAGCGGGCGGTTCGGATCGACGGGCGATCGGCAGCGAGCGGAGGCGACGAACAACCGCGAGAGACACAAAAGCAGCTCCCGCCCGCTCTTTGGACATCGCCCTCGATTATGGGAAGTCCTCTTTGAATCGGCAGAAAGAAACGAGTCCGCCGCCGTCTTGGTCGAAGCCGTCAAAGAGCTGCCGGCCGCCGCTCTGCTGCTCGCCCGTTCGGTGGGGAGTGCCGGGCGTTGAATTCGCCTTTCCGCTCACCATCCGCTCGCCCCCGCTCGCTTCTTTCCAGCCGGCCGAGTGCAATCCCACGGCCCTCCACTCTCCGCCTTCCCTCACGGATCGGCGGGAAGAAGCGGGCGAGCGGGAAGGGCGCAGCTCTCCTCCTCCCCCTTCCCCCTCCTCCGCTCTTCCCGCTCTCCGCCCTCATGAGTCGGGAGTTCCCCCAGGGCGGCGGCGTCCTCCCGCTCGCCCTCGCCGCCCCTCCGCCCGCCGAGTGGCCGGCCGCCCCCTGCCGGCGGAAAAGCGGAAGCGCGCACTGGACGCAACGAACGGTCGCTCGCGAGTGCCCGCTTCTCCGCTCAAAGCGGCCACTCGCGCTCTCTTCCCGCCGTCCGAGCGGCGAGCAGGAAACGAGGCGGCGATTCGAGCAAGGGGGAAGGGCAACCGGTGGGCTCCGCTTTGTGCTTCGGCGGCGGGCGGACGAGTCATTTGTTTTAGCCGTCAACTCGTCGTTTGCGGCTGCTGGTAGGAAGAGAGAACTCGTGAGTTTTGTTTTGAAGGCAAAAAGGTGGGAATCGGCAGTCAAAAAGCTGCCCGCCCATTGCTTTTGCCGCTCCAGCTCCGACGACTCCGTTAAATAGGTGCGGACGGGCAAGCGCAACGTGAATTCGAAAGAGCATCGCGTTTGTGACGCGCAAGTTGGGCTTGCCGCTAGTTGACCTGCGGTTGTTTGTCTATTCGCTGGGACTTGAAGACTGATTCGATGGGTCAAGAGTCGAATAAATAGACGAGCAAGAAAAGGATGAAAGTTTATGTTGCCGTTAAAAAAGAACAACGGAAGTTCATAAAAGTGGAGCCGGCACATTCACCACTTGCAGAGCTTAATCACGATGCGAATGCCGTCGTGCACAAAGGAACACGCGTGGGTGACTCGTCCCAACTCGCTGTCGACGAGTTCTTCGCGCTTCCATGCGACATGCTCGATCAGCTCGTCGCCGGACACGTGTTGCCAATTGTTCTGAAATAGGTGGTTGAATGCAGCCCAATACTACGGGAACAAACGCAGTCAACGATGGAAAGCTGCAAAATGTCGTCCGTCGCATGGAATCCCGCGTCTCGCATCGCCATGGCCAGTTCCACAGCCCCGGTCTTGAAGTCCTCCATTTGCTGCAGAACGGGAGACACCTGTAAACGGCAGGCCATCGAATTAGTCCCCTGTGTAATTAAATGCATTCACCTGAATGGAAAGCCGGCGGGTTTCGCCCCAGAGAAGGCTGAAGTGGCTGTTGAGAGCCCGCAAACGACGCAAAATGAGCGGGGCCTCAGTGCTCGCGACGCTCGTGTCCGTGATGTGGACCTGATGCAAATGGTCGTTGCAGGCGAGCGGCCCGCAGTCGTGCAGCTGGTGGAGGCCGCCAGTCGTTTCACCATCCAACGAAAGTTCGACGCGCTTCGACTTCAAGCGAAAGACGTCCGCAAAGACTGCAAATGAAGGTAAGAGTACATCGCCGCTCTTCTACTTACACGAATTGTCCTTGATCTTGTTGCATGCGCAGTTGAAATTGACCAGTTCGAAGTGGACCTTCCGCTTTCGAAGCAGCGTCGCGGTGCGGTGATTGTTGGTGTACAGCAGAGTGATCTTGTCGGGCAGCGAATCAAAAAACATGTTCACGAACGGATACTTGCGCAACCACGCGTCCACTTCAAGCGACAGAGGCCAGAAGGCGCGCACTTCGATCGACATCAGCGAGAGCAAGCCTTAAAAAGTCAAAATAAAACAAGAGAACGCACAGAGAGCTCACCGTGCAGTTTTGAGGCAACTTTCATCCACTGGAGCATCAGGCGGAAATTGACGTCGGACGGAGCGACGAACCAAACGATCATGAACTCGGTCAACTGTTCGCAGTCGTCGAGGACAGCGGCAACATCCTCGAATGTCTCTATGGACGGCGTGATTGGCGGCGAAAAGTCGATGGAGTCTTCGCCGTAGATTTGGAGAGACGCCGATCGAACTTGCTTTAAGCCGAGTTGAGACTCCTCTACGGACTCCTCAGAGCCCGCGGCGTCGCTCATTTTGCCTGAAAACGAAATAAATTTGAAGGATGTGCAGAAACGCCTGATTTTCGAAAAAAATCAGGAGAAAAGCAGATTTTCCGCGGAAATTCGGTCAAAAATGATCAGAATAATTATTTCACAGAAGAAACAACAAAAACTCACCTCCCCAGACGAGAACTTCGAATAAAACGATGACTAAAGCCGGCAAGCGACAAGTGGGCGAGCAAGCGGCGGAGCGGCGGGCGCGAGGGCCAACGGAACGCCAAACGCGCCATCGAGCTCCGCGGCGAGAAAGCGAGTGGGCGTCCCGGCCGCCCGCCCGCCTTCCGCCCGCTCGAGGGGGCGGCGGGCACGAGCGAGCGGCCCCTCCGAACGAGCAGGCGTTCGAGAATCCGCCTTCTGCTCGCTCGTTTGCTGGAGGGCGGCCGACTGCCGAGTGGCCGGCGGAGGGCGCGGCGGGGCGGCGGTCGGGCGGGGCTTCGCGACGGCGGCCGCCCACCCGCCGGCTTCCTCGAGGTCGTCGCCGGAGCTCCCCGCCGAGCGTCGTGGCGGCCGCTCGATCGAACAGCCGGCGAGAAAAGAACGGAGTTCCCGGCCGCGAGTGGGCGGCCGCTTCTTCTGCGGGGCGGCGGGTGGATTCTTCCGCCCCCACTTGCTGCTTGTCGGACGCCGCCCTCGAGCGAGACGGCCGCCGGCTGTCGAAGCGGTCGGGACGGGCGGCTCCTCTCCACGCGGCGTCCCCTTCGGCACGCGGCCCCCCTCACGGGTGGATGGAACGAGTGATCTCCCGCCCGCTGCCAAGTTCGCTGCACGTTTATTCGACGAAATGAGGGGCAGCAATCAACAGTCTTCGATGAGCTCGAGCTTGACGGCCGCTTCCTCCTCGCCGCTCTCCCACTCGCCGTCCCCCGACTCCGCCCGGCCGCCGTCCACTTCCGCTTGGATGAACGCCCGCATCTCCTCTTCGTCCATCGCGGCTTCGAGTTTCGGGTCGAGGGCGAGCAGCCGGCCGATCCGCTCGTCCGTCCCGCTCTTCTTCTTCCGCCCGCCCTCCCGTTGCCGCCGCTCGCTCGATTCGGTCCGCTGGCTGGGGACGGCGCGCGACTGGACGGCGGCGAAGTTCGTGGTCAGGTTCCGCAACTGGGCGTACTGCTCCTGCAAGCTGGTGGATGCATGGATGAGTTGAGTGGGACGAGGGGACTGATTGATGGAATTCGGACCGCTTCTTTCTCTTGCTGGAGTCCTCCGCGGGCTCCTCGCGCCACTCGTCGGCCGCCTCGCCGACCTCCTCCAGCTGCTCAACAATCGCGGGCGGCGGGGGCACGCTGCACGGCGAGATCCTCGCTTTCCGCCCGCCCGCCGTCCGCGTCGATCGTGACGACGGGCGGCGGTCCCTCGCGGCGGCGTCGGGGCGGCGGCGGGCGCGGCGGTTCGAAGTCGAAATTCGCGAGTTCTTCCTCGTAGGCGCGTTGTTGCGCCCGCGTCCGCTTCGTGAACACCCGCCCGGCCATCCGCGAAACGAGCGGGCGGATCGGGCGGCCGCAAGCGGGGGCGAGAGGGCGGAGGACGACCACGAGCGACCTCCCCGACAGCCACTCCAATGGGGAAGTGGTGACCGCCGCGCTGTTGGTCGGCCGGGGGACCGCGGGGCGTTGGACTTCGACCCCCGACAGCCTACAAATCGGCGAGCAGCAAGCGGGCGGCAAAAAGGCGGCCCTCCCATCGACTCGCCGCATGCCCGGCGGGATCACCCGCCCGCTCGCCGGAACTCTCGTCAGGTTATCCAACCTTTTTGAGGTGTGTACTCCACTCGACCTCTTCGGAGTGTTGAGAGCAAATTTTGGACCGCCCGCTCCACCGTTGAGCGGACTCACAGACGAATTTGAGGAGTGATGGTTGGAGCGTTCGAGCAGCCGGCTGGTCGTTTGCGCACAGTCATTCTACGGCTTGCTTTCGTTCTCTTTCACGATTTCTAATCGCTCCCGCTCGATTTTTCGGCCTGTTTGGAACGAACGCCTCAAACGAGTGGTGGGGGAGCAGGAAAACGATCCGCGGTCTGAATTCACCACTCGCGTGCAGCCGGCCGCCGAGCTTCTCGAATGGTGTGGAATGAACGAGTGAACATGCGGTCACTATGATCCATTGGCTCGTCTTCTTGGAACACACGCATGAAATGTGGCCAAACAAACTTGAAAGACACATCCGCTCCGCAAGGGACAGTGCCCCGACCACGCCGAGCACCAACAAGCGAGTTCATTCTCCCCAATTCGGGGTAGGCGACGGGGCTCCACGACGGCGATTCTCCGCTTGCGGACGGCGAGGCGCGCGGCCTCGTGGGCGGCGAGCGAGCGGCGTTCGGCGTGCAGTCGGTCGACGGCCGCCCCCAGCGCTCTTCGGAGGTGGCGGAGCGGAGTTCCTCCTGCAAGACGGGAAGACGGCGCACTCACGACGTTCGCCAGCAGCCGCCGCTTCTCGTGCCCGATCTCCGTCTCGACCTCCTGGCCGGCGGTCTGCAGCTGGACGAGCGCCTCCTGCATGCGGGCGTCCACTCCTCGGCCAGCCGCCCTCCGCGAAGCTCCCGCCCAGCTCCACCACGAACCGCACGAAAACAAAGGCGGCCGCCGTTGTCGCGAGCAGGAAACCGAGCGTCCGGCCGCCCACTGCCCACCGGCCGCCGTCTGCAGCGGAGAGGAGTGGGCGGGAGAAAGCGGAGAACTCACGATCATCCCACGCGACCTCTCCGCTCGTCTTTCAATCCGCTTGCCAATCGCCCACCAGCAGCAGCAGGAACGAGAAGACGGATGCTTTCACCGCCATGTCGTGCAACAAATGAGGAGCGATGGTTCGGCTCATTTTCCGCTCTCATCCCACCGGTTGCCGTTTTTCCTTCCGCTCCGCTGAGCACTGATGCTTGAAGTCAATCGAGTATCACTCCTTTTTTACGGCCGTGAACAGGTCAATTCGAACATTCGTTTCTGTCGTGCAGCCGCTTAGTGCCGTTGTCGCCTTGAACAGCTGCAAAGCGGTCGGCACCGGCAGGAAGGCCACTCACAAGAGCGAGGCTTGTTTGTTGCTCCCAAACACCAACAGCCACGCGAGGTCGGCAGGTCGCGCTGCCCACTGCCTGCTCGCACGCAACCGCCCGATCGATGCGGGCGGGTTGACCGCGATTCAAACGAGGGCGTCCGCGTGGGTCAGCCGCGTGCTGGGCGTCACTCTCCGGCCTGCTGCTCGGCGAGCAGTCGAACGCAGCAGTCGCTCAATCCCCAGCTCTCACTCCGCTAACCGCCTTATTTTCAGCGAAATGTCCGATTTGGAACCGCCGACGAAGAAACCGAAGCTCGTGGATGCCGAGAAGGTGGACAGCCCCGCGCCGATTGTTTTTTCCCTTCGCAGCCGGCCAAGAAGAAGCTCAAGCCGGACGCCCGACTGTGGCTGCTGTTCCACGCGACGAGGACCGGCCGTCGAAACAACACTCTTAAACGACGTGCTCCCGACTACTTGCCGCAGCGAGCGGCTCTCCAGCTCCGAACGCTCCGCTTTCTTTTCTGCTCGCCGGCCTTTCTGTCGGTCTTCTTTGACGGAAGTCGACGAAAACCCAAAGAGTTGGCTGTGATTTTTATGGGCCAATTGAAACTTCGGTCAGTTTCGAACAAGCGCTTCTCGGTGAACTTGACCACCGACCATCTTGCCATCCACTCGGTAGTGCGTGTGCTGCGAGCGGCTCCGTTGAATCGCCTGTTCGTTTTGTTTTATGCTTTTCCAGAGCTGACGTTCGAGCTGATCGAAAAATGGTGCTTGTTGCTTGCTGAACTGAAAAGTAAGTGAATGATAGTGCGATTAATAACACTGAGCTTCAGATCACCGCAACCTGACAACGATCGATTAAATTCTTTTCAAATGCGCTGAAAACCGCCAACATCTTCCATTTGCAATCGTGCGGGACTTCGTCTCCGAAAAACTCGTCAGTGTCTACGCCGCGGAGCTCCGAAACACGGGCTTGTTGTACCGGCTGTCTTCGAGAGTGATGGATACACTGCATATTAGTAATTCTCACCAATCAGGAGCTTCTTTTCGTGCGTTTTCGTTTTGAAAAGACTGAAATTATCCAAGAATTTAGATCATGCTCCCATCTTTCGAGTTCCCGTCCGTACACTTAGACACGCCGCGCGCATCGAACAGATCGTTGCGCACGGACCGTAAGCTTTTGGTCGTGCAATCAAAACATACATAAGCTGTTAAGGTGCGAACGAAACGAAGCAGTCGAAAGAGCAAGGATCTACGTCTATGATTTCGAGACTCCGGCACAGGTGCTTCAATCATTACCCATGAGCTTGTGCACAGAAGGGACCGCTTGGAAGTACCGCCGAGCACTTGAAAATTTGCGGACTTTGAACGAAACGTTTGTGCTCGAATTTGTCATCGACGGCTTGGGAATGAACGTCGCAACTGTGAGTTTATTCGCTGAGGTGGTTCTTTTGATTTTTTTTAGAAAGCGGCGGATACGAACGAAACGTTGAAGGTCCTCGTCAACCGTTCCGATCGTATCGTCAAGTTGGCCAAAGAGTGCGGCCTGCGGTTGGACAAACTGCGAATTCTGCTGCGCCTCCTGCGCCCGTCGGAGATCTTCACGGTTTGTCCTTTATTTTGATTGCCTTTGATTTCTTTGTTTAGGACAGCGAAGAAAACCCGTTGGAATTCGCCAAACGGTACTTCGCGCCAACACACACAGTTCACCGTCAAAACCAAAGAATTCGAAGCGGACATGGCGGAGGAATTGCGTGGTCGACACGGCGGAATTTTATGCTGTTGGCTTCGGCGATTAGAAGCAACCGACGTGTGTTTTGTTGCCGTCCGCTGTGTCTAATCCTTTCGTTTTTTATTGTTGTAAATACACGAATTGACGATGACCTTTTACTAATGCAATGACTGAGCAGCACCGATGCGGAAGGCGTTTGTGTGTAACCGAGCCTTTAAAAAAGCGTCAGGTTCCCTCTCCAAGTGTTTTTAATCTCGCAAGTCATAAGCCGAAACTCTTCACGCCGATTATCCGCGTTCCTTCTCAGATCGGCGAGAAGAAGCGGGTGAGCGAGAAGGGGGACGCTCTCCTCCTCCCTCTTCCCTCGCATCCGCTCTTCCCGCTCTCCGTTGTGATCCCCGCGGTCAGGGGGAGGCCGGGAGTTCTCCCCACCCACTCACTCGTGCCGCCGTCTTCATCCTCCCGCTCGCCCTCGCCGCCCTCTCCGCCGACCGAGTGGGGCAACAGCGAGAAGCCACGGACGAGTTGGAGGAAGCGGGCAGCGGAATCACCCGCTCATCCAACCCCTGCAGACGAACGAAATGATCGGAGAACTCGCCCACTCGATCGAAGCTCCAGATAACCCCCCTCTTCTGCTCGAAGAGATGCAACGAACGATCGCCGAGCAGCACGCCGAAATCGCCGCCCTCCACGCGGGAAGGCGAACTCCACTCGCATTTCCGAACGGTTCGAGCGTGTCTGCGCGGTCGCCGAAGAACAGCGGACTTCTCTGAAACAAGCGGGAATTGTGGTCGGTGGGGGACGCGCTCGAAGCGGAACGCGACGCCCTTCGTGCTCAACTGAACACGGAGGAACGAGCGGAGGTCACGCGCTCGGAAGACGTCCAACTGCTGCAGCAATCAACGAACGAGGAGACGGCGGGCAGCGGAAAGGGCAACGGCGAGTCGAAAGACGAAGTGAGTTCAATCCGTTCACTCCTTCATTTACTCGGTTGTTGTCGTGAGCAAGTGCTTGGATCAATTGGCGAACGTTACGCAGGAACTCGCCGCTCTCGCTAGGAAGCAGAGGAGCTCCGAGTGGAGAAGACCCACTTGCCGGAGAAGAACGAGCAGCTCGAGGAACTGATCCGACTGACCAGCGTCGGGCAATCCGCCGTCTTCTCTAGCGAATCGCCATTCAACAGGTGTCTTCTGCGAGTTAGTGTACTCGCCTCGCTGCGACATCTACGGCCTACCCACGCCTCCTCTCCGCTACTGGGCGTGGGTCTCGCTGGTCGTTCTCGTGATCGTCGTGCTTCTTTGCTCGGTCCCGTACTTGACTGCCTTCTTGAACTCATTCTTGGAGCAGAAGAGCCGTTGTTATTGAATAAACTCGAACAAAATGAGCGGTTGTTTGTTTGCAAAGAAGCGATGAGACGATCGAGGCCGCAGGGGAAGCGGGCGTTGGAGCGGTCCGCAGTGCCCACTCGCCGCTCGAATGGCGTGTGCGCACCGCGTAGTAAGGCGAACATGCTCGTTGGGGGTCAAAGAGCACAACAAGCCGGGCGTTGTTTTCGCGCCCGAACTCGCCGCTCGTCCAGTCGCCCAACGGACCGCCGAGTGGGCAGCCGCTTCTTGCCGCTTCTCTCGCTCCGACCGCGCCTAAATTCGTGTTTTCAGGAAATGTCTACTGCACCGCCGCCGGAGAAAAAGGCGAAACTCGCGACCAATGAGGACACGCAAGGCCTACTCACGATCGCTCTTGCTGCCACACAAGCGTTCGCGAAGAAACAGCCGACGCTACAAGCGAATGGCCGGCTGCTTGTGATGCGGCACGTACTGAGCACCGGCTGGTGGAACAACACGCTGAACCCCTCGTCGCCCACCTATCAGCAAGATCAAGCGGCCCTTCAGCTGCAAACTCTGCGTTTCTTCTTCTGCTCCCGATTGTCCACCGAAGCGTTCTTTGACTCAAACGTGAACGACCGCACGAAAGGCGCCTGCATTCACGTGGGCGGTTTGGAGCTCGGCCTCTCGGTGCGCGTTGCGTCGGCTGTTGTGCGCATGTCCTACGATCACGTGTCCATCGGCTCGATTGCTTGCATCGTCCAAGTGGCGCGATCGTCTTTCGTGCGCGTAAAATTCACGTCGTTTTGGCTTCGCTCGTTGTCGATCGAAGAACTGCGAGGCTGGTACTCGCTTATTAGTGTGCTGAAAGGTGATACTTCTTGTACAACTACTTCAATACTCTTTCGATTATAGGCCAACACTGTTTGAAGGCCATCTCCATTAAGATTTACTATTATCGTGGCGTTGTTCCAATTCAAATGCACCGCGAAATGTGTGGCGACACAGTGGTGGAATGGAATTTGCCGCATCCACGCGCCACCATTTTCTTATCCAAGGACTCACCGGTGGTGTTGGGAAAAGTGTCCGTTGATATGCGGAAAGCAAAGTTTGCTTATTCGTTTGCTTGTTCGTTTTCTCGTGACTGCTTCGTTCAAGAGTTGCTCTTTCAGATCTCGCACCGTTCTTCCGCGCCCGTGCCCGAGTGCTCGAAATTCGTGGAAAGCTCGAGGAGATAACTGAAAGCGAGCGGTAAGTTTCCTCTTGTTTTCGAATACTACAATTTGTTTAGTTGCGAACGGAACGAGACGGTGGAGCGTGTGATCTTGAACATCGGCGAATATTTTGTGAACACCTTCAACACGCACCTCCTACTGGCGGTCGATCCACAATGGACCAAACACGTGGCCGACTTCCAAACGACCTTCAGCAACCTACGTTCGCTGAACGATAAGTTTGTGCTCGACGTGCACACCGCGCAGTTGTACTTGCCCGACAACGTCGGAGAGGTGAGCTCGCCTCGCGTTAATTCTTGCTAACCGCACACAAATCAACTTCAGAAAAAAATTCGTTGTGCGTTGCAAGTCCTCATGGATCGCTCCTTCCGGATCGTCCGTTTGGCTACAGACGCGGGCATACGCTTGGGCAATTTGCAGACAAGCATCTGTTTTAATGTGTATATCCAACTCTCACACGTCCGTTCTCCTTCGATCGTCAACAATCAGCGTTATGTTTACAGCTGGACCTCAACCCAACATTCCAATGCGTGCAGATGTACTTCGCACAATGTCGGAAATTCTCCGCTCAAATGCAAGATTTTGATGCCGAATTGGTCGAGAAATTCAGGACGCGTCAGCAGAGAGTTCGTTGCGTTTGGAAGCGACAAGTGGGGGACACCGACGTGATCTTCGTTCTCACTCATGGAATAAACTGATTCTGTTGTGTTTCTGTCCTCTTAATCGTCTGTTATGCTCGACCAATAAACAAAAATGCACAAACAGCAACAGAGTTATGCTTTAGGCTTGTGGGTTGCGCGTTCCAACCGCACTCGCGTCGCTGAACTTGCTTACTCCGCGCAAAACGCTTGCGTTGACTGACAACTTTGCCTACTGCGTTCTGGCTTCTCCGCGGTGACCCGCCAGCCCTCTGCTTTTTCGGCACTGTTGAGCAACCCGACGAACTCCTTTCTGCCCGCTTCGCCACTCACGAATTCGTTCGTCTTTCTCCCACAAATCCCCGCGAAAACGCGTTCGATTCGTTCGCCCCCGTCCACGACGATCGGCGACCTTCGAGCAGCCGGGAGTGTCGGCGCTCGCCGCGCGGCCTCGCCGAAGAAACAAACCGGCGGGCGCCGTCCGCCGCTCGAGCGGCCGCTTCGTGTTCCCGACGGGCGGGCGACCGGCTGCCGCCGAGTGGTGGGCGGTCGGAAGAGGGCACTCCACACGGCCGTCCACTCCCGCTGCTCGCCTGTTCGGCCGTCTTCTTCCCAACGCTTTCCGCGGCTACTCGGCAGCATCGTCCAACGAACGGCGACCGAACCCGCCTTCCGCTCGCCTTTCAGCCGCCCGCCGAACGGACCGCAGCGGCCGGCCGACGACCCAAAAAGGCCGCCATTCGCGTCCTCTCGACCAAAAAGAACCTTCAGAGTGCCTCAACCCAGCCAGTCGACCAGGCGCGATGAAGCTGTTCAGTCGATCTGATGCCGCTAAGCTGACGGGGACACGTACCGGTTGCCCGAGAAGATGTGAACTCCAAACCCATGCCAAGTTAAACTTTGTCAGCTTCGACGATCCGCCGGATACGAGCCGGCGACCCGACCGCCCCGCAATCCGCCGCGTTGCCGACTGGACCACAGGAACGTGTTGCTCGGAGTGCGGGAACGGGCGCTTTCTGCCGCATGTGAGCGGGCCGTGCGCGCGCTCGCTGTGGGATCGTGGGGAGCGGGGTTCGAAGTGCGACGGCTGTTCGCTGCAGCCGCCTGGCTACAGCCGAGTAGTGGCGGCAGCTGCCGACTTCCAAAGTTGCCTGCAGCTCACCTTGCAGCTTCCAATAGACGACCTAATGGCTGCAGCGGGCGTGTGAAGCGGAAGGCTCGTGCAGGTGCGAGTAAAACGGGCTTCACTTCACCTTCCGCCTCTCATTTCTTCTCACGTCAAACGAACGAAAGAGCAAGTGTCTGATGGATTAGACGCCAGCCGACAGAGCGGCCCGAAACAAAACGGAGAGGGCGTCGTTGGAGGAGAGAAAAGCAGTCGGCGTCTCGGACCACAAGGCGGTTGCTGCTGGCTGACTGCAGCTGAAGGCCGCCCCGGGCTCGGTCGGGCGTCCACTCGTGATCCCCGAAATGAACCGAACCTTCCGGCGGTCCCCGTCGCCGCCGCTGAGCAGTGGGAAGAGCGGGCGGCCGGCCGAAAGTTCTCCGCAAATCCGCGGCCACTCGTTCCATTCGACCGTCTGCTCGCCGATTGGAAGCCCCCGAATTCACGACCACGAGAGCGGCGAGGAGCGGCGTTTTCGAGCTGTTGTGTGGGAGAGTGAGGAACCGCCGCTGCACGGGCGAGTGGACGAAAGCCCCCGGCAGTTGGGGCCGAGAACCAATCGACCTCGTGTTCCACCCACCGAACCGACGGGCAGTTGACTTAGGACTCGGCCACTTCGGAGCGGCCGCCGTCCCCTCCGCTCTCGCCGCTCCCGCCGCAGCTCGAAGCGGACGCGACGGTCGACTCGAAGCGGCGACGAAAAGAAGCGAATCGAAAGCTCGTCGCTCGACGGAACGAAAGGGATCCTTTGTTTCGACCACTCCGTCTGCTCGCCGCCATTCGAAGAGGGGAGCTCGCCGCCTTCGCTTCTCGTGAGCGGCGGCATCCTCCTCGCGCTCCGTCGAATGCTCGTCCATTTCTTGGGTTCGATCGACGGCTGACTGTTGATTGAACGAAGCCATTGGAGCGAGGAGCCGCCGAGAGCAGAGCGGAGAGCAGCGAGTCGAGCTGCGCAAGGAGTTGCTGGAGAAAGTCGAGCGGGAGGACGCTCTCGGGGAGGCCGAGCAGGGCGCCGGGGAGCTTCTCGACGGCCTTCGGGAGGCGCTGCAGAAAGGCGGCGAGGTCGACGCCGACCGGGCGCGTTCGGGAGAGCGCGCAGCTCCTCGAGCAGCCCGGTGTCCATTTCGGGAGGTTGAGGGGGAGTGGAGGACGCTCACTCGTGGGTGTGTGAGGGCGCCCGGCAGCCCCAAAAGGAGGTCCTTCGTGAGCGGCAGGACGAAGAGGACGGCCGTGCAAGAGCGAGGCATCTTTCGAATGGAGAGGAGAGAGGAGAGTGGACGGTGGAGTGAGTGAGTGCGTGAAGGATGCTGACTGCCCGCTCAACCGCCCGCTCGACCGCCCGTTGATCGACCGCCTGCAATTCGAATCTCCCCGGACGGACAGAAAGGCGGCGATCCCACCGAAACAGGCCGGGCGAGTGTCCACTGGAACGGGCGAGCTGAACGAAACGACGAGCAGCAGAAGGCGGCTGCGAGCGGTCCTTTCCGGCAGTCGTCGACGTTCTTCTTTCGTCCACGCCCTCGTGTCCAACCGACGGGGAACTCGCCCGTTGAAAGGAGTGGGAGCAGCGGCAATCGACCGGCTCCTCCGTTTCGACGAGACGCCCGCTGCCGTTCGAGAAGACGCCCTTCTTCCGCCCACTCGCCCACTCGCTCGTGCGGGAACGAGCGGAGGAGCGGGCGGTTCGGATCGACGGGCGGTCGGCAGCGAGCGGAGGCGACGAACAACCGCCGGAGACACAAAAGCAGCTCCTGCCCGCTCTTTGGACATCGCCCTCGATTATGGGAAGTCCTCTTCGAATCGGCAGAAAAAAACGAGTCCGCCGCCGTCTTGGTCGAAGAGCTGTCGGCCGCCGCTCTGCTGCTCGCTCGTTCGGTGGCGATGGTTGGGGCGATTGCCGGGGGTTGAATTCGCCCTCCGCTCGCCTCCCACTCGATCCTTTCCAGCCGGCCGAGTGCAATCCCACGGCCCTCCACTCTCCGCCTTCCTCCTCGGAGCGGGCGAGCGAGAAGGGGGCGAGCGAGAAGGGGGCCGCTCACCTACTCCCCCTTCCCCCTTCTCCGCTCTTCCCGCTCTCCGCCCTCATGAGTAGGGAGTTCCCCCAGGGCGGCGGCGTCCTTCCGCTCGCCCTCGCCGCCCTCTCCGTCGACCGAGTGGCCGGCCCCCTGCCGGCGAAAAAGCGGGAGCGCGCACTGGACGCAACGAACGGCCGCCCGCGAGTGCCCGCTTCTCCGCTCAAAGCGGCCACTCGCGCTCTCCTCCCGCCGTCTGAGCAGCGAGCAGGAGACGAAACGGCGATTCGAGCAAGCGGGGAGTGCAACGCGTGGGCTTTGCTCTCTGCTTCGTCGGCAGGCGGGACGACTGTTTCGTTTCGGGCGTCTGCCGCCATCAGCTCGTTCTTTGCGGCTGCTGGTTGAACATTCATTCCCGAGCATAATGAATTTCCTCATCGAGAGTCAAAAGGAAGTCATTAACGGATATTTGTATTTATGCTTCGAGTCAACAGTTGGAAGGGGGAACAACACAAGTCGATAAATAACGTTTCGACCGCATTAATCAAACAAGCATCTTAATGCGGACTTCGTCGGGGACGAGAGAGCACGCTTGCGTGAACTCCACTGACTCATGCGCGGTGAGCTCTTGGTGCTCCCATTCGAACCACTCGATCACCTGGTCCTTGGACACATGCTGCCAGCTTTTCTAAAGCCAACGGGTACAGAGGGTGCTTTGGAAAGAAAGAACAAACGTCGTCGTAAATGCAGAATTTCAAAACGTCGTCCGTCGATCGGAACCTCGCGTCGCGCATTGCCGTCGCCAGTTCCATCGCTCCAATCTCGGCGTCTTCCAGTTCGTCCAGATCGAAATGTCCCTGTCGAAAAGAATTAGTAAATTGTCAAAAGATGTTTCACTTACGGTCAGGGAGAGCCAGAAGTCGGTGCACCATTCGAGCTTCAGGTGGGTGTTGATGGAGCGCAAGTGGCGAAGAGCCTGCGGAATGCTGCTTTCATCGAAGACCATGTTAAAGATGTGGAGCTGTTGCAGATGGTCGTTGTGGTCGAGCGGCCCGCAGTCGTGCAGTTGATGAGGGTCAGCGTTCGACTAGGGATCCAACTGAAAGTCGATGCGCGTCGACTTCAAGCGGAAAAGATCCGCAAAATCTGCAATAAGAAATGAAAGCTGGCTTTCCCAGTTTCCACTTACACCGGTGCTCCTTGTCATGGACGTCGAGATGGCCGAAACAAGCGAAGTCCACAAGGGGCTCCCGCTTTCGAAGCAATGTTGTGACGCGGAGGTCATCGGTGTACACGCTGCTGATTTTGTCGGGCAGCGAGTCGTAGAAGAAGTCCGCGAACGGGTACTTGAGGCGATAGACGTCCAGTTTGATCAACGTCAGCAAAGGCAAGGTTGAAGCGAAGAGGAAGTGAATAGAATAGATGAACGAACGAAAGCTTACCGTGCAATTTCGCAGCGACCTGCATCCACTGTAGCATCAGGCGAAAGTTCACGTTGGGCGGATCGACTGTCCAATCAATCTTGAGCTTGACCACGTCATGGCACTGATCGAGAACGGCGGCCACGCCCTCAAAGGTCCGCACGACCGGGCCGCGTGGCGGAAAGAGTTTGATCGCGCCGTCGTCCTCGATTTGGATATGTGCGCTTGACGCGACGCCCATTTCGCCAGAAAACAAGAGAATTTGGAGAAATAGCAGAAGCTGGTAATTTTCGGGAATATTCGGAAAAACTAACGAAATTTTGGCCTGCTTCGATCAAAAATCATCCAAATATTTTCTAGAGCGACCAGAACCATGAAACTCACCTCGCCGGACGAGAATCCACAACGAAACGAGCAAAAATTCCACGCAGCGGCGAGCGGACAAGCAGACGGCGGAGCGGCGGGCGCGAGGGGCAACGGAACGTCAAACGCGCCTTCGAGCTGCGCGGCGAGAAAGCGAGTGGGCGTCGCGTCCGCCCGCCCGCTTTCCGCTCGCTCGACGGGGCGGCGGGCACGAGCGAGCGGCCCCTCCGAACGAGCAGGCGTTCGAGAATCCGCCTTCCACTCGCTCGTTTGCTGGAGGGCGGCCGACTGGCGAGTGGCCGGCGGAGGGCGCGGAGAGGGGGCGGTTGGGCGGGGCTTCGCGACGGCGGCCGCCCACCCGCCGGCTTCCTCGAGGTCGTCGCCGGAGCTCCCCGCCGAGCGTCGCGGGGGTCACTCGATCGAACGGCCGGCGAGAAAAGAACGGAGCGCCCGGCCGCGAGTGGGCGGCCGCTTCTTCTGCGGGGCGGGCGGGTGCGTTCTTCCGCCCCAACCGGCCGCTCGCCCCTCATCGACCGCAAGCGAGACGGCCGCCGACTGCCGAAACGGTCGGGACGGGCGGCTCCTCTCCGCGCGGCGTCCTCTTCGGCACGCGGCCCCCCTCATGGGTGGGTGGAACGAGTGATCTCCCGCCCGCTGCCGAGTCTGCTGCACGTTTATTCGACGAAATAACGGGCAGCAATCAACAGTCGTCAATGAGTTCGACCTTGACGGCCGCTTCCTCCTCGCCGCTCTCCCATTCGCCGTCCCCCGACTCCTCCCGGCCGCCGTCCACTTCCGCTTGGATGAACGCCCGCATCTCCTCTTCGTCCAGCGCGTCTTCGAGTTTCGGGTCGAGGGCGAGCAGCCGGCCGATCCGCTCGTCCGTCCCGCTCTTCTTCTTCCGCTCGCCCTCCCGTTGCCGCCGCTCGCTCGATTCGGTCCGCTTGCTGGGGACGGCGCGCGACTGGACGGCGGCGAAGTTCGTGGTCAGGTTCCGCAACTGGGCGAATTGTTCCTGCAAGCGGGGGAGGGAAGGTTGAGCGGAAGGTGGATATTGACCCGTGGGATGCGGACCGCTTTTTTGATCAATTCGTCGCCACGGGCTCTCTTGAAGTTGTGGAGTTTGGACTCGTGGCGTCGTCTGTCACGTGTTTGGATGATGCCGATTCCGCAGACCGAGCAGAGAAACTTGTCACTGATGTCGCCATGTGCTGCTGTGTGATTGCGAGCCGTTCGTGCAAACAAGAGACCACAATCTTTGCAGGTCTTAAAATTACGATAAGCGATTCATTTCGAACGAACTTACCTCTTGGCCCCGTTTCGATCGCTTTACAAAGCACTGGCCGGCGTCAATTGCATTCATTTGAACCTGCCTAAAGTTCGTTCCTACGTGCGTGTACTGCTGCAACTCGTTCTAAAAAAGAAAGGCAATAGAAAAGAATCGGTGCCAGGCGAACATCTGGAATCTTGATGGCGCCATGGAAGCTTTTGTCGGAGTTCTGTCGCTCGAAGCCGTGTTGTGTTCGTTCGTGCCGATTTCGAAGCTCACTGCGGCCAGACGACACGCCACAAAACGAACACCAAAAACCGTGCTTCTTTGAATGGGCGTTCAGATGTTTGTGATAACCACCTGCAGTCGGGGCTACAAAACCGCAGATCATGCAGAAGAACTAAATGGGAAAATGAGTCCTCGCACAGAAGGTCGCCCATTACCCGTGGTTTTGCAGCTTCGCCGGCGGCTTTTGCCTCCGCTTGAATTTGTGCAAAGTTCGTGCCTACTTGTGTGTATTTCTGCAGGTCGGTCTGAAATGGGACAGTGGTGATGGAATGGCTGGTTGTTGACTTACCGGCTGGATTCTGATGGCGCCGTTGTATCTTTTGTCCTTCTCCTGGCGCTTGAATGCGTGCTGTTTTTCTTCGTGAGTGTTCCGACGATCGTTCTTTTCGAAACAAACACCGCAAAACGAACAACAAAAGCCGTCTGTTTTTGCATGCCCGTTCAAATGATACTGATAATGTTCAGCGTGAGAGGTTGCAAAGCCGCAGGTTAAGCAGATCAGCTGAAGGTGAACGCGGGGCGATCCCAAACGAACATGAAACGACGTACACGACCACCTTCGCTCGCCGCATTCGCCGCTGCAGTCGGAAGTTGTGAGGCAGTTGCCACGAGCAGGTCGTCCGAACCGTCGGATGGAACAGACGGCTCGAGTTTGGCGGTTGTTTCCGACGAATTTTTGTTCTCGCCACCTCCGTCCGCGTCCGAGCCCGCAGTGACCGCTTTGTGTTGCTGCTCGTTGCCTTCGAGTTCGCTAAAAGCAAACACCTACGTCTAAAATCCTCACTTTCTTTACTCACTCGATCTCCTGCTTCGCTTGCAGCACGAGTGCGAGGAGTTCGGTCGTCTTGCTCCGGTGTTTCGTCTTGCGCCTCGGCCGAGTGGTCGGTGGGTCGTCGGCAGGCTCATCTTTCACTCGAGTGTGGTCTTCCTGTCGCTCTCCCGCCACCTCGGGTTGCTCGAGAATGAGCGGCGGCGGAGTGGGCACTTCTCGAATGTGCGCTGCCTCCTGCTCGCCGGTCTCATCGAGGATCACGACGGGCGGCGGTCCTGTGCGGGCACGCTTCTCTTGGGGCGGACGCATCGGTTTGTACTCGAACGTCTCCAACTCCTCCTCGTACTGCCGCTGCTGGGCGCGAGTCCGCTTGTTGAACACCCGCCCGTTCATCGCTGAAACGAGAAGAAAACGGCAGTTGAGGGGCGCATCAAGCGAAGATCATGGCGAGCAAACCCCTAAACGAGTGAAAAGATCACCCCTCCGCAAGTGAGTGGCAGGTTCCAAACGAAAGCAATGAGCGAGCATTCGAAGCCCAAAGAAATCAAACGCGCAAAAGGTGAGAAGCGCACTCTACGCGCCCTCCCTCGCCCTTCCAAGCGGCCCGTCGAGCGGCCGGGGGACCGCGGGGCGCTGGACTTCGACCCCCGACTGCCCACAAAGCGGCGGCCGGCCTGCCGAGTGCGCACTCGTGATCGAAAAAGCGAACGGAGTTCACTGCTTTCTGCTCGCTCGTCGGAATGGTCGAAGCGTGCTTCAATTCGTTTCTTTCAGCCGGTTTTTCCGAGTTCTCGCAAACGGCGAGAAGCCGCCGATTGCCTCGAAGTCGACCTTGAATCTTCGACTTGCCTCTCGCTTCGAATCGACGGGAAGAAACGAGTGAGTCGACGGCCCGAGTTGCTTTGAGTCCGCTGTTCAGATTTCCGTTTCGATCGACGCCGTCGGCCATCCGCTTCGTGCGGGAAAAGAGCGAAAGGCGGCTGACTGCGAGCAGTCGTGAGTTCGTTTGGTTCTTCTGTCCCCTCACTCGTGTCTTCAGACGGGCGGGGTGCTGCGGAACGCTGAAGCTCGTCGTCTTCGTCCTCCTACTTGCGCTCGCCGCTCTCTCCGTCGACCGAGTGGTGCAACAGCGAGAAGTCAGCGGTGAAATTCTGTCGTTGAGGAACGAATTGGAGAAAGTAAGTAGATGAGACGAGCTGTTCGTTGATTTTTTTTGCTTGCAGACGAACGCGCTCATCGATGGACTCGTGCCCCAAGTGAAAGCAGAAGTGGCGGCAGCTCTGTCCGTTCACAGACCGAACGAACGAGTCAAGCAGAAAATGGACGAATTGCAGGCGGAAGTTCACGCGTTGGGGGAAGAACTGAAAAAGGCGAGTGAGGGAAGAGGAGCAGCTCGCTCAATTGTTTCTCTTGGTTGCAGACAAACGCACTCATCCGTGACCTCGAGCTCCGATCGGCCGAGAAGTTGGAAGCGCAGCTCTCCGCACTTCGCGGCGACTTGAACGACGAGCGAGCAAACTCCACACACCGCATCAAACGTCTCTCCATGCAGGTCGCCGATTAATTCGCCGCCCACTTCACCGAGGTCCGTCTGATGGTCGAGCAACTGGGAGCTCGGCAGAACAAATCGACGGCCCAGAACGACAAATCTAAAGCGAAGATCGAGAACTCTCAAGCGCCACAAAACGTCTCAAATGAGCGGCCGGCAGCGGATGAGCAAAACAAACTCAAGAGCCCGACGGAAGATCAACAGCCGAAGCGAGCGCCCAACATGGACGAGATGAAGGCGAGCAGCGGACCTAAGCAGCAGAAAGGAGCGGCTTGCGACGACTGGCGCCGACACGTCCGCTCGTTCATCGCCGGGATCAAGAACTGCATTGTGAGTCCCATTGCGTTTTTTCGGACAACTCTGGGCGACGTTTACGCGGCTGGACTTGGCTTTTGGCTTTTTTGTCTGTTGCTTTTACGTTAATGCTTGCGGCTGAAAATGCTACCCGGCGGAAGGCGCGAAGCGACCTGAACGTGCGGAAAGAAATTCCCGTCATTGGCATTTTATTTTTCGTCCCTGTTTTTGTCATCTGTTCCATCATCCAATTCTTTGTGTACGTTTACGCCTGCTGATTGTGCCCCGTCTGTTGTTGTTGAATGAACTAAATGTTTTCACCGCATCCATTAACCAGCAGCTGAGGGTCCGAAACATCAGGTGCAAGCGAAAAATAGGTGGAGAGTCCCTCACAGAAAATTGGCACGCGCGGTTTTCGAACGCAAAGAGCAAGCACCCCGAGTAGTCAGTCGGCCGGCCTTCGACTGCAGGGCATCAGACTTTGATGGACGCGCTCCAGTTTGCCCCGCGGTCATTCGTTCGTCTTTTCGCGCATTCGGCGCCTTCAACTGCTCACTCTCCACTACATCATGCCGCCCGCTCGCCCACACCACTTCTATGTTTCTCGCACAAACGCTCATGAAGACACGTTCGAGTCGTCCGCCCGCCCACGACGATCGGGCACCTCCGAGCGGCCGAGAGGGCGGGAAGCGGGCGCTCGTTGGAGTGGGCGACCGGCGGGCGGGCGGAAGGACGCGGTGGAGAGCGCCGCGAAGCGAGTTGTTTCGTGAGTTCTCGTCGATCGACCGACCGCTCGGTTCGGCGGATGGCCGGCGGGAAGAAGGCGGCGGTCGAGAGGGCGGACGGGGACGAGAGAGCAGCCGACCGACACGCCGCCGAGTGCCCGCCCCGAGTGGAGGGCGGCCGGCGAGCGGCGGGCGGGCGGCAGGCGGCGGTCTTTTCGTCTGCCCGCCCGCCCGCTCGTCCACCCGGCAGGTCCCCGCCGCCTCTCCGCCGGCCGCTCCGCCCTCTCCGGAGTGTCGACGGACGCCGCGCGGCCTCGCCGAGTGGAAGGCGCCGTCCGCCGCTCGAGCGGCCGCTTCGTGTTCCCGACGGGCGACCGTCTGCCGTCGAGTGGTGGGCGGCGGGAAGGGGGCACTCCACACGGCCGTCCACTCCTGCTGCTCGCTCGTTCGGCCGCCTTCTTTTCCACCGCTTCCCGCGCCCAATTGGCAGCAGCGTCCAACGAACGGCGACCGAACGCGCCTTCCGCTCGCCCTCCAGCCGCCCGCCGAACAGACCGCAGCGGACGGCCGACGATCCAAAACGGCCGCCATTCGCGTCCTCTCGACGAGCTGGAAGGAAATCAAAACCAAAAAGTGCAAACCCTAGCGTGCCTGCACCCATTCAGCCTCTTGGCGCCAGAGGAGCCCACGAAGTTTCCGCTGTTTCGGGTGTTCAGCCGACAAGGCGCGTCGAGATACGAACGAGTCAACCAAGTTCGCAGCAAGTTTAGTCGTCTTATGCTATGTTGAAAGGGGACGTACTGTCCAACGATCAATTGCTGTACGGTGCAGTGAACCCTAAACACGACCCGACTTCACTTTTTCAACTAGCACATCGAACCCACTAACCGGCTCCGAACCCGCGACCCACCGTACCAATCCGCGCCCGCAACCACTCGGCTACGAGAACTTGTTGTGAGCGGAGCCAAAGCGGGCGCTTTGAGGCCGCAAGGGGGCGGGCTCGCTGCTTCGTTTCCGCTTACGGCGGGATGGCGAAGAACGAAGTTCGAAATGCGACGGAAGTTCACTGCAGCCGCCTAACTGCAGCCGAGTAGTTGCGGCCGCAGCCGAAATCCAAAGTTGGCCGCAGCTCACCTCGCAGCTTCCAATAGACGTCCTAATGGCTGCAGCGTGGCGTGTGAAGTGGAAGGCTCGTGCAGGTGCGAGTAGAACGGGCTCCACTTCACGTTGCGCTCCTCATTTCTTCTCACGTCAAACGAACAAAGGAGCAAGCGAATGATGGATTAGACGCCGGCCAACAGAGCGGCCCGAAACGAAGTGGAGAGGGCGTCGTTGGAGGAGAGGAAAGCAGTTGGCGTCTCAGGCCACAGGGCGGTTGCTGCTGGCCGACTGCAGCTGAAGGCCGCCCGGGCTCGGCGGGCGTCGACTCGTGATCGCCGAAATGAAACGAACCTTCCGACGGTCCCCGTCGCCGCCGCCGAGCAGTGGGAAGAGCGGGCGGCTCGTCCGACAGTTCTCCGCGAATCCGCGACCACTCCTCCACTCAACGGAAGCCCCCGAATTCACGACCACGAGAGCGGCGAGGGTCGTCGTGTTCGGGCTGTTGTGTGCGGGAGTGAGGAACAGCTGCTGGACGGGCGAGTGGACGAAAACCCCCGGCAGTTGGGGCCGAGAACCAATCGACCGCGTGTTCCACCCGCCGAACCAACGGGCAGCCGACTGAGGACTCGGCCACTTCAGAGCGGCCGCCGTCCTCTCCGCTCTCGCCGCTCCCGCCGCCGCTCGGAGCGGACGGGACGGTCGACTCGAAGCGGCGAAGAGAAGAAGCGAACCGAAAGCTCGTCGCTCAACGGAACGAGAGGAATCCTTCGTTTCGACCACTCCGTCTGCTCGCAGTCATTCGAAGAGGGGAGCTCGCCGCATTCGCTTCTCGTGAGCGGCGGCTTCCTTCGCCCGCTCCGTCGAATGCTCGTCCATTTCTCGGGTTCGATCGATGTCTGACTGTTGACTGAACGAACCGATTGGAGCGAAGAGCCGCCGAGAGCGGAAAGCAGCGAGTCGAGCGGCAGGAGGAGTTGCTGGACGAAGGCGAGCGGGAGGACGCCCTCGGGGAGGCCGAGCAGGCCGCCGGGGAGCTTCTCGACGGCCTTCGGGAGGCGCTGCGGAAAGGCGGCGAGGTCGACGCCGGCGGGCGCGTTCGGGAGACCGCGCAGCTCCTCCAGCAGCCCGTTGCTCATTTCCGGAGGTTGAGGGGAGTAAAGGACGCTCACTCGTTGCTGTTTGTAAGGGCGCCCAGCAGCCCCGAGAGGAGGTCCTTCGGTGAGCGGCAGGACAAAGAGGACGGCCGTGCAGGAGCGGAGCATCTTTCGAGCGGAGAGGAGAGAGGAGTGGACGGAGGAGTGAGTGAGTGGAGGATGCCGCTGCCCGCTCGACCGCCCGCTGATCGCCCGACTGCAATTCGAATCTCCCTGGGCGGATCGAAAGGCGGCGATCCTACCGAAACAGGCCGGGCGAGTGCCAGCTGGAACGGGCGAGCTGAACAAAACGACGAGCAGCAGAAGGCGGCGGCGAGCGGCCCTTTCCGGCAGTCGTCGTCGCTCTTCTCTCGTCCACGCCCTCGTGTCCAACCGATGGGGAACTCATCCGTTGAAAGGAGTGGGGAGCAGCAGCAGTCGACCGGCTCCTCCGTTTCGACGAGACGCCCGCCGCCGTTCGAGAAGCCGCCTTCCGCCCACTCGCCCACTCGCTCGTGCGGGAACGAGCGGAGGAGCGAGCGGTTCGGATCGACGGGCGATCGGCAGCGAGCGGAGGCGACGAACAACCGCGAGAGACACGAAAGCAGCTCCCCCCCGCTCTTTGGACATCGCCTCGCTTCTGGGCAGTCCTCTTCGAATCGGCAGAAAGATACGAGTCGCCCGTTGTCTTGATCGAAGCCGTCGAAAAGCTGTCGGCCACCACTCTGTTGCTCGCTCGTTCGGTGGGGATGGTCGAGGGGAGGGCCGGGGGTTGAGTCCGCAATCGATGGCTGTTGTTCTCCGCCCGTTCGCTTCTTTCCGGCCGGCCGAGTGCAATCCAATGGCCCTCCGCTCTCCGCCTTCCCCCTCGGGTCGGCGGGAAGAAGCGGGCGGGCGAGAAGGGGGCAGCTCTCCTACTCCCCCTTCGCCCTCATCCGCTCTTCCCGCTCTCCGTCCTCATGAGTAGGGAGTTCTCCCCAGAGCGGCGGCGTTCTCCCGCTCGCCCTCGCCGCCCATTCGCCCGCCGAGTGGCCGGCCGCCCCCACCGGCGGAAGCGCGCGCTGGACGCAACGAACAGCCGCTCGTGAGTCCCCGCTTCTCCGCTCAAAGCGGCCGCTCGCGCTCTCCGCCCGCCGTCCGAGCAGCGAGCAGGAAACGAGGCGGCGATTCGAGCAAGCGGGGAGTGCAACTGGTGGGCTCCGCTCTCTGCTTGGAGGCAGGCGCAACGAGTCGTTTGCGGCTCGGTTGCTTGCGGCCGCCTGCGATTGTTTCTCGGCTCGGTTGAATCTCCGCTTCGGCTCGCAGAAACTGTCCGTTTTATCGGACCCATTTGACGCTTCGAGAGAAGTGTGGTTGAAAAAGACGCTTGTTTATGCTTAGAGACGGCATTTAGAGGAACGAACAACAGATGTAGATTGTGCGATGCCCGCATTCATCCGAACAACGTCACGGTGCGGACGCCGTTGTAGACAACGGAGCACTTGTAGACAATGTCGGTCGACGCGTCACCGCCCGGTTGTTTGCGGGCCCACCCGAGGTGTTCGATCAGCTGGTCTTGAGACACATGCTGCCAGTTCTTCTGAAACAGACGAGTAGACACAACAAGGTAGAGAAGAACGCACGGAATCGCGGATGAAGAGGGCCACAAAGTCGTCTTTCGTTTGGAATCCCGAGTCCTTCATGGCCGTGGCCACTTCCATGGCAGCGATCTTGCCGTGATCCACGTGTTTCAAGTCAGAAGGTTCCTGTAACCAGCAGGCAATTGGGTTAGTCCCACTTGCAACTGGATTCACTTTACCTGAAGCGAGAGCGAGCGCATAACGCCCCAGTGGAGTTTGAAGTGGCCGTTGATGCCTCGCAGATGGCTCAGAGCTTGCGGAATTCCGCTGTCCGCGACGGTCGCGTCCGTAGTGCGGATCACTTGCAGACGATCGTTGCGGCTGAACGGTCCGCAGTCGTGCAATTCGTGGATATCACGGAGCGAAAAGCGGTCCAACTTGAGCTCGATGCTCTCCGAATCCATCCGAAAGAGGTGCGCAAAGTCTGCAAGCAAAGATGAAGAACAGTCGTCTGTTATTTCACTTACACGGCTGCTTCTCATAGACGCCAACGTGCGTGAAACATGCCGATTTGAGCAGGCTCTTCCGCTTTCGCAGCAACGTCGCGACGCGGAGGTCGGCGACATTCAAACTAGTCACCTTGTCGGGGAGCGAGTCGAAGAACATGTCCGCGAACGGGTACTTGAACTTCAGCAACAATCCGTCCACTTGGACGAACGGCGGCCACACAGCGGTCACTTCGATGGACGTCAGCGAGGGCAAGGCTGAAACAAAAACGAGGTCGGTAAACGAATGACGGATGGGAACGCACCGCGCAATTTCGCCGCGACCTGCATCCACTCCCGCATCAGATGGAAGTTGACGTTTTGCGAATTGACTCGCCAGTCAATCTCGATGTTGGTCAGGTGTTTAGAGCTCTCGAGAGCATCCGCCACGGCCTCGAAGGTCTGCACGACTTGGCTGGACAGCGAAATGAGTTTGATCGAACCATCGGCTTCGACGCTGATCTTCGCGCTCGACGCGATGATGCCCATTTCGCCTGAAAAATGGAAGAAATTAGAAGAAAAGCGTAATTAGTCGATTTCGGGCAAAATCGGACGAAACTGTTGGATTTTCCGGTCAGAATAAATCAAAATGCACCCGAATAATTTCCAGGAGTGATCGAAACGCGAGATTCACCTCGCCGGACGAAACTTCGAAGCAAATCGAGCAGAAATCTCACAAGTCAACGAGCGGGCAAGCAGACGGCGGAGCGGGCGGCGCGAGGGGCAACGGAACGCCAAACGCGCCTTCGAGCTCCGTGGCGAGAAAGCGAGTGGGCGTCGCGTCCGTCCGCCCGCCTTCCGCTCGCTCGAGGGGGCGGCGGGCACGAGTAAGCGGTCCCTCCGAACGAGCAGGCGCTCGTTTGCTGGAGGGCGACCGACTGGCGAGTGGCCGGCAGAGGGCGCGGCGGGGCGGCGGTCGGGCGGGGCTTCGCGACGGCGGCCGCCCACCCGCCGGCTTCCTCGAGGTCGTCGCCGGAGCTCCCCGCCGAGCGTCGTGGGGGCCACTCGATCGAACAGCCGGCGAGAAAAGAACGGAGTTCCCGGCGGCGAGTGGGCGGCCGCTTCTTCTGCGGGGCGGGCGGGTTCTTCCGCCTCGCCAGCCGGCCGCTCGCCCCTCATCGCCCTCGAGCGAGACGGCCGCCGACTGCCGAAGCGGTCGGGACGGGCAGCTCCTCTCCACGCGGCGTCCTCTTCGGCACGCGGCCGCCCTCATGGGTGGGTGGAACGAGTGATCTCCCGCCCGCTGCCGAGTCTGCTGCACGTTTATTCGACGAAATAACGGGCAGCAATCAACAGTCGTCAATGAGTTCGACCTTGACGGCCGCTTCCTCCTCGCCGCTCTCCCACTCGCCGTCCCCCGACTCCTCCCGGCCGCCGTCCACTTCCGCTTGGATGATCGCCCGCATCTCCTCTTCGTTCATCGCGTCTTCGAGTTTCGGGTCGAGGGCGAGCAGCCGGCCGATCCGCTCGTCCGTCCCGCTCTTCTTCTTCCGCTCGCCCTCCCGTTGCCGCCGCCCGCTCGTTTCGGGCCGCTTGCTGGGGACGGCGCGCGACTGGACGGCGGCGAAGTTCGTGGTCAGGTTCCGTAGCTGCGCGTACTGCTCCTGCAAGCAGGGGATGGATGAGTTCAATGAAAGGAGGGACTGACCGGCGGAATGCGTATCGCTTCTTTCGTCTTGTTATCGGTCGTGTTGCGGATGAAGTTGTGGAGTTTGGTCTAGTGTTTGCGTCTCCTACATCCTGTAGTGGTGCCGATCCCGCACACCGAACAGCGGAACTTTGAGCGAGCGTCAACGTGGGATGTCGCGTGTATTGTAGCCACAAGCGCCAACGGAATTCCGCAGTCGTTGCAATTCTGTAGAAACGAATGAGTATTAAATTACAGAATTGATGAAAATACTCCGTAAGATCCTTGTGTGTTCGGTCGCTGCGATTTTGCGACGGTGGGGCTCTTGGCTTCGACCTGAGCTTCATCGAAATTCGTGCCTACGTGTGTATACTTCGCCAGCATGCACTTAACGGGCTGGAATGAATAAGACACAATCGATGTAAAGTATACCGTTGGAATTTTGATGGCTACTCGAAACCCCTTGTCGGCATCTTGTCGCTCGAATCCGTGTTGTGTTTGCTCGTGCCGATTTCGGCTTCTGCTTTGCTTAAAGAAGATACCGCAAAACGAGCAACAAAAGCCGTGCGTTCTCGAATGGGCGTTCAGATGCATGCGATGGCTTACGGTATTTCGGGCCACAAAACCACACTTTGCGCACACAAACTAAATGGAAATACGGCTTTCTCACTAAAGGTCGAACACTACCCGTGGTTTTGCAAGTTCACCGGCGACTTTTGCTTTCTCTTGGACTTGTGCGAAATTGATGCTCACTTGAGTAAAGTTTTCCAAGCCGTGCTAAAATATGTTTTTTAATGAACGAAACAGCGGCCGTTGACAAACCGGCGGAATTTTGATAGCGCCGTTGTACGTTTTATCTGGTGTTTGCCGCTCAAAACCGTGGTGCTTTTCTTCGTGGGTATTCCGGCGATCGCTCTCGCCAAAGACGACGCCACAAAACGAACAACAGAACCCGCGCGTTCTCAAGTGCCCGTCCAAATGCCATTGAAAGCGGTGGGAATAATTCGTCTTAAAACCACACGTCGAGCATGACAACTGAAAAGATGATAAACAAACGCGGTCTGTTTTGTATGCCCAACATACCACACGAATCGCCGTTTTTGCGGCACCTTCCTTGAGAACGTTGCCGGCATGTTCGAATGGAGCAGTGAGTTCGACTCCGTCCGGCTGTTCCGCCGCACCTTCCTCAACGCCACATCCGCTCGCTGCCGATTTGTGCGCAGTCGCCGCTTGCTGCAAGTGTTCATTCTCTTGCTCGAGTTCGCTGAAAGCAAATATTCATAATGAGAACTCATCGCTCTTCGCTCACCTAATGTCCTGTTTTACGTGCTGGACAGCAGCGGGTTTGTCCGTCTTCTTGCTTCGCCCTTTCTTCTTCTTCCGCTTCTGCCGGCCGGTCGGTTGCTCGCCTTCGGACTCTTGCTTCACTCGATCGGGCGCCTCCCGCCGCTCGCCGGCCTCCTCGGCAGGGGGCTCCGCTTTCACGTGGACGGTGGGCGGCGGCTGTTCGGACGCGTCGTCCACTTGTTCTCGGGCATCCGCCGACTGATGAGCTCCGACAGTTGCTCGTGTTTCCACTCGCTCGCCATCCACGTCGATCGTCACAACGACTGGTGGTCCCGCGCGACTGCGCTTCTCTTGAGACGGCCGCATCGGTTTGTACTCAAAGGCCTCCAACTCCTCCTCGTACTGCCGCTGCTGGGCGCGAGTCCGCTTGTTGAACACCCGCCCGTTCATCTCTGAAACGAGAAGAAAACGGCGGTTGAGGGGCGCATCAAGCGAAGATCATGGCAAGCAAACCCAACGCGGCGCACAAGTGGGAAGATCACCCGTCCGCAAGTGAGTGACAGGCCCCCAACGAAAGCCGTGAACGAGCATTCGAATGCCAAAGAAATCAAACGCGCAAAAGGTGAGAAGCGCACTCTACGCGCCCTCCCTCGCCCTTCCAAGCGGCCCGTCGAGCGGCCGGGGGACCGCGGGGCGCTGGACTTCGACCCCCGACTGCCCACAAAGCGGCGGCCGGCCTGCCGAGTGCGCACTCGTGATCGAAAGAGCGAGCGGAGTTCACTGCTTTCTGTTCGCTCGTCGGAATGGTCGAGGTGGGCGACTCGATTGGTCGAAGTGAGCTTCAATTCTTTCTTTCAGCCGGCACCTCCAAGTTCTCGCAAACGGCGAGAAGCCGCCCGTTGCCTCGAAGTCGACTTCATTCCGTCGACTTCCCTCTCGTTTCAAATCGACGGGAAGAAACGAGTGAGTCGACCGCCTCGGTTGCTTTGATCCCGCTCTCCAGATTTCCGTTTCGATCAACGCCGTCGGCCATCCGCTTCATGACGGAGAAGTGCGAAAGAAGGGGGACAGCGAGCAGTCGTGAGTTCTTTTGGTTCTTTTGTTCCTTCACTCGTGTCTTCAGACGCTCGGGATGCGGCGGGACGCCGAAGCTCGTCGTCTTCGTCCTCCTGCTCGCGCTCGCCGCCCTCTCCGTCGATCGAGTGATGCAACAGCGAGAAGCCAACGCTGAAATCCAGCTGCTGAAAGAGGAGTTGCCTCGTCTTTAACGACTTGAAGTTCGCAGAGACCACGGAAACAAGAAGGCCAGAAAGAGAACTGATTGCGTGATTCGTAAAAGCGATCAGTGGATGTCGGCGACGAGCGGAATTCACTTGATGGTCAGAACGAAGGGGAATCGAACGACCGTCTTCTCGCCGCTCCCTGGCGAAAACGAGGGATGCGAACTCGGAACATTTGCATGAGCGTCTCGATTCCCTCCGAAGCGCCCGCTTTTCGCCCGCCTGCTCACTCGTTCTCCCAGCCGTCCGCCCAGTCCGCTCGCTCCTTTCCGCCGCTCTCGCCTCGAAATGTTCGGTCGCTCGGTCGTCGGGCCGCTGCTCCTCCTCGTGCTCCTCGCGGCCGTCGGCTCCACGGGCGAAGACGCCGAGTGCTTCGAGGAAAAAGACGCCAAAACGTGAGTTCTCCCGTCGATCCACCCACTTTCAATGACCTCCCGCTCGTTTCAGGGAGCTGAAGGCCACCTGCAAGTCGGGATCCGTGAAGCTGGAGCTCAAAGAGAAGAAGTTCTCGTTCGCTCTCAACGTCGTCGAGTTGCCTATACCGCCCGAGTGAGAACAGCAAGAGACACGTGATTCCTTGCTGTGTTTCAGTTTTGAACTGAAAATCGGCGATTGCAAGATGGAGATCGGGATCTCGACGTCGAACTCGCTGAAAAAAGCGACTGGCCTCCTCATCGATAAGTTTTTTGCTGATTCATTTGTAGTCGCGTCTCTTTTAGACGACGAAAGCCTGAAGCGCGACGTGACGGCTAACGTGGACGAAACGGGCGTCGAGTTCAAAACCAGCATCTCGCGGTTGCCGATCCCTTGCACCATCAAGTTCGACGGAAAGGACGGCGCCTGGCTTGTGACCTTCGGCTTCAAAACCGCAAAGGGAGAAGCGGCGACGGGCATCTCGTTGACCATCGTGAGTTCTCCGCTGTTTTTCGTCCACTCACTCGTTTCTCTGCAGGACGCGCCGGTGCACAAGGAGAAGCCGGAAGAGGAGAAGAGCGCCTCCACCGAGTGGTACATCGTCGGTGGCGTCGGCATTCTGCTGTTCGTTCTTCCGCTCACTCTCCAGCCACACTCTCCCGTTTGCAGGCTCGTGCTTGGACTTGTGGCCGGCGTCGTCGCCTCCATCGTTTGCTGCAAGCGGAAGAGCAAACGGAGCGCCGAGTGGGGACCGGAGTTCCGCAAGGAGGCCAAGACGCCGGCCGCCAAGACGGAGAACGCAGCCGGCAGCAAGGCGAAAGCCAAAACGCAGCCCTCCAAAGAGCCAACCACCGAGACGCGCGTCACCGCCACGCCCACGCCGCGCGTCCCGCAGGCGCCGGCGGCCGAAACGGGCGAGACGCGTTGGAAGAAGGGCAAGGCGGTGAGTTTCCCCGCTCTCTGCTCACTCACTCTCTTTCTGCAGGGCGTGAAGCCGCTTGACTCGCCCAAAGCGTCCAAGAAGCAGCTCAAGACGGGCGTCCGCGCGCCCACCCCGTCCAAGAACGAGCCCTCGCGTTTGGCGCCGTCGGTCACCGCGCGCGCGCCCACGCCCGCCTGGGAGGCCGCCGGGCCGAAGAAGATCAACGGCAAACGCAATCCCCTCTACTACATGCACTCCAGCGACGAGATCCTGAACAACTTTTCGGACGACGCGAGTGCTCCCTCCACCTCCGCTCCTCTCAACTCGGGTCGTTGCAGAAGCCGTCCGCGAAGGCCAAGGCACAGTCGAAGAAGGCGGGACCGGCGGCTTCGTCGACCCAGTGAGTCGCTCGCCCGCTGCTCGTGTTGGTTGCCCGTTGGAAGAGGGAGGATTTCTTTCTTCTCGTTCGCGTCCGGAATAAACAGTTAGGTTCTTGATCGCTTCGGCCACTTGAGTCCCCCGTCAAGAGTGACCGAAATATTGGAGGACTACGCGAGACAATGAAGGACAGAAGGGCAGACGGGCGTTGCTCAAAACATCAACAAAAAGGGAGGCGAGGACGATTAGCTTCAAACGCCAAGCACAGATCACGGCAAACGAAAAGAATTGATTCGCAGGTGGCACAGAAAGCTCTTCTTCCTGGTCGTGTGCTCACTTCCCACTCTTCCTCCGCCTTTCGAACAACAGGTGTGCGCGTTGGCACTCTCCGCCTGTCACTCCAATGGGGAAGTGGTGACCACCGCGCTCTCCCGCCTTCTTCCGAGCGGCCCGTCGAGCGGCCGGGGGACCGCGGGGCGTTGGACTTCGACCCCCGACTGCCCGCAAAGCGGCGGCCGGCGTCTCCGCGGGGTCCACTCGTGTCTCCTCACTCGGCAAGGTGAGCGGCCGTCGGTTGAAGGCGGCTTCGATCCCGTCGATCCCCGCGGAAGAGACGGCGGGCGGCTCGTTCGCTCGACCGCCGCCTCCACTCGCCGACTGCCCGCTCGCTTCGAGTCGGCGGGGAGAAACGGGCGAGTGGGGATTTTTGGCCGTCTCTCGCCTTTCTTCAACTCTTCGTCATCGAGACGTGCAGCGAGCTGCCGGGAGTTCTCCCCACCCACTCACTCGTGCCGCCGTCTTCGTCCTCCCGTTCGCCCTCGCCGCCCCCTCCGCCGACCGAGTGATGCAACACCGAGAAGCCACGGACGAGTTGAAGAAGGCGGTTGGAGAAAGCGGGCAGCGGGATCAGCCGCTCATCCAACCCCTGCAGACGAACGAAATGATCGGGGACTCGCCCACTCGATCAAAGCCTCAGACAACTCCCCTCTTCTGCTCGAAGAGATGCAACAAACGATCGACGAGCAGCAAGCCGAAATCGCCGCCCTCCACACGGGAAGGCGAACTCCGCTCGCATTTCCGAACGGTTCGAGCGGTCCGCGCGGTGGCCGAAGAACTGCGGACTTCTGTGAAACAAGCGGGAATTGTGGTCGGTGGTTGAAGAGCTCGAGGCGGAACGCCACGCCCTTCGTGCTCAACTGAACACAAAGAAACGAGCGGAGGTCACGCGCTCGGAGGACGTCCAACTGCTGCATCAATCGACGAACGAAAAGAAAGCGGCCAGCGGAAGGGGCGGCAGCGAGTCGAAAGACGAAGCGCGTTCACCGCTTGCGGTGGTCTTCCACTCACTCCTTTCTGTAGGCGAGTGTTCGGTCCAATTGGCGGACGTCACGACGGAACTTGCCGTTTTTGCTTTGACTGCAGAAGAACTGTGACGGGAGAACGCTCAGTTGTCGGAGGAGAACGAGCAACTCGAGAAACGAATCCAACTGCTGACCGCGGCTAATCGACAAACCTCACCACCGAACGGTCGTCGAACTCCATTTTGAACGAGGCTTCTTTTGCAGTTGTCAAAGATCGTTCGTCGTGACTCAAACGGTGAAGGAAATGTTGTCTGGAGGGAAAGCAGTGCACGTACAGCACTGCACTTGGTTTGCTTTGATAATTCTTACTGTTGTCTTGTGCGGGTTAGTGTACGAGCTCGGTTGCCACATCTACGGCCAAAGTTCGCCTTCTCTTCGCTACTGGGCGTGGGTCTCGCTGGTCGTTCTCGTGATCGTCGTGCTTCTTTCCTCGGTCCCGTACCTGACTGACTTCTTGAACTCGTTCTTGGAGTAGAAGAAACGGGATTGTTGAATAAACTCGAACAAGATGAGCGGTTGTTTGCTTGCAAGGAAGCGATGAGACGATCGAGGGCAGGGGAGAAGCGGGCGGATCGGGCGGTCCGCAGTGCCCACTCACCACCCACAACCCACTGCTTCGAATGGCGTGTGCGCATTGCGTAGTGAGGCGAACATGGTCGTTGGGGTCAAAGAGCACAACAAGCCGGGCGTTGTTTTTGCGCCCGAACTTGCCGCTCGCTCATTCGCCCAACGGAACGTCGTATGGGCAGCCGCTTCCTTTTGATTTCCTTGCCCCGACCGCCTCGATCGCACTTAAATTCATGTTTTATAGGCAAAATGTCCACTTTTTCGCCACCGGAGAAGAAAGCGAAATTCACGACCGACGGGGACGCAAAAGGCCCCCCGCTGCTCGATCTTCTCGTTCCGCAGACAACGGAAAAGAAGCAACCGAAGCTGAAAGCCAATGGCCGTTTGCTCACGACGCTTCACGCGTTGTGCACCCGCCTGTGGAACAGCACGATTTCTTTCTGGTCGCCCACTTACCACGAACAGCGAGCGGCCCTTCGATTGCAAACTCTTCGTTTCTTATTCTGCTCGCCGTCTTTCGCCAGCGCATACTTCCACTCGCACAACGGAGACCGGACGAAAGCCGTGCGGATCTGCGTGGACGGGTCGGCGTCGGGGATGTCGGTGCGTATAGGACAGTCAACTTGGTGGATGTTCGAAGATCACCTGAGCGTCGCCTCAATTATCCGCATCGTGCGAGTGGCCCGGCCCACCTTCCTACGCATCGAATTCACGCCTTTTTCTTTTGACTCGTACAGCCATTTTCGGGAGTGTTACTCGTTGGTTCGGGAATTGAAAAGTGAGCATTCTGCTCTGTGGACTTTTTTCACAGGTGCTGTTTCAGATCAGCGATGTTCAAAAACAATTTCGATGAAGTTCACCTTTCCTTCTTGTCCAACGGCAGCCATTGGCCTGTTCCGAGAACTTTTTGACGACACGGTTTTGGAGTTGGATCTTCCGCACACACGTGCCGTCGTTGTGTTGGCGAACAGATCGTCGGTGTTGTTGGATAAAGTGTCCGTCGAAACGTGCGGTCAAATGTTCCCTCGTTTGTGCTCCATTCGTTTTGCCGTTCAACACTAGTTAGCTCTTTAGACCTGGTGCCCTTTTCCCGTGCTCATGCCCGTGTGCTCGAAATTTGCGGGTCGCTTGCGGAAATGACTGGTATCGAGCTGTGAGTTGTCTTGTGTTTCACCAGCAACCTTCTTTTTTAGCTGTGGTGCGAACAAAGCAGTCGAGCGTGTGGTATTGAATGTGGACGTCCACGGTTGCTCGCCGTTGAGCTTTCTGTTTGACCCGGCGGCCGAATTGCAATGGGTCGAAAAATCGTCCGACTATCATGCGGCCTTTAAATACTGTGCTCCTTGAACAACAAGTTTGTGATCGAAGTGCACACAGAAGCATTCCATTTAGATGCCAACATGAATAAAGTAAGTTCGCCTCGTCACTAGCCGTTCGTAATTCTAGTAGCCAAAACAAATTTTCCGTGCGTTGGTCACTCTCGTTGATCGCTCTGTGGGCATCGTCAATTGGGCAAAGAAAGCGAACGTTCGTTTGGCTGAATTGCGAGTGGGAATCAATCTAGACATCGTTCTCCGGCACACTTCCGTATGTCTCCTTCTATCAGCAGCAATCAACGCTCTCTTTGTAGCTCGAGTCCAGCAAAACATTCCAGTGCGTACAAAAGGTCTTTGCTCAACAACCGAATTTTGTCTTGCAAACCGAGAAGTTCGATGCAGAGTTAGTCGCAAAGTTCAGAGCTCGATACGAGACCATTCTGTGCACGTGGAAGCAGCGCGTGGACACCACCGACGTGATCTTCGCCCTCACTTATTCAATTGACGTTTCTGCCGTGTTTGTTTCATCGTAATCGTCCTTTCGGCTTGATCAATAAACAAAAATGCACGAATCACACAAAATAACAAGAGTTATACTGCTCACTTCGGAGTCGATCCTTCCAGCTGCCTCCTTGTCCATGAACCTGCTTCTTTACGCTAAATGCTTAGATTAACTCAACACCTCACTTGCCGTTTTCTTCCTTTCGCAAATCTCCGACCGGGAGAGCGGGAAGCGGGCGCTCGTTCGAGTGGCCGACCGGGTGATCGTGTGGGAGGGCGCGGTGGAAGCCGCCGCAAACCGAAGGACGAACAATCCATTGAGTGGTCGATCGATCACCCGCTCGGTTCGGCGTGTTGCCGGCAGGAAGAAGGCGGCGGTCGAGAAAGCGGACGGGGACGAGAGAGCAGCCGGCCGACACGCCGCCGAGTGCCCGCCCCGAGTGGAGGGCGGCCGGCGAGCGGGCGGCAGGCGGCGGTCTTCTCGTCCGCCCGCCCGCGCGCTCGTCCTCCCGGCAGGTTCTTGCCCGCCGTCTCCCCCTTCGGATCGGCGAGAAGAAGCGGGCAAGCGAAAAGGGGGCAGCTTTTCTCCTTCCCCTTCCCCCTCATCCGCTCTTCCCGCTCTCCGTCCTCATGAGTAGGGAGTTCCCCAGGGCGGCGGCGTCCTCCCGCTCGCCCTCGCCGCCCCTCCGCCGACCGAGTGGCCGGCCGCCCGCTGCCGGCGGAAAAGCGGAAGCGCGCACTGGACGCAACGAACGGCCGCTCGCGAGTCCCCGCTTCTCCGCTCAAAGCGGCCACTCGCGCTCTCCTTCCGCCCTCCGAGCAGGAAACGGGGCGGCGATTCGAGCAAACGGGTGTGCAACCGGTGGGCTCCGGTTTCTGCTTTGGCAGCGGGCGGAACGAATCCTTCGTTTCGGCTGTCAACTGCGGCCGTTTGCGGCTGGGCGATGGTCGGTTTGGAGTCGTTGGGGAATCCGAAAGAAATGGAGAGTAGTCGGCCAAAAGCTGCCCGGTCGCCCTCCGCTGATCCATTTTTGACGAGTTCGTCCAATGGCAGCAGGCGGACAAGCCGGAGATGAGTGAAGATTTTGCTTTTTCTACCAACGAAGCGTTCTTTTTTCCAATAGATCTTGGATGGGTACAGAGAGCCAGTTGTCAAGTCGAGTAATATGACCCGTTGAGAGTTGAAAGAGAAGGAAAAGACGTACGTTTTTGCTTGGGGCGTACATTTAGAAGACGGAACGGAGAAATGAGAGGGCGGTGAGCTTAGAACATGCACAACTTTTCGAGCATCACCACGATGCGGACGCCGTTGTGGACATGGGAGCATGCGCGCGTGTACCACTTCGACTCTTCAGCGGTGAGTTCTTCTTTCTTCCATCCGAGGTGATTGACCACTTGGTCGGAAGACACAAAGTACCAACACTCCTAAAGCAGGTGGTGAATTCGGCGCAAGCAATAAAAAAACAAACCAATTCGTGAATGCGGACTTTCAAAACGTCGCCCATTGATCGAAAGCCCGCGTCTCCCATGGCCGCAGCGATATGCATTGTCTCCGCTTTGACGTCGTCCACGTGCTGCAGGTTGAAAGGCGACTGTAAAGTGCAAGCGGTTGAATAGTTTGCAATTAAATTTGTATACACTTACCAAAAGTGTAAAAAAAAACGGCTCAGTCCATTCGAGTTTGACGTGGGCATTGATGGCGTGCAAGTAACAAAGAGCCCGCGGAATCCCGCTGTGCGTAACAGTTTTGTTCAGAATGTGGATCTTCTGCAGGTGATCGTTACGTCCGAGCGGTCCGCAATCGTGCAGTAGGTGGGCCTTTAAAGGCGTTGCGTAATCCGCGTGAAGCTCGATACGCTGCAATTTCAAGCTGAATAGATGCGCGAAGTCTGCAAATAAAAATGAAAAATTGCCGTCTCGCTCTTTCACTTACACGCATGCTCCTTCACGGGCAACTTGGCGAACCGAGCCGATTCGAGTTGGGCCTTCCGCATTCGAAGCAACGTCGCAGTGCGGAGGTCGTTGGTTGACAGGTGCGTGATTTTGTTGGGCAGAGAATCGAAGAACATGTCCGCGAAGGGGTACTTCAGCCACTCAATGCCGTTCAATTTGATTGACGGCGGCCACAAGGCGTCCACCTTGATCGACGTGAGAGAAGGCAAGACTGAAACGAAGAGAAAATCGGTCGAATGAGTGAGTGAATGAATGGAAACTCGCCCCGGATCTTCGCAGCCAGCTGCATCCACTGAAGCATCAGGGCGAAATTCAGGTTTTCCGGCCAGACTTCCCAGTAGATTTTAAGCTCAGCCAGCGCTTGTGATTTTTTTAGGTCGGCTGTAACGCTCGCGAAGGTTTGTGCAAACGATTCGAGCGGCGCCGAAAAGCGGACGGAACCGTCGTAGCCGACTGTCATCCTTGCCTCCCGCATTTGTGTCACGTCAAGTTGTAATCCTTTCACGAATTCGTTGTTGCTCGGAGTATTGCTCATTTTGCCTACAAAACAGGAAGAATTACAGAACTGCGTAATTTTGACAGAAAATTTGAAAAAAAACGGAATTTCCCTTTTTTTCCAGAAAAATTTAACGATATGCCGAAAGCATGATCAAATACAGAACACTCACCTCGCAGGACGAAAAGTCAAAAACAAAGAAGAAACCGAATACGCAATGGCCGGAACACGGTCAACCTTATATTTGCGTCCACCGCCGCCTCGACCGCGGGCGCTTATCAACGGCGACACTCAACACTTTTTACGAGGCAACTAAAGCAAGCCGCCGATCTTATTTGTTTGCTCTAGCTTTATTCACGCTTTCGTTTTGCAATAACCGCCGGCGTAACACTCGCACATCCGCTTTCTTCCTAAAGTAAAATCTATTGCATAACGTGTGAGGGATTCGGAAATAGCGGACGTTTGAGAAGAAGCGTTCCACTCGTTTGCTAGAGGGCGGCCGACTGCCGAGTGGCCGGCGGAGGGCGGGGCGGGGCGGCGGTCGGGCGGGGCTTCGCGACGGCGGCCGCCCACCCGCCGGCTTCCTCGAGGTCGTCGCTGGAGCTCCCCGCCGAGCGTCGTGGGGGCCACTCGATCGAACGGCCGGCGAGAAAAGAACGGAGTTCCCGACCGCGAGTGGGCGGCCGCTTCTTCTGCGGGGCGGGCGGGTGGGTTCTTCCGCCCCAATCGGCCGCTCGCCCCTCATCGCCCTCGAGCGAGACGGCCGCCGACTGCCGAAGCGGTCGGAACGGGCGGCTCCTCTCCACGCGGCGTCCTCTTCGGCACGCGGCCCCCCTCGTGGGTGGATGGAACGAGTGATCTCCCGCCCGCTGCCGAGTCCACTGCACGTTTATTCGACGAAATAATGGGCAGCAATCAGCAGTCGTCAATCACTCGACCTTGACGGCCGCTTCCTCCTCTCCGCTCTCCCACTCGCCGTCCCCCGACTCCTCCCGGCCGCCGTCCACTTCCGCTTGGATGAACGCCCGCATCTCCTCGTCGTCCATCGCGTCTTCGAGTTTTGGGTCGAGGGCGAGCAGCCGGCCGATCCGCTCGTCTGTCTCGCTCTTCTTCTTCCGCTCGCCCGCCCGTTGCCGCCGCTCGCTCGTTTCGGTCCGCTTGCTGGGGACGGCGCGCGACTGGACGGCGGCGAAGTTCGTCGTGAGGTTCCGCAGCTGAGCGTATTGCTCCTGCAAGCGGTTGAAGTGGAGTTGGAAGAAAGGAGAAGACTGACCGGTGTAATACGGATGGGTTCTTTCGTTTGCAAGTCGACCTTGTTTCGCTCGAAGTTGTGAATTTTAAACTCATGCTTCCGTCTGTCATGGTACCAGTTGATGCCGATTCCGCACACCGAACAGAGGAACTTATGAGTGTCAGCGTGTGCTGCCCCGTGTCTTGGACCGACAAATGCCGACAAAATTCCGCATTTGTTGCAGTTCTGAACGACCGAAAGAAATATAAGACAGCAAAGGCATCGGAACCTACTCCATTGCCTCGTTTCGATCGCCTTGCAAAGCTCTCGCCGGCGTTCTTTGCTTCCGCTTGGACTTTTGCGAAGTTTGTGCCGGCTTGTTTGTAGTGCAGCAACTCGTCCTAAAGCTAAGACGTAGAAGAAGAATAGATGTTAGACGGACCGATGAGATTCTGATGGCGCCCCGGAAACTTCTATCAACGTTCTGCCGCTCATATCCATGTTGTTTCCGTTCATGTTTACTTCGGTTCGCACTCGTTGCGGACAACAATCCGCAAAACGAGCAGCAAAAACCGTGCGATCGCGAATGCGCCTTCACGTGTTGGCTATAGTGTGGTGGCTTGTCGGTCGAGAAGCCACAGGTTGCGCACAAGAACTAAACAGATAGTCACTTTTCTCACAAACGGTCCACCTTACTCGCGGTTTCACAACGGATCCACCGGCGACTTTCGCCTTGGTTTGTATTTGCGCGAAGTTCGTCCCTACTCGCGAGTATCTTTCTACGTCGTTCTGAAATACGAATAAATTGATCTGAAAGCTAAACTATCTACGAACTCGCGGAATTTTGATGGCGCCGTTGTACGTCCGGTCTTCTGCCTGGCGCTCAAACGCGTGCTGCCTCTCTTCGTGTGAGTTTCGGAGCCGGTTCGTAGAGAAAAACACGCCACAAAAGGAACAAGAGAATCCAGTTGTTCGCGAATGACCGTCCAAATGAAACTGGTAAAATCGTGAATTGTACGTCGCAAAGCCGCACGTCGAGCAAGAGAACTAAACGGGAGTGATAATTTTCAGACAAAAAGACTATACGACGTACACCATTGCTTTTGCTCACGGCTATCCCCGCGGCGTTCGGACGTTCTGGAGCAGTTTCCACTGACGGACCGCCCGCAACATCGGATGGTTCGACTTCTGCGACTTGCTCGAGTGGAATCCCGTCATTGCTAAGCCCGTTCGCATCGACGTTCTCGGCCAAAACATTTGGTTGCTGATGGCATCGCTCGCTGCCGCTGAAAGCACATAATCATGAGCCAACACACATTGTCATTGCCTACTCGATCTCCTGTTTTACCAGCCGGACAAGTTCACAAACGGGGGCCACTCGGTTCTTCTTTTTCTTCCGCTTCCTCTTGACGGTCGGCACGCCGTCCGCGAGCTCCTGCTTCACTCGATGCTCCACTTTGATCCGAACGGGCGCTTGCTGCTGTTCTCCGTCTTCTTCGGGAGGTTCCACGATCTCGGCTTGCGGTTGAGGCGTTTGCTCGTCTCGTTCGCCGTCCTCGTCGATGATCACAACGGGCGGTTGGTCGGGGCGACGGCGCTTCTCTGGCGGCGGCCGCATCGGTTTGTACTCGAACGTCTCCAAGTCCTCTTCGTATTCGCGTTGTTGTGCGCGTGTGCGCTTCGTGAGCACTTGTCCTTCCATTCAGAAAAAATTAGTGAGAAAGCCGCAAACCTCAACCAACAATCAACGACGCGCCGCGAGATGTCTCCCCAAAACGAAATGCGAGCCGCTCGCCATGAGCCGCGCACTCGCACGAACAAGTGAGCCGTCCGACCTGTTGGAATTTCTCGCTGCCCCCTGCTGGACGGCGTTGTGCGACCGCAATGACCGCGGGGGTGGCGGAGATTCGAATCGATGGGAGTCGAACACAACGCCCGCAGCAAGTCGATTCAAACGATCTTGTCTCGCGCACAACTCGCTCGTTCGAAAACAACGCCGTACGTGAACGAAGCGATAATTCGTTGCTTACCGCCTTTTCGCCATCGAACTTTCCGCGCGAAACGAGCCGTCTTTTGCGCACTGGAACGCCGTCCGGCAGTGCGCAGCGAGCCCCGACGAGCAAACGGCCGCTCGACGGGCGATCTTTCATCCACGCGGCGCCCGGCTGCCGCGCGGCTCCTTTCTCGCCGTTTGAGGAATGGCCGTCGATCGTGAGGTGATTGATGGACCGCGACGTCATCTTTCAAACGTTCCGTTGCCCTCATTCTTCTGAACTCGAGGCTCACATTGATGGTGGCCATTTCGACGTTCGGTCTTTTTGCTCGATCTTCCGATTTCTTTTAGCCTTTAGAACGGTCTTGCCGCTTGGTGAGTTGCAGTGAGCACCAAGCCAACGATCTGTTGCAGCGAAGACTGGAGGTGCCGAACAAAATCGAAGGAGAGCAAACCTTTACTAATTATAAGGCGCGCTTCGAATCTCGGCGGTGTTCACTTGAGAAAGTTTATTCGAACGGCAGTGGAGGTTGAAGATGCAAACGGAGAGAAAAAGGAGAAACGGTTAGCGACGAGAATTGATCTCTTTGATACGGCGGGTTGTCTCCTCAATTACGAAGCCCAAGGCAAGACAGAGCACAAGGAGAACAAATAAGGACAAAAAGATTCGACCGGGCCACGTGTCGATAAAAATGCTCTTCAGAACGCTTTTCTCAGCACTTTCGGTGGCCGAAGACGCTAAAAAAGAAGAAAAGAAAGGAACAGCAGTAGAAAGAGGTGCAGCGGATCGTTCGCGACCTTCCATTTCATCCAATCGGTGTTGAAGACGGGCAGTTTGTTGCTTGAACTCGTCCAGCGATTCCACAAGCTGCACGCGTTTCGCGCCGTCCTGTTCTTCCAGTCGTTGCACTCGTTTCTGCAGCTCGGCGATCGTCGCCAAAAAAGCCGTTCGTTCCGCCTTATGCTCCGCTCGCTCGGCTTCAAACTGGGCGCTCATTTTGGCGAGTTTGGCCGCCAGCTGGTCGCCTCCGTTGTTGTTCGTCGTCTTCTGCGTCGTTGTTGGAACTTCTTTCCGCACGTCTCCATTGGCGGTGGCGGGCGGTTGGATCGCAAAGAACAAGCTCACGGCCGGCAGGGCGACGAACAGAAGGACGCAAAAAACGACGAGGCAGCAGCAGGCCGCTCTTGTCGTTGTGTTAGGGCTGAAACGAAAAGAATGAACGGCATTTGTGACCGCCTGCCCACTTCTCGTCTGCTGCTTGTGCCTCAACGTCCTTCTGCTTCTCTCCGCCGATCAGCTTCGAAACGAGGCGGCTGGAGCGGGCCCAGAACCACTCGCCGCATCGAATGCAGTCGTCGCTGTCTGTTTTGATCCAGTACGAGGCACCCTCTTGGAGTTTCGCACTCGACCACGGATGCAATCTCGTGTAGCCGAAGATGGGATGCCAGAGGAAGACGTCGCTTTCATCGTCAATCCCTTGGCTTCGGGCCAGCTCGGAGATTGCAAGGCTGCGGGGCACCTCCACTCGTTTGAGCTTGCCGTCGTCCACTTTCACTTGGATCGTGACGATCTGCAAGCGGAAAGAAGAGAGTAACCACCCGGTTCATTTTCACTCGCCTTTTCCAGAATCTCCACCGCGTAGACGGCGCCTTTTTCCAACAAATGAGTAGACGGAAGTCGGAGCTTGGTGCAGCCATCGGAGATTCGAGCGATGTTGAAATCTTCGCTCGCGAAACGACATAGCGAGTAGCGAAATATGTCGTCCACAGTCTTCCCACCGCTGCAGTCAAAAATCTCGCGAAGGTCTTCCTTCCGCCTCGCACCAGTGCAAACGGTAAAGTAGACAACGCACTGTAAAAAAACGAATAAGAACAATGAAAGAAAAGAAGTTACTACCTGCTCTTCGCCGAGCAAGGATTCCGCCGCTGCCGCCATTGATTGCTTTTTGCTCACGAGTTTCGCGGGAGCGCGGCGCGAATAAAAGCGACCCGCTCGAATGCCGCCCGAACCCGCACTGAACGAGCGAGCGGGCGAAACGGCGGAAAAAGCGGCCGTCCGACGGCCCGCTCGCCACTTTCGAGCGGCCAGTGGGAGCGAAAAGAGCGGGCGGCGAGCCAAAAAGACGTCACGGGCGCCCGAAATACGCGTTGACATCACCGGCGAGCCGCTTTTGCAACATTTTGAGCGAGCCGCCAGAATTCCGCAGACTTCAGACGAGTTCCCCGTTTTCTTGTGTTCACGATCTGTTGCGAGTTGTGAGGCTTTGCTCTCGTTTTCCGGGCGGCAAACGAGTGTCTGCACCGTCCACTTTCTTCTGCATAGTGCGTTTGCGGGCGGCAAACGAGTGGCTTTCGTTACCCTCACGAATTTGAGCACTTGCTTGTTACTACTCATTACTTTTTAGGAGACATTGATCAATGGAAGAAGAAGTGAGTGTTCATCCCACGTCCACCCATTTCCATTTGCAGCCGAGCGAGTGCACGCCGTCGTTGTCGAGCGGCAGCGAGCGGAAAACGGAGAAATTCGCCGCGGAAATCGAGCCGCCGCCCGCCTACTCGTTTTGCGTTCGGAAGCGGAAGACTCCGTACGGGACTCGTCCAGCAACAACCTTCAATCTTTTCTTCCAGGAAGAATCTGAAGAAATGGGTCGTCCTCGCCGCTCTTCTCCTCTTCTTCGGCGGCCTGCTGTTCGAGGTTGGGCGGCTGAACGGCGTGATCGCCGACCAGAAGTCCACGATCGAACGGCTGGGAGCAATGTGCGAACTGAAGAAAGACCAGTGGAAGAGCGGGCGCCAAGTGGCAGGACAAAAGGACGATGAAGTGAGTACACACCCCCGACTTCCACTTCATCCTCTCTTTCCTTGCAGCCGGCTCTCAAAAACCGCGAGTGCTGGGCGCGTGTGTCGAACGTCACAAAAAAACTCGCCGACCACAAGCAAGAAGCCGCCGCTCGAATCCTCCAGTTGGAAGAAGAAGCCGGCCGGCTGAAGGCGCAACTCGTCAACGCGACGCTCGAAGCTGCTCGCTTGCGAAAAGAAACGGAAAAGCTTGTCGCAGAGAAGAGCGAATGGACTACGAAGAACCACCGGCCCGAGGAACAAAGCCGACCGCTCGACGATCGTCATCCTGCCGGAGTTCCCGCTTCGACAGTCGAATTGCCGTCCACCTCTACTTCGAACGCAACTGCTTCTGTTGAAAAAGAGTGCTCCTTTGTGTGTGGGCTCTTGAAAAAGGGGAACGATTTTCAAAGATACACGTACGGCAATACACTCGCTGCATTTTTCTTGTTGCTCGTACATCTCCTCTTTGCACTTGCCATCTTGTTGGCAATGAGCGGTGGAGCTTGGCTATTATGTTGGGGAGTGTACCGAAGGGCCTGCAAGATCTACGGCCAAAAATCGCCTCTTTCCCGTTACTGGGCGTGAGTTGCGCTAGTCGTTCTGCTGATTGTTGGATTTTTCTATGCCGTCCCGTACAGCACGGATTTGATCAATTTGTGTATTGATTGAATGGGTTGTGTCCGTCGAATGAACAGGAGTGCGGCGTAATGAGAGACGACTTTATTCAACCAGAACAATTCACTCAAGACACAAATTCAGCAGTGGGATAAGAAAATTGATGCCCCAAAAGAACCCAACAAGCCCGAGAACAACGAACGCAACCCACGCCCAGTAACGCAGAGAAGGCGAACGTTGCCTGTGGATCGTGCAACCCGCTTGGTAGAATCCGTCGTGGAGAAGATCACGAAACGGACAGGCAGGCAAACAATAAAAGGAGCGCTATGGGGATAAACACAAAGAATACGCCGAGCACTTTCTTCCAGCCAGGAACTTCGTAGTTTTCCGGACCGGACGGCTTCGTCAGCCATTGATACAAGTACGAGGGGTCCTTCTCGTCTAAGGAAGAAGTGCCACTGGAAGCCGAAGTCGATTTGGTGGCCGGAGCGGAGGTTTTCGTTGGGTGTTGCGTCTTGAGCGCTCGTAGTTGCTTCTCGAGCAGCTCGTTGTTCGCCGTCCATTCGGCCTTCTCTTCGGCGAGCTTCTTCGCTTCAACGGCGGAAGCAGCGAGTTCTGTCTTCAACCGCTCAGCTTCAGCTTCCAATCGAACGATCTGAGCGGCGGCTTCTCGTTTGTGAACGGCGAGCTCCTTCGTGACGTTCGCTACTCGTGTCCAGCACTCGCGCACTTCCGCCATCAACTGGAAAAAGAAGCAGCTGGAGCGTGAGAACGTGTTGGACTTACTGCTTCTTCCTTCGGCTCGTCCGTCTGCCGCCCGCTCTTCCACTCGGCATTCTTCACCTCGCAGACTCCCCGAAGTACGTCGATTTCCGCCTTCTGTCGTTCGATCAGGACTCGCTGCTCGCAGATCGAGTGATTCTGCAGTCTGGATTGAATGACGTAGAAGATCAACACCAGGAAGAGTGCGACGGTGGAAAGGGCATGGAGCTTGCCGTAAGCTTTCTTCCTAAAGGCAAATGCCTTGTTTTCGGATGCAATCGAGATCACTCACGTTGTCTCCGTCTTTGAAGAGCAAAGAGGAGGCGAATAAGCAGGCGGGTCGTCCGCCTTGTTCCATTGAGCTGACGTATTTTCAAGCGTCAACGGCGACGTGCAATCGTTCGGCTGCAGAAAATGAATGATTGGAGAATAGAAGTGAGTGCTCACGATGTTCATCGCTTGACCGTCGGCTTTCGCTAAAAAGAGCAAATTTTAGATAGAAGACTGAAGAAACGGCGCGCGCAAGAGCTCGTTGTCCAATGAAAACCGCTCGTTATCCCGCTCTTTTGCGTTCTAATGCCCACAACAACACGCTATGCGGAAGGAAACAAGTGCTTGCTCGCTTGCCGCCCAACAGAAAAAATTCATCAGCGATTACAAGCGAAATCCGCGGTCTAACGTCTCTTCTAACGAGAAATCCGCAGAACTCTCTGCCGCCCGCCCGAAATGTTGCGAAAAGCGGCGAGCGGCCGGCGGAGTGACGTCTTTTTGGCGCCCTGCCCGCTCGCGTCACGTGCACCCGCAAACAGAAAGAGCGGGCAGTTGCTCGCCGCTCGCCGGCTTTTTTTGCCGCTCTTTCGCTCCGCGCGCGTCCAGTCGGTCAGTCGGGCGGGCGGGCGGGCGAGTGGCTCGCCGCTTTCTTTTCGCTCTTTCCGCCGAGGTCGCGAGAATTTCGGCCAGAAATTTCTGCTTTCTAATTGATTGCAATGGAAAACCCCACGGAAAGCGATGAGGTGAGCAACCAACCGATCTAGATAGAATTCTTCCTGCTTACTTCCAGTTCTTCGTCAACGAAACGAAGAACCACCAGTGGACTTCGCCCATTGGTCGCCTCGCTGCCGCCTTCCGCCGCCTCCTTTCAAAGCTGCCGATCGGGACGGACGAGAAGCAGGCGGACGAAGAGGGAAGACCGAGCCGAACGAAGTGAGCGCCCTTCGGCCGGCCTCTTCCAATCCTTCTGTTCAGATCGAAGCTCCCGGCCGCGTGTGGGTGCGCTCTGCTCGCCTTGTGGTTTCTCTTCCAGTTCTGCTTCCTGCTTTTCCTTTGGTGCTCGAGCAACGGCACGCCGACGGTGCGGCCCGGGCCCAGCACTCGAGTAAGCGGTGGAAGTCTGCGAGTCGACTGCTCCCATTCGTTCAGGTCCCCCCGCATGCAAATTTCAGCGATTCTCCGGTCACTTCTACGCCCGCAACGGGCGACGAATACGAGAACGAGGAGGATGGCGGACTGCTGACTCTGCTCAAAGAACTCAACAGAAAATTCGCTGCGGAGCGAGCCGAAGCGATCAGTCGATTCGATGCTCAACAGTCGACCATCCTGGAACTGCGAGCGGAGGTGCAGCGGATGCAGTACGACAACAAGGCCGAAATGAGGCGACTGCAAGCGGTCAACGAAGAAAAAGTGGCGAACCTCACGGCGACCATCGGCCGACTGCAGGAGCAAATCGCCGACCTACACCGAGTGAACGTCTCGATTGCCCCAACTCCTCTCTACACTTGCGAGCCCAAACCGAAACCCAAGCCTTTAGCCTGGACTGCCGGAGATTTCATTCCGCTAGTGTTTGCGCTCCTGTTAAGTGTCGGTTTTCCAGTTTTTGGCCTTGTTCTCCTTTTTAAATTGTTTTGTGTGAAGAAGCAAGGTTGAAGGCGGCTTTTCGTTGATGAACTTGAATAAATAGACAGTCTCATTTCTGCGAAATAGACGGCAGGAAAAGTAAGTACGGAAAAGCGTTAAACAGAATCGAATGTCTGGTATTTCATCCTCTCACAAAACACGCAGTACCCATTGCGTTCCAAAATAGCCATCAGACCAAAGTTGCGGATTTTTCCGCGCCCAGTGAGTCACAAATGTGCCCTGTAAAGCGCAACACCCTCCTCTTCGTTCCGATCAGTCACAAGCGGCAGCGGCCGCTCTCTCTCCACGACAATCAAAGAGAGAACGGCAGACGACAGAACGCGCGCGCCCCTCCTGCGGGCACCTCGTCGACCGCCCGCCTGCCGATCTGCAGAAAACCCGCTCGCCTTCCAACTCTCGTCGGGTTGGTGGGTGGGCTTTGACATCTGAGTGCGCGCGTTCGGGATCAACTGTGCCCAGTGGGTGGTTGGGCGGTGAGGCCACAGTTGACGCCAACTTTTGGTCGGCCCGGACTTCGGTTCGGATCAAATCATCACGAGTCAAGCGGACATCAAGTGGATAGCACTTACAAAACAGCAAACAAAAGGACATCACGTTGTTGTCGCCTTCGGTCGGCGGGCCGTTTTCGCTGCCGCGCAACGCGGAGGTCGCTGCCCGTCGGGCGACCGGTGAGCCCCCTCATTGACCGCTCACTCCCTCCGGCCTGCAGTCACCGAGCGGAGGGCAAAATTAACCATCGCGTGCACGGCGCTCCAAGTGCCTCTACGCGATGAAGGTCGAGTGGTTGACGCGCGACTGCAGCACCAAGCAGATGGTGGTGAGCTCTCTGGAGGGAAGGAGAGACGTGTGATTGCGTAGCGATTGCAGCGGGAAGTGTTCCTGCTGGCGGACGTCAGCCGCCACCCCCGACCGCTTCACCCGCTTCTTCCCTTGCATGCAAAACAACGGCCGCGTGGCGAACAGAGCCCAACCGATCGTGTCGCTCATCCGCTCGCTCTAGCCGCTGTTTCAGCGTTCAACTTCATGGTCTACACGTGCTGCGAGATGGCGACTGCCCGCCCGCCCGCCCGCTTGCAGAAGCTGAACGACGTCCGCGCCGTCTACCGTGCGACTTCTCGCGCGTGGACGCCGCCCGCATCTCCATGCAGACGCTCGTTTCCGCCCCTCCTGCCCGCTCACTCCCCCGCCTTGCAGGTTCCAAGGGATCCACGACGTGAACACGCTCGGCTTCCTCCACCGCACCGTGCAGCCCTCCAAGTTCATGTTAATGAGAGCGCTCCTTCCGAACGGCAGTCCAGGAACAGGCACCTTACTGATGCACCTTCCTTTGCTTGCATTGCTGTACGAAAGCGATTCAAGACAATTTGTTAAGGTCATTGTCGCCAATCGATGGAATGAGGAGAGTTTACGGAGAGGGGCCCATGTAGCGGCCGAAGAACCGCGGGATGCGTTCGCGGGAGATGAGGAAAACGAACGGGCGGTCCGCGCGGAAGCGGGCGGGTCCCTCGGGGTAGATCATTGCGCTCTTGTAATACGATTTAAAGACCGTGGCAGCCGCCGCTTCGCTTCGGTTCTCGTTCACCTGAAAGGAGCGGATGAACGAATGGTGATGCCGTGGCATTCACATCGATGAAGGCCTTGTGGATGGCTTTCGAGATGAACAGCTGCTCGTCAGAGATCCCACTGAAGTTTGCCTTTTCTTCGTCGAAGCCGTCGGAGAAGCCCAAATTCTGCAGTGCTTCCTTTAATTGGAAGTTCGCTTCGATTTTGAAGCGAGGCAGTTCCAGCTACAACGAGTAGAGGAGTGAACAAACGGTGCGTTCGGCGCTCACCTCCACTTGTCGAGGGACCATTCGGTCGATCATTTTGAGCAGTCCGGCGCCGTCCACCTTCTGCAGCCATCCGTTGAGTCCGTTCTTTTCTTTGGGCAGGAAGACAATGAACTTTGTCGCCTTGTCCGTGTACGGCAGCTCTAGGACCTGCACGTCTTCCGTCTCGCCGTACATCGTGCCCAGCTGTCGTCGCATCATTCGGACCTGCCCGAACGAATGAAACGAATGAAGGGTTGGAAGGGTTCACCTTTTGCTCGGTGTTGCCGCCGGCAAAGAAGGTCTCGTCCGTCGTGGCGTATTCGCCGAACTGTTCGTCCCACGCACCCTGCAACAATAAGGAGAAGTGGGGTTTGTAATGGCTTTCTATTCACGGAACAAGTGATAGAACAAATCTCATGACCGTTTCTTCTTTCAGCCGTCGGAGAGAAGTGATGCCATCAGCGGCTCCTCCCGCCAAGTAGCTGCTCTCTTTCTTCGCGCTCACCTTGAAGTAGACGGCGTTGACGAGCACCAGGGCGGTGTCGGCATCCACGTCATCCGACGAGAGCAGATCGCGGATTTTCTGATGGGTGGCATTTGCGACGAAGTCGTTGATCTCCGCGACCGCTTCCTCCGGCTGCTGCTTGAAGTCCACCTGCTGGAAGGCGGCGCCGTAGTTCGCGGTGAGGACCTTTCGGTAGGCGGCCTTCACGTGCAGCTTGCGGTCGACGTACGCGCGGTTGACCAGCTCGAGAGCGACCGAGCGGTTGCCGGCGGTCAGTTGGGCGAACGTTTGGCGGAAGTGCGACCCGAGGGCGTTGCCATTGATCCCGCCTGAAAGAAGCAAGTGAGTAGAGGGTGTTGGCAGCTGTTTGGTTAGATTGCAGCGTAGTCCAGTGGCCATGGCGGAAGACTGCCGTTTATTCGATCTTTGATGCCACGAGTCTAACCGACCATCGCCCGACCGCTTTTCAGCTGATAAGCAACCAACCAACCTCTGGCGAACACCCGCTCGAATTCGCGCCGCGTGTCGCCGCCGGCGCCCGTGTAGGCCAGCGAGAGGGCGAGCGCGATGGAGATGGGCGAGAGGATCAGCGAAGCGTTCGAACTCGCGGCCGCTTCTCGCAGCAAGCCGACGGCGAAGTCGGTTTGGGCGGCGGCGAACGCGACGTCCGCCATCTTTTGGGGGTGGGAAGGAGGACGAGTGAGCGGACTGACGAGTTGATCCGAGCGACTCGCCGAGCGGACTGTCGAGTGGAAGGAATGACGAACGCGGCCCCACTACGTGGCACTCCAACCGCCGACCGCCGCGTCTTGCTGCGGGGCATTTTAGCCGGAAGTCAAGCAAGCAACAACGAATGCTGGCGCGATGTCGACGACAAACACCCGAGAGTGTTTTCCGTGGCGCAGCGGAGGAATGTGGAACGGCAGCTGCCCCAGCAAACTTCACCCAACAGAAACACGAGCCGAACAATCATAACATTCCGCAAGATTCTAATGGAATTGGAATCAAGATCTTCGTTCCTTTATTACACAGGTCTTTATCAACAACAAACAAGCGGAAGGATGAAAGCAGGTGGTTCATCGTCAGCCAAGTTGGCGGGGCGCAAGGAACCAAACGTCCGTCGCGTCCACTCGCCGATGCCAGAAGCAAGTGATGCTCGTCGGACGGTGGCAAAACTCCTCTGTTGTGTGTGCCTCGAATCGGTTGGTTTGAACGGTAAACTTGGTGTGAGCAGCGAAGAATTGCTTCACGAAGCCCAGCATTTTGTCGAACGGGTCCTAAACGGTGGCAGTCGGCAGATGGGGTACCGGAGAACAAACCGCTGGCTCTCGCCATTGCCAACCGGCCAGTCGGAGGACGATGCGCAGCGTTTCCAACCGAACGCCCGCCTCTTTCGCCCACTCGACGAGCTGGACGGCGCGGGCAACGAGGAGCTTCAGCGCCGCGTTCACTTCCGCGGATTGCGGCTGTAGGACGTTTGCAAGGCGAGAATCGAGTGGATCGGCGTCCGATTCGGGCACCTGAAAGCCGTCCACGTCCACGCGCAGCGAGAACGTTTCGTTCAACGAGCGTAGGTTCGCGAATGCCTTGCGGTAGTCCGCCGCCGTCTTCTCGTCCCACAGGGCGTCGGGCTGGAGTTGCCGCAAGTCTGTCGGATATTCGATCTCGTACAGGTAGAGGACGAGCTTATCGACCACTCCGTTCCGTTCGCATCTGAACATGATGATCGATTTCACTACTCTTGCCATCGGAGAGCTTACGGGCCATTCGCAGCAATGCTGGCGACGTTGCAGGCGTAAATGCTGAGCTCACGGGCGCGCGTTCGGAAAAAGTGGGCGAGATCTAAACGACGGAATCACTCGAACGAATCGAATGAAGTGACAAACGGGGAGAGACGTCGCGGTACGCCCACCAGTACACGTGTTCCAAAACGGTAGGCAAGTCGTCCAACACCGTCGTGTGCCGGAAGTTCTTCAAGTGAACGCGGACGAGGTTGTCGCTCAAGAACTGCCGCACAAGCGGGACAAGTTCGTGGCGCTGCGCACAGTCGACAATCCGCAGTTCGATCGCGTTTGACGGGCAGTTGGCTAAAAAACATGTGAATGCAAACGAGCGAATTATGGAAATCTTCTACCGTTCAGCATCGAAAGCATCGAACACCATTGTTGCAACCGCTCGAAAGTGGGCTCCGGAAGGGCCGAGAAGAAGACGACGATGCGCTCCGGCCGGGTCATCTGCAGCACGCGTCCGGCGCATTCGACAGTCACGTGGTCGCTCGTCAGTCGCACCGCCAGCCGGCTGTGCCGCGAGGTTCGCAGGCCCATCGCCCGCATGTCGACCACAGCCATCCGTTTGCCCTTTTCGTCGCAGAAGGCCGCCAGGAAGGCGGGCGAGCAGAAGAGAAAGCGAAGAGCCCGCACTCGGAGAGCCGCTTGCAGCGGCAGGTGGTCGGGAGCATGGCGATCGAGCGTGTTGTCGAGGCGGCCGGTCCTCGTCGCGTGGAACAAGACTGCTGGTCGAGCGTCAACTCCGAGTGTCGGCGGTTTCTTCGGCCTGCGATCAACTTGGAGTTGAACAGCGGAGTTCTCGACGAAAAGAACAGTCTTGGGCGGCGAGTGGAGAAAGCTGAACAGCAGCAACGCCATGCCGCACCCAAGTGGAAGACTGGATTGAGCGAAAGACAGAGTTCACCACTCGACTGACCCAAACGACGCCGCTTGGTGCGGACTGTGCACTCACCGCTCGCGTTCTATGAGCGATTGCGTAATGCGAAACATCGTAGGGCGATTTGCGGTTGCTTGTGTTTGATCGCGCAAGTCTTTTCTTTTCGACAGCTTTTCGGCGTAGCTTTCAAAGTCCTCTGCGGTTCGAGCTTCCAACCGCTCTTCTTTCTGCGGTCTCTTCGGCGGTGCTTTCTTTGCTGCCTCGTACTTGTTCGGCACTCTGAATAAGCACTCGTCTTTATTTCTTGCGAACAACTGCGATCAATCAGCTGACGTCAACCGAGTGGTCACTCCAATGCCCGGCAGCTGGCAGTCGAACAGAAGACACAGGCGATTGAGGACCGTGGCCGGAAAGGTGAGCAGTTGGTCGTCCGTCCCGCTGATCCACGGAAAGCAGCGGCCGCTCGTCGCCTGTTGGCTGTGGTCGAGGTAGTCTGCGGGCAGCACGCGGATCTCCCGCCCGTTGATCGTGAAGACGATCTCCAGCTGCGTGTCGCAATCGACGAGCCCTTCGGAATTCTCGTTGAGGAGCGAGCGGACGGCCGCGTAGCTTTGAGTCGGCAGGGTGAGGAGTTGCATGTCGAAGAAGAAGAACGCCTGCCCGGGCGCGTCGAACGTGTACGCGCCGAACGAGATCCTGCAAGCCTCCGTTGATTATAGCGCCTTTTCTTTCGTTTGGGTGGTGATGAAAAGGCCGACTGTTGAGGCAAGTAGGTGAAAGCGATTCCCTGTTTCAAGACCATAGAATGAACTCGATTCTCATGCTCTGTCCACTATTCGCTCGCAAGTCGCCTCTGACTACCCATTACTCACTCGTCCACCTGCACACTCCACTGCTCGTTCTGCCAGCCGACGGGCACTTCGGGCACGAGCGTCCAGTCGTTCGCGCACCGGTCGGCCTGCCGGTCGCCGAAGCTCAGGATGCCCGTTTCTTTGAACACGGAGTCGCTCTGATCGATCGTTCTAATCGGAAGTTGAGGAATGGACGATGGAGAACTCACGGATCGAAGCTGAACACGAGGATCTGCTCGTCGAAGTCCCTCAAGATCGTCTCGAGAAAGAAGGAGCCGTCGGTGGAGCGCGTGATCCCGAGCTGCCCGTTGTCTCCCGACTGCCACTCCGCATTGTTGATCACTTTGAAGGGCTTCCCGCTCACAGTGCAGTCTCCGATCTAAAAGAGTGGGTAGGTGGATGGGTGAAAAGTTGAAACACTTGGAAGAGTAACCACTGCAAGCGACGGACGAAACGATTCATCCACGACCTCTTCATTACGCAAGCGGTAAGCAATCAACACATTGCCGCAATCGTTTCAAACAGACCGAAAAGTTGTCCGTCCCAGCGATTCCAATCGTGTTGTTGTCGAAGTCGAGAGCGGGCCCCGTCTGCTGGAACGAAGACGAGCGGCTAAAATGCGAGTGGTTTGATCGAAAGTGCAGTGTGCTTGCCTCGGGTCAAAGATGCCGCTCTCGTTCCCGTTGCTCACGGCCAAGCTCTCCCAGTAGGCGCCGTTGTTAATCTTCACGGACACCGGTTGACCTCATACAGAAGGAATGAGTGCACCGAAGTGTTGTGAGCGAGAAAAGAGTGTAGCTGATAAACAAGTCGGTAGACGGCTTTCGTTTTCCAGACAATCGACCGCATTCACGTCTCATGTTCGTACAGCAGGTCGCAAAGCGATTCAATCGGCGGTCACTCTGCTGCTTACCGGGAGTTCCAATCGTCAGGTTGAACAGAAGCGACGCGTACGGCAGCGAATAAAACGGCACGCTGATTCCAGCGCTCGTCGCGCTTTGCACGAGCAGCAAGTGGGCGAAGAGGACGAGGAGCAACATTCCGCCGAGGATTTGTGGCCACTCGCAAACGAGCCGCTTTTTATCGCCGCGAATTCGTCGCGGAATCGGCGGCCGGAACTTCTTTGCAGGCGGCGATAAGACGACGCGAATCGTCGGGCGTTTCGTCGAGCACGAAACGAGCAAACTAGAGCATCGTAGCGAGCAAAAAAGAACGGAGAGGGATGACTTTCGGGATGCACGAAATATAACGATCCAAGACGATTATTGCGGCTTTCGTTCCTTGAGATTGTGTGCTCTCTCGGTGGATGGGTGCCCCAACCATTCGGTTATGGCAGTCCACTTGTGGAGGGAAGCGAAGAAGGAGAGTTGCGCGAACCCAATTTACGATCAGCCGAGTCAGATCGGGGGCAACTGTTGGACGAGGAGAGACGGGCGCCGAACGGGCCAATAAATCATCCCCGTCGCCGCTCTTCTGTTTGCCCACGAGGCGAGCGGATCCGCCTGGCCGCCCGGCCGCTCGGCAGACAACTGCCAAGCAGGCAAAAATCGCTTTCCTTTCGCCATCTGCTCGCCGATTCCTTGGCTGGCCGAGCGAATTCCGGCGCGCAAACGGCGTGCCGCTGTGCGCGGAAAAAATCGATCGCTGGAGTGCGTAAAGCCCCGCGCGATCACCTGCCGGTGTTCGACGCCAAGAAAGCTTCGTAATGGATCGTTTGGATCGTTTGAGAATTGGTGTTGGTTTGCTCACTCATGAGCTGGAGAACCTCTGTCGTGCTCGCGGTCATTCCCGCTCGCAGTCACTGCCCATTGCCAGTTTACGTAAAAGAAGAAACGATGTTCGTGGTGCAAAGCTCGACGGGCGGCTTACTCGTTTTGCTTCGGGCAAATGCTGACGATCCAATCGCGCATTATACTCTTGTCGTTGCCCCCTTCTAATTGCTCTTGCTTTAGGATGAGCGAACGGGTGTTCACCAAGCGCACGAGAGCGCAGCAGCGGCAGTACGAGGAGGAGCTGGAAACCTTCGACTACAAGCCGATGCGCGCGCCGCCGGAGAAGCGCCGTCGTCCCGATCGTCCGGTCGTTGTGATCATCGACGAGGACGGCGAGCGAGAAGAAACTCCAGCGCCGATCGTCACTGCGGAACCCCGTGTTCAGCAACCGCCGGCCGCCGTCGAAGTGGAAGCTGAGCTCGCGAATGCTAGGGATCAGCCGAGAATTTCCGGTGGCATCAAGGACGAGCCCCGAGTGAAGCAGGAGCTCGCTGACGACTCGACCGTTCGCAGGAAGCGGAAGAAGAAACGGAAGAAGCGAGTGGATCACACGACTCCCGATCTTCCCGCCGCCAACGAGCCGCTCCAAGAGGCGAAGGAAGAAGTCGGGTGAGTGTTGGGATGTCGATCCAATTGACGATTGTTTGCCTCCAGAGAGCTCGAGCAAGTCGGTCATCCGCACAAAGTGATGAACGAGGAGCTGAAACCGGTCGCTCTGAACAACAACGAGCGTTCTCCGGAACACGCCGTCGACGCCCAGTCGGATGATCCAGTGGACGATGGGGAGGAAGATCGCCTGGAGAGCTCGTTTGATACCTCGACCGAAGCAAGGGGATCGGAGGACGAAATTTCTCGGGTACGTCCTTTTGTTTACCACTTTTCTGACTTCTCCAGCCCTTTAGTACACGTGCTCCACGTGCGGTTTCGGCTTCCGTAATTTGCTTTACTACCGCTTTCATTTGGACGGACACTCGAGAACGAAGGGCTTTCGTTGCTCGTTTTGTGGAATTGTTTTCGTCTTCAGCACGAAGCGAAACGCGCATGAGAAAAAACACCATGGATTCGAGCGGCCGGAGATCGACAGATTGTACAGAGGTGCCATCAAGATCCCATCGGTTTGCGCACATAGACATTGTTTTGTTATGACCGCTTTCGTCTTTAGAACGACGTGCGGAAGTACCGGCAAGTGGGCACGAACTTCGCGAAAGTCCAAGTAGACGCGAAAACTGTTGACGAAGCTGTGGAACCATGGGTGAGTTTTCCGTTTGTTTACTAACAGACAGCAACTAAGCGCCTGTAGAGAACTTATCTTATGGTTTAGTTCACGTGTACAAGGTGTGGATTTGCGGCCAACAACAAGCAACGTCTTCAATTTCACTTGGACGGGCACTCGAGAGCAAACGGTTTTTGCTGCTCGTTTTGCGGCGTTTACTTCAACAACAGTGGATATCGAAACACACACGAAACGAAGCAGCACGGATTCGAACGACAAGCAGAAGATCGAACGTACAATGGCGCCATCAAAATCGATCTGGTTTGAAGCAAATGGTTTTTTGTTCAACGCAACGAATTTTAGGACGGCTTGGAGAAGTATAAGCAAGTGGGAACGAACTTCGCTAAAGTGCAAGCGGAGGCGAAAGTCGCCGGTGGATCCGTTGAGAAACCACAAGCGAGTTTTACTTTTTGCATTTTCTATAACAACATTCAAGTCGCGAATTCAATTAGTGGGAAGACTGACTTTTTGATTTAGTTTGTGTGCACGTTTTGCGGCTATGGAACCAACAACGCCCGGCTCCACAGCCGACACATCAACGCGCATTCGAAAACAAACGGTTATTGTTGTTCTTTTTGTGGATTGTTCTTCGTAACGAGTTCGAGGCGAAACGAGCACGAAACGGCACAACACGGATTTGAGCGTGAGCAGACCGACAAGGGCTTCAAAGGTGCCATCAAGATTCCATCGGTTTGTGTGGGAGCGGTTGTCTTTGCTCACTTTCCCTTTAGTGTGATCTTGCAAAGTATACGCGGGTGGGCAAGAATGCCGCTGAGGTTCAGTTGGAAGCGAAAGGTGTCGGCGAGTGTTTTGCAAAGCGATTGCCTCCTGGACGAAATCAAGGGGTACGTTTAATCTTTTGCCTCGTAACGACGTTCTTGTTGATTCGTTCAGAACTGCGAGAAGTGCGGCATTTTGTACGCGCTGCTGTCTACAAATCACAACATGACTCACGCCCAAACGAGCGGGAAGTTCCTTTGCTCAGTGTGCGGCATCGGATGTAACAGGCCCGATGACAGACGCAGGCACGAGTTCAAGCTCCACAACTTCAAACGCGACAGCTCTGACTTCCAAACAAAAGAAGCGATCCTCATTTCAACGGTCAGCTTACTCGGTCCACTCAACTCATCCATCCCCTTACTTGCAGGAGCAATACGAGCAGCTGCGGAACCTTACCACGAACTTCGCCGCCGTCCAGATGAAAGCCAAGAACGGCGAGTGCTTTGTGAAGCCATTAAAACCTGGACGAGCTTGCGGGGTAAGGGCCTTTAATCCACTTTTATGTAACGTTTAACTTTGTTCAGAGCTGCCCGGAATGCGGCATTTCATTTGCCCTAGCGGCCCAAAAACACACGACAGCCCACGTTGACGCTTACCAGAAGTTCCTTTGTTCTATGTGCGAGCTCGGTTTCACTAAAGAGCGTCAAAGACGTGTCCACGAGGCCAAGCTCCACAACTTTGTGCGCGACCGGGCCGACTGGAGAACAAAAGCAGCAATTTGCATTCCACCAGTCAGTCTCCTCGTTCCATTCATACAACAGTCTTCTCCCTCTTGCAGAAGCAGTACGCCCAGCTGCGGAATCTCACGACGAATTTGGCCGCCGTCCAGTCGCGCGCCGTCCCCAGCAAGCGGACTGACTCCAGTGAAGAGGAGTCGGACGAGGAGGAGGAGGTGCCGACGTTCAGCGATTCCGACAACGACGAGAATAAGTCCAAAGAGGAGATATCCGTGGTTGAATCGAATAATTAAAGTTTGTGTTGTCGATTATTTTGTTCGTCCTCGTATAAACGTGCATTAAAGCTTAAAAAACGCTCCGGCTATTGCTGTTGCCGTGCTATTCAACTCGCCCCCCGTCCACCATCAAAGATTCGGCCAGCAAAACGCTGCAAAAATCAACTTGCTAGCAGGAACCGACCGCCGCCTTTGCCGGGCGGAATGCCAAACGGCGCAGTTCGCCGGCGACTCGCGCCCGAAGTGGCGACGCGCGTTTCGTCAAGCCGGTCGCCGCCGCGTCGACTTCGACCGCTGGGTTGATTTCGATTGATTTCCGCGCGCGGGGATGAAGTAAGTGGACGAAGGACGGTGGGACAGGACTCGCGTGTTTCAGGCCGCCCACGCTTGCAGCCGCCCGTCCGCCCGCCATGTCCGAAGTGGAGCGAAAACGTCGGCGCGAGCGCGAGGACGACGCGGCGGACGATCGGCGGCGCGATTCGAAGCGCGGCCGGCGGGACGACGAGCGGGAGCGCGACCGTCGGCGTCGGCGCTCCCGCTCCGGCTCGCGCGACCGCTCCACGCGACGCCGCGACGATCGGGACCGGCGGGAGGATCGGCGGGACGGCGAGCGGTTGGTTCCTCCAATTTATTCGTGAGTTTATTCGCTGCAGACACACGAACGGCCGCTCTGCCGCCGCCGCGAAGAACGGCGCCGAGCCGAAGCGCGAGCTCGACCGCGAGGCCATCGAGGAGGAGCTGAAGCGCCGCGAGGTCTTCCACCAGGCGCAGGCGGCCATCCAGCAGAAGCTGAAGGGCGCCAATCCGGCCGCCTTCCGCGTCGCCAACTCGTCGATTCGGCGCGACGAGGCGGAGGTGTTCGTCGACACGATGCTGCAGAAGCACCGCCTCACGGACACGCAGCGCAAGGTGGCCGCCACGCTGGAGGCGCTGAAGCGGAAGGCGGCCGGCGGCGGCGGCGTCGTGCAGCCGCCGAAGGGCGCCGACGGGCACCGACGGGCAGCTGGCGGGCGCCGCCGTTCCCTCGGCCATCAGCGGTGAGTCTCCTCCGTTCTTTCGTTGAGTTCCCGCCGATTTGCAGCGATCCCGCACGGCGCCAAGAAGGAGGATCCGCCCGTCGAGGCGGAGCGCCCGAAGCTCGACCTCCGGCCCGCCATCCCCGTGTTGCCGTCGGCCGACCCGCGCGTCCAGCAGCGCGGCCCCGAGCGCGGCCGTCGCGACGCCTTCAAGTTCGCCGAGAAGGGCACCTTCGAGCGGCAGGCGCAGAAGGAGCGCGCCCAGGCGAAGCTCGCCCGCCTCCAGAACGACATCTCGCGCGCCGCCAAGCAGACGGGCATCTCGTCCGCCGTCCGGCTCGCCATCGTCACGCCCAGCGGCGCCGAGGTGGTGGACGACCTGCCCGCCATCGAGTGGTGGGACCGCGTCCTGCTCGGCGACGCCGAGAAGTGAGTGGGTCGAAGAGGGCTGGTTTCTCTGGTGGATTCCCTCGCTTCAGGGGATGAGGTGGTTGGCCGCGGAGGGCTGATTATTGTTGTCCATCCCCTGTTGTCATTCACTCGTAGATGATCGGTTCTTTCGGCGAATCCCCCCCTTCACGATTCACTCCTCTCAATCAACCCCGCTCACTTCCCCGATTGCAGCTACGACGCGCTGCCGCCGGCGACCGAGGCGACGCACGAGCGCTTCCGCGACACGATCAGCGACCTCATCGAGCACCCGGTGCAGTTCAAGGCGCCGGACGTGGCGCTGGAGAACGTGCCGCTGCGGGTGAGTCGCCTCCTCTGTTCTTTCCGTCGCACTCGCCCGCTTGCAGGTGCACCTGACGAAGAAGGAGGCCAAACGGTTGCGCCGCATGAACCGGCAGGAGATCCAGCGCGAGCAGGCCGAGAAGATCCGCCTGGGGCTGGAGCGCGCGCCCGAGCCCAAAGTGAAGCTCAGCAACCTGATGCGCGTCCTCGGCAACGACGCCATCCAGGACCCCACGAAGATGGAGGCGATGGTGCGCAACCAGGTGGCCGAGCGGCTCCGCAAGCACGAGGAGGCGAACGCCGACCGCAAACTCACGAAGAAGCAGCGCGCCGACAAGAAGGCGCTGAAGATCATGGAGGACACGTCGGTCTACGTGTACGTCGCCGTCTACAAGTAAGTGCCCTCCCTTCCGTCCTCCATTCGTCTCGTTCGTTCGTTGCAGAGTCCTCTCGCTGGCGAATCCGCAGAAACGCTTCAAAGTCCTGCAGAACGCCAAGCAGCTGCACATGACGGGCGTGATCGTCGGCGTGGAGGACATGCACGTGATCGTCGTGGAGGGCGGCCCCAAACAGCAGCGTTTCTACAAGAACCTCATGCTCAAGCGGATCCACTGGTCGGAGGAGCTCGTCGGGCAGAAGAAGGGCGTCGCCGCCGAGGAGGAGGAAGGACAGCGCAATGAGTGCGTTCTCGTGAGTCCCATTGATCAATCAACCTTCTTACGGCCTGCTGCAGATCTGGGAGGGCACCGTTCCCACGCGCGCCTTCCACTCGGAGCCGCGCATCCAGCAGGCGCCCGACCACAAGAGCGCCCGCGAGCTGTTCGCCAAGGAGGGCGTCGAGCACTACTGGGACCACTGCTTCTCCCACTCCGTCCTCCTCTCCAGCAACGAGTAGAGAAGTGGGATGTTTGTGTGTTCTATTCATTGTTGTTGTAATCGAGGGATAAACGATCGGGACTGTTCGACCGCTTGGGATTGATGGTGGACTTGGGTGTAGCGAGGACTAACGAACGGGCGGTTTATTCTGACAACAGACAGATAGAAGGATGGAGAGACTGATGAGAGGGCGGAAGAATTCACTTGTGCTCCAAAGGCATTAGGTTCGTGAACGAAGTGGCCGCCGAACTTCTGCAAACAAGCGGGAATTGTGGACTGTCGACTGCAGAAGAAGGATTCACGCCGACGACTCCACCTGATCGCCGCTGCCGTTCATCTTCGGAGCGAGGCACCTGCAAGAAACAAATGGGTAGACAGAGGGATGACCCTCATTAGCGAAGTCTGCTCATTGTTTGATCCTCAAGTAATCGTTTTTGTGCTCGACTTCTCATTCATTCACAAGGGCGGGCGAATCACAAGAGGAGACACAGACGGCTGGACGGGATCAACGGAAGGATTCAGCAGTGGGATTCGTTCTCCTCGTTCGCTCCGTTCTCCTCGACGACTTCCGGCTCGACGATCGCGGGTTGCTGCTCGAAGCGCGTGAACTCGAGGCAGAAGAACACCTCCGAGGCGGCCGAGAAGCGGAGCAGCGAGTCGCGCGGGCCGTCCCCATTTGAACAACAATCGAAAAAGAGTGTCGTTGAAGAACTTTTCGACGATCTCTGCAATCAAAGGAAACGTTAGTGGCGTTCCCCTTTTACGAACCCACCCCGAATGAACGACTTCTCGCCGGAATTGTTCTCCAGCCAGCAGCGAACGTGCCAGAACGTCTCCGTGTCGACGGCGCCCGCGTTCACGAGCAGCAGCCGAATGCGGAAAGCGCCGTCGGCCAGCGACGTGTACATCATGCGCGCCTTGACCTCGTGCCCGCCGCTTCCCACTTTGATCGCGTTGGACTCCCAGTCGGCGCACTCCTTGGCCTGTCCGAGACCGGCGACGAGCAGCTTGCAGCAGACGAGCGGGTGCTCTGCGACGGGGCCGATCAGCGGCATCTCGCGAGCGTGAGTGTTCGCGACCCACAGGCTCAAGCGCGGGCGGATGTCGCAGCACACGGTGAACGGCGCGGAGGCGGTCGACTGGAAGGCGCGCACTTTGGACAGCGGAAAGTCGACCATGATCAGTCCGAACATGATGCCGACGAATTCTGCAAACAGTCAAGTAGGAAGAGCGGAAGTGGTGGGTAACTCACTCTTTTCGCCCAAAGACTTGCCGTTCGCCGCTTCGATCCACACGGCGACTTCGAAGTTCTTCCAGTCGATCGAATCGTCCGGCCCGAAGGTCACAACGAAGTGTCCCGCCGTGTCGTTGAGGAAAGCGAACAAGACGGATGTGCACACGTACGCGTTCGCGCCCTCGACCGACTGGAGCGGGAACATTGGCGAGCAGCGGCTTTCGCTTCTGCCCCAGATCTTCGGGTAATTGAGATCCTTGTGGGCGGACGGCGGCGTGATCAGCTCGTCGCGAGTCCAGCGGAACGAAGTCGTGTTCCGCTCCATCCACTGGCAGGTCGCCTTCATCATCGCGATGGGCGGTTCGTGAAGCGGAGGGCAAGAGGCTGAAACGAACAGAAGTGAGCGAAGTTCGGCGAAAGCGAGCGGATGGGCGCGAAATCACGAGCAACACGCGGCGATCACGGCAACCGATTGGACTGCCGTTCGGATCGAAAAGACGTGACCGATGCAATCGACCGACACAAGGTGCTTCATGGAAGTCCACCGATGGCCGAAAGTCACCACTTTTGCCCGCCCGGCCGACCGCTCGACCGCTCGGTCATCAGCGGCAAAAGTGAGTGAACGAACAGAGCGACGAGTCGCGGACTGCGGAGTGGCGAATGGGCAAAACAAACACCAATTGCGCGATACTCTCCGTCCTCTTCGCTCTTCGTTCCGCCGACTACCGATCGACACTTGATGCTTTCTGACGGTCGAGTGTTTCGGAAGGAAAAACGGATTCCAATCAGCAATCCTATCAAAACGCGATCCACACTTCCACAAAGATAAGGAGCATGATGTTCAAAACACCAGCTTTCATCGTTCTTTCCGCCATGAACCGATGAATCCAAAACGTGAGAAGGTTGCCTTCGACTCAAAGCGGCCAATCCGTCTGTCCGCTCGATACGACCATTAGCGGCAAGGGACCGTCCACCACCGTTGACAACAACAAACGAGTCAAATTTGCATCCTTTTGCCCGCCAATGCTCGCACTCCTCTTCAACTTTCGCACTTTTCGTTCACCCGCCCGAGATGTTCGGCTGCTTCGCGTCGCTGGGCCGCCTGTGGGCGCGGCTGTGGCTGCAGCCGTTCGCGTGGACGCTGGCGTTCGGCTTTTGGTTCCAGTTGTTCTGCTCGGCGTTCCTGGGCGGCGTGCTGGACCTCGCGTGGTGGTGGGAGGTGCCGCTGGGGCTGGGCTTCGTTGTGGTGAGTCCTTCCGTCCGTCCACTCACTCCCGCTGGCCGTTCAGCTGTGGCTGCTGGCCGTGAGCTCGCTCTACAAGTGCCTCTTCACGCGCCCGCCGCTCGTGCCGCCCGCGTTTGGCGTGCCCGCGCGCCTCGTCCGCCTGCTCTCCGCCGCCGACCGCCGCGACTACCGCGCCTCCGAGCCGCGCTTCTCCAGCGGCGACGAGTCGGACGGGAGCGGCGGCGGCGGAGGTGCCTCCACGGCCTCCAGCGACTCCGACGGCTCCGGCTCGGAGGGCGAGGGCGATGCAGAGCGGCGGCGGACGCGCAAGTGGGAAGCGTTCTACCGCGGCCTCGTCGCGATGGCCGCCAAGCGGCGGCTGAACGTTCGGACGTCGTGAGTCGCCTCTACCGCCTCCACTTCGTTCACTTCTTTCGGCCGCTTGCAGGCCGCTCACCTTCGGCGAGGAGCGCCTGGACGTGCCCGACTACTGCACCCGCTGCGAGGCCCTGAAGCCGCGCCGCACGCACCACTGCCGGCGCTGCGGCACGTGCGTCGTGCGGATGGACCACCACTGCCCGGCCATCGGTCCGCCCTCCCCCTCCTTCCCTTCAGCTCCATTTGTTTCAGGCAAGTGCGTGCACCTCGCCAACCACAAGTTTTTCCTTGTGTTCCTCGCGTGGGCGGCAGCGTTGTGTTGCTTTGCGGCCGCCGCGATGGCGCCCAGCGTGACGCTGACGGCCGTGCGGTTCGTGCACGCGCCGGAGCCCAAATCCGCCCACCTGTTCACGCCGATGCTGTTCGCGATCACCGGCTGCGTGCAGGCGGCGGTGCGTCTCGCCCTCCTCTCTCTTCCGTTCACTCCTGCTGCAGCTGTTCGCCCTCCTGCTCGCCTACTTCCAGTGGGGCTTCTGGACGGACGCCCTCGCCGACCGCACCACCCTCGAGGACATGGGCGCCGTCCTGCAGCCCAAGGACGAACCGACGGAGAAGCCGGCCGGCTCGAAGCTCCGCAATCTCGAGGGCATCTTCGGCCCCGACCGCCGTCTTTGGTTCCTCCCCGTCCAGTCAGCCGATTTGACCGTTTGAGTCCTTCGTTTGCGTGTTCGCTGTGCGAGTGTTTTCGTCAATAAATTTGAGTCGTTCCTTGTTGTTGGAAGTTTGGAAAGAGAAGAACCATTGGAAGGGCGGTAAAAGAGAATAACGAGCGATATGGCCGTTAATCAATCAAGAATAGCATTGCCGTCTGTTTAGCCACCAAAACACCCAGGAGCGCGGTAGAACTGAATACAGCCGTCCATTGATCATCTAACCGTTTATTCAAGTCCACTCGAGGTCCGCTTTGTTTGGTCCACGGCTCGAGGCTTCGCGGAAAACAAACATGTTTGCTCAGTCGTCCTCTCGCCATCTCGACCACCAATTTCCGCCGTCGATTCACAAAATTTCGACGGAAAACAAGCGCGGCGACTCGCGTGCGGACGTTTTGCAAATGATCGACGACCACGAAAACATTTGCGGAAATTTCGGCTCGCGGCTTTCCGCTTTCGTCGCGTCGTTCCGCTTGTCAACAACAACAACCACTCGGTGGGGGAGTGCGGGGAAGCCGCCCGCCCGTCCGTCCGCCCGAAAACAAGTGGACGGCGAAAACACGCCCCTTCCACCCATCTGCTGGGGTGATATCCCGTGCACTCGTTTGCTCGCTCGTTGCTCCGTTCACTCGTGTTTGTTGTTGTCCCGCGGGTTTGAATCAAACACCACCTCCACGGTCTCCTTCCTTCCTTCCTCCTCTCCGTGTTCCGTTGCTCCGCCTCCCCTTTCTTCCTGCAAAACAATAACAAGCGGAGGAAAACATCGGCGATCCTCCAGCCGCCACTTGGTCGTTTGCGGTCGTCCGGACGGACGAAACGAAAATATTTTTCTCGCTCTCGCGCGCGCTCTCGTCCTCGTCCTTGTTTTGGATCCAAGCGGGGAAGAACGAGGATTGGTTACGGTAAGCAATTGGATCGACGGAAATAGATTGCCGGTTGTTCTCTGTCCGCTGCTTCCTGTTGCTTCCTGCTTTGTCGTTCTAATTACGGCCTTTTTGCTTGCTTGTTCCTCAATTGTTGTATCAGGGATTGTTGTTTGTACCTCGTTTTACCTCTTCTTCCTTCCTTCTCCCCTTCTGCCTCCTAACCACAAATCAGCGGAGCTTTCGTCTTTGATCTCCGAACGCCCGGCTCGTTTCGTTCGAATTGCAAAAAGAGATTTCATTAGGCGACCGCAGCCCCCGCTAATCATCGCTGTTCGCTCCTTCCCGCTGCTGCTCGAACGCGAGTTCGGTGAAGAAAATCGCCTTTCGTCGGCCAACACGTGGGCTCAAGCGATTACGCGAGGATCCGGGAGTTGTTTTGCGAGATTTCGCTGCTTGTTTGTGCTCCTGGATCGCCTCCTTGGATTGCTTCTTCACTGCGTCCTCCTGCTTGCTTCTTTCGGTCATGACAACGACCTTCTTCTTTCGCAAGATGTTTTTTGTTTGTGGATTGCAATGGGCGCTTATGGCCGCTTACTGGAGCGTTGAGAGCGTTCTTTCGGTCCAAATCCCAAAAGGAGGAGCTTTGGGCGGGGGACGAGCGGCCGAAATCTCCGCCCCGCGGACATTCGTTGGAGAAATGGGAGGAACGCGGAGGAGTGGGAGGAAGAAGCAAAACGGGAGTGCACTTTTAGCTTGGCTTTGGCTCATGAGATTCTGTTGTTGACCGGAAGCTTCTACGCGTTGCCGACTATTCAATGACGGTCACTTATTTCCGCTAACAAGCGCCATTTTTGGTCGCTTGCTTTTGACTAACCAGCAGCCTTTGAATGACTCCTGGTCACTCAAAACCACTCGCCTGCTCAAAGAAAACACGTGCCTTGCACAGGTACGAACGAAAGTCGCTTGTTTGTGCAGACGAGCCCGGCGGCACTTCCTTGTTTTCCGTTTTGTCGGCTCGCGCGTCCACGCTGCGTTCGCGGAACGAGGAGCCTGCCAGACGCGAACGTTTTCGAACGGCGGCCGGCGAGACAAGGCGGAAGTTTTGCGGGACGAACGGCGGCGGCGATTAGCGTTTGATTTCCTCCACGTGTTCGTCGGTCGGCTATTTTTGTCCACGCTCCACGTTGTTTTCTTCGGCCGTCCGCTGTGGCCGCCCGCCGCAGTTGGCCGCTCGGCTTTCCACCCGCCGGTCTTTGACGCTTGTTTTTGTTTGTTTTGATCCTTCCGGCTTGCCACTCGGCCGGCCGGCCGCCGCTCGCCGCACGCTTGTTCGTTCCGCCGATTTGTTTTCCGCTTGTTTATTTTCGTCCACCCGCTTTGCTTCCTCGTTCACTTGCACTCTGCCGTTCACTCGAACGGCGCGCTTTTTTGTCTGGCTTCGGAGATGCCCCGTCGAACAAAAGCTCTGCCGTCTGTTCGTTGCGGTTGTTTTGATTCGAAGAGTACTCGAAAACAAGCCGGAAACTTCGTGTTCGCCGCGGATTTCGGACGGACGTCGACGTAAAATCCTTGTTTTTGCGTACACGGATTTTTTGCGTGTTTTGGAGCTTCTGCAAAGGTCAACCGACGAAAACAAAAGATTTCGTACGTTCACCTACCGCTTCCGACCCCTACCGACCGTTTTCGAATCCTTTTGCGGTTGACGTGCCGAATGCCGATCGTGAACCCTCTTCCGGAAACGCAAAAGTCCGCTCTTCGATCGTCGGCTACGCAAACTTCCGCGTTTCCGTCGACGCTGACCAAAAATGGTTGCTGTGGCCGCGGCTCGTTCGCGGAAACTCGGGACCTCTGCGTGGTCCTTCAAAAGTGAGCGATTCGTTCGCTCGTCAACGTTCGATTGCTGTTGATTAGCGTGGAGAAAACAATCCGACGGTTTCCGCTTGTTTTCAGCAAAAGGAGGTCAACCGCGCTGTTTTCGCCTCCGCTTTCCGCTTTCCGCTTTTTGCTTACGTCCACGTTTCCAGCCGCGTCGCCCGCTTGTTGTTGTTTACTCCGTGCGCAGGGCTCGCCAAGGGACTCGCCCTGCTGCAAGTGGCTTGTTTTCGCTCGCCGCCCCGCTCGCTCTTCCGTTCGTTGCCCAATTCCTGCGGTTTGTTTTCGAACGTGTTTTCGATGACCAACGCGTTTTGGGGAACTTTTGCGGGATGAATCGGCGGAAGAGATCGCGGTTTCCTTCGAGTTGTTTTCGGTCCAGTTACGGTTTGTTTTCGGCTTCTTCCGGGCTTGTTTTCGGTTTGTTGTTGTGGCCTTTCTTTTGCGGCCAGGCGAGCTCCAAACACGAAGAGAATCATTCGCGGATCTTCGATCACCGAAACACGGCGGGTGTTTGCATCGCCGACACGAAAGGCGGAGCGGACGATCATCGACGTGATTTTTGAACCCTTCCACCGTGCAAACGACCGTCAACCGCCGACGGGCTCATGAATCGAACCCAACGGTTTGCAAGGGAGCCGCCGCCGGCGTCGGCGTGCAGCCGAACGCGAAAACAATCGCCGCGCTTTCCGAACGTCCGTGTTTTCGCGCTTGTTTTGCGCCATTCCCCACGAATTGTTTGTTGTTGTTTTGGAAGCCGCAAGCGTGCGAGTGGCGTGCAATTAGCGAGAAAGTTTATCGTCGACGCCGCCGATCGCCGCTTGGCGCGAAGCGGGCGGACGGACGGCGCGGAGCGGCGTTTCGCAAGCGACCGTCAAGCGGCGAGCGGACGGGCGGCGAGCGGGGCGGGACCTTCCGCACGCTTTTTCGCGCCGGTGCACGCTTGTTTATGATTTATTGACAACAATAATATTTTCTTAACGCTTCGTTCCTCGTCAATTCGTGGTTATAAGCGGCGCTTTTCGATGTCCTTGACAGTGGCGAGTGCGTGGGAAAATAAGCGTGCAACAGGCAGGTGTTTTCCCACTTCTTTCAGGCCACCGGTGGCCGGCGAATAGAATTGAGTGGAGTTTGCTGCACGGCCACTCGCCGTTTCCTTCCTCGTTACTGCTTGCTTCCGACTGATGTTTGTTGTCTTTGGTGTGTTTGTGCACTCGCTTTGTACGCGAGACCTCACGTCACTCGGAAAGTGCGACGGATTGTTTGTTCCCAACCGTCGACTGGACGCCGGCCGGTGGGCTCCGTGGAATTCATTGCGGCGACAATTCGGCCGCCACGGACAAGCCGCTTTGTTCACGTGTGCCTCCAATTATTTTGTTTGTTTTGTTTGCGAGGATTGCGTGCGAACTTCCGAACGGAAATCCCTCTTCCGCGTTCTCCCCTCCGGCCAATGTTGTCGTCTGCCGGTTGTCTTCGTTGAACGAAAGAAAGCCACGTGCTTGGGGCACAAATCCCGGCTTGACTCACTCATACGACTGCTTGCTGCTTCAAACCATCCATTTGCTTCGTCTCTGCACAATCCCTCCATTCATCCACTGCACGTGGTTTAATTTCATTGATTGGAGTCTTCCGTCCGCTCTACACTCTGTTCTGAATGGAAGATTGGTGTTTGAAGCACGAGCTTTTCGTGTAATCCCCTCGTTGGTGTGGCCATTACTCATTGCTCGTTTGCTCTCGTCTTCTTCACGCACGAACGATTGACCTCAAACTTCCGCTTCCTCTTGGTTGTTGAAACAAACGTCCGCCCGTGAGCGAGTGAGTGATTCCTTTCCCGTCCGTCTCTCCGTTGTCGATGAGCGGCAGACGAGACCAATTAGTCTTCCACAATCTCGCCCAATCGACCGACCGTAAGCCAGCGAATCGGCGGCTTCTTTTGGTCCGAACGACCGCGCCGACTTCCGCCTCGTCGCCGTCGCCTCGTGCTGCGGATTAGCCGGCGGAAATCGCGTCTCGCCGCTCCGCCGTTCGTTTGGGATGAGTGGATGAATCTCTTGCTTGTTCGATTGACCTTCTCGCTTCTTCTTTCTTTGCTCCGTGTTTGATTGCTCCGCTTGTTTGTTTGCACCCCTCAACCCATCCATTTGTCCATTCGTTTCGTGCACGTCAATCGAATCCAATCGGCCAAAACATCCGCTTTTTCTCGCTTCCTTCTCGCTTGCTTCTCGCTTGCTTTCTGCCCTCTTTGCGGCTTGTTTGTTTGCACTCGGCTGTCCGCCGAACGCCGCCGAACGCCGGTGGACGTGGACGTCCAATTCGAAACAAACAAGCGAGTCGGCCGTCAGTCTTTGCACTCCGTCCTCTGCACTCGCCGCTCGCGGCCACTCGGCCGACCGGAAGTCCAATTTCGTTCCCCGCTCGCTGCAAAACAAACCGCAAAATTCGGGCTTCAATTAGCGATCGGTGGAGCGTGTGAATCATTAGAGGGAAGCGGGCGATGACGTGGTTAGTTGTTTGTTTGTTCTTCTTTGCTGCAAACAGCGGTGATTCGTGCGCTCGTTTTTCGTTCCGTGTGTCTTCGATTTGTTCGTGCGGCTTCCTTCTGTTCCAGTGGAGGGCAGACGGGAATCCCTTGCGTTCATTCCATGCCGCTACAATTATTTCTTGTCTTGCTCGTTTGTTCGTTCCTCTTGCGTGTTCCCGTTGGGTGTTCTTCGAATCCATCCACTGCTTCCTCCACTCGCTTGTGTGCGGCCAAAACAAAGCCGGCAGCACAGAACAGGCGGCCGAATGCCGCGTTCCCACAAAACCAATCGTTTTCCTCCGCGTTTGTTTCGTGCGTTCTGCGAGTTGTTTGCCACGTATTGCGCGTTTCTCTCCGTACATTCTCTTCAATCCTCCTTGCTTCCAGCACTCAATTCACCCCCGTCAATCCGAAGAGAAGAAGCAGAAGGATGGACGACCGTTCGGAATTCGAAGCGGCGGCCACGCGCCTGCCGGTGGACATCGCGGCGATCATGAGCCTCATCGAAGAGCACCAACACGCCCGCTCGTTGCCGTCGGAGCTCGAAGCCGACCGTCTCGCCGCGCCCCGACTGCGCCCCGATCCCCGAGCCGCCGCCTTTCGCCACAGCCGCGGCCCGAACTACGGCCGCTTTCGGTTCGTGCGGCCCTGCAAGTTTCCGGTGAGTTCGTGGGGTCGTTCGAGGGTGTTGGAGAAATGTGCGGGATTAGGGCCGAAGGTTTGGCTGCTGCTGTTCGTACCGGAAAGGGTAGCTGCAAGTTTTGCCTTGTGGTCATCGACGGCAGCCGCAGCCAATCCTTTCCTTCGAATGCAACCGGCAGTCGCTGCAGTCTGATTTCCGCAACTTCAACCTTTTTGGCGGGAATCTCTAGCAAGAATGTAGGCAACAAACGAGGCCGACCAAAACAATGGCTACAGTCTCGCCGTTTTGAATCGAAATCATTCGTAGCCGACGGCATTCGTCCTACAAACGACGAGACGAGCGTTTCTCGCGACAATCCTCCCGCAAATCCACTCGACCTTCGCGCCGCAATCCGAACGTTTCAGTTCCTCAACCGGACGTTCGTCGAGGCGCTCTGGAAGGCGGACAGCCTGCTCGTCGTGCTGGACGCCCAAACGAACGTGAACATCGTGCTCGCCGCCGACATGCACACGAACTGCGCCTCCCAGGCGGGTCTCTCGCTCGGCTCCGCCATCGCCCTCGTCGAGCTCGCCCAGCCATCCGTCGTCCACTTGAAGGTGAACGTGATGAACACGCTCGATGTCCTCCAGTTCGCCCGCATGGGCGTCTTCTTGCGAGGTTCGTTTCTTCTTCTGTTTGTGGTATGCGAAAGAGAGAGGAGGGGGTGATGGACGAAAAACGGGACGCGGAAGCAAATGACCTGGAGATGAAATAAGGTGCATTGAATTGGCCGCGCTACTCACGGACAGCAACAGTCGCTCTTTCGGCTCAACCGAATCGTCTGCTGCTCAATTCTTCGCATTTCTCCTTTTCTTCCTCCCACCGACTCCACACCGCTCTCGCCTCGTTGTGCCGCAAATTCGAAACCGCAGGGCATCAATTCGGTTGCCTTGCGAAGCGGGCGGGATGATGAAGTGGAGGGCGGGGGGATTCTGCCGCTCTCTTGTTTAATTTATGAGCAAAAGTGGGGAGATGGACGGGGCGGATGAATGCGGACGGGCCGAAATTATTCACCTCAACAACCGCCCCGCCTGCCTGCAGACTGCAGTTTGCTCCGCTGCCTTTCGTTAGTCTCGCTTCGCTTATCGTAGTCGGTGGGCGAGTGGAAGTACGGGGCTTTCTGGGGTCAAAGCGGCGAGATTGCGGATTCGTGTAATGCTTCCACTTGCTTTCGAGCAGTTCAAGTCGTGTAAACGAGAATAATCAGAAGTGGGCATTGGCCAGAAGAAAAATTCTAGCCCTGCTGTTTGCAATTCCCGTGAATTCGCCCACATCTCATCCACAATCAACCTTCCGTGTTGCAGACGCCGAATGGATCCGCGAGCTGCGCGTCTGCGTGCCGAACATGCCCGTACGGGGCGTGCACGCGCTGCTTGACCTCGTGGCGACGAAGATCACCCACTACCAAGGACCGTCGTGCTTCCTGCCCCAACTGCAAGGCCGCGCGCCGCTCCACACGCTCGTGCACACGCCCGTCTTTCGGCCGTGCGCGTGGCCGAAGCAACCGGCCGTTGCGGCAACCCCCACGATCGTCGAACCGCCCACCGATGCGATCGTCGCCGCGTGGCAGTCGGGCGCCTCGAAGCTCCGTTTTGAGATGCCCGCCCTCTTCGAAGCCCTCTGGCAGTACAAACCGTAAGCCTGGACCTCGCGGCTTCTCTCAATCGAAGTGTTTAGGTTGTCGTTGAACACGACCGCCCAATCGCTGCGCATCACCGACGCGACGATGCTGCAGAAGGACCGCCTTCGATATCCGACCGCGTTGCCGCCCGACGTGGCCGCCAACTGCCTCCGCTCGCTCCAACTCCTGAAGGCGTCGCTGTTGCCCGAGTGCGAAGTGATGTTCAACCATCGCGGGTGGATTGGATTCCCGGCCGTTCAAGTGAGTTCTCCTTGCTTTATTTTGTCGAGCAGGCGGGACGGTGTGGGGCGGTCAGGGCATTGCTCTTCCCTCATTCCTCCGACCTGCAGCTTCCAATCGAGGGTCCAAGTTTTTGATGCGATATTCTCCTTTTCACGGTTGTTCCGAACGCCTTCTACGGACTCCTTTTTTCCCGTTGTTTACGCGGCGGATTCTCGCATTTTCCGACATGTAACAAGCGCGGATTAGCGGAAAGGAAGATCATCAAGGGCAAAGAGGACGGAGTGGACGGGCTTTTAATTAAAAAGAGCTCCGCTTTCGTCCGTTCTTTGGGGGCAGGAGTGGAGTGAGAGGAGTGGAGCGCGCTGTAATCCGGGGTCTCAATTCTGCCTTCTTTCGCTTTCCTCCGGCTTCTTCCATCGGAGTTCATCCTCTCCCCTTCCAGCTCGTATCTTGCCGTACCGCCCTCCTTCTTCTATTCACGAGTAATCCGTGCGTGCTTTCAGTACTTTACGTCGCTGATCGCCGAGCTCGTCGGTTTGGTCCAACGCTCGCGGCATTTGGCCCGCGTGGCTCGCGCGGCGGGCGTGGAGCGCTTCGTCGCCGCCCTCGAAATGGACGTCGTTTTGCGCACGAACGTGAGTTCTTCCTCGATCCGATCCAATCGATTGATTTTGTTGGTTGCAGGACTCGAAACGGCCGCTCGTAAGCCCCGCCCTCGTCCTTCGCTCGCTGGAGCGCATCTTCGGCGTCCAGTTCGAAGAGCGCCGCGATCCCGCCACCGGAAAGCCGCGCCCCGACTACTTCGTTGGGTTCCTCGAGCAGCGGCAGGTGGTCGTCGTGCTGGACTTCAGCCACGTCCTCTGCTCCAAGTGATCCTCACATTCGGCATACTTGTTTGTTCTCATCCTTCAAATGTACTTCTTTCCGTCGTGTTGAGCTGTTCGTGTACACTCCTCCATTTGTTTGTTTCTTGTTGCAGTTCGCTCTCCTTCCAGTACAGGCCTCCTCCCGCTCTCCCTAACCATTCTGTAACTGATTGCTTCTTTGCACCCACCTTCCATCCGGAGAAATCGTCGAGACTGTTCGCGTGTGAAAATTCGGTCGTCGTCTGTTTGCTCAAATCGAAACGAACGGGACTCCGCCGCCCGTCCGCCCACAAAACGCGGATTTTTACACGAACCGTCGATGATTTCCTCCATTTATGTTGTTCCTGGAGTTGTTGCCCATTGATCTTCTCCTGCTTGTTCCGCCCGTTTCCTCCAAATTCCAACCCTTGTTTCTTGCCCAGCTTTCTCTCGTATTTTCGAACAAAATTCAATGCTTTCCAGTGGGTTCCTTGTTGCTTGTCGAGTTTCTTGTTCGCTTGTTGCAGTTTCTATCTATTTGCGATCTTCCCCTGTATTTCTCCTGTTTTATGTTGAATAAACAGTTCGCAGCTTTAATTCGAGGGCGGAAAGAAGTGACTCGGTTACGAATGGCCGTTTTTGTGGCGCTGTCCAAAAGAACAGACGGCTGAACTCGTCGAATCCAGTGATCATTGGCTGGAGTTCTCTTAAGAGCGATTATCGCTTGAGTTCATCGCTCCTGATCACAATCGACAACCCTTCTCGTCGAAACCTCGTTAAAATGAACAAAAGAACAAGCAGTAAGCCGAATTACGGCCATTTCCTCATGTCAAGGCGCTCCCATCCGTCCCGCTCCGCTCGTTCCGCTGGCTGGCCGGCTGGCGGGCGCTCGCCGCGACTCTTTCCGGTCTTCGCGTCGTGGCGTTGCGTTTGCGGGCGGGGATTTTCGAAACATTTTCGGGTTTCTTTCGCTTCGGCTCGACTCGTTTGCTTCGATTGAATCGTTCTTGTCCGCTGCTGGATCGTTTGTGCCTGTTTGATCGTGAGTTCCTCCTTCTTTCCGTTGATTTCCGTTCGTTCGCTCCGTTCAGGCGCCGAGCCGAAGCGATGGACGCGGCGGCGATCGCGCGCGCGGACGCGGAGCTGGAGCGGCGGCTGAACGAAATGCCCTCGCCGACCGGCTGGACGCAACGGCTGCCGCTCCGCCTCGACCGCATGCCGCACCACCTGCGCGATCAGATCCTCGCCGACCGCGAACGTCGCCGCCGGCGCGAGGAGGAGGAGCGGGAGCGCAAGCGGGCGGCGCGGAAGCAGAAGGAGCGCGAGGAGCGGCGCGAGCGGAAGCGAGAGCGACGGGAGCGGCGGGAACGCGAGCGACGGGAGCGGGAGCCGGACGACGAGCTCGAAGAGGGCGAGCTTCGCGACGAGCTGGAGGACGGGGAGGTCCGCGACGAGCCGCCGCCCGACGACCAGAAGGCGAACAAGCCGAAGCCCGACCGCAAGAAGAAGAAGAAAAAGAAGTCGAAGCATCGCGATTGCGAGCGGGAGGAAGCGGGCGAGCCGAAGGACGGCGACGAGCACCGCGAGCCGGCGGCCAAGCGGAAGAAGAAGAAAAAGAAGCGGAAGGACCGGGAGAAGGCCGACGGCGACGAGCCCGAGATCCTCGAGCAGAAGAGCGAGCCGAAGAAGAAGCGGAAGAAGCCGAAGGAGCCCAAGGAACCGAAGAAGGCGAAGAAACCGGCCGAGCCCGAGGACACCGACAAGCCCACGACCTCCGCTTCGACCTCGACCGTCAAGAAGCCGCCGAAGCTCAAGGCGAAGCCCACAGCGATGCTCATGACTTCAACGCCAAAAGCCTCGAGGAAGCCGGCCGCCCCGAAGAAGCCGCTCGCTGGGAAGAAGCCGCCCGTGAAGCCGCTGAATCGCCGCGATCCCCGCCATCCGCTCAACCAAAAGAAAAAGCCGAAGAAGCGGCTGGACCACGAGGAGCTGCGAGCGGCGCGGCGGGCGATGCGCCACCGGCCGCGCCCCGACATCGCCCAAATCCTCCGCCTGCCCGCTCCGCTCCACCAGCCGCTCATGGAGGCGATGGAGGAGGTCCGGCACCATCGGGAGATCCCGCCCGACGAGCGCCGAATGATTCGCGGCTTCTTGAACTTTAAGGGGGTGAGTTCCGCTTTCTTTCGTTGCTTTGGGGGATTTTGGGTTCCTTTCGATGAATTGAGTGGATTTTGGGTCAATTGTGAGCCAAAGTTCGGTGAATGCGGGTGAACTCGCAAGAATTTGGGAGCATGCAAGAAAAACTCCCAAGAATTCAGCGGGGATGTGGAAACTCGCCTGAAAATCGAGGGAAAATCCAATGGAAGAAACTCTTACTCTTTCTTTGGTCCCACATGTTTCTTTTGAATTTCGGGCATTGATTAGCTTTCTCCTGCTTGTGGATTTCTCGCTTTCTTCCCCGAACAACCCAGCACTCCTCGCTCTGCTGCCCGCGCGCGCGCACTCCCGGCGGGAACTTTCGCTCGGCCGGCCGGCGTCTTGGCGTTTCGTCGCACAAAAGCCGATTGGCCGACCGGAGCGACGGGCAGAAAGACGCGCGCTAATCCGTGGGCAAACGATCGCATTCTCTGTTTCTTCCGGTCCATCGACGATCCAACGGCCGTCCGCCATGCCCCCGACGCCCGGCGGCGCGAAGCGAAAGGCCGGCGGCTCGGAAGCGCGCAAGCGTCGCGAACCGTCCGCGAAGACGCGCGAAATGTTGGACGAAATCCGCGAGTATCCCGGGATCTCCGATGAGGACAAGGAGAAGATGGCCGGGCTGTTGCGTGTGCGCGAGGTAAGCGGAAGTGTGGGAGGGATTGGAGGCAGGAGTTGGAGCCGAAATGGGCGGGAATCGAAGCGATGTGGGAGCTTTCTTTCTATCAAGCAGAAGCTATTACCATTAACATTTCCTTTGCCCGTTCCACCCATTCACTTCGTTCGTTTCCAGGACCTGATCGCGAAGCTGTCCGAGTACCGCGAGATGGAGATCGACACGACGCTCACGAACCACCAGCTGGACAAAAAGTTCGAGATGATGGAGCGGCACCGCGCCAAACTCCAGCAGAAGCTCCGCGACGTCTGCAAGTGGCTGCGGCAGCGCGTCGAGTTCCAGGACGGCGAGGAGCCGGAGGACTCCACCGACGACGAGGGCGAGCCGAAGCCGAAACCCGAGAAGGTCTTCGTCACGTGCACGTCGTGCGAGCACTTGAACGACCTCCTCACCAAGTTCGTGAACGACGAGGCGAATCGGGACGACGACTACGTGTGAGTTCGATTGCCGGCATGATTGTGGTGGGAATGTCGGGGGAATGCGTTGTTGATTGTCGAGTGAGCACAAGGTCGCCCAAGGTTGCCAGCAGCATGAAAGTTCCGAACTCGATTGGTTGTCTGCAATTTTATTCGCTCGATCTCGTCGATCACACACTCACTGCTCCGTTTTGCAGGCTGCTCGAACCGAAGCACCTGAAGCGGATGATCGCCGAGCTGACCGACGACGAGAAGGCGCGTTTGGTGCCGGCGGGCGAAGTCCTCGACGGTTTGTTCCCTTCCTTCCACTCCATTTTGTTGATTTCCAATCGGAATGCAGACGAGTTCATCATCACGATGACGGCGGACATTAAGCGGCACGTGCGTGGGGCGCGCTACGAGCAGTGGGCGGACGTGGCGCTGCTGAACGGCAAGACGGACGCGGAACACGAGGCGGCCGACCGAACGCCCGGCCTCTTCGGCGGGGCGCGGCCGGGCGCCGACGAGGAATTCGAGCGGTTGCGGGCGAGAACGATCGAAGTTCGTCCTCGTTCTCGTTTTCCATTGATCCCTCTCGTTCGTTTAGACTCTGCAGCAACTGAACGCCGAGGCGGAAGCCGAACAGGACGGCGCGGGCCTCTCGATCGACGACATCCGCGACGGAATGATCGCGCTGGACGAGAGCGAGGGCGAAGACAACGACAGCGAGCTAACCACAGCCTCGTCGGACATCGTCACGATCAACTCGACCACCGACGACGAGGACCAACTCCTCCGCAACGTGACGGCGGCCATCGAGCAGACGACCGACGACGTGGTTGAGGTTCGTCCCTCTTTTCATTCGTTTGTGCATTCTTTCGTTGAGTTTAGGTGAACGAGGAGGACGAAGGGGAAGAGGAGAATGGAGAAGCCGAAGTGGAGGTGGAGGCTGGAGAAGCCGAGGAAGTGGAGGCAGTGGAGGCGGCCGCTCGTTCGCCCTCGACCGTTGCCGCCCCCTCGACTTCGACCTCGGCGGCTCCCGCACCGTCCGACGACTCGCCGCGCCCGCCGGCCGTCGTGATCGCGAGCGGCCGCGAGTCGCAGCGCCAACTTTGCGCCCAACTCGCCGATCGGAAGCGGCAGAGCGGAGGTGAGGAGGACGGCGGTGTGGGGAACGATGTTGTTCGTGAGTTCCACCTTCCTTTCTCTTGTTTTGATCGAATCGCTTTCGTTCCAGCGCCCGACCCGTTCCCGGCCAGCGGCCCGAATGCGACCGCCGACTCGCAGCTCTCGCGTCGCTCGGCGAACTCGTCGGACATCTCGCTGGCGGGCTCGGACGGCGCGCCTCCGTTCAAGCGCTCCCGCTCCCGAATGCCCGAGGAGTCCGAAGAGGAGGCGGGAATCGACGATCAACTCCCGCTGCTCGCCGACGACCAGCCGGCCGCCGCCCCGCTGGACGGTTCGTTTGCCATCGCTTCGAATAGAATTGAATTGATTGGCGGCTTGCAGATTCGGTGGAAATCATCGAAATCGACGACGACTCGGACAGCGACATCGTGTGCTTGAATTGAACAACGAGGTCCTCTCACTTGTTTCTTTGTTCCTTTGAGACGAGTGCCTTCTTTGCTTCCTTCCTCCCATCTTGCCATTGATTCCGTCCACAAGTGAATGTTCTCTCCGTCATTCTTTCCTCCCTTGAATCTCTGCTTGTATCCGACTACTTTGTGCCTTCCTCCTTCTTCCTTCCGTTGGCTCCGTGCGGGCATTGAAGCTGCCTCCTCTGATTTCTTCGCTGGTGCTCATTCCTTTTCTTAAGCCTCAAACAACGACCGTGAGCAATAATAATCTTCCTTCCTGTTTTGTACCGTCCACTTTGTTCTTCCGATTTCTATCGATGCTAAACGATTAAACGAGGTCCACTTGCGGGAATTCGGTGGATTCGTCGGCTGAAACAAAGGGGAGGGCGAGTGGTAGACGGAGCTCGGAGTGAAGACGGGGATCTCGAATGCATTGGGGTGTCCTTGTCGGTAGAACACGCAGGGAATGCGGGGAGAACGAAGGAGAAGAGGACGGGAGCAGGAACCTGCAATATTCTGTCGTCCCATCCCCACGCTCGTCTACACTTCCCCGACGTTCTGCTTTGTAGTTTGGAGTCCTTCGGGCCGAGCACATCGAAAAAACGTCCAGCCGTCCCGCCTCCCGCGTTCGCTGTTTCGAAATCCACGCAAAGACGCGGAAAAACAAGAATTTCGAAATTCCGCCGCAAATGTCATTCTTTTGCTTCTCCCTCGACTTTTGGACGCAGCTTTGGGCAGAAACTTCGCGAGAAATCCGTTCGTTGATTACGGCCACTCGTCTGCGTTCTCGCGTCCACTTCACAACGCGTCGATCGTCCGATCGCCGGCCGTCAATCATTCGGCGGCCCCCAACGCGGACGGGGCGGACGGCGAGCGAAGCGAAAATTCGCGTTCGAATTGGCGCCCGCGACTCGCAGCCTCTCGCCCACCGTAGCCGGCCGCCCCGTCTGGGCGTGTTTTTGCCCCTCGCCGCCGCCGTTTGAGCCTACGCGCCCGCTCGCGGTCCACTCGCCGGTCGGGCGTCGCGTTTTTGGGGTCGCGTTTTCGAGGCCCGGGTTGCGAAATTTTCGATTTTGTTCGTGATTTTCGTGATCCGCGCGTGGATCCTCGCCGTTCGTCGACCGCCGCGTGTTCGTTTCAGGGTTCCCTTGTGCAAGTGCATCCGAGAAACGAAAACAAGCAGCGAAAATGGTGAGTTTTGTCCGCCGATCGATCGAAATCGGAGGCCTACGCGGCCAAACGTGGGCGAATTTCGGGGATTTTTGGATCGAATAAACGGGCCGATGGCCGCGAAGCTTTTGGCCCAAGAATCCACGAAAAAATCGGTCGAAAATTCGGAGAACTTCGCTCATTTCCTCCGGTTTTCAGGTGAACTTCACCGTCGACGAGATCCGTGGCCTCATGGACAAGAAGAAGAACATTCGGAACATGTACGTCTATCTACTCATCTATTCGACTTGATTGATTGATTCGTTCGGTTCAGGTCCGTGATCGCGCACGTGGATCACGGCAAGTCGACGCTGACGGACTCGCTGGTCTCCAAGGCGGGCATCATCGCCGGCGCCAAGGCCGGTGAGACGCGCTTCACCGACACGCGCAAGGACGAGCAGGATCGTTGCATTACGATCAAGTCGACGTGAGTTCCCCTCCGAACGAACGAATTCAATTGATTCCTCTCGTCGATTGCAGCGCCATCTCCATGTACTTCCAACTGAACAAGAAGGACTTGGACTTCATCACCAAGGAGAACCAAATCGAGCACGTGACCGAGGGCGGCGAGAAGAAGAAGCTGGACGGCTTCCTGATCAACCTCATCGACTCGCCCGGACACGTCGACTTCTCCTCCGAAGTGACGGCCGCGCTGCGCGTTACCGACGGCGCCCTGGTGGTCGTGGACTGCGTCTCCGGTGAGTTCGCGGGCTGGAGCGGCGGCAGCGGGGCGGCAGGAAGCGGGGAGTGCAGGGGAAGAAGGAAGGATGGAGGGATGAATCAAACGAATCAACCATCACTCATCTCCACTCCGCTTTCAGGCGTGTGCGTGCAAACGGAGACGGTGCTGCGTCAGGCCATCGCCGAGCGCATCAAGCCCGTCCTTTTCATGAACAAGATGGACCGCGCCCTGCTGGAGCTTCAACTCGGCCAGGAGGAGCTGTACCAGACGTTCCAGCGCATCGTCGAGAACATCAACGTCATCATCGCGACGTACGGCGACGACGACGGTCCGATGGGGCCGATCATGGTCGATCCGTCCATCGGCAACGTGGGCTTCGGCTCCGGCCTGCACGGTTGGGCCTTCACGCTGAAGCAGTTCGCCGAGATCTACGCGGACAAGTTCGGCGTTCAAGTGAGTCGTCCATCGATTGAATGCTCCCGACTAATCCCTTTGTTTGCTTCGTTTAGGTCGACAAGCTGATGAAGAACCTGTGGGGCGACCGCTTCTTCAACCCCAAGACCAAGAAGTGGAGCTCCACGCAGGAGGAGGGCTCGAAGCGCGGCTTCGTCCAGTTCGTCCTCGACCCCATCTTCCAGGTCTTCAAGGCCGTCATGGAGGTGAAGAAGGACGAGACCGCCAAGCTGCTCGAAAAGCTCAACATCAAGCTCTCCAACGAGGAGAAGGACCTCGAAGGGTACGTGGTGAAGGAAGTGCACTCAATCCTCATCCCTCTGCTTGCAGAAAGCCGCTGATGAAGGCGTTCATGCGCCGCTGGCTGCCGGCCGGCGACACGATGCTCCAGATGATCTGCATCCATCTGCCGTCGCCCGTCACCGCCCAACGCTACCGCATGGAGATGCTCTACGAGGGCCCGCACGACGACGAGGCCGCCGTCGGCATCAAGAACTGCGACCCCAACGGGCCGCTGGTGCTCTACGTCTCGAAGATGGTCCCAACTTCTGACAAAGGACGTTTCTACGCTTTCGGACGTGTCTTCTCCGGCAAAGTCGCCACTGGCATGAAGGCCCGCATTCAAGGCCCCAACTACGTGCCCGGCAAGAAGGAGGACTTGTACGAGAAGGTGAGTGCGAAACGAAGGAAGCCCTCGATTCATCCGCCTCCTCGTTGCAGACCATCCAGCGCACCATCCTCATGATGGGCCGCTACATTGAGCCCATCGAGGACGTGCCGTGCGGCAACATCGTCGGCCTGGTGGGCGTCGACCAGTACCTGGTGAAGGGCGGCACCATCACCACCTTCAAGGACGCTCACAACTTGCGTGTCATGAAGTTCTCCGTCTCGCCCGTGGTGCGCATCGCCGTCGAGCCCAAGAACGCGGGCGATCTGCCCAAGCTGGTGAGTTCCCTTGCCCACTCGATTCGTTGATTGACTCGTTCGTTTGCTGGTGGAAGGTCTCAAGCGCTTGGCCAAGTCCGATCCTATGGTCCAATGTATCTTTGAGGAGTCTGGAGAGCACATCGTCGCCGGCGCCGGCGAGCTCCATCTGGAGATCTGCCTGAAGGACCTGGAGGAGGACCATGCGTGCATTCCGCTCAAGAAGTCCGACCCAGTTGTCTCCTACCGCGAAACTGTTCAATCCGAGTCTTCAATCATGTGCTTGTCCAAATCGCCAAACAAGCACAACCGTATCTTCATGAAGGCCGTGCCGATGCCCGACGGACTCGCCGATGACATCGAGAAGGGCGACGTGTCGCCGCGTGCCGAGGCCAAGGAGCGTGCCCGCATTCTCTCCGAGAAGTACGAGTACGACCCGACCGAGGCGCGCAAGATTTGGTGCTTCGGTCCAGACGGCACTGGCCCGAACATCGTTGTTGACGTTACCAAGGGTGTCCAATACTTGAATGAAATCAAGGATTCAGTCGTTGCTGGCTTCCAATGGGCAACGAAAGAAGGTGTTTTGTGCGATGAGAACATGCGCGGCATCCGCTTCAACATCCACGACGTGACGCTGCACGCGGACGCCATCCATCGCGGCGGCGGCCAAATCATCCCGACGGCGCGCCGCGTCTTCTACGCGTCCGTCCTCACCGCCGAGCCGCGCCTCCTCGAGCCCGTCTACCTCGTCGAGATCCAGTGCCCCGAGACGGCGGTGGGCGGCATCTACGGCGTGCTGGTGAGTTCCCCTTCCATTCATTCCATTTGACGTTGTGTTGAATTGCAGAACCGTCGTCGTGGCCACGTGTTCGAGGAGATGCAGATCGCCGGCACGCCCATGTTCGTCGTGAAGGCCTACCTGCCCGTCAACGAGTCCTTCGGCTTCACCGCCGACCTGCGCTCCAACACCGGCGGTCAGGCGTTCCCGCAGTGCGTGTTCGATCACTGGCAGGTGCTGCCGGTGAGTTCCCCCCGCTTCCGATCATTCAATTCGTTCATCCACTCGTGAATTGCAGGGCGATCCCTTCGACGGCACCTCGAAGCCCGCCCAGGTCGTGGCCGAGACCCGCAAGCGCAAGGGATTGAAGGAGGGCATCCCGTCCTTGGACCAGGTGAGTCCTCCGCCCTCTCCCCCACCCCCACACTCACCCCCCGCCTGCTTTCAGTTCCACGAGAAGCTCTAAAGCGTCCAGCGGCGTCCACAACCCGCCCGCCCGGATCCAAGGCCCTCTCCATCAATATCCCTTCCTTTCCTTCCACCTTCCCCTTCCTTCCATCCTCCTTCTTGTCCACTCGAATCGAAGAGAATCGACGGAGAAGTTCGCCGCTTCCTCTCCGCTTTTACTCCACCCACCCACCACCCACCATCTTCGCTGTTGATTGTTTTGTTGAAAACCTATCTTAGTAAACATAAAAATAATTTAAATAAAGCGCAAGTGTTGAATGACGAGCGGGAGGATGAGGATTGATCGAGTGGATGGGGGGTGTTCGGTTGGGAAGAAGGAAGTTGCTGATGCTTGTGAGTGGAGCAGGGGATCGAATGGAAGGTGGGCAGCGGAAGGAAAGCGGGTGTGTAGGAAGAGAAGGGAGAGTCTCGCGTTTGCGGTCGTCGAAGAGCCAGCCGCTTGAAAGGAACATCTTTCTCTACACCCGCCTCGTCCGCTGTCTTTTGTGCGGCGCGTCTCCAAGTAACCCGCCGACCAACCGCTCATCCCCTCGTTGAACCCACCGCTCACTCTTTCGGCCTATTTTTCAAATGACGGCCGTCATGCTGCCGTTCGTCCTCCTCGGCGGATTGATCGCGATGGCGGGCGGCCAGTCGACGGCCACCAGCCGGCCGGCCTCACCGTCCACCCACCAGACGACCGCCCAAGGGACTCCGATGAGCACTGGTGTGAGCAACCAGGCGCCGAACGGGACCACGAAAACAAGCGCGACAGCGAGCGGGAGCACCATCACGAGCACTCGCCCCACGTCCATCAACACCGCGACGAGGAGCGGGACCACGGGCTCGACGACGCTGTCGACGGCGGCGGCGAACACGAGCACGCGGACGAGCACGCGCGCGCCCACGAGCACGGCGGATCCCGAGCGCGTGGAGTTCGACTTCTGCCGCGTGGTGAGTTTCGGGCGGGGGCCGCGGCGGACGGCGCGCGTCCTCCTGTACGTGGGCAGCGGCTGGGCGGTCGGGTGGACGGCGCTCTGCTTCCTCGTCAACCTGTGCAACGGGTGAGCGGTCGGCCTGCTCCCACTCACTCCCTCGGCCGCCTGCAGGGTGTTCGGCCACCACCGCGCGCTGGAGGCGGTGCAAGAGGCCGGCTTCGTCGTCCTCTTCGTCTTCCTCGGCGGCTTCGTCTTGCGGCCCGACCCTCCGGTTCGTTCAGGTGATTCAACTAGTCCACTGTCGGTTGTAGAAGCTGTGCGAAGTGACGTCCGTGGTGCTGTACGCGTTCCTGATCTTCGTGGTGCTGCTGTCGGTGATGCAGACGGGCATCGCGCGCAGCCTGATCCGCGGCGGGTCGGCGCGCAACGGCCGCTTCCCGGCCGCCACCTACTACTTCTGGCCGCTCTTCCTCGCGTCCACCGTCACGGTCGCCGTCTACTTCGCTCTCCGCTCCGACTTCGAGACCAACGGCGTCCAGTGAGTGCGCGGTAGCGGGGGCTGTTCGTTGAGTGAGTGAGCCGTCTGCTGAGTGCTCACGGACGCTTTCACGTCCAAGAATCCACCGACTCTCCCCGTTCAAGTGCGGGGGCTAGACGAAGGAGCAACGAGAGCTGTTCGTGAAGAGTGAATGAGTGGGGAGTTGTAGAGAACAGAGCGTTCTTCTCCGAGTATTCAAGCAACAATCCTCTGCTCTCCCCAGCAATCCCTTTCTTGCATTCTGCGTGTTCTCCCGAGTGCTCGAGAGCGTTCTGCTCCGACTGCTCACGAGTGCTCTCCCCAACAAGAACCCCCCGCAACAACCGCCCGTTCAGGTGCTTCTGCGACATCTACGACCGGCGCTACTGGGCGATCACGATCACGGCGGCGCTGCTGACGGCCGGCATGCTCGTGATGAACCAGACGGCCGTCGTGCTCTGCAAGATGACGCGCCCGACGGTGGACGTGACGCAACTGTTTTGGGCCAAGTGCGCCCCGACTTCCCGGCTCTAATCGACGGGAGTTGCAGGAAGACGGTGCGCTCGCAGCCGCTGAAGGTGTTCGGCTTCCTCGGCTGCTACTTCGCGTGCCTGTTCGCGGCGGCCATGCAGCGGCTGTGGCTGTTCGGCGTGTACGTGGGCGTGTGCGCGGCGTTTGGGCCGCTGCTGTTCGTCTGCCACACGTACGGGCACGAGCGGACGGCGGCGGCCCTCTTCGCCAAGTGCGGCTGCCGCTTCTACCGCCCCTGCCCGAAGCCCATCGAGCGCAACCGGCCGCGCACGCCCAAGAACCGCCTCCTCGCCATGCGCCACAAGGTGCGCGCGGGATGGGGTTCTTTCTCTTTTGGGATCTGCTGGTTGATCGGCGTGAAGGGCGGAGTGGGTGAAAGAAGGGAGCTTGTTGTTCGTTCTGTCTCCTGAATTCTCGTGTAATGGTGGGAATTTCTCTTCGCTCTGCCCACTCATTTCCTTGGGATCTCTTGGTTAATTGACGGGAGCTCTTTTTCAATGTGTTCTTTTGTCCTCGGGATGCCTCGTCCGATTCCCCACCCGCTCACCCCCTTCTCGTTGCAGGAAGCCCTCGCCGCGTTGGCGACCGGCGGCGTGCCCGCGGCCGACTTGCCGCCCGCGCCGCTCGCCGGCCGGCTGCCGCCGCCGCTGCCCCCGCCTCCGGTCGTCCCACTCGCCGCTTCTCCCGCCGCTCCTCCCGCTCCGAAGGCCCCCGAGCAGCCGCCGGAGGAGCCGCCGGCCGCCACCTCCGCCCAGGACTTGTACTCGTGGCTCACGGACAAGAACGAGCAGAACATCGGCGACGCGGCGAACGTCCTCTTCAAGCCGCCCGGCGGACAGGCGGGCTGATCGACAAGGGTGATTGAACGAAAAGAGCTGTCAGGAATAAACGAGTCTTGGTCGATTTGAGGGTCACAATCGAAGAAGCAGGCGGAAGGCGGAGTTCATTCCCGGAGACCACCAAAAAGTAACTCGCGATTTGTCTCGTTTGTCATGCGGAAAGCGAGCAAACCACCGGCCAAACCTCCGAACACTCGCTTTCTTCTTAACCTGATGGACAGGCCGTACTCATTCCGACTGGTTTTATCGTCAATTTATTGCAGAAAAAAAACTGAAAGTTCGACGCTTGTACAACAGAAAGATCACACTCGTTCCGTCGACACGAGCCGTCCACGAACATTCGATCGTGCAGAGACGAGCGTCGAAGGCTTTCGTGAGTTCCTCAGCGAAGTTCTCGTTCTGGACGACGAAATTCGATTGTTGAGCGAAGAATTGCCGTGCGAGACGTTTGATTTCAAGGTGAGCGGGCTGGACGAAAGAAAGTCGACGAATCGAAGCGAAGCAACTCACCGCAAAGTCGATGAAATTCGTGCGCATGTCGATTTCCGTCCGCAGTTCGCCCAAACGAACGCCCGCCTCTTGGGCCCATTCGACGAGCTGAACGGAGCGATCGACGAGAACCTTCAGAGCGGAGAACAAGGCGTCTTCTTTCTGCAAGACGTCTGAATGAAAGTGGGTAGAGAAGGAGCGAACGTACCGTCCCGCAGAGGACGCAAATGCCCCAAATGTGAACGTCGAGGACGAAGCGCGCGTTCAACGAACGGAGGTTCTCAAACGCCTCTTGGTAGCACCAGGTTTGTTCTTCGTTCCACGGCTGCAAGCGAGAGATGTCGACCAAACTGTGCATCCACGGGCCCTCCCACAAGCGGAGAGTGACGCGCTCGACCGCTTCGTTCGGTTCGCAGCTGCAAGACGGCCGCTAGTCGCCAGCAAAACAGGAACTCACAGCTCGACGTCAGCCACGTCCCAAACCGTCGCTTGAACTTCGAGCCGCCGAGCACGTGCGTGGAAGAAAGGCGCGAGATCTGAAGATTTCGATCCTTCGGCTCACATCAACGAAGAACAAACAGGCAAACTCCTCGTAATTCGTCTTCATGAACGCTCGTTCGACTCGCGACGACGTCCGGCGAGCCATGAGGATCGTTCCTTGAGAGCGGAAGAACGTGATGTAGGCGAGTTTGGCCGGCAGAAAGTCCCACACCAGGTGGACGAGCGGGATGTTCGAAGACGAACCGAGCACCAAATCAATCGCCTTTAACGTGGAATGATCTAAACAGAGCGATAAAACGAACAAGACGATGATGCACTCGCCTTTCAACGTCCTAAAGATGGTGCACAAAGTGCGGAGTTGCTCGAATGACGCTGCAGCATGCAGGCCGACTTCGAGGTACTCCACTCGGGCGACGTCCAGCAGACGAACGAGCGATCGGACGGCCAGGTGGTCGCTGCTCAACAACACGTGCACTCGCTTCGTCGAAACCGAGTAAACGAAAAGCGAGCGCCACGAGCGAATGGCTGCCGGCTTCGCTCGGTCCATGTGATTCGAAGCAAAAAAAGCGTTTGTAAAGGATTGCGAGCAGAAGAAGAAGCGGAGAGTTCGGAGCCGCAAAGCCGCTCGATTGTCGCGGTACGTAGGCAGCAGGGGATCGAGTGAGTTGCCCCGACGGCCGGTGTTCAACGCGTGGAACATCGCGAGCACGCGGCCGTTCGCGTTGAGTTGCGGCATCCTCTTCTCGGCCGTCCGTTGAGCAAACAAACCGATGGACGCTTGCTGGCCGTCTACGGCCGCCAGTTTCGGCTTCTTTTGCGGCGGCGGCGAGCTGGACATCGCGCGGGTGAGCGGCGAGTGGTGGGAGCAATCGACCGTCGCCGTCGAGTAGCAGGGAGGCCGCCGCTCAACACTCGATCAGCGCCAAGCGGCGGCCTCTTGCTCACCTTCAAACGCAAAGGAAACCCGCCCTTGCAGCCGATCTTTGGGCGCGGGTTGAGTCCAAAGTCCTACACTTACAAACTCGAAACGAAGAACCGCTTGAAATACCCAACAAAACCTCTAATTTCGAACCACCGAGATAGACCAAAGGAAAACGAAAGGGCGAACACGAGATGCGATCGCGGGGATGCACCGACCCATTTTCTTCGTGCCTCCACTCAAGCGACCTCCGCCCGCTTTCGCTAACTCACTCGATCGATGACCATAGCACGAGAGCACGTGTGCATCTCTACAAGGTTCTGCGGGGTTAAACCACGTACAGTCTGGCCGAATGCGGGTGTTCGTCCGTCATCTTCAGACTGATTGAAGGTGGACAGTTCTGCTCGCGGTTCTCGGCTGCCGGCTGGTAGTGAACTGAAGCAGGAACTCGTTGAATGCTGCTGTTTATTGCTTCGCTTTCTCGAATACGTCCGACTGCCGACGGGAACGGTCGACATTCTTCCGCCCGCTCGTCGCGGGCTGTCGATCACTTGATTCTCACGACATTCCGCAAGAAACATCTTTTGGTTAGATTAAAACAACACGCGGACGCCGCGTCCCTCCGACTGCTCGCCGCCGCCGCGTCTTTCGTCATTCTCCTAGTCGAGCGCCGCCGTTCGAGGCGGCCCGCCGACTTCCCCGCAGCCCGCCTGCCTGCCCGCCCGCCCGCTCCCTCCGCCGACTGCTGCCGTTCGGCCGCAGACGGGCGCGTTTTCCGACCGCCCGCCGCTTTCGCCGCCGCTCCGCCATCCGCTTTCCTCCGCCTGCCTGCCGCGATGTTGATCAACGGAACGGAGTACGTGACGCTCTCGGACGAGGAGCCCGAGGTGGTCGAAGTGCCGACCGACCGCCGCTCCTCCGCGCCCGTCCGCCGGCTGCCGCGTCGACGGGCGGCCAAACGGCGGGCCGACGCGACGGAGACGCCCGCCCGTCGTTCCCGCACGCAGCCGCCGGCCGAACCACCCGCCGCCGCCCTCCGCGCGCCTTCTGCGCCGTTCTTCGCGACGACGCTGCGCGGCGACTGCGTTTTTCACCTGCCGTCGCCGTACGCGCGCGCCTTCACGGCGAACCTGCGCCGCGCGACGGGCCCCAACATTCGGCTGGAGTTCGCGCCGCTCGCCCCGCCGCCGCCCGACTTGCGGCCCGCCGGCGACGCGGCCGACCGCTCGCTCGTCGCCCGCTTTTGGCGCCGCTCGACCGCCCACTCGCCGACGGTCCTCTTCTTCGACCAGCAGGCGGTGAGTCCCGCCCGCGCCGCTCCGTCCACTCGCTTCTTTGCAGCTCGGCCGGGAGTGCGGCGAACTCCCGCTGCTCCGTTGGCTGGCCGACCCGCGCGCCCGCCTGCTGCTCGTCCGGTCGGCCGCCGCCGCGTGGAGTCGCCGCCTCCGCCCGCTCGTCCACCTGCTGCTCGACGCGCGACCGCTGGGCGACGCGTCCGAGCTCCTCTGCTTCGCGAAGCCGGCGGCCGGCGAGTGGGCCGCCCGGTGGACGCGCGCCGCCGTCCGCTCGCCCGCCGCCGTGGGCGTCGCGCTGGACGCCCTCGTGCGGGAACACGCGGGCGCCTCCGCCCTGCTGCTCGTTCGGGACGCCGATCGTGAGTCCCCTTTTATGGGCTCCACTCGCTGACTCGGCGGATTTCAGGCGCCGCTCTCCGCCGCTTCGAGTCGCCCGACTTCGTCGTTCTTTGATCCCGCCGTCCATACACTCCCCACTTCCCACTCCTCGCTTTCTTCCATTGATTCCGCAAGTAGTTTCGATTCTGGATTGTTCCTTCATTGATTCCGATTGTTTCGTTTGATTGCTGCTCGTTTCCGCTCAATAAATTCGCTCGTGCACTCGCTTCGGTTTTCGGCGGGCAAACGGGGCAGTTGGAGGATGTCGCTTTATTTGGTCTTAATAAAAAACAACGCAGTTCACCGCCGATCACGTAATCTTGGTAAACGTCTTTTTCGTTTATTCAACGATTCTACCGCAAAAACGGGCAGCACGTGTAAATAAGAAGCAGTAATAAAAGAACAAGAGTTAGCGAGTGACCACAAAGGACACGTTCGTTTCGTCCACGCGGGCACTCCAGATGCAAAGAACGAGAAGCAATCGGCTGTAGAAGTGCTCCACGATTCGGGTGTCCATTTCTTCGGTTTGAGCGGCGAACCGCTTGTGGTTAGCGAAGCCGTACTTAACGGACCGCAGGTTCTGCTGCACCGCCTTAACAATTGGAATGCTTGAGCGTGTGTTGCAAATTTCCACTCACTTCTGGCACGGTGCGCCATCCTGGCAGTCGGATTTCCGTTCGCAATTCGCTCAACCGAATCCCCGCCGCTTTGGCCCACTCCAGGAGGCGGAAGGAGCGATCGACGAGGATCTTCAGCGCTTTACAAATTCGATCGGGCAGCTGATTGTGGACGACCATGAGTACAGGCATAAAGCAGACGACTCACGGTTGGAGGCCAAAAATAAAAGCCGGACACGTTCAGCTCGAAGACGAAGTGCGTGTTCAAAGATCGTAATTGTTGAAACGCTAGCTGGTAGCCACGAGCGTCGTCTTCGGTCCACAAAGAACCGCAAAAGAGTTGATAGAGCGCGTTCCAGTCTTCTTTATCGAACGTACTGATGCTTAAGATCTCCACGGATTCGTTCTGTCCGTAGCTGAAAGCTGAACATCATTTCTTGCCATAAGGTGGCTCACTTGCGGCCCGTTGGAAGCGATGCTCTCCATTTGGCCATCTATTTGTATCACGCGAGCACGGGTCCGAAAGAGAGAAGCGAGGTCTAAATTCGGTTTTGTCAAGTGAAAAACGAAGATAGACGTACATGGCGAAGGTTCATCCCAAAACGAAGCGTCAATTTTTTCTAGCGACGCCGCCAACCCGCGTGACACGTGAACCCAACGTGGATCCTCACAATAAACGTCTACCTCTTTCGCCGCCAAAAAATCTCGGAAAAGCCAAAACAGTGGGTAATGCACCGTCCAGTTGCCGACCTCGATTCCGACTGCTTTCAGACAGACATGATCTGTAGCCGCTGCGTTTAATTGTAGAAGAAGACGAGTACTTGCCTTTAAGAACTGAAAGAATCATCGTCCCTTGCTTCATGATCTCGAATGTGTTCGCGGGGACGTCCGGAGCCGAAACGACCAAACGTTCCGCAGAAGACGCGCCGAGGAAGCGGGCCATGGATGTCACGGACAAGTGATCAGTTGTCAACCACACAAAAGACTTTCCTCTTGTTCGCACTGACCACAAAGAGCAGGTATTTATGCAGAATAAGGCATCGTGCTTGTGGTGCTTTCGATCGCGCACGAAGAAGGTGGCGGGAAAGGCGGACGAGCAGAAGACGAAGCGAAGAGTCCGTAGGCGAAGAGCCGCTCGGTCCCGCAAGTAGTCGGGAGCAGTCGGGTCTAGCGTGTTGTCCAAACGGCTGGTTTTGGTGGCGTGGTAGAGGACCATCCATTTGGCGTGAGCGCGCAGCTTCGGCTTCATCTTCGGTCCTTGTCGTTGCGGCCGTCGGGAAGAAACCGTTTTGCATCGAACAGAAACAGTGGGAGAGCGGAAACGCGAGAGGAACGCGCCCATGCCGCGGCAGATCGACTGGCAAGCGCGCGCGAAAGCCGTTGCTGACCACCCGCTCGGTTCAAGCCGCCTGCTTGCCGCGTGGATTTGCGCGCGCAAAAGCGAGTGGACAGAGTCGCCAGGCGTCGCGCTCTCTCATCGGGTTGCCTTCGATCGAATGCCGATCGTTTTGTTTCGTTTCGACTCAACCCCAAAGCGGTTTGCGAACGAACAACGTGAATACTTTACTGAACGCGGACTTCCACAGCCTCTCGTCCGTTTGACGAGCTCGTTTGCCGAAGTTCCAAACAAACACCAGAAAGAAGGTTTTTCAACAGCCAACCGCTCGCCGTCCCACCATCAGCCAACACACGAACAATCCAAACGTTTATTTTGCGGTGCAGCCAGCGGAAATACTCGGGGACAATCATTCGTTTGTGGGAGGCCGCACTGATGACTTCTCTCCTTCTTGAAAAAAATAAATACGACAATACACTTCAAATACAATCAATTAGTGGGGCGGAGGTACAATAAACGACAAACAAAAGGTTGCTGACTAAATGGAGAACACAATACAAAGAGCAATCAATTCGGGCAATTATTACGAACAATCAATCGACTCTTCTATTCCGGAAGTCGACTTCACTCCTCGTCGATCACCACAACGTCCATGAGCGCGTCTCCGGCTTCGGGCTGCTCGGGGGCGGCAGCGGCGGGCGAAGCGGCGGGCGGCTTCTTCAGGAGGCCGCGCAGCTTCCGCATGAAGCCGGTGGGCTCATTCGGCGTGGAGTGCTCGAACGGTTGGATTCCTGCAAGCAACGAGAGGAATGAACGAGTAGAACGAATGGATAACGCCCTACCGTCCGCGAATCCCTCCAACGTGTGGTTCATCGTCTTCGTTTCGGCCGCGACGAAGTAGCCGGCCGACTCGCCCACCTCGTACTCGGGAATCTCGAAGTGGACGACTTCTGCAACAAATCGGGAATGAAATGGAAGCAGTGGGAGGGACGAACCGGTGGACTTGCGCTTCTCGATCAACACCTGATCGTCCTCCTCGCGGAACTCCTCGATGCCCGATCGCTCCAACGCGTCCCGATTGCTCAGTTTGTAGTCCGCGTCCGCGAGCGAGTTCATCATTTGGACGAACTCGGGGTCGACGCGACGCCCCCGGACGTGCGTGAAGCCGCGGAAGGCGGGCAGCGTGTCCGCTTCAATGCGCCGCTTGGGCAGGATGTTCTCGACGGTGCCGCCGAAGAACGGAAGCGCCGTGTTCACCCGCACGTGTCTAAACGATCGAAAGAATTCAAGGAAGATGAGAGGAGTGAACGTACTGGTCGATTAGAGCCGGCGGATAGGCCATCGGTCCCATTTCGCGCCTGCAATCGTGGGAATTGAACGACGGAAGTCGAAGAAAGCAAACGAACATTCTGAGCACGTACTCGGGCACTTGGTTCGGCGCCAGGCATAACTCGCGGCGTAGTCGCTCCTCGACGGCCTTCCGCTCGTCCACCGCGCCCGTCGGCTCGTCCTCCTCGTCGCTCACGAGGTCGACGATCTCGCCGTCCTCCTCGCCGGCCGCTGCTTCCCACTGACGGCCGCGATGCTGCGGCTGCTGCTGCCGCGAGTGCGAATGGGAGTGGCTTCGATTAGAGCTGCAAACTCCGAAGAATCAAATGATTGAGCGGAAAGAACTCACTAATCGGAGGAACGGGAAGACGACTCGCTTCGCTGCTGCTGTTGGCCGTACGGCTGGCGGTCGTGCCGCTGGAAGTCGCGACCGTTCGGCCGCCACGACGTGCCGCGAACCTCACCGAACGTCGGCGGAACGGGCGGCGGCGGGCAGCCGAAGGAGTCGTCGCGCGCGTTCCCGAACGGCGCCTGCGACGGGAGCGGCGGATTTCGCCAACTGCCGCTTTCGTTTCGGTTGTGCGAGTAGGCGGGCGGGTGCTGGAAGGCGGGCGGATGGGACTGCCGGCCGCTGCAAGAGAAATCGAAGAAATACGAAGCCCAAATTCAAGGGAAAACCCACTAATTTCGCTGCTGTCCGCCGTTGTTGTTGTTGTAGTGCGAAGAGTTGTCTGGAAGAAAAGGTTGTGCAAAAGAATTCAATGGAACGCTCACAATCACGATCACGACCGGCCGACTGATTCCACTGCGGCGGGTGGGGCGGCTGCTCGTAGCGCGCGCGCTGCCGAGGCGGCGATCCGTTGCGGTCGTCCGCGTGACGTTTGCCGCGATTTCCGCCCTGATTGTGGCCTCGATTGTTCCCGCGGAACATGGCGGAAGGACGACGCGGCGGAGAGGCGCCCGGTGGACGGAAGTGGGCCTAAAACGAGCAAATGAAATGGAGAAGTTCAATTTCGGCACGAAATAAAGCAAAAATACGTGGGATTCGTAGGAATAATCGATTTTCACACAAAAGACCAGGAATTCCACGAGAGGCATACTCGGGGATTCCCAACTCCCATCCGTTCGTTCAATCGAATCAATTAGTGGAAACGAACGGCGGCTCTAATCAACAAGAAGCAGACAGTCGGGAAGCAGACGAGGAATTGGGCAATGGGACGAGCCGTCCGTCCATCGATTTTCCGCTCGGTGGCCGAATTTCCCGCCAGGCGGCCGAAAGCAGGCGCACAGGCGGGCGATGTTGACTTTTTTTACCGCCCGCCTTCTTTCATCCCCCACTTACTCAACGGCCGGAGGGGCCGCCAGGCGGACGAGCGGGTGGGTGGGCGGGTGGGTTGGCGTGTCCACGTCCATTTCGGTCGCGTGGACACGCGATGCTGCGGGCGACGAAGCGCGACCGCCGGGCGGCGGCTTTCGGCGAGCCGACGGGCGGCCGGCGGAATTCGAAGCGACAGTGCGGGAATTCCTGCGCGTATCTTCCGGATTGTACGACCTACGGATTGCTTTCTTTTCCTTGAACATTGACTCCTTCTTCCTCCTATTTTGCTTTTCTTCCTTGAAGATTGCTGCCTTCTTCGGTCTACAGGTTTCATCGTTCTTTCTCGTGCCTTCCAGCGAATGAATCGCGCGTTTCGTGCTTGAAAAACGATTGAATTCCATCTGATTACGGCCCGGATTTCAGCGCCGCAAACTCGACGCCGATGGGCCGAAAATCGGCCATCCGTTCGCGCAAGAACACGCACTCCTCGTCGACGACCACGACGAACCGCGTCGAGTCCGTGAAGAGTTTGCTGGCGGCGAGCGGAATCGGCGGCGACTCGGCCGAGGCGGCGGGCTGGAACGGCGGCGGCGGCGGCAGTCAGCGCTCCGAGTCGGCGGCGAGTTCGGCGGCCGAGAGCGGCGATGAAGTGAGTTCTCTTTTGTTCTTTCCATTGATGCCCATTCCCTCCGTCTTCAGGCCGACGCCCCGGCAGCGGATTTCGACGACACGCACCTGATCGACGGCCGCATCGATCGTTTCGTCGTGCAGCAGCTGGTCTTTTCGCGGGTGATCCTCCTCTGCGTCCAGTGCATTTTCAACGCTCTGGTCGCCGACTGGCCCACCGATGCGTTCAAGGGCGTCGAGCCCGTGGGTTCGTTCTTTCCGCCGTTTTCCGTTGATTTCCGCTTCGAATTTCAGCGCCCAGCAGTCGGGACTCCGCCGTGCAGCTGCTGGTCGGCGGGCTGGGGCGCTGGGACGCTCGGCAGTTTCTCCACATTGGGGAGTTCGGCTACACGTGGGAGTCGAATTTGGCGTTCTTCCCGCTCTTCCCCGCGCTCCTCCGGCTGTTGGGCGGCGCCGTGCGGGTGTTCATCGGCGATCTCTCGCTCTTCAACGCGATGATCGTCGGGGGCGTCGTTTTGAACAACGTGAGTCCATTTCTTCTGCGTTCTTTCTGTTGCATCGCCTCGTTTTAGGTCCTCTTTGTCGTCAACGGCGTCCTCCTTTTCAAACTGTGCGCGCTGCTAACCAAATCGACGAAAGAGTCGATGATCGCCGTCTACGTGTACTGCTTCAATCCGGCGAGCGTCTTCTTCTCGGCCGTCTACACGGAGTCCCTCTACTTCTTCTTCGTCCTGCTCGCATTGAACGTCCTGCACGGCCGCTCCACGAGCAAAAAGGCGCCTGTCGGAGCGGCGCGGAGGGCGAAGTCGACGGTCGATCCGCTCCGCCTGCTGACCGCCTCGTTCGTCCTCTCGTTCGCCTTCCTCACGCGATCCAACGGCCTCCTGAACGTCGGCTACGTGTGGTGGCCGCTGTGTTTGGAGATCCTGACCGTTCGAGACGCCGCCGGTCGCTTGCAGCTGGACAGCTCGTTCTGGAGTGTCTGCGAGAAGGTTCGTGTCTTTCGTCTTTCAATTCATTCCCGCGATGCTTCCAGACGATGAAACGAGCCGCCCTGTTGCTCGCGTGCTTCGCGATCGTCGTCCTCCCGCTGCGAATCTTCGGCTGGGCGATGGAGGAGCGGTTCTGCAATTCGGTGTCGCTCCGAGTGGACGATCGCCTCCAGCCGTTCCTCCTCAATCAATCCAATCGTGTGCTGCCCGGCGACTTGGAGCACTTGGGTTGGTGCCGGCCGGAACAACCGCCCTCCTTCCTCACGCCCGCCTACTACTCGCCCATCCAAGAGAAGTACTGGGACGTGGGGTTGTTCGCCTACTGGCAATGGCGGAAGCTGCCGATGTTCCTGTTCGCCCTCCCGACTCTCCTCTTCGTCCTCTATGCCACCGTAGACCTCCTGTTCGGTTCGTTCCCTTCAATCCATCCATTCGATTTGATTGCTCGAGTTCAGATCTCGGGATGGACCGCCGCTCGTCGCTGCCCGAAATGTTGGCCGACACGCGGCTGTTGGCGCCGTTCGTCGCCCACTCGGCCCTCATTGCGCTCTGCGGCGTGTTCGTGTACAACGTCGAGGTGTCCACGCGGATGCTCTACTCCTCGTCCCCTCTGCTCTACATCGTCCTTGCGCGCATCATGGCCGCACAGACGCCCCGCATCGAAGTGCCCGAAGATCTGCTCGTGCCCTCGGTGTTGCCCTTCTTCGCCAACTACATCTTCGTTCGTCCCCTCCACTTCGCCATGATGTCTTACCTGTTGGGTTATTTCTTCGTCGGCACAATGCTGCACGTGAATTGGCTGCCATTCGTTTAAATCGTTGGGTCAAACCGAGCGCCTTCCGATCTCCCGTGAATTCCTGCCCGTTTCTCTTCGTTCGTTGCTTCTAGTCATCTCCCCAATCAATCGTTGATTTCTCCCGTTTCGCTGCTCTTTCATTCCACCAACCAACCATCCGCCAATCGAATCCAATGTTCACTTGTTTCCGCGAACAAAAAGGTCGACATTCCAGTCAGTCAGTCCACGTATCACTCGTTTTTCCTCTCTGTTGATCTCATCGACATAATCCCTCTCTTCCATTCGATGTTGAGCTTCTCGTTCCAATCGACTAGTCAATCAGACCGCCAGCTGGTCGGCGATCAATCGGATATCTTTTCTTTGCGGTGATAAGATCGCTCGTTTTGTTCGGTACCTCCGCCTGCCATTCGATCGCGGATTGCCGCTTTCGCTCGTTCGTTCGTTGTTGTGATCTGCGGTTTGATTGCGGCCGGCAGTTGTGCACTCGTGTGTGCGAATAAATTATTTCTTCTTTCCATCGAAGAGGTTCCTCGTCGTTTTGTGAGCAGCTTGTAGTTGAAGGGGTGCGGTTTGCTCGGAAGAAACAAGGAATTTGATGACAAACGAACCGCTTAAAGTTTCCATCAATGGAAACAAGCGTGCACGTGAAGTTTGGAGCGGGAATTGAACGGCGGAGTGATGACAAACCGCTCGTACGAATTCGACTGCTTGAAACTGCAGAATCGATTGAATCACGACGAAACGGATGAAGGAGTGAGCGAGCAACTGCCCGTAATGTTGACGGTGCTTCGGGACGGAGTGCAGCGAGCAAAACACGCGATTTCTCGCCTCTCGCCTGATTGCCGCACGCCCGTCGGCCGGCCGGTTTATCACGCTCGATCGTTCGTTCGCTCATTTCTTTTTGCGAACACTTGAGCACGACTGCGAGAAGACGGGCGGGCGTCGTTGTTGGAAGCGAGGTGGAGGCGGCGGGTTCAAGGCCGCTTCGTTCCGCTCGCTCGCTCGACCATCAGTTTGCCGCGTCTTGCGCTGGTCGCTCCTCGCGCTCGTCATTGTTTTCACTTATTTGCTCGATCAATTTCTTCAAATAATTGGGCGAAATTCCTCCAAATTCCTCGACAATCCACTGCTTTGTCCGCTCGATTTCCATGCGGCGAGTCCCGCCGCTTTTGTCTCGCCGAATTGCATCATTGGCCAACTCCCCGCCCGCACTGGTTATCGAGTGCCTCCTGCTGCTCCCCGCTCGCCGGTGGATGACGAGACGCCGGGATCGCGGGATTCTTGGGTATTTTGCGGGGATTTGGCTGAATCGTTCGAAGCGTTGGGGTTTAGGAGAATTTGGGCGAACTTGACGTGCAATCGCCTCGCAATTGATTCTTTTCGTTGACCGTGGGCGGCGGCCACGTGCTCGTGTTTCCCACTCCACCTCATCGTTCCGCCGCTTCAATCGCACTTCTTCCGCTCATTTTCGCTCGCTTTTAGTCCACTCTGCTCGAACCTCAACGCAAAATGACGAGCCTGACCGAGAACCCCGACTTCCGCGCCCTGCAGCAGCTCTTCGATGGTGGGGCGAAGGAGTTGAAGCTGAACGAGCTGTTCACGCACGACCCCGATCGCTTCAACAAGTACCACACGACGCTGAAGACGCCGGACGGCGAGATCCTCGTGGACTACTCGAAGAACCTCGTCAACGACCAAGTGCTCAAGCAGCTGTTCGCTCTGGTTCGTCCTTCTATTTCACTCTTCAATTGTTTCCGCTGCTTCAGGCCCGCTCGGCGAAGGTCGAGGAATTCCGGGCGGCGATGTTCGGCGGCGAGGCGATCAACTTCACGGAGGGTCGGGCGGTCCTCCACGTCGCCCTCCGCAACCGCTCGAACGCGCCGATCAAAGTGGGCGGAAAGGACGTGAGTTTCCTTCGATTTCTTCCTATTTGATGCCTTCTGATGGTTTGCAGGTAATGCCCGACGTGAACGGCGTGCTGGAACACATGCGCGAGTTCACCGAGCTCGTGATCGGCGGCAAGTGGACCGGCTTCACGGGCAAAAAGATCACGGACGTCGTGAACATCGGGATCGGCGGCTCCGATTTGGGCCCGCTGATGGTCACCGAGGCGCTGAAGCATTTCCAAGTGCGCCCTGCGTTCCGTTCTCTCCTCATTCGCCCGCTTGCAGGTCGGCCCCAACGTGCACTTCGTTTCGAACGTGGACGGGACGCACATGGCCGAGACGTTGAAGCGTTTGAATCCCGAGACCTCGCTGTTCATCATCGCGTCGAAGACGTTCACCACTCAAGAGACGATCACGAACGCCGAGTCCGCGAAGAAGTGGTTCCTCGATGCCGCGAAGGACGAGAAGGCGGTCGCCAAGCACTTCGTCGCGCTCTCCACGAACACCCAAAAGGTTCGTTCTTCTCTTGATTGCATTGGATGATTGTTTTTGAAGGTCCAAGAGTTCGGCATCGACTCGGCGAACATGTTCCAGTTCTGGGACTGGGTGGGCGGCCGCTACTCGCTGTGGTCGGCCATCGGCCTCTCGATCGCCGTCCACATCGGCTTCGAGAACTTTGAGAAGCTGCTCGAGGGCGCCCACCTCGCGGATCAGCACTTCGTGAACACGCCGCTCGAGCAGAACATCCCCGTCATCCTCGCCCTCCTGGGCATTTGGTACATCAACTTCCACGGCGCCGAAACGCAGGCTCTGCTCCCCTACGACCAGTACCTGCACCGCTTCGCCGCCTACTTCCAGCAGGGCGACATGGAGAGCAACGGGAAATACGTGACTCGGTTTGTTCCCGCCATCGTTCAATCGTTTAATCCATTGATGGCTTCAGGGAAGGCCAAGTGGTGAACTACAAGACCGGACCGATCGTTTGGGGCGGTGAGTTCTCTTTCCATTCAATTCGATCGATTGATTCGCGTGTTCAGAGCCGGGAACCAACGGGCAGCACGCGTTCTACCAGCTGATTCACCAGGGCACTCGCCTCATTCCCGCCGACTTTATCGCGCCGATCAAAACGCACAATCCGATCAGCAACGGACTCCACCACAAGGCGAGCTTTCCGCTTCTTTCTTTCGTTTCATTTCGATCGTTTTGCAGATCCTGCTCGCCAACTTCCTCGCCCAGACGGAAGCTCTGATGCGGGGCAAGACGCCGGCGGAGGCGGCCGAGGAGCTGCGCAAGTCGGGCCTCGGCGAGGAGCAAATCACGAAGCTCCTCCCGCACAAGGTCTTCGAGGGCAATCGCCCGACCAACTCGATCGTTTTGCCCGAGGTCACGCCGCGCACGCTGGGCGCCCTGATCGCCCTCTACGAGCACAAGATCTTCGTCCAGGGCGTCATTTGGTCGATCAATTCGTTCGATCAGTGGGGGTGAGTTTCCTCAGCTCCATCCATTTGCTTCATTTGTTCGATTGCAGCGTCGAGCTGGGCAAGCAGTTGGCCAAATTGATCCTCGAGGAGCTGCAGAAGTCGGGCGAGGTCGGCGGCCACGACACGAGCACCAACGGCTTGATCAACTACATCAAAGCCAAGTTCTGAGCACAAGGAGCTGATTGTTCGTGACCCTCCATGCAGCCGACTAGTCATTAGGATTCTTCATTCAATTACTCGTATTTATTCCCAACCAACACGCACGTGTAGAATTCTCTCATTCGATCGCGCAATCGATCGTTCTTCTCCGTAGTTTGCCCGCTAATCTCCTGCTGCTTCAAGTAGACGAGAATAAACTGATTGATCGCTTTGCGTTGTGTTGAGTTCCGAGTAAAGACGTTCGTGGACGTCCCTAGAGTACCTCCTTACCGCATCCTTTCTGTTCACTCAATTGATTCGTAGGAGAATCGAAGATGGCGGGCGTCGCGTTGCGTCGTTTGATGACCGAATTCAAACGTGAGTTCGCTCCATCCGCTTCAATTGTTTGAATGTTCGCTTCGCTGCAGAACTGACGGCCAACCCGCCCGAGGGGATCTACGCGGGACCATCGGACGATGAGAACTTCTTCGAGTGGGACTGCCTCATTACGGGCCCCGAGGGGACGTGCTTCGAGAACGGGGTGTTCACGGCGAAGATCACCTTTTCGGAGGTTCGTTCAGCTTTCGTTTTTTTTGTTTCACACCCGGTTTGCAGGACTACCCGCTGAGCCCGCCGAAGATGCAGTTCACCTGCGATCTCTTCCACCCGAACATCTACCCGGACGGGAAGGTGTGCATCAGCATTCTGCACTCACCCGGCGACGATCCCACTGGCTACGAGACGTCGGCCGAGCGGTGGTCGCCCGTCCAGTCGGTGGAGAAGATCCTCCTCAGCGTTGTGAGCATGCTGGCCGGTTCGTTTCCGCATCGATTGGATTCGAATCGATCAGCTGATTTAGAACCCAACGACGAGTCGGCCGCCAACGTGAATGCGGCGAAGATGTGGCGGGAAGGTTGGTTTCGATTGATTCGATTGAATGATTGCTTGTGTGGTTCAGATCGCGCTCAATTCGAAGCCATCGCCGACAATCTCGTGCGCAAAACGCTCGGACTGCCGCCGCGCAAAGCCGAGCACTCCGCCTCGCCCGCTCCGAAGCCCAACGAGCAGTGAGCGGCGAGGAGGGCGCCCTGCAGTCACTTCAATCCGATCGATCGATTCCAATGAACGCCAACCGAATGAATGCCCCGTCCGTCCGTCCGAATTCCCGCCTCCTTTCTTTCGTTCTTTCTTTTGTGCCGAACCGCCGCGATGTAAATAGTCGTGTGTTGAATAAACAGAACGTGATTCCGTGAGCAGAGGAGTCGCTCGTGAAGCCGGTGATCGGTGGATTTCTGTCGGGCAGCCTTCTGGATCTTGCGAGTTGTTGCGAAGAGAACTTGGAGGACGCGAATGACTCGAAATCGACAGCTGGTGTTTGTGTCGATCGATTGCAATCAGCATGGGGGACGAAAGCAGAGAGGACATCACCATTAACCCAACGTGCAGGTTGATCGACAGACGACAAAGAACGACCGCTCCACTAGATGTTTCGCATGGGAGTGACTCGAAAACCCAAAACATTTGAATGAACGGCCGATTTCTTTGCCCATCCGTCCGTCCTGCTCATTCGAAGGCGCCGCCTTTCGCTCCGATCGGCCGCCCGCTCTCCCGACTGACTGCTCGCTCGCCCGTGCGCTCGCCGCGATGCTCGTGGATTCGACGCTGTCGTGCGCCGCGTGGATCGCAGCCGCCCTCCTGCTCGTGGGGCCGCTCGTCGTCCAGTGCGCCCAGAAGGTTCGATTCTTCGGAAGATCCCCCTCAACGTCGGTTTCAGAAGAAGAAGGACACGAAGGGCAGTCGGAACAACAAGCGGAAGCCGGCCAACGAAACGGCCAACAAGGACTCGGACATCGACAGCGGCGGCACGGGCGGCGACGGCGGGGGCAAAAGTAGGTGCACTCTCCGCTCCTCATCAATCTAATCGCTTGCTGGTTGCAGACCTGAAAATCCGCCGGCCGGAGAAGGACGGCGTGGCCGGCACCCACGATCCCAACTACCAAACGTTGGCCGTTGTGGACTCGAACGCCAACGCGTTCGGCGCCGACAAGAAGGGACCGAAGCCGCCGCAGGATCAGGGCGCGATGGTCGGTTTCCTCTTTCGTTCTTCCCACTAATTTACTTCCGTTGTTTGCAGGCCGGGACTCACGATCCCAACTATCAGGCAGCTCTCTTCAACTCCATCCCACTGAATCTCTTCGTTTGTCTAGACGCTCGCCGCCGTCGACGGCCAGTGCTTCCAAAAGCCGCAGCAGCCGCCCGGAGCCTTCGGAGGCGCCGGAGGCGCCGGAGGCGGAGCATTTGGGGGCGGCGGAGGCGCGTTCCCCGGACCGCAGCAACCGGCGGGCGCCTTCGGCGGCAATCCGCCCGCGCCCGCTCCGCCGCGCGCCCCGCAGCAGCCCGGAATGGCCGGCACTCACGATCCCAACTATCAGGTGAGCGGCCGGTCATTCTCCCTCGTCCACTCCTCCCGCTCGTTCTAGACGCTGGCCGGCATGGGTGGCGATTGCTTTGCCAAGTGAGGAACGACCGTTGGGTGTGCGCACTGACGATGAGCGGAGAATAAACTCTTCCGTCCGGAAGTCGGCTGTCTTGAGCGGAAGAACGAAAGAATGCAGGAGCGAGGGGATTCGTGAGCTCTCTTGATGCCACAACTTCAAGCCGCTTTTCACGTCCGCTTCAAAACAAGAGGTCGTCGGAGAAGCCAGGAAAGGAGCGAAGAGCGGGAAGCGACCTCGAAGAAGAATTTCCGCCGGCTTTCCCGGAAAAAAAGAAGGCACACGGAGTGCCTGCGGACGACACGCCGCCATGGCCAACGAAAGAGCCAACGGGCGGACGGCCGCTTTCCGCAGGCAAACAAAAGCCGCTCTTATCGACCCGACATCCGCTTTTTGCCGTCGAGTGCGCGTGAAATTTGCCGGAAGGTCGGGAGTTTTGCGTCGTCGCTCGGCATTTGGCTATCGATTCGCTTCGATTCGTCCTTTGCTTTCACTCCCCCTAATTAAACTGAGCAGAAGATGATGGAAGAAGTGAGTTCCTTCCATTCGATTATCGATTGTTTTGTCAGGAGTTGCAGGACGAGGACTCCGAGTGCACGCCGTCGCTGGCCGCCGGCAGCGAGTCGCCGAAGCCGCCGCGATTTCGGCCGCCCAACGAGCCGCCGCCCGCCTACTCGTCGGTGCCCAAACGGAGGAACGACGTCAAGTAACCACTCAATTGAAACAAACAATTGAAAGGAGAGTTCAGGAAGTGGAAATCGGCCGCCGTGTTCGCCGGTGCGGGAAGCTGCGCCCTGCTCGTTTGTCTTCTGTTCGGCGCGTTCGCGGAAATTCGGCGCCTCAAGGAGACGATCGCCGGGCTAGAGACGCGGCTCCGTGAGCAGAAAGCGGAGAACGAACGGCTCGTCGGGATGTGCGCGACGACAAACGGAACTGAACGGACGGTTGAGCGGGAGGTGGGCGCAGATGGCAGTGGGGAAGTGAGTTCATTCATTTTTTCCATCTCTTTATCTTTCTGTTTTTAGTCACCTGCCGATCTGCAGAAGTGTCACGAACGAGTGGCAAACCTCACCGATCAGCTGGCCGCAGCGAACGCGGAAGCCGCCAATCGAACCGCCGCAATGGTCGAGCGACTCATTGTCAGCGAAATTGGGCAAAAAGCAAAGGAACTTCGCGACAAAATGGAGCAGAATGAACGTGAAGACGGCGGCCGGAAGCCGCACGGCGATCTTGCGGCTTCACCGTCCTTCTCGCCGAAGGCCACTCGCCATCGTTCCGCCGCGAAAGCGGAGGCGAAGAAGCGGGAGCGTGGACGCGACCCGGTCGGCTTCTACTCCGGCCTTGTGCTGGGAAGCGCAATGGCCGTGTTCGTCTCGTACGTCGTCCTTCGCCTCTGCTACCTGGCGTTCAGGGACGCTCGCCGGAAGCGGGACGAACTCGGGACCGTTCTCTTCTATTTTTGGGTTGTTTTCTCCGTTTCCGCCCCCGTTCTCCTGTTCGCGGGCTGGGTTTGGTGTGTGGCTTTGTTGCGTGAGTTCTTGAGGCAGTGATTCCCTCCGGTTACTCTGTAACTTGTTAGACCTACCTAATTGTAAGTAAATTCGATAGTTTTCTCACTTGTTCTAGTCATAAACCTTCCACCATTCCTTGATGCTTGATTCAGACGACTAGACGGTTCATTGGCTGTACAGCAGCGACTACGAGCAATCAGGACGGGCCGTGCAGTTTAAAACGAACAAAAGATTAAAGGAAGGCAGACATCTATCGGTTTATTGGCGTTTTCTCGTGCACACATTACAGATCGGATCGCATCGAACGTTCAGGCCGAGACGGCGGCGGCTTGCGGCTTCGTCGCGCTCAGAACTGGGCCGGGGGTTGCTGCCAGCCGCCGCACGCGCGCTCCAGCTCCTCGGCGACGGCGCACAGGAGGCGCTCGTTGTCGGGCGCGGCGACCACCTGGACGGCCGTCGGGTGGCCGCTCGCGTTCAGGCCCATCGGGACGGCGACCACCGGCAACGCCAGCGCGTTCCACAGCGCCGTGATCTGCACGTCCGTGAACAACATCAGCGGCTCGTTGTGGAAGTAGCCGGAACGCGGGAAGGACGGCCAGATGAGCACTCCTGAATTCAAGGGTAAAGTGAGCAGAAGAAGCCCATGGAACAACCGTCCGGTCCGAGCAGGTCGATGAACTGGCGGCGGAGGATCGCGCGGATCTTGTCGCGCTGCAACGACCAGCAGGGGATTGATTCGCGAGTATTTCAGCTCAAAGTACCTGCTCCGGGTCCCACGTGAAGGCGGCGAGGATGTCGTAGACGGCGCACGTCGTGATCACCGGCAGCGTGTGCGTGGACTTGCCGGCCAAGAAGACGGGGATCTCGGCCAGGCCGTTGAGCGCCTTCTCCGGCTGCAAACCACTCGTTAGATTGGAAGGAAAAAAGGAAACGAACGTTGAAGCCGGTGAAGAAGTTGGGCAACGGCAAGGCGCCGCCCTCCAGCAGTCCCGCGAACCACCTGCAAACGGGGGAGGATTAAAGGAATTCACGAAGAGGACGCACATGTCCAGGCCATACTCAGCGAGCGGCAGGTTGACGCGAATCGTCGACACGCCGAGCTGCTCTTGGAAGTGAGTGGTCGCCTGGAAGCAGCCGAAACGATCAACCACTCGGTCACGCCGCCTCGGCACTCGCCTTCTGCATGGCGCCGAGGACGTCCGGCGACAACGGCGACTGCGTGAACGACTGGCTGCCCTCCATGTAGAAGACGCGCAGCTTGCGCACGTCCACCGGCTCGTCCAAACGAAGGCGGCCGTGATGCTGCGGGTCCGCGAAGATCTGAACGGAGCGAAGGGATGAACGAGCAGATGGACGGCCTGTAAGTTGCCTTGAACATGGGGAGCAGATCCTTGGCGTAGCGACACATCGGCCCGATGCCCACCAGTTGGTTCTGGTAGCCGCAGAAGTGGTCGGGCACGAAGCCCTCCAGGCACGTGAGTTCGGGGCCCGGCTTCAGCCCGAACACGCCGTTGAACATCGCCGGCGTGCGCACCGAGCCGCCGATGTCCGTTCCTGCATCCAAAGGAATAAGAGGAGAGCGGAGTGGGTGGACGAACCGATGCCGATGACCGTCGCAGCGGCACCCAGAAGAGCGCCTTCGCCGCCGCTGCTGCCGCCTGCAACCGAATGGGTTGATCGGCGAAAGCCGAGCGGATTTTGAGAGGAGAGCGAGGCAAGCGGTCCTCTCTCGCACTCATTGCTAGTTGTTGAACTCACCGACTCCGAGACGCGAATCGTACGCGTTGCACGTGCGGCCGTAGATCGTGTTGTCCGTTTCGATCCACATCAAGCCCTCTACAAAGAACAAGGAGGATGAACGAAGGGGATTGACAGGAACTTGCCGGGCACGTTCGTCATCACGAACGGGATCGCGCCGGCCGCTTTCAAGCTGCAACAAGGAGGATGGAAGTGAGTGAGGAGGCGGTCCACTCGCTCACCGTTGGACCAAAATCGCGTCCTTCGTGCACGGCGGATTGTCGCGGTAGACGTCGAGGCCGGCCGTCACGCGCAGCCCCTCCACGCCGATGTGGTCCTTCACGGAGATCGGGACGCCGAGCAGCGGCTTCGTGATCGCCAGCTGCAACCAAAGAGCGGGAGTGATCGTTCGGATTCGAAGGGAACTCGCCTGCTTGAACTCGTCGCTCTCGCGGTCCAACTTGGCGACGAACTCGTCGATTTCGTGCGCCTGCTTGCGGGCCGCCTCGTAGTTGCGCTGCACCACGGCGTTCAGCTGCGGGTTCACGAGCTCGGCGCGACGAATGAAGATCTCCAGCAGGTGGGTGGCGGTGGGCTGAACACACGAGAGTGAGGGGAGGAGAGGGAGAGGACGAACCTTCTGCTCGCGCACCAAAGCGGCCAACTCCTGGGCGGGCACGAGCAGGAAGCGGTCGTCCTCGTCGTTGGGGTCGATTTGCGGGACCACTTGGCGTTTGTTGCGCAGATTCCACAGCACGAACAGCGCGTGCGTGAGGAAGGAGACGAAGCGGAAGGCGAGGCGCAGCACGGGCGCCAGCAGCCAGCCGACCGGCTGCACCAGCTCGTACTCGTTCAGCAGCATCGCGCGACGAGGACCTGCAAGCAGTCGAGGTGAGTGGGCGGGCGGAGAGGAGGGAAGCACGAGGGACACGCGAGGGAACGACCGATCGGTTCGTGAGGCGACTGCGGAGTTCCAATGCGAGCCGCTCGGCTTTTATACCCGCTCTATGGCCGGCATTCGATTCATGCTAATTGGATTGAACCCGGCGAGCAGGCGGCCGGTTAGAAGTTGGTGGGTCCGAGCGGAAGTCGGCGAGAATCAATGGAAGCCTACGGTTTTTGTACCGCCTAATCCGAGCGAGTCCATTGTTCCCAGAGCGCACTCAATCGTTTCCTTTTCGGTGCAAACACAAAAGAAATGTTCACTTGCGACCCTCCCGCCGCCTTCCGTCGCCTTCTGTCGGCCAACCCGCCCGCCTTTTGGACTCTTGGGATGAACTCGGCGGAAGCGAACGAACGCGATGAATCGGCCGGCCGTTTGTTGTGATTGCGGGCGGAAGATCCCCCTCCCGTCTGCTTCGTGATTCAATCGGCATTGATTTCGACACGCAAACTCGCACGAAACTTCCGCCTTCTCCTTACGAGCGAGCGGCAAAGATTCACACGAAATTCGGGCGAGATCTTTGAGGTCGTGGACGAGTGGGTCGAGAAGCGTGCGGCGAACGGGTCGAAATGTGATTTGATGCCATCGGCGAGTCGAGAGGAAGGAAGTGGGCGTTCCCCTCGCTAGAGGCCGAGTGCTCGTTGATTCAACCGGGAGTAACCGCATGCGATCTTCTTCCTCCAAAGTTCACGCCCGTCCATTCACTACCACTCGCTCCGAACCGCATCGGATTCTAGTGGCGACCTTTCGGTACGCACGTTCTCGTCGTCGATTGACGATCGTCGGCATTTGATTCGAGCGGAAACGATGACGAGGATTCAAGTGAGTGGGAGAAGAGACGCCCGAAAGAAAAGAAAGGGTCTGCGGGTTCCAAACGATCAATTCGGAGGTATTCAAAAGGTTCGCTTCTGCCCAATCTCCTCGTGGAGCTTCAAGAGATTGGGATCACCGAGCGCTCACGAGAACCCCGCCCGTTTGTCCTCGTGCTCAATTGATGCCTGACTCATTTCTCGACACAAGGCCGACGCACGAACCGATGAGCAGCCGGCGCACAGACGAGCGGATCACCAACAACGAAAGAAGACGCACGAATGTGAATAATCGATTGCGATGAACCTCAACGAAACGGACGGCCGAAGGCGGTGAAAGGCGGAGGATTCAAAGAACGACTTCAAGCCGCAGGAAATAGAATGAAAGGTTTTGGTGGCTTGATGAGATCTTACTCGAGAACGCGATTGATTGCAAGCAGAACGAAGACCTCCTGGACTTCCGCCACCACTATCCGCTCGAACCACTGCCAGTAACCTACTTCATTCTGCTCTGATTCAAGCGCTTAAAAACGAGAAATGGCTCTCGATCCAACCGTTCCGAAAGAATTGGCCGAAGAGAAGTCGTGATCATCGCTTCTATTCTTTTGGGCAAAGTTTCATTAATCTTTTACGCCTCTCTCGGGCGGGCGACGAGGCGGAACTCCCGTCCCTCGAGTGGACCACCCATGGCGACGGAGTGATGATAACGAGGCAATTATTTGCGGCTATTCGCGGCCGTTCGCGGCTCCCGAATGGCGCGTGTGATCAACGACGCCGCCGGCGCTCTTCCCGTTCGTCCATGCGGTCGGTCGTTTGAAGGCGGGGGACCAGCGAAGCGAAACGAACAATCGCGAGTTTTCCGGCTGTTCGCGAACGATCTTCTATCCATTGCTTTTGAGGGTGCTCATGATCTTCTTGCCAAACGAAAACTGAAGCAAGCAACAACGCTCTCGGGCAGCAAACGAGCGAACCCAAATGAAAAAGGGCTTGTGTAGGGCATTGGACAACCCCGCCTATTTTCTGAACACGAACAATGAGTTTGCCACGGATTTCCCATCCGGGTTCACCGGAGTGCACTTTGGTTGCGGAGCACTTCCGAGTACACCCTTCTTTCTCTGGAGTTCACTCCGCTAGTGCACTCTTGAAGGCGAGTTCACTGAACGCAGCGAGGGAGTTCAGTGCGGAGTTCCCCCGAGTTCACTCCGGAGTTCAGCGGAAGTACACGAGTGCGTTGAACCCCCAAAAGTCCAACCTGCGGTTCACGAGTTCCATGGAAAAAATTGAACTTGCCGCTTTTGGCGTGGACTTGAGTTCAGTGAACTCTATTGAACCGAGGGATCTGGATTGAACTCTTGACGCAACCAGCAATAAAAAGTGGACTCACCGACCGGAAGCACGAGACGTGGATGGATTGTAGTTGAAGTAGAAAAAGAGCGATTGCAATTAAAGAAGTCCACTCAGTCCTACTCGCTTGTGAGCAACAGAAAGCGGAACCACCTCATGCTAAGAAAAAACGCCTGGCCCGTCAGAAAGTTGCGATTTGAACGAACGCAACACTTGAACGTGAACGAAGACAAAAGCCGTGGGGTCAACCCACTCGAACGAAGTGACGAGCCAAACGTCAAACAAGCGACAGACGGCCGCTCATGCTCGCGGTTTTGAATTCGACTCGAGCACATGATCATAACCCGGGTTATTGCACTTGTGGAGGTGAAAATTGCGGTCGTTCGGCCCATCTGTCGACTCGTCGCCCGCTTGTTTCCGCCTCACGATTCCCGCCTTCCGGCTGCGCACTCAACTCGAATTTTATTGCCGCTCGTTTGTTTGTTGAGTGAGTCGCGTGTTTCTGCTTGTTTTTGTTGGTTTTATGGTCGAAGTTCACATGAATTCGATGGTGTGCTAATGTGAGGAATGATTGAGTGCTTGACGATGAGTTCTTTCGGGTTTGTTCTCTCCGCTCTAGCGGCACGTGCACGTGCAGATGTCCCGCTCGGCCACACGCCACAAGCGGGCGGATTCGTCGTGAATCGTGGGCAGTTACTGTGGAGAAGAACGAGCAAAAAACGAGTAGACGACCAGACACTTTGTTGGTATTCAACCGTCTCTCGTCACATAATTTATGGGTTCCTTCACCAATCGTATTGAATGCAAACGGCCACGATTGAATTCAATTCAATTCATTTTTAGCCGTTAAATCACTCAACCTTCATCCAAAAGAAACGAAGCGGTTCTTTGCTCGTAGAGCGTAGTCCAAAGTTCGCTTCGGGCGGTGCGGGCCGAGCGGTTTGCCGCCGATTTCAAAAGCCGGCCGGTCGGTCGGTTTGGCCGCTGGCCGCTCCCGCCTTGTGATTTTCGAGCCGCTTGGCCGCTCGGCCGCTCGGAGATTAGCGGGCGGGAACGAAGAAGGCGGAGAGGAGCAGCAGTGGAAAACCGAAAAAAGAACGCGGAAAAGCGGGCGGTCAGAAACGCCGCCGGTCAGAAGTACGGAGATCGTTGGCCGCTTCTTTGCTCGCTCCTTTCGCTGGTTTCTTTTGTCGTGGTCTTTGAACATGAAGCCGGGGCGTTCGTCCAGTTATTTTTGGCCATCCAAGTCGGTTATTCGAGTGTTCACTTCGGGGAATGAATTGTGAGCGAAAGCTCGTCTCGCTTCGCTGATATTCGCTTTAATTCTGGTCAGCAATGGCCGAAAAGGAACAGATACTCGTTCCGTCCTGTCTTTTCCGCTTTTACCACCGAACAAACGAATTCTTCCCCACTCGAACCTTCTTTCATTCGCAAGAAAAAGGCTTTCTTTTGGTCAAAAACCTCCGCTCTTCTCTCGGACGTCCGACGGCAAGCGGACACGTTCCGTCGCTCGGGGCGGACCGCCGTTTGCTTTCGGCCAGCGGGCGGCGGGCGTTTGACCAGCCGGCCCGCCCGACTGGAAAGCTCGCGGACACGCCCGGGCTTCCTCCTCATTGCGATGCGGCCTCCTTTTTCGTTTTTTGGGACAAAGAGAGGAGTTGGGGTCTTTCCAGTTTTCTCTTTCCGCAGTTTCGATACGAACGGCCGTGAATACGAGCGATAGGCACGACTTGTGGGAAGACAGTATGGTGAAAAGCCGCCGTTCTTTCAAGTTTTCCGACCGCTTATTCTCGTCAAGCTGCAAAAGAAGAGCGCTTCTTTGTGGTTTGTACGAACGTAAAGTCGCGCATGTTTTGCTTGTTGCTGTAATGGCGGGCGTATTACAGTCATTTCCGAGTACCATCCAATGCTTTTTCCGTTTCTCTGGTGCCTATTGTCCTCCGTTCCGAACGGCTTAACTTCGTCCTTTGCTTCCGGAACAAAAGAAGCGGTTGGCGGGCAGCCGGGAGGCACGGCAGCGAGCAAACAGACGGCCAACCGGGCGTGAAGCGACTTCCGCGTTCGCTTTCCTTCCTTCCTTCGTTTGTTTGCTCTCGCCCTTTCGTAGAGGATTACGCTCGCTCATTAACGGCGAGTGACTTTTGGTCGACCGCTTGCTGCCGCCGGCGCAAAAAGAAGCGTGCGGTCCGTCGACGAGTCTCCTGATAAAAGAAGCGAGTTCTCGGAAGATGGCCGCCGGCGAACGTCCGTCGATTGATTGCGAGCGGCCGGCGGGCTGACGGGGTGTGGAGTGAGTGCGTCCTTCGTGCACCACCGCTTTTCATTTTGATTGAATGAGCTGCTAATTACCGTAAGAGTGGAGAGATGACCTCGCAGTCCACTCGTGACTTCTCGTTCTCGTTCTTGCATTTGCGGAGCTTCTCTTCGACTTCAAGGCCAACCAAATCATTTGTTTAATGTTCGAGTTGAGGAGAGAGAGGAGCTCGTTGCTTGCAAGCAGAGCCGAAGGTCGACGGTCGTGTGAAATCAGCGTTCTCATTAATTACGTCCGACTTACTGGGAAAGAAAGTTGTGAGCGAGTAGAGAGAGAGGTGTGGGACGTAAAAATGGGGTGTAAAGTCCGTTCGTTCGCACGTTCTCGCGTTGTTCGAATCGAACGGTCGTGTGTTTTGTGCTTTTGATTCGATCATACGAGAGCACGTTCTTTTGAGAAGGAACGGGGAGTACTTTGGTCGATCAAACGCGATCGAACGACTGCTTCTTGTCACTAGTTTTGAGCCAGCGGAGAACTGGAAAGAACCGTCTGTTTCCTCATTCCTCTTTTTCGAACGGCGAGCGAGTGGCGGCGGTTCTCGGCGGGGCGATCGAACGGCGGAAGGGATCCAGCGAAAGGAGCGTTCAGGTTCGTTTCACGCCCAACAGACAACCGCCTCAATCGCCGCCATTCCCGTTCGTTTCTGCCCGTTCTCTCCGGCTATCACTTTCGTTCCGCCGGCCGTTGTTCCTTCTGTGTCCGAAAATAGCCGCCGGCACTCGCCGCTCGCTTATCAACTCTTTTTCCGCTTGCTTTGGGCCATCAAGTGCGTCAATTGCGTGCTTTTATTGAAGGCGTTCACCACTGACATTGAGCGCGATCTCCCGCTCGTCCGTCTGCATTTTCCGACCGATCGTTCTATTTTGCTCTTGACCGTCTCGGGTGCAAAGTTTGCGGTCAGACGTCTCACAGACGATCAACCCTGCTCTCTACCGATAGATCGATCGATCGGGTGGCTTTCCCAACTCCCTCCACACGCTCGCTCACTCATTAGTTCTTGATCTTCGCGCCCCGCCCGCATGCGCACGTGTCGGCGGCCTCCGTTTCGTTCTTCCGCCCGCCGCGCCCGCTTTCTCGGCGACGATTTCGACGCGTCGCAACGAACCGCCGCTCGATGTCAAGGAAAAAGGCGGCGATCTCCGAGTTCGTCCTCCGCCGATCGCCCGCCTCGATCAGCGGGCGGGCGAGCGAGCGGTCGGGGAACCCGAACGAACGAAACGAAGTGGGCGGAGTTCTGATCACTCGCTTCGTTTCGCACCGCTTATTTATTTTCCCACTTCCGTTGGGGTTCTTTGCACTTCGATTTACCCCGCATTCAACCGTCTTCGTGCCGTCGTGTTGATTCGATCGATTGTTTAATGCGGTTGTTTTCAGTTAATACCCACTCCCGCGGGCTCACACCCTAAGGAACCCCGAAGCGGCGCGTGTGTTCGACATCAACACCCGACCGTTTGGAGCGAACCCCTTCGTGCGGCTCGTTTCCGAATCGTTCGCCCGTCTTCTCCACTCGACTGACCGAAGGACTCACCGACTGACTGACTTCAAGATCCTCCAAACGACCGGAGCAATGGAATTCCTTTCGGCGTTGATGCTCGTGCTCCTCAAGTGGCCGATCCTGCTGCCCGTCCTGCTGACGAGCGTCTTCTTCGTGTTCCGCAATCGTCGTTACACCCAGCAGACGGTTGGTTCTCTCGCACATGCCCGTTCATCCCACCGCTTTCTTCCTTTGCAGGCCGACCGCTTCTTCGCCAACTTCAAGATCGGCGGCCATCGGGGCTCGCCGCAGGTGCAACCGGAGAACACGATCGCCTCCATGGAGTGAGTACTCTTCCTCCTTCTTCACTCACTGCTCCCGTTTGAAGGCAAGCGAAACGCGAGGGCGCCGACCTCATCGAATTCGACGTCTCGTTGACCAAGGACGGAGTGGCCGTCCTCCTGCACGACGACACGCTCGATCGGACGACGAACATGACGGGAGCCGTTCGGGACTTTCTGTTCGCCGACCTCGTCGATTGCAACTGCGCCGCCAAGTTCAAGCCGATCGCCATGGAAGTGTACGTCCTTTCGTGCATTCCCGATTGATTGATCGCTTCGATTCGATTGCAGGAACAACAACATCCAAGAGCCCGCCGTGCAGCCGCCCAAGAACAACGAGCCGGTGGTGTTGCCGATGCCGACGCTCGAAGAACTCGTCCAGTGGGCGAAAGAGCACGAAATGCGGATGCTCTTCGACGTGAAAGACGCCGATCGTTCGGTACGCGGCTGTCCACACGCCGGCGGCAACGGTTGACTGTTCGTTGCAGTTGGTCGTGACGCTCGAGCATCTGTTCGAAAAGTACGACATCTACGAGCGCGGCATCGTTTGCTCGTTCTTCCCCACCGTCGTGTACGCGATCAAGCGCCATCAGCCGAAGATTCTGACCGGATTGACCGTGAGTTCACTGCGGGAACTCCGTTGATTAATTCGTGGCGTTGCAGTGGCGTCGCTGGTTCTTCTCGTACTCCGATCTGGACGCGACGAAGCCGCGCTTCACGGGCGCCCGCCTGCTGTTCGCCACCCTCATGGACGTCCTCTACCACCTGAGCGTTCAGTCGTGGCTGCCCGCCTTCCTCGCCGTCGACATGGTGCTGACGGAGCGGCGGGACATCTCTTCGTTCGTTCCCCACATTCTTTCGTTCAATCAACGGTCGATTGCAGGACGTTCGTTCGGAATCAGGAGAAAGCCGGCCGTCGGGTGTGCGCGTGGACGGTGAACGATCTGCGCGAAATGCAGTGGATGCGCAACGTCCTCAACATCCCCATCCTCACGGACATTCCCGCCTTGACGAGTAAACTCTGAGCTCCGTCCACCTCTTCTACGGAATCTGGAACGTGCACTCAACTCCTTAACATTGATTCAACTCTTCTGAATACTCGGTAGTCACTAGACATCTCCTCGTCTTTCTTCCTCCTTTTTTTCGTTCACCATTCGCTCCGCGCCGTCCATTCGATCGCTCCATCCGATCGAATGCTCGCCGGAACCTCGCGGCCGCTCCACGCCTCCGTGAGGTGCGACGGCCGTGATCGTGCAATTCTCTCTTCTTCCTTCAGTTCCTTTTATAAGCGTTCTGTTGACCACTCTCCACCCACTCGACCCCGGCGT